>JACGWL010000001.1:15180926-15797698 GCA_034509725.1 Sesamum angolense | reverse complement strand
ACTGAGGCTTAGATTTTGAACATGAAAACAGCAACATCTTATGATATCTCAATACAGATAATTTACAATTTTCTCATGAGAATGGCAATTGCTTTCAATTCTTTATAAAGAACAATCAAGGAACTCGAATTTATTAAAATGGCATTCACGATCTAAGTATACCATTATTCCTTGGTCAAAATACTTCAAACTTTTTCCGAAACTTGCTTTCCCCAGACAAAACTTACCCCTAAAGATTTTCCAGAATAGTGGTTTTAACTGCCAGCCTTAGAGCAGACTTCCTTTTAGATGGAGAATATCACCAACATTTTGCAATTGTATGGAAACTCATTCAGATTCCAAGAGCTTAGGTCACACTGACTTAGATTGGAATGTCAAATTATTTTCTAGGGAAACATTAGCCTTCATTTGAATGAACAAATCATAATCCAATGTTTTATAAGAGGAAGACTAAGCACGATAAAACTAGGGATCAAGTATTAAATCTCTTACCTTCAACATGACAGGGAACTGCCCAAAATTAATTTTTTTCGTACACTGACTCCATCATCATACTGGAATTTAACGTCAACCATGAACCTCCCTGCATATGTAAGTTTTGCTTGTCTACACTGTTCAGCAACACAGTAACACACCATTGATCTTTTGCAGTGGTTGAATGGATAATTATAATTGTGATTTAATGCCAAAAATGTGTACCTCAAAAGGATATAAAGCATCAGCCATGGTTCTAGAAGACCTCTCTTTCTGAGGAGGATATATCTCAGGATTCTCAAACCAAAGTATGTCATTGGTTAAGAATAAAACTTCAATTAGACCAAATTCGAAGTACTAACCAAGAAAAGAAGATCCTGCACCTCAAGTATTTAACTGTAAATGTTGTAGAGTATTACTACTCACTTCAAATGTTCTTACGCCCCTTAGTCATAACTCTTAGATTACAAAAGAAATTCAAAATCTCCATAAATAATCAAGCCCTTTCATTTAATTTTGAAAGCAGAGAAATTCTTAAAGAAAAGCAAAGAACTCCACTCATCATTCATTTTCATTCTTATGCTGCCATTAATACTTGACATGCTTGTGGACCAATCACGTTCTGTTATCATGGCTTTCAATGATAAACACCAAATTGGAGCTCAAGCCAACACTTTAAAGAGAGCAAATTTGCTAACAATTTAAACCAACCAATAATAAGCATGAACACGATCACCTATACTTCACTTTCTAGACCACTGCAACAAACAAGATTCAGCAGATTAACAATTCGGAATATCCAAAAAGAAAAAGATATTCTTTCAGTAAAAATTAGTTCTTGAACCAAATAAATCAAAATAAAAGGATATTTCTAAGCTTCAGGTTGGAAAAAGAGTCAAAAACTTCAACCGGCTTGACGCTCAGCAACATCCTCTCGAGCCCATGCTCCACCATATGGTCAAACGAATCAATATGATGCATGAAAAGCTCTCGTAATGCTTCGTAGTCCTTCTCCTCCGCCAAGTGCGGCCGCCACGTCTTTCCCCCTACCTCCTCCGCCTTCGTTTCATCGTTTGTATTGCTGTTGCCGGCCATTGGGAGATAGAATTTCACACACAACACCCACAGAGAAAGATACAAGTACGTGTGCTTGTGTGTGTGAGGAGAAAGGGAGAATCTTTTGACAGAAATTTTCAGGAGGGGAGAGCAGAGGTTGGCTTAAGGTTTAGGGTTTAAGGGCCCTTCTATTCCTTGACCGTTTAACTTTTCTTTTTTCTTTTTTTTTTTTTTTTATTTGGCAATAAAACGGCTGCCCTAAAATCGTTTTAGTTTTAAGAAATTGCCTTTAGAAACAAAATAAAATAAAATCAACCAAAATTCTCTTTGTATTTTGAAGAAATTTTAAAAATAGTTTAAAACTTTTATTTTTTTATTAAATAATCATCAGGTCCTCGTTTATTATATATTATTTATTATTTTACTATTTATAATGGCCAATTAGAAAAATTATATTAAATATTTGAATCTTGTTTTAGTTTGTTCAGAAAATAATTTGATGTAGGCGAGAATGGTCAACTTTACTCTTCCTATTTTTCTTTTTACATGGAGGCCTAAACTATCAAGATTACTCTTTTGTACTTTTTTAAAAACTTGGAAAAAAAATGAACGAGGTATATGGAAAACTTGAAAAAAAAAAATGTTCGTTTAGTCTATCAAAACATTTCAAAAATTTTCAAAAAATAAGTAAAAATGCAATTTGTAATTCACAATAGCATTTTGATCAATTTACTATAAAATTTGAATGAAAACCAATAAATTGGACTAACTATTGAACAACCAGTAAAACCAACAATTATTGATAATTTCTAAAACAATAAAAAAATATTTATAATTATGCTAAATCTCAAACAACCTTATTGTAATTTACCGTTTGTATAAATATGTGTTATTTATGTATAGCATTTTGGACTACCAAATTTTCGGTTTATCAAAATTTCAATTGATTTTGCTGAATAACCTTTATGCCCATGCATTCAGAATGAACATGACAAAATACTCTGCAGTTACTTGTGAAAATCATGAGACATTCATCCAACATCATCAAGTAATGAAAAAAGTCTCAATAGCAAACAGCCAACTGCATACGCAACTACACAACAAAATTAGCAAAAGCAGAAGTAGCGGATAAATAAAGGAGTAACAGACCACATTCAGAATCTCTCTCCAGAAGTCTTGCACATACCGCAGCAGAGTATATGTAGAAACAAAAACTACTGATTTCAGGCAGAGGATTAGAAACCAAGAAGAGTGCTCACAACAAGCTGTCAGTTCTTGCAGGCAACCTCCTCAGAAGTTCATAGGATACGAGGGCCGTTGGTCCGGAACCTGGGATGCCTCATGGTGTAAAATCCTATGACAGTAACCACAACTTTGGGAGGAGTTATATATAGCAGTACAGAAGCAATCAAGCACAAGATGAGAAACAGGGCGGTGGCTCTTGGATCTCTCCAGCTGAGTAGATTGTAGAACCTCTCTCCTTGAGTGGCCATGTCCCCGAGGACAGTTTGCACCCGGGAAGCAATAGCTCTTAGCCTATCATATCTCATTTTCAGGATGTCGATTTGCTTCTGAGACGTTGGGAACGTGTCGAATTCCTCGTCTAGTTCGTCGTTAAGGGCTGTATCAGCTTGAGACAGTTTGACTTCCATGTGTGGAGGATGTCTAGGCCTGCCACGATAGTTCCATGTCCCAATCAAGAAAAGGTACAGAAATATAGTGCTCAAGATCATCCAAGGGAAGCAGACAAATGCCAGGAACAGAATGTGAACTAGGACTGTGATGAAAGGACTGTTCCAAGTGCGTATCTGGTTGAACCATTTGATAACTTTGACTATGGCAGATAGGATACCAGCGATTCTGTAATGATTGGCTTTGCTTCTTCGTACACTCCACAGGTTTGATCCCACGTCGAGCATGTATTCCACAACTTCTTTCCTCAGTGGCGGCTCTGAACGGCTCAGCCTCGTGGAGACAATCTGAGTGGCCTGATGTCTCAGAATCTCAATCTGGTGACAACTGAGGGGGTGACTATAATGAAGATTTGGCAACAGTGGCTGGGAATACATCAGCAGCATGTTGGACAAAGATGCACAAGAAAACCTCACAGCCAACTGAATTTCACCCATTTTCTTCACACCAGAAGGTGACAGGACTATGAGAGGGTAAAAATGTGTGTATACACGACCAGTCTCAAGAGTGGATAGGCGAATCCTTACCTTCCCAATTCTTGAATCCTTTCCACCTCTGCTATCTCCTTGCAACTGACAATTGTCAAACACACCTATTGTGATTACTGTGCATGGATCAAACACTTCCCATGTGTATTGTTCATTCCACTTTGGATTGAAACTGTTGAGAATTGTTCTTGTCCTGATCCATTTCTGTCCATACTTGGCCACACAGTAAGCATCTGTGAACCCCCTGCCATCCTTAATCTTCATTGGTGTGAGATTTTGAGCATTCAAAATCCTAATTCTAGCACCCCAATTGCTGGCTTCCAAAGCTGCCTAGCCGTTGGCCTTAGATCGCTACTGTAATGGGTCAACTCATCAAGAACATGGTAACCACCATCCAAACTGATCCTCAAGTGAACCCTGCTATTCAGTCTATTGCCATTCCTCTGCCCATTCTCCGAACCTGTATGCTGATATGGCTATCGATCCTCATATTGTAAAGGGATCATACACTTGCCAAGAACTTCATCCTTGTTAGGCCCTACTTTATCCTCCACACACAAAACCAACTGTTCCTCAAAAGGCTCCGCAACAGCAAACATCAAATCCTCATTCCATAATGGATTAGTATTCCTGCTTTGAGAAATCTTGGTCCTCAAGATCATGTTCCCATGTGCAACCCTAACAAAAATCTCCGGCTGTTGCCGATTCCTGTCACAAAGCTGTAACTCTTGAGCCTCAATCACATTAACTCTTAGATACCAAAGCCTAGGCGACAAGTAAACTTTAGACCTAATGCTAGCGACACCATCACCGTTAATGGTGGTGGCATCCAAATGCCACGCTTCTGGAAACGCCTCATCGGCTTGCGTCCCCATCCAAATAGCAATCATCAACTCGCCGGTTACACGTTCCCCTCTCCGATTCTCCAACCGATACCATTCGGGCGCCAAAGGGCTATCCGGCGGCACCCTTCTTGGAACATCAATGGCATCAAAAACAACAATTCCAATTAAATCATCACCGTTTCTGCCCTTATCCTTCAATGAAATCTCGATAAGCGGTGCCTGAATGTGATCTTTCAAGATCGAAAACACCTGACTCCACTCCGGAGCCGACGTTTTCTCAAAATGCCTAGTGGCAGACTTAAACCCTCCAAGCTTCAGTTCCACAAAAGGGTCAGGGCTGCCAGGCAGCTCCTTCGCCTTAACCACTCTCACATACAAATAATCCATCTGCTCCACCAAATCGAAGGCCGTCCCAACGTGATCATACCCAGATACCCTCCCTCCACCGAGGCTCGGCCTAGTCTCCCTCAGGTTGAAATCTTCATGAACTGCTGCATTTCTTTCAGGATTTGGATTCTGGTTCTGGTTCTGATTCTGATTCCTATTTTGGTTCTGGTTTCTGTTTTGGTTCTGATTCCTGTTTTGGTTTGCCATACTGTCTACACAGTTGAAACGACCTGCAAAAGTTTCAAAAGAATAAACACCCACAAATTTGTATTTCAAAGGCAAAATAAGTCTCAAATCAAGATTCTTGAAAATGTTCTCTGTTTTCAAAAATTCTCAAGAGCGCCTAAAAAAGTGGGATGGGATACCAAGAGGTTAAATAGAGCCGTTACAGAATTATTTTTGCCTTCCTAAAATTTTGGTAACGGGGATGATAGCATGCCAGCGGAGCAACCGTGAGCATTCATTGTTCTCTTTCAAAAATCTTGGAACATATAAATATTAAACCTCAGAAAATCATAATCAAACCATGCGCGGGAGACTAACGTTGGAGGATTGCCTTAACCACAGATTCTTGATTTCAAACACCCTGCATTTGCAACCAAACAACGCCAAAAGAAGAAGTTAGAAGCAACCAAAAACAGAAACCCAAACGCTAAAAATTGCCTCGTAAACCATTTTCGCTTGCAGTACTTAACACATCCAAAATGCACATTTCGTACACTGTGTGTGTGTGTGTGTGTGTTTGTGTCTATGAGCAAAGGATAGAAAATGAACCAAACAAGAAAAGGGTTTGCAAAGTAGTGAAAAATGCAGGAGTGCAAAGTCCATACAGACAAGAATGGAGGGCAGAAACTTGACGATCACATAGTGCGTGTTTCTGTGTTTGTTTCAGAAAAAGAGAGACGCCGAGAGAGATGGATACACGAAACACAAACAGAGGTTTACATACAAACCCACAAGAACTTTACAATGATGGATCAAGATTATATATTTGGTACTATTTGTTCGTAATCAAGAAAGCAAACAAGAGAGATAGAGAGTGAGTCCCTTTCCTATACTAGGGTGTAGCTACAAGTGTTTTTTGCAGGGTAATGGGGCATCAAACCTGCAGTGCATACAGCGGCAGTGGCTGTGAGTGTGTACATTTATATATATTTGAAAAAATAAGATAAGTAACGTACTGTGTTTGGACTTGGGATGTTAGTGGCTGAAGAACACCACTACAAAGGTTATGAGGAAAACAGGGAGAGCAATTATTAAGGGGTCATCACATTTTCCATCTCTCTCTACATTGTGAGAAGTTTTCATACGAGTACTCAAACTACTTATATTCCTAGAGTTGTTGAGAGTTTTGGCAATATGATTTTTAATTTTTTTTTTACATTTTTAGGCAACATGAATAAAGATTAATTCATAGTTTACTTGTTGTCATGCATGAGATAACGCACAGGGCCTTATGCTGGAGTCATCGGTACAGTTTTATAATTTCAAATTTTATTTATTTTATTTAATCACTAAAAAATTATGATAGATTATTATATTGATGTTATAACTGTAATTATTTTTTAGATGCATATAACACAATATCCACAACATAAAGTAGATGCCAAAGATAAAAACAACTCGAAACAGATGAATGAAATTAATAATACGTCGTATATACGAATTCGATATTTGTGTTCAATAATTTTTGTTTTGTCTTACAGGAAAAAAAATGTCTAATAATAGTTCGGATAATAAATTACTAAGTTTAAAATTGTTACAAATTGTCAAAAGGATTTTCTACTATAAATTGATATTCTGCTTTACATGTATACATTTATTATTGTCAATTATATGAGTTTTTTTTTTTAATATAAATTCTAAAAATACTTGGCTGTAATTATGATATATGGGGAAAAAATAAAATAACTTACAAATGGGTGACCTTAAACCACCCACGAGGCCACGATAATGTGCATTTTCTCACCCAATTTATTTTTATATTTTGTTACTTGAAAATGGGGTCTAAATCCAACATGAGTTCACATTGAATGTTATGAATTTGAATTTTGTTGAATCACGAAGAGTATTATTTATATCAGTGTATTATGAATTAACGATGGTTGATTCATAATGTTTGATTCGATAGAAATTGAAATGAATACACTTAGCGTGTTGGTAAAGCTATAGCCCTGTCCAAAATTAACAATGTTTCAATGGATTTTGGGGAAAATAATTATTTTGAATTTATTAAATTCACCTAATTAAGGTAGCTGCAATGAATTTCAACGAGTTTCGATGAATATAAATTTTATCGAATATTGGATTATCTTAATATGGAATTACGAATTTAATTTATTTCAATCTTTAAATTTTTTAAAATGGAGGGCTTTTTCAAAATTCAAAATATTTTTACAAACGTATCAATTATCTAAATATTTGGTATAATAATAACATTAGCATCTATGAAGCGAGATGTAAGAAACAAATATAGGCGTAGTTTTTGCTTTTTATAGTGATAATAATTAGAGAAAAAGTTGCAAGTTCAATAACAGTAAGGATGGATTGCGTTGAAAACAAAAGTTAAAAGTAAAAAAAATGAAAGTTGAGTATTTAAAAAATAATTAAAACTTTACCAATAAACTGCATAAGTTGTAAAAAAATACTTATAAATTTTAATTTAAATCTATTTAATTTAAATAATTTAAAAGCAAAAATTGTAAAATAAAAATATTATCTTTAACTTATTTTCACTAATAAGCATATAATGAGTTTTTATTTTAAACATTTGAATACCCTGCAATCTTCCCGATTGCGAAGTGTGATGCCTCCCCTATTTCCTTATTTTGTTATAAAAAAATGAGTTATTTATGGCTCGTTCTTTTGCGTGTATATAATAAATAATATTTTATATTAAAATATATTAAAAAATAAATTAAATAAATCAACAAATATATTTTTTTAATTTAAAAAACAAAAGAAGACGAAGATGAAGAAGAATTAAAAAATAAAGAAAATAAAATCATTTTAATTGTATTATAATGGTGTTATAAATCGCTATTTATGAGATAAAAAATATTTATTTTTTAAATTAATTAGTCATTATAGCACATCGTTTCTATGTGCATGTACTAAGTAATATTTCACATTTTTAAATATATTATAAATAAAAGTAAAGTATATAAAATGATATATAATATTAATAAAAGAAAGGAAGAAAAATATAATTTATCAATTAATATAAAATTTAAAAAATTAAATAAATTAATTATTTTATCATGAAGAGAATTTTTTACTTTAACAAAAAATTGGTGAGCTCGTGAAGGAACATTTCTTTTTATATTAGTATATATATATATATATATTATATATATATATATATATATATATATATATAAATAAAAGACCTTCCACACTTATAAATAATGGTTACTTACACTACGACACCAATTTTTTATAAAGACAAAAATGCCCTTCAACCAATAGAATAACTACCTTATTAACTTTTAAAATTTTTATATTAATTATTTTCTTTCTAATGTAATATATTGATTTATATATATATTTATTTAAAATATTATTTTTAATATTTTTAAAATATAAAAAATATTTATTAAATGCACACAGGAACCACGTATCACAATGACTAATATACAAAAAAAAAAAAAAAAAAAAAAAAAAAAAAAAAAAAAAACCCAAACTTAGGGAAATATATACAATTTGAAACGGATAAAATTCATAGATAAATCAGTGGACTCCTCTCTTATCATCTCCACTCTACTCCGACTCTCAACCCCTTCCAAAACCTTCATCACTTGGAAGCAGAGATGGCCACACTTTCTTCTTCATCGTCATCCATAATTTCTCCCAGTTTCCTTCAGAATCCAAGGAACCCTTTCAAAACCCATCTCCCCAAGCTCCATTTCCACCCTCTCAGACCGCAAATTGCACCTTTGAAGTTTACTCACTTGAATCCCAGAAGATTCAATGCAGTTGCCGAGGACACTTCAGTTGCTACGGCGGACCCTTCTTCCGTGGCCGCAAGGAGGTTGTACGTGGGCAACATTCCGCGGACGGTCACCAATGACGAGCTCCAGAAAATTGTCGAGGAGCACGGCGCTGTAGAGAAGGCGGAGGTTGTTTTTCTTAATCAGTGTTTATTTCTTTGTTGTTGATATTTTCTTAGTATGTCTGATGATGATTTCGTGAATTTGGAGGATTATTTACATAGTAATTGTTAGAGGAATATATATGAATGAATTGATAGGAGAGATGCTTTTTCTGGGAAATATTAGTTTTGAACTGCTTCTGTACCTGTCATCGAGGTGTATGAGAAATATTTCTGTTTCTGAGTTGAAATAATATAATTGGAGGAAATTCTTGATTGCTTCAGCAGGTGAAGATGGATTATGATTTTGAAACCACTGTAAGCAAAAAGTGGGTTTTCTCTGTTCTTTTTTTTCACTTTATTTAAGCTTTTTGTTAAAGAATTTAAAGGGATATATATCAGAATTATCGGTGAATGAGAGCAGTTTGATTCCACATCAGAAGCTAGTCTACATTTATATTACATGTTTGAGCAAAAATAGTTTGATCATGTTGGTTGTAGGGGTTGCCCTGCTTTATCCATTGTGATTGCTCTGAATTGACATCATCTTATGTGGTGGTATGACTTATGAGTAGGGGCCATGTTTGGATTCATTTAATAGAGGAGTTAGAATGCTGCGCTTCGCCCGATAATCTAAAGGGCGTGAACTCCAGATATTCAAATAGACATTTTCTGAATAATCTGCACGAACTGCTTGTCAGATGCTTTGCTGGAATGATTACTTCTCAATGCAGATTGGCTTAACATGTACTCTGCTGCCTTGGTAGGTAATGTATGATAAATACTCTGGGAGGAGCCGAAGGTTTGCATTCGTGACAATGAAAACTGTTGAGGATGCAAATGCTGCTGTTGAAAAGCTTAATGGCACAGTGAGTTATTGATGAACTTCTTGCAAACTCTGAAGATCAAGAGGCAATTATTTCATGTGTAATATGTTTGCGTATCCTTCATTGACAGGAAATTGGAGGACGTGAAATCAAAGTAAATATAACAGAAAAACCACTGGCTACTTTGGATTTGGCATTTCTTCAAGCCGAGGAATCTCAGTTCGTTGACAGTCCGCACAAAGTATATGTGGGCAATCTTGCAAAGACTGTAACAACAGACTCACTTAAAAGCTTTTTCGCAGAGAAAGGGAAAGTTGTCAGTGCAAAGGTATCACGAGTTCCGGGGACCTCAAAATCCAGTGGATATGGTTTCGTCGCATTCTCTTCGGAAGAGGATGTGGAAGCTGCCATATCATCTCTTAATAATGCGGTAGGTACCCCATCCAATTTTTGTAAAATGAAGATTGTGCATTTGCCTTCTGAATGCACACACAACATTTCACATTTGTAAAACAGTTGGATCAGTTTTGCATCAACCTACCTGAGCATCCATTGCATGTTTTGCGACATCCCCTTTGGTAGGGGCTGCTGAAAACTGAAAATACAAGATATTGCATGTTAAGTGGTTCAGAAAGCTACTGCTCAGCTCACACTTTCATATTCATCAGAATAGGTTTTTCCACAATATAGAAGTAGCACTGCCATGCACCCAAAAGGGCCATGAAGTATGAGGCTATTGCCTATCTAGACCCATCATAATGAATGATAAGGAGAGCTATCCTGTTGAATTTTGGTTATCTTGCGACAACATTCCCCTGAAACTCAAAACTGCAACAGCCGAACCCACCACCACAACACCCCAGCCCCAACCTCACCCCCTTTACCCAAAAGTGAAAAGCATAATTCAGAGAAAAGCTAAGGAGAAGAATCAAACAGATGTACATCTTGACTAACCCAATTACGAAAGTGCTTGTGCTTTATAGAGAAAAAAAAAATGTGTGAAATGGTAAGGTAGAAGGCACAGTACAATTTTGAGGTTGGAAAAGATTGATGCAAGGTATTCCCTGATAAATGCTGTGAAATCATGCAAATAGGTGAAAGCCTTCAGGCAGTTGCGATTTTGCTGTTGCTTTCTTTTTTCAATTTAAATTTGTTCAATAGTTGCACCGACATTTCTGGAGTGTCTTGTACTCTTGTGGTTTACAGGTGCTTGACGGGCAGAAGGTTCGTGTTAACAAAGCATAGAACAGTTAGCGGAGACCGAGCACCATTTGGATTTCAGTTAATACTGCCATCTTGCTAAAGAACACCCCGAATGAGTTAATATTTATAGCGGAAACTGAATGCTTGATCTTGCTGTGAGCTCTATATTGATAATGGAGTTAACATGCTGTTTCTTCTTCATGTGCTTATCAAGAAATCCAAGAGCACAAGAGAAGAGACATTTTCATATTGGCACTTGTCAAGGGAAGTTTAGATTCTTCATTATATCCTGTGTAGCCTCCTGTAGAAGAATTCGAATTAGCAATGTTTCATACTGATTATAATTGTCTGAAGCTGACTTCTTAGTTTCTTATTGTAACTTGGATATCTCGTGGAAAGTATCGGTCGATGGGCTGAGATCATCTCCATTACATGTGATGACAGTTCTATCACATATCTGGATGTTATCTGGCACATCTCCAGGTGTTCAGATTTTACTAACCCTAGATGATGCATCGATCATTGAGGGACTTTTTGGCCCTTTCTCTGTTGCATCTTGTAATAGGAGCTGCCCCGACTACGACAAAGGATTTCATTCAAAATGCATAACCAACTCGCAACAGATATATTCTTTTTCTGTTTTTCTTTTCTCACTTGAAGACGATCAAAACTAATTCTCCAACTTCCTTCTGAAACTCCAACTCGGGATCTATCTTTCATGGAAACAAGGTGCGAGCATTAGACCACTTCATCTTCCATAGAGGTCTTGTGTAATGCCATCAATAGACAAATATATATAAGTTGGATCCTTTTTTGTTATCCTTAATTGAACATTACTTCAAGCAGATGAATATTTAATTTTCTTGGTTTTTTAATGTCGTTTTTTAAGATGGGGAGTTCAGTATGGACATCTACTTTTTTATTGATCACTCGACTGAACGGCGTTCGATTGATTCAATATCGATGAATCTAGAAAAGAGGCCATTAGATATTTATATGTTCGATACTTATATATCGATCACTCGACTGAATGGCGTTCAATTGATTCAATATCGATGAATCTAGAATAGAGGGCATTAGATATTTATATGTACACAATTCCTAATAAATTATGATTTTATTAAATTCATCAATCTTGTACCTTAGAAATATCATAACACGGTAAATCATGTACAATCATACTGTCGCTAATTATTTTTAACAAGAAGTCAGGTTGGGATTAAAAAAGTTTTCCAGCAAATTTTGAAAATATTTTCTGAAGGACTTTAGTTGCAAACTTATAAAAAAAATTCAGTGCCGATTCGACACATTACAAAAGCCATGAGGAGTTGTATGTAATTTTGGAAAGGACTTCATTTGCAAAGGCGCCAAAAAGGAAGCAGCAAGTTAGCAACATGGAACAATCTCTCTTTGACCATTGACATAAAGGTGTCGGAAGCCTTTCCTTGCTCATCAAGTTTGTCCCCAATAAGACAAAACAATACCTCAATCACTTGCAACACTATAAAATTGCAACTTCAACACAACAACTCCTTCAATATTTTCACACAATTAGCAAAAAATAAGGAACCCACAACTCACTTTTTCAGGTCAAGCCCAGCCCTAAAAAATGGGTTTCTTTGCAAGGTTCTTTAGCTGCTTTATTCTTTCATCTTCGCGTGTGTCAGATACGAGCGCACCCAACTCCAGTGCTTCATCTTCCAAGAGTAAAGAGAAGTCATCTCGTCCACCAATTCCCATGTCTTATTTTCCAATAAATTCACAGATCTCGCGTTTATAGTTCTCACCGGACAATCCAATCTCATCACCAAAAAGGCATCCGTTCAGTGAGACGGTCCATGCACATCAAGGATTGATCGTTAACTAATGTTATGTCATGCGAAGCGCCAATTTTTAAGTTAAATTTTCTGTTTGCTTCATTTGATGTAACGTTGGGAGTTATAAGAGTTATTTCTTAAGATGTAAGATCTAATGTAATATTTTGCAATATAAGCATATAATTTACTTATAGTACTTTATAAAATATTGTAACGATAATTTTGTAGTATATATATATATATATATATATGAAACAAAAGAACCTTGTGGAAAAAATTTCGCTTTTCTTAATATATTGATATATTTCTACTACGAATGTGTATAATAGCCAAAGCATATAGTAATATTAATCTATTTTCTATTTTTTTCTTAGCCCATCTCTCTTATAAGTTATTATTAATATCTTATTTTCAATGAACTAATAAATTTTTATTTTTGAAAGCTTATAAATTTTAATAAAGTGTTTGGATAATTTTTTTTTTAAATAGCTTATAAGATTTGAAAATAAAATGTTTTGGATCATATAAGTTTTTTAAATAAAAGTTAACTTTTCTAACTTTTTTTTATAAGATCTTATAAATTATAATAAAATCAATATGTCATAAGACAAAAATATTCTTATTTATACACTCACACACCCACGCACACTCTTCTCGCTCTCTCTCTCTCTCACTCGCGCGTGCACATACTCTCCTCTCTCTCTCTCAAACACACACACACAAGTAACACACACGCTTTCTCTCTATAGGATTTAATTTTTTTTACCTATTTAATTTTTCTAAAATTCGAAAAAGAAAAAATACTTTATTATTTAATAATAAATTATTACAGTTAAATACAAATAAGATTGATATTGATATTATATTTACTAAAAATATAAATTCAAAATATTATAAATTATACGATTAGAAATAAAAATTGCATTAAAAAAATATCAATTATATATCTATATTAATATTCGACTAGTACGTATATATATTATTTTTATTCAAAAGTTTATGTAATAATTTATCATTTATTTAATATAAAAAGATTATCTATTAAAATTTTGTTTGGAATTAAATTAATATGTACTATTTATAAAAGCATTTAATTTTTTTTAAAGCAAAATATATCAAGAAATAACAATTTATTTGATTATAATAGTATCATGCCCATTCTAGTCATTTTACCATTAACATACCTTATTATGCCAAACACCCTAACATCTTATAAGATGTGTAACACATCTGATACGTTTTAATATTTTATTTTATCCAAACACTTTAGGAGTTTATTTTTAAAATAGGATAAATAAAAAAATCTTATAAACTCCTAAAATAAAATATTTTATAAAATATAGAAGTTTATAAGATGTTCTAATAAAAAAGCTTAGTCAGTACGTATCTCATTATCAAACTGTTTAAAATTTATCAAAGAGAAAAAGACATGCACCAGGCAGGGAGTCAAACTTGGAGGCTCCAAATTAACATTTGTTGTGCTATTTTTCTGACTCTTTGTGCACCATGAAAATTACAGAAAGTTACAATTTAATGAAAGAATGTGACTTTGAGACAATGAGTTTAAAATTTTCTTTTTTCTTTTTGGATGATTCTATATTAATAGACTTAAAATTTATTACAATGTCATAAATTACATTATATTAAAAACAACAATTCAAGTATTTTAAAAAATTAAATTATTTTTTACAATGATTTATTTAAATTCATTTAATGCATATCTATCACTCTATGCAGGACATAAGTAATATTAAGTATTTTATTTGGAAAACTATTTTATTCGTGTAACGTGTATATATTAACTATAATAAAACTTTTAAATAGAAAATTCGGATGTAGCAGCTTTAAAAAAAAAATAAAAAAGCAATGAACTATTATTTTGAAATAAACTGATTACAATAATTTAAAGAAACAACACCTAACCTATTATTACAATAAATACAATATTTACTATGCAGTAAAACTAACATACTTATTATTACAATAAAAATAATATTTTACACATAATACGGAGTTCAAACTAACTGTCTCTGAAATAATGGGCCTGAACTTCGGCAACTCAGTAGGCTTGATTGGCAGTTCTTAGGAATAGGTAAGAAGTCACATGTGGGCCAAAATCAGGCATCATGGCAGGTAAGTGATAAAATCATAAAAGAACAGGACAGTGCAGACGTGGTATGAGTAGTCAAAGCAGAATAGGCGTGAGCGTGTGAGAAGAAGCAACATGGAAGGAAGGAAAGCGTCTCAAGGACGTCTGCTGCTGCTGCTGAGGTAACACAACCAATCCTAAGTATTTGCTTCTTCATCAACCCATAAATTCAAATCCTCCTATAAATACCGACCCCCTACTGCCACAACACAAAACCCTTCTTAGTACCTACCTATATTCATTCATTCTCCTCCTCCTCCTCCTCATCCTCATCATCATATATTTTCACCAACAACGTACACAAATTCTTGATATTATAATCAGAGAAACGTATACATATATATATATATACTTCTCCTCCACACAATTACTAAGTAATGGCTTTCTTGTCAAGCTTTTTCAGTTGTTTCGTTTCACGCGTATCTGATTCAGGCACGCACAATTCTAATTCTAATGCATCGTCGTCCCCAAAGAAGCCGAAGAAGAAAGAGAAGTCAGCTAGAGCTCCAATTCCGCTCTCTTACTTCCCCTTAAACTCGCAGCTCTCGCGCTTGTAGTTTTCATGCATGTTCAAAACTATAATCTTCTTGTATTTAAGGGGTTAATATCCCACATACATATGTAATGTTGTTTTATTTTAATATTACGTGTTGATTAGATATACTTATTTGATATTAATGATTAATATATATATATATATATAGCTAAAAATATAAAAATACACTTAAAAATAATATAATCAAAATGCATAGTTAAACTATGACATTTGTTTATTGTTACTACTTTGCGGCGACATGCGAGAGAGTCAGTCAAATATATATACAGCAGCAGGCCACTAATGAATAATTAAATTTATATGGTTTTATTAAAAAAAATGTAATCTGATGTGGGCTTAGCCGTTCCGTGGTGAACAAGATTAGGAGATCATTATGCTAAAGTCAACTAATAATTTTAAAATTATCATTAAAAATATATATTAAGCTGCCATCATAAATAATTCACTATATATGTAGTGTAATTATTTTATGTGACAATTTCTTTTTATCGTTGATTCTTCCTAGTGAGCACTTTATAAAATAATTGTTATTATTTAAAACTATAAAGTTCAATATTTATATAAAAAAAAAGGAGAAATTCCTTTTTATTGAGAGGTAAAATTCTATATAATATTGAATTAATGGAGATTATAGTATATTAATTGTGTTATTGTCTTTAATAATTTATAAAATTTAGATGATGGATGTGGCGATTAAATATAATAATATTTTTGGAGTCACGAGTAATTAAGAGTAAAAGTCTATTGCAGAGTTGTAGTCAAAACAGCCATTCCATGGAAACAGCCAAACAGGTAACAACTGTGTGGATGGCTACATCCCTGCCCTGCGATTGGGAAAGAAAAAATAACATTATAAATTTAATTATAATAAAAATTGAAAGTATTTGAAAAGAAAAATGAAACATAATTGAAGTTGGAGTGTTCGAGAAAAAAAAATTCTACAATTTTATTAATAAAAACTGTAAAATTTGGTGGAAAATATTTATAATTTTTATTTAAATTAAAAATAATTATATTTACACCCCTAATTTATAATCTATTTATACAAATCATCTCATCTTTCAGATGTAAAGGTTACCATACACTACTAGAAAAATGTGAACATAATTTACACAACCACCTCTATTTTTACAAAAAAAATTGCATATACACTCCCATAAATTTCAATAACCACAGACACAATATCTTTATTTTATGACCGTAAAAAATAATATATATTATTATACAAAAAATTAAAAGTAATTTGCATAAAAAGCCATAGATCACAGATATAATAAAAATTACCCCTTTAAATTATTAGAAGCTACAACCTCGAGCACTAGCTTCCACTAATTTTCAACAAAAAGTTGATAAATATCCCATGCACTTGCCAAATTACCGTTCTACACTATAGCTGCGCCATATTGCTCTTCTAATAATCCTTCATATTCCTAATCTTGCCCAAAATCCCTAAAAACAACACTTGATTTGATTAATAATTAAATCGAGCTCAAACAAATTTTATTTTAATCGGACTGGAGCTGAACTGGAGTAATTTGATGTTTTTAAATATACCTTATTGTTATTTTTCAGAAGATAATTAAGTTAAATTTGATAAATTAACCGATCTAGTTCAAACCAACTTCTTCCTATCAATTCCAAGTCGAATATGGAGCAATTTGATCGTTTTTTCGACCCAATTCGGGAACTCCAATTAGAGAAGAGGAGGAAGAATTGAGCCCATGAAAGAATAGAAGGGCCCATATCACCGTCCCACACAGCATTGTCACATGATGTCCCAACTTGAGAGCCGCCACTGGGTTTTGGTTTCGGCCACTGGAACTGCCCAAAAGTAAAAAAGAACACAAAAATGGAACATACATTACATTAAAATTTGTATAGTCTTTTCTTAGGCGGTCGGAAGAGGGTCACCAAGAGAAAGCAGCTGTCTTTGTCGAATCCTCAAAAGCTAAAACAAAATTGCCTTCTCATCGTCACCTAAAGCTCAGAAAGGGCGACTCTCCTTAGTTTCCAACTCCAACTGGGCCTCTGTATTTTCCCCGAATCACAATCACATACACAAATGTATATAAAGGCTTATTAATCTTTGTCGTTGCACAAGAATTCGCCTTTTTCCCTGCCTGAGAGACCTCACCACATGCAATAGAAGGTCAAGCTTAGCGTCCCAATACTCTGCATTCCAATGGCTCTAGTGAGCAGAATCCCCTCTACTTCTCCAGCAGCATTTCAATCAAGAAAACCCAAATCTTTTGGCTTCAACCAGGTTTTCACCATTCAGTGTGCATCAAGTTCACCAAAGGCGTCACCTTTCACTGAAAAGCATTCAATTGAGAGGTATGAAAGGGATAGCTGGCTGTACAAGAATCAGCTGCAGCAGCCCTCTTGCTCCTGCCCACTCCCATCTGATCAAGAATTTGTCAGGGACTATGATATAGCTTTGCAGTTGCCAGAGCTGAGGAAATTACTTGAAGTTCTGAGAGAAAAGAGAGAAAATTCAAATGGGGTTGAGAAGAGAGGGCCTGGAAATGTGTTCTTGGTGGGAACGGGGCCCGGGGACCCGGAATTGCTGACCCTGAAAGCATTGCGAGTCATAGAGAGTGCTGATCTCTTGTTGTACGACAGATTGGTGTCTAATGATGTTTTGAATTTGGTGGGACCCAATGCGAGGCTTCTGTATGTTGGGAAGACTGCCGGGTACCACAGCAGAACTCAGGTTGGTTTTTTTGCTGGATTTTTATGCATTTATACATGTTCAGATTGCACGTTTTTAGTGGTTTCATGAATTAAATGTGGTAGAATTATTGAATCTTGAAGTGGGTTTTTGATGATTTCAATGAAGTTAATTTTAGACATTTGGCTTGTAGGATGATACTTCTGAGATTCTACCTATAGTTTGCTATTCTAGACTATTTGACCATTGAGTACTTGGAATGTTTTAGATTTGTTAGAGTTGGTTTCTCTTCATTACCTTTCTGTTTAACTTACGTGAACAGAACTTTTGTGATAATTAGTTGACATAAGTACGACTTAGAATGCTTCAGTCTCCAATGGGATTGATACGAAATTGGGCAACTGAAACAATAAATGACGAATCTAGCTGTAGGTAGATCTGCTTATGATGATTGATAAATTAGATGCAGAAACAATAAAGTTTAGCTGGATGCACGATTCCTTTTCTTGCAACTTCAAATCATGTGTCCATATAGCAAGCAGATGTTGATTGCTCCAAATTCGTATTCTGCTCCTTGTTTATAAGATGGTAATTTGAATTTTCCTGTGAATAAGACATCCTGCGGCACCAGATTGCTCTGGGTGAAATTTTCATATAATGAGATCCATCCTGGTGGTGTTGTTTGTTATCTTCCAAACTTGTATATGTCAGTTGCATCTTCTTTTCAGTGCTAAATTTGCTTTATCATCTGCTTGGAAAAAAGTTATTTATGATTGTGGTTTTAGCAGGAGGAAATTCATGAACTGCTTTTGAGCTTTGCTGAAGCTGGAGCAAATGTTGTGAGGCTAAAGGGCGGGGATCCATTGGTGAGTTTACTGAAATCATGTTAATGGCTATGTTTTTAAGTCAATATCTATGTATAACTAGAAGTTTTAGAAGTTCGGCAGAAGAATTTGTTGTTAACAATTAAATGATGAGTCTTATAACTGTTGGTTATTAGGTATTTGGAAGGGGTGGAGAAGAGATGGACTTTCTGCAACAACAAGGAATTGAAGTTAAAGTCATTCCAGGTATATTATCTGAATATAACTTCTCAAGGTTTCATTTTTTCACCCACTCTTTTTTTTACGGGTCCCTATAATAGTCCTCTGTATTAAATACCGGTTTTTCCAGGGCAGTGACATGATGAAGTAAGATAGTGGAAGTAAATGCTAGCTGAGAGGCTAAGAATAGGCATAATAACATTCAAACTATGCAATATACCACCAGACACATTGATTCAGCATGAAAGTTTCTCTATGAAATTTACATCAAAAGATCACCTTATTCCCTTTACAGTACTGCCTTTAGCCGAATTGAAGAGACGTGGACTTTATGAGGGTTTTAAGTTCCTGTGAGAAGAGATGTTAGTATTTCTCAAAAGCAACTATGCCTTGTCTAGAAACATGCAGCTGTTCTTCTCCTCCAAAGTACTTGTTTTCTCCTGTCGGGACTATATTAAATGCAGTGCCCATACTGCTGATAACTGAGCACTGTTGTAAATGTCTTTGATGCTCCATGATTTGTTAACCAGAATACAACCTTATGAAGTAGCTAAGATAGTGTTTGTCTTGAAAAGGGTGAATTTCTACCTATTAATTGTGTTCAATTTTCGGCAGGCATAACAGCTGCTTCTGGAATAGCTGCTGAATTAGGAATTCCTTTGACACATCGTGGTGTGGCAACTAGTGTTAGATTTCTCACAGGCCACTCAAGAAAGGGAGGAACAGATCCTCTATTTGTGGCAGAGAATTCTGCTGATCCTGATTCTACTCTTGTCGTCTATATGGGCTTGTCAACTCTCCCGTCTCTTGCCTCAAAACTGATGTTTCATGGGTTGCCGGAGGACACACCAGCTGCTGCCATCGAGCGAGGCACTACACCCCAACAACGCATTGTAAGAAACTTCATCAATTTTATACAAGTACCTGGTTAAATTTGGGAAATACACATCATCTATAACAGTCATCACTACACCTGTCACTGATGAGTAATGGATGTTATGAGAAGATTTTTTACTTGTGATAGTGGATCTGATGAGAAATCTTCTTTGTGTCGTTTGAGTTAATATCTGACCAAAACTATATTTGCTACAACCAGGTTTTTGCTGCACTGAAGGACCTCGGTTATGAAATTGCATCAAATCAACTGGTATCACCGACTTTGATTATCATCGGGAAAGTAGTTGCTCTTTCTCCATTGTGGCCACGTGCAATGAATAAGACTTCCACATTGGTTGAGTCCAGGTAGCAACTCGACAGAAGAGACAAGTGTTGTTTTCCACAGCCAAATCAGCTGAGACCAGCTTCGTTGCTGCTTGTGGGCCGAGTCCTGGTTGAAACTGGCACTTCCTTCCTGAATCAAGACTTTGGAGATGTATATGTGCTAGCATCAAATGCAATGCTCGGCTTGTTTGTGATTAAATTGCAGGTAGGAAATTTGAGTCTCTGACCCTCGTATAATTGGTCATTCGGATTTGCTTTTTAGGAGTAGACAGAAAGATATTGTACTAGCAATCGTTGTTTAACCGTGGATACGTTTAGAGAAAATCCATAAAATTCTTGAAGTTGTGTTTTCCATTTTCATGGCTTCTTTCTTCCTTTCTGACTTCAACGCAACATTAGCTGTTGCAATAATACAAAGCCAGAAGTCCCATCTGATGTCAATTTGAATGTCTTTTGAATAAAAATTTTCATCTGTTTTCTGATTGTACTTTGTTTTTAAATTCTTGCTCGAGACATGGACCATCTTACTTTTACCAAATAGTTGTCTATTTTAGGTATGGAAAACAATTTCCACCTAATTATCTGCACAACATACCTTTTTTTCTGACAGAAGTATATGACTTGAGGACAAGGATTTCAATTCGTGTTAACAATACAAGGCATGGGACTGAGAGACATTTGCAAAAGCAGAAAAGACAATAACATGTGAAGTGCACCAAGTGAAACTGAGTTTTATCAGACATGCAAGACTCTAACATTAAACATACAAACTTTGTTATACACTCTACAACAAGATTAAGGCTTTAACATAAAAACTACAAATCTCATTCACATAATCTGTGTTTATATATATATATATATATATACATGTTTATACTGCTGGCTGGATACAACATAAAGAATAAATAAAATTAAAAAAAGTACTATATTTTCTCCCCTGCGGAACCCAGTATTAACAGAGAGACAACATACAGAAGGGGAGAAACCAATGGAGGAAAGCTGCTTATTTTACTGTATACTAAAATTCCTCGTGGGATTGTTCTACTTATAGAAACAGTGCAAGAACTCAGCGATTCTTCCGGTGCAGCCTCAAAATGTGAATTTTCTTGCCTCCAAGCTTTTAAGAAGGTTGATCGGTACTGAAAGGTGAAGGCATATTGTGAAGTGTGACTTGACTAGGCCCTAATGCATTTCTCAGCCTGATTGCCCGGCATTCTGCCAAAGATCATAACTCATCAAGTGGATGCCAGACCAGTGACATGAAGAATAATGTATTGTGTATCATCAGACGGAAGCATCAACAAGTGTATTATTGCACATGCACTCTGGGATAGGATACTTTGTCACGTCCCTCCCGACTTTGCTAGTCCGAAGCTCTGGCTGCCCCAACGAATCCCGGTGCAAGTCCAGTATGATATTGTTGAACTCAGCATCAGGAAGAGAGGAGTTCATAAAATATGAGAGCATTTGCCTTTTTTTGGGATGATAGTCTTTTTGTGTCCTGCATAGGCCCTGTGCCCCTGTTTCAGAGAAATATTAACACACTTGTAAACCAGAGTTTGGATCACTGCATTAGTATGTGATAGGAAATGAACCAGGAGATTTAGACCCTTCATATACATCCTAGATTGAGTTTTCCTCCCAGTTTATACCAATACGAAGTCTTGGGTGGAAAGAATTATTTTTCAACCTGTGCAGCTCTAGCCATAGACATTATTTAGCCAAATTGCATGTGGTTCTTGATTGAGATACATTTAAGTCGTGCAGAAAGTAAGGAAACAGCGTTATAAACCAAGATTTGTTTAGCTCATTCATCATTTATAGAAACCTCTGACTAGAATAGCCTTATTTTGTATGTGATTTGCAGCGATATGAGCCAAAATGATGTGCAATTTCACTCTGTATGAAAAATCGATGAGATACCTGGATGGCATGGCCCATATTTCCACCATGAGATGCCATGAATACATCACTTCTTTCAGAAACTATATAGTCAATAGCTGCCATTATTGAAGCCTTCTGTGCAAATGGCTCCAGCTCCCCTGGCAAAGCAAGGTCTTCCTTGTTGTAGAAATGAGGAAATTCTCTCGTCAACGGGAGCAAGGTTCCCTTTCCTCCCAGTGGAATCCCTCCGGCCCAATAGATCCTTGCACTTTTAGGAGCTCCCAAAGCTTTGAGCAATCTAAACATTCAGCGGTATAATAGTTTAGAAAGATTGACTTTGCGAGTTCTATTAGTTGAACTGCTTGCATTATAGAAGCTTTACCTTGCAACTTCCAAGGTATTCAAGGGGCACAGCCCAGCAAGTTTTCTTTCATGGTAGGTCATGTTGGATCTTGAAGTCAAGAGCTTCGGACGTGTCTTTCTCTCATTATTGATCATCTCATCATAATCAGGAGTAAGACCGGGAAGACAACCGGTTCTTACCCACACGTCCTTCTCCATTCGAAGATGAAGAGCAAGATAAGGTCCCTTGCTCCTCATTCGCTCTGTAAGCTTGTCACCGAGCTCTTGGATATGCGGGGCAAACCTCAAAGCATGAAAAGCAACCTGCAAGTCAAATAGGTTTGGGGTTAGTGAATGAGAATCTACAGAAATACCTAGGTGGAGAAAAGGTTGCAAGAAAAGGAGATAGGCAGTTTCATAACTACGGAGTTTTGATTTCTCTAGGCCTCTCAGTCAACTAGGGAATGAGAAAGAAACCAAGAACACAAAGTATAAGAGATTAGACACCTTGCAACGAAGCTTTTGAAGATCAGAAGGAAGGTCCTTGGAAAGCCTTGAGTCCAAGCCACGCAATAGTAGCACACCATCCCTCTTAATCTGCAGGGGAAAAAATTTACTTCAAATAAGACCCTCAGCCAACCAAAAAACAGAAAAAGGAAAGAAAGCAATTCAAAAATTTCCCTCCATTTTCGATACCTCGGTAAATTTTTTACAAAAACATACTTTTAATGAAACAGAATGGAAGTATAAATTTATATCATTTGAACACATTATCTTCCCAAAATTGTGACGTCAGACATAAGAGTTCACATAAGAAAATATCCGCTGGCCGGCCAAAAGATGAAGTTTTTCTAGTTTTACGGTGTTGGTGATCAAAGTTTAACCATGTTAAAAGAGTCAAATTTCAGTCATCATGGCAACTTCTCAGGTTCCATCCATGTCAAAGACTTAAACTTTTGGTTCATTCTCTATGCCTTGCAGCTCAAAAGCAGCCACTTGTGACAGATTCAGAGGACTAGGAATCTCAACTTTTCTTCAATCAATCGACATATAAAATTTGCTAACAGATTAGATTATTAACTGTGTTGATCTATCTGCGGGCCATTGCTGATGTGCTATGAGTTGCCATAAAGCATATGGTTTCTTTCCAATATACTTGCTAATCAGTGTACGGAGAATAAGTTTAATTATAAATCATGCTTGATGGGTCACTTGAGAGCATAGGAGGCAGATTTTTTGTTTTCTTACGCGTCGAAGGTAACGTGAGCGTATCCACTCGGGGGAGACATGAAGGGGAGTCCTCTTCTCCTCCACCGGCCTCGTCATCAAATGGGTTGAAGGAAGTGAGGAGACTATTCGAACATCATTTGCCAAAACATTCTTGAAATGATCCAAATCAAATATATCCGAAAATTCACTGCAACAATCACAAGAGAAACAGAACAAGTTAGTAATTTACTTCACAAAAAAAAAAAAACACAAGAACATAGTGAGAACTGTATAACAATTTATTATCACTACAATCACATCCGAAGCATTGTTTTGTCTCTTTGTATGTTCGTGTGCGTGCTTGACCGAACTGTTAGATGATGGGCAAAGCAAATGAAATCGTCAAAGGCCACAAGGCCAAGAACTCTAAATTTAAATGCACCAAAATTGACTTATTTTCAAAAACGTGGGAGTTTGATTGAAGAGAACTTTTGGGACATTCTCTTTTGTAGCTTGGAACAAAGAAAGATAGCTGAAAAATCAAGAAACGGTCAAAAGAACAAACCTTTCATCACCCCAAATAACATTGACTTGCAAGATGGGCACAACCAGAGCTGCACCAAGAATTCTTGCAATCACCACAGCATCAACAATCTGATTCCTCTGCTGGTTCATCCCTCCGGACACCACCACCAACAAATACTTACTTCTGTCCTTCACAATATCATCACTCTCTGTTCTGTACCTTGGACTGAAATCCAAACAAGGCTTATACCCCATCCCATCAGGCTGCGCCCAAAACCCAGCCTTCTCACCCCTTCTTCCACCAACATTCAGCTCAGAACTCGAGAGCCCAGTTGCCAATGACGCCTTTTCTTGAGAAACAGAACATGGGTTCTGTCCAAAAGGCATTGCAGGATCAAAGTCCGACCACATGTTCAGCATCCACATAAAACCAAATACAAAAAACAAGAAAACGAAAAACCACGGATTCTTGAGCAAAACCCTGAGCTTTGAGCCATGACTCTGCTTTTTTTTGGAGAATGCAGCAAAGACTCGAGAGATGACTGCGAGATTGAGTTGATTATCTGAGATGGCACGGATATGTAACTCTGATGCTTCTTCTTGTTGCTCTTTGAGACGGCCATTTCACAAATTCAGACACGCACTAACGGTAGGCCTCTTTATTAGAGAGACAAAGAAATGGTCTGCAGTTGTGTATTAAATGGTCATGCTCGTGCTAGTCTTCTGAGCTTTCATGGGAAGATTTAAGAGAGAGAAAGGGGAAGGGATGGAGAGAGAAAGTGCAGGCGGCAACGCGCAGCCAACAAGTGGGCTTCTGGCATATGTTTCGTACAGGCTAATGAAATGGGAGAGGTCAGGGAAGGGAAGGAAGCCTAAGGTGGTCTGTTTTTGTGTCAGTTTTTTGAATTTCTTTCTCTTTGGTTTAAGATTCCAAGTAATGTGTGTGAATGTGATTATCATATTTATATATACAATGTTTGTGTAAGAGGGACAGCTTCTGCTTGTCGTCATAAATCAATTTCATGATGTAATAAATGAAAACCATTAACCAATAAGATGGCAATATATATAAATAAAAATCAACTGTGTTTTCTGGCAAATTAGGTTATGAAATCAAAACAACTTGTAACATAGACTTATAGTTCGAATGTGACAAGTGATTTTAGTCCACTTTGCACCTATATGAAGCTATTCTGATTGGCTTACTATTTGAACAGTAGTTATAGCACAATAAGCATATCAAAATGTGTGAATGTTATTTTTACTTTAATAATAATTAATTGGTCTATTTTCATAGTGATTATTAGTTGATCATAGACACTTAACGTTGATTATTACAATCACAAAGTTTGCCATAAAATTACAAATATATGTTCAATTTCAAGACAACATGTTGTAATTTATTCTAATTATTAATAATTAAAGTCATGATATAATTATTATCACTCCACTTAAAAAAAAAACACCTATCTATTGGTAGTTTGCAATTCAGCCCTTTATCCTTTGGGAAACTGCAAATGAGGACACCATCCCAAAAATAATAATAATAAAAAAAAAAAGAATTATAGTATTGAGCAAACTTGTTTTCTGAGTAGGTTGTATGTAGCAAGTTGTTTTATACTTTATGAAAATAGAATCAACAGCTGGAAATTGAGATGGAAGTTAGTTGTACCCACATCACATCACTTCCACTCATATAAAAATTAAATTATTTTGCTTTTCTTTTCTTTTGAACAAATTATTTAAGACCAACCTTTAATTTTATTAATAATAATTAGGATGGCATATATACCTACTGTATCAATAATTAAACTTCACTTATGTCTTGTTTTTAATATGAATATTGAGCTAATATGATTTTTTATCGCTCCACACACACCAATAATACTATAAATATTCGTTTTTCTATAATTATCTTTGAAATTTCAAAACTCTACATATAAGAGATACCGATAACAAGTTTTATCCGCAATCTAAATTATCTTTTTTTTAATATATATATAGATTTCCCTTATTTATTGATTATTTTTTTCATTTCCATTTTTTTTTAAATAAGAAGATAAATTTTGGAGTTTCAAATTAGTTATTTTTTTAATTTTGCAATTATATATTGCTACTCTTATTTTACAAATTAAGTAAATGTCATTATATATATATATATATATATATATATAAAAGAACTTAGCTAAGATTAAATATTCAACGTGGAGAAAACTGAATTGGGTAAACTTTGGACTTATCAAAGCAACATAGAGATATTGAGTCGAACAAGTTCAATCGGACCTAATAATATGATCTTAGTCTAGTAATCTATTCTCGATTTATGAGTTATAATCTTTTACACTATCTTAATATGACTGATATATAAATGCTTGAATTCTTAATTGTTGGACATATGAAACTATTAAGGCATTTATCATGGAGTTAATGTATTTAATTTAATGATGTAATTAGGGGTAGAGAAGAAGATGACATGTAAAATGGAAAGGATATCTCCACCACAGAGTGTGGGTAAGTGTTGTCTTAGAATCACGTGACCTGCCGCCATTCCCTCCCACCCTGTCTTCTTTTGTATTTTACTTCATCCCCTCCCCACAAATGATGGGATTGCAAAGGAACAATCATCATTTTTAACTTTCCTACATTCCCATCCAATTATTATTATATTATTTTTTTAATTTTATAAAATTAAAAAAAAATAGCAATTTTGAAATTATTTCATTTGAATTTTTTATTTTATAGGTTTTAAGTTTCTTAAGAAGCTTTTATATTTTTTTCCTAATATTTAAGTAAAATATTTATTTTTATAGTTTGGACTAATACTTTTGCCACGCATAAATATTTTATTCAGTGATAATTAAATATATAATGTTAATTATTAGTATTATGTTAATTAATTAAATAAATAGTACCCGAATCTCGAAATCCAGCTGGAGACACCGAGGTACACGCTGGCAACTTTTCCAACGTGGCAGACAGTGACTTCTCACTTTCAGGCCACCTCGGCTCCCCCGAAAAGAGATACACTTCCCCAACGTGGGCCCCTCCCTAGGAATATGCTTTGTCCTTCTCTCACACTCGCAGTTTTTAGGAGCAACGGTGGAACTGGAATCTATCGCCTTATGACTTGTTTGGACGCCGCATTTTGTGTCCCGACTCCGATGGGCTGATGTGGAAAAAGCTTACACACTAACTTGTTGCCTAATCGTTGGGAGTTTAATTATGAATTGTATATCAATGTATAAATATTTCAAATTACATCATCATAATTATAAAATTTACATTATACTAATATATTATATAGAAATAAAAACAACTTAAAATTGAGATGAATTTGTCAAAATTAAGGATCAATTTATCGATATTTTATTGGATCCTCAATTTATCTCTTTTTCAATTTAGGATCAAACGTATGAGACCTACAAAATTACTTAAAATTTTATTTCGTATGTATATATACTCTTTAAAAGTAATAGCATTGCAACTTTTGAAATATGATAAAGTAATGTTATATGACAAATAATTAAATATTCACAAATTAATACTTATTATAAGTTTCAAAATATATACTATTTAAAAAGGTTGGGCTCGATCAAAAAAATAAAATTGAAATCCATCTCAAAATTCACTTATAGTCTAAAAAATTATACTGAATTTATGGATTTGGATATATTGTTATTCCTAATAATATAATTCATATAATTCAATATTTTTTTTACTTTATTTATATATATATATCTATATATACAACAGGTTCCGAAACCATAATGGTGGCTAAATGTTGAAGTAAGAGTTTTGAGGACCATTTTCTAACATTATTAATTTTCCTCAAACAAAATGATGTTTCCAACACCATTTTCCTTTTCTTCAGCTTACAGTCATATAATTGAAAACACAAAATGACAAATTAAGTACTTTTAATTAGCATCATTCTCTTCATTTGTCCTAGAATCAGTTCTTCTAACAATGATTGATGGACATATGCATACGTAGTTTCAAGAATATTAATCATGATGGTCATCATTTTCTTGAACTAACTCTCATCATATTACAATTAGTTAAAACCTTAATCAGAGAATGTTAACACCTGTCGAAATCATAAATTCAAGATAATTAATGATACAAATGTGTTAATGATGATAAATAGATGCAAATTCATGCAAAACAATAATTTAAGTTACAGGTAGTATTAATTATTTGAGCACATTCCACTTTGAAATCAATAATTTGGAGTGTCATTGATCAGACACACACATAATTCTTGGTGGTGGTGGTGGTGGTGGTGAGGCTGAGGCAACTCCATTATTATTACAACAATTGATTCAAAATGACAAACATGGAAGCTGCCAATTGCTGTTTGTGTTTGGCGGCCCACTTTCATTTATACTGTCATCGAAAATGCTGCCCACTTCTGTAGGGTCAATGGTGAAAACTCCTTCCTACATGCACCAATTATTATTACCAAATTATACACACACATATATATATATATATAGAGAGAGAGAGAGAGAATGATTGTCTTGTATATTTTATCTATCTTAATTCTTACATTCATGATTTCAATATCACTTTGCTTCAAAATTCTTGTCTTAATATTTAAGTCACTTTATGGCAATTATTTTTACCTACACAGTCACAATTACAGTGTTGACACTTCCTGTACTTAGTTAAATTAAGTTACTCAGGTGCTTATTTGAGCTCACTTAAAAAAAAAAAAAAAAAGACATTTTGAGTGCAATATTAATAATTATAGTAAAAAATATCATAATAAATTTTTATTATTAATTATAGTTAGATAAAAATTAATAAAAAAACTGATTTTCATAATTAAAAATATTTTGGCTACACTTGCAAAAATTACAACCAACAATCATTATTTGATCGTAATTAATGACTAATTATTACAACTATTGCAGCAGGCTTGTAAGAGAACCAAATGGTAATTGAAGTGGTTGAAAAGCTTCCCAGTTTTTGTAGAAATTGAAAGTGGGGTTATAATTAAAGCAATGAATTCAGTACAATATTAATTTCTCAAGCAACCATAATTACTTAAAATTAATTATTGCAGGTTGATTAATCCCCTTTTCATAATGACATTTGCAGAATAAGTAAATAAAAAAATAAAACCTCAAAAAGAGATAGTGGGTATGTGTATTTTTTTTCTTTTGTTGTTTTAATTAATTTTGCTATGGGAGAAACCATTGAAAATTCTCATTTTTTCTCTAACACTAAATATTTTGGTTTATTTGTTTAAAATGGAAGTATGGTATCCCCAAATTAATATTTCTTTAAAATCATGGTTTTTCGATTTTGTTCTTCCCCCATTTTTTTATTTTTTGTGGGATAAATTAAGAGGAATAAATGATAAAAATAAATGAAATATGTAATTATTCAAACAGACCAGGCACATGACTTTAAATCACGTTGCAACCACTTACAAAAATCAATCACTTTCTTGTTCCTAGTTTCACATACATGTATAGGAAATTAATTTATTTCTTTTGTTTTCTTTCTTTATTATTTTTTTTATTTTACAAAAATAATAATTACATCAGTATATCAATAGGCTGGGCAGCTGAGCAATATATCAGTTTGATCAATACATTAACAGAACAAAGAACTATAGAATAAATTATAATATACCTATATAAAGTGGGACAAAAATAACCACACGTTATGTGGGGCTCGAAGTCACGACCTCAAACTTATTCATGGGATCTCAACATTAATCATTAGACTAAAACATAACTGATATATTTATTTTTGTTTCTGTTTGTGCTAATTTGGGAGAAAAATAGTCCCTGCGTACATTAACACATGATAAATTTTCATCACGAAATTATTTTGGACATTTACAATTATTGTAACAAAAAATAAATAAAAAATATTAGTTAATATCATTGGTGGGATAGGGGGTGGATAGAGACTACAAACTACCATAATTTAATTATAATTGCAAGAATGACCACACCTTTTCTATCCTTTTCAACAATGCAATTTTAGTGCATAGTACGTCAAAACAAAATAATTATTTTTTTGACATATTAATCTTGAATATGAAGCTTCATTTCATTAAAAACTAAATTCATAATTTAATTCTTAATCTATAAATCAGCAGCGCAAAAATGACTATATTATATATTTTCATAATTATGGAGTAAATGAATCGCTAAAAAAACATGATATTTTTATGATCTTTGGTCGTTATAGACAAAACTGAAAAATCACAATGAAAAATAGTTAATCATGACTAGCAACGGTTGTTGAAGATTAGCTGTAGTTAAAGAATCATGGTAAATATTCTAATCATATTAAAATTACAGTAAATATTGATTAATCATAATTAATATTTTAAATTTTAAATTTAATTTGTTTGGTTCTTAATTAATGATGTTGATTTATTATAATGTTTAAATTGAATTCATTATTAACAATTAATGGGATCAACTAAGTCGGCTTAAATAGCTTAATAAAGATCATTTAATTTTCTCAAGTCTAAAATCTTTAATTCAAACATGCAAAATCAAAATAAATTAGAAACTAATAATTTCTTTGAAATTTATAATTCCGGCTTAAGAAATAATGGGAATGATGAAAATTCAATTCCCATAATCATCATATCACATGGTTTAATTTTCAGAAATTGGATTTGATGGGATTAAGTAAAGTGGTTGTTAAAATTCGGAATCACTACTAACCACTTTAATTAATTAATAATCCTTATTAGTTTCAATCAAGATTGATAATTAGTGCTACCAAATCCAACTTTTAACCAAGAAAATTGTCACTAGTAAGTTTCTTCCCCAACAACCCAATATATAAAAAATAATATAAATATAATTTTTTTCTTGTGGGCATTTTTAGTTAAAAATGTTACACACATCAGAAGAAATGTGATTTTTAAGTACACTTAATTATACGACTAAAATTAAAAAAATGATGGTAAAAATTAATTAACCACGACTATGCAACGACTATTATTAATCCTTATTTCTGCGAGCGACGTCAAAGTAGTAGTTGCATCTAAAAACCATGATAACCTATGATCACAAGTAAAACCTGAAAAATATTGATAATCTTAGTCTAAATTTTAATTTGTTCATCGATTTTGTTCGACCATAATAATTAATAAAAAATTTAACATAATTTTTAAGTTGCAGTGATATATAATATAAGAAATAATTTAATTTTTTTAGTGACAATAGGGTCCTAAATTTTACTAAAATAACTTAATTATGATGATGATCTGACAATTTCACTTGGAGTTTATAAAAGAATATGATGATAATTACTATTTGTAGCACATGAAATGGAAAGATAAGAACAAAATTAAAATTATGATGCACAAGATTATAAGTTATGTTTATACATTAATTAAGAAAATTAAAATATAATGAAGCAGTTGAATGGTTTAAATCAGATTGATGAAGAGGTTGAACAACCATATTTGCATAGCAATACGTTTGATTTAAACTAATAGAGTAGGTTAATTAAAATATAATTGGATTAAAGAGTCAAATGTAGCAAAAATATATGGCCTCTCATGTCATCTTCAACAATATTGTTTTTGTGACAAAAAAAAAAAAAATTTATTTTTGAAAAACATATGATGTGAGCCGTTGGATTTTATTTTTGTTTTGCTAAGGATTGAGGTAATTGGGTATTGACTATTTTATATACTTACATAAACCGCATGTAACGACAAGTAATGGTATCAAGTGGCCCAACAGTAATGCATTATTTATGTAAAAGAGGGGTTTATAAATTTAAGTCTCGAGAATTGAGAAATTAAATTTAATCCTGAATAGAACTGCATATTATTTAATAGTAAAAATCATATTAAAATTCATCCAATAGTTTTTTTTTTACTGTATATTGGAGTAGTTCAACATTGAAATAAAATCTCCTGAATCGACGATCTAAATGCTGTATTAAACAAAATGAGCAAACACGCACTTTTTCACAAAATTGAATGGCCAGAGAGTATATATTGTCAGGTTGGCAGTCTGGAGGAGTTTGGGATAAGCATCTGACATCCGCACACTATATCTTATCACCCTCCATAAAGAAAATAATAATTATAGTAAAGATTGTTGTGATTCGAGACACAATTGATACCTCGTTACGTAGGGTGTCGATCATTATTACATCATAGGCGTCTTGCGAATTGTCCTATAAAAATGTTCCGTTATAAAGAGTAAATTTGTGACTTATAAATTGCTCAAATTTTAATAGTGTCGTTTTTGTCTATATGAATAATAATATAATAATAATAATAATAAAGGAAAAGATGGTGAATATGTTAAGTACGCACAGGTAAATTAATTGAATAATTGGGGGGAAAACCTTTGTCATAATCAAAATAATACTAAGTAGATAATGGTCACGTGAGCAGGAAAATCATCCATGTGGAACCTCTCACTCATCTGCTAAAAAATCGAACTATATGATATCCATTGGAACAAAGAGAGATATCTTTATTTATGTAAGGAGTATGGATAGAGTAATCTATAATTTGCTTAGAAATTAAAATGACAATTAACTTACGAAAAAGCCAAAGATCTGGCATTGTATCAAGAAAGACCAGTCAAAGCAATGGATAAAATTATTTTTTTTATTATTATTAGGATAAATTACAATAAGTTCCCTTGAGATTCAACATAATTACGAATACTCCATCAGCATCGTTGTTTGAAAAATTATAAATATTTATGATGTTTGATAAAATTATGTAATTTTTGAATAGAGGTTATCTTTCCGAATAATGGTCAAAATTTGTAAGTTTTGGTGAAGGGGGAATGGGATGAACATGCAGAAAGGAAAGAGATGCAATAAGGTCCAGTTGTAATTGTTGTTTGTTGGTGAGAGAACAAGTCATAAATTCATGTTTCTATTTATGGCTTTTCACAGTAGCATTTATGGATTTATCATGTCTGATTTGATCATATGGTAAATACAATTAAATCTATTTAACTATAGTAATTAACAAAGGCAGGCTTCTTTTCTTGAATCAGTACTCAATAATGTTAATGTGATTGAATCCCTATATATGTATGTATGCACATGCAATGAATCTATATGTTTGAGGGTGAAAAATAAGGTTTGGCAAGAGCAGTTTCCACTTATGACTTTGTTTATGGGTTTGGATCACTTGGAGGGTAGTTGAAAAACCAGTACTGGTCCTTTTTAAAAGAGAAAGAAGAAGAAAAAAACCTACATGTGTTAGGTAATGTGACGAAGATAAGCAATATTAGGGTACTTGATAAATCATGTAATTTATCAATCATATATTACAACTTTCCTTTTTCTTCCTTATTAAACAAATGGGAAAGTAGAGGCAACACATTTTAACTTGTTAACGAGGATTGTGTTTGTGTCGTGTATATGGGACAAAGTTCATATAATTAACCTATTGTCATCAGAAATCAAAATTTAACCACATGAGAATCAACACACAAGTCAAAATACGTTTAGTTTTTATGATTAAAGGTTTCGAACGAGCATTATAGATCGTCGTGACAATGTTGTAGCGGAATTCACTTGGTTGATAGAAGTGAAGATGAGTAGGATAAGTGGATAGGGTGGAGAAAGCAAGAGAGAGTGTTGTGAAGATGGGAAGCAAAGAAAAGAAAAGGGGATGAGGGGATGTTAATTTCATGTGGGAATTGTCTGCTTCCCATGTGCCATTAAGTCCCCAATTTTGCCCTAAAATCAATCATCATCCCTTTTGTTGTGCTTCAATGACTTGTACATTTGGGCCCTATTCCATGACTTTTCTGGGACACCTCTCCTTTGTAAAAAGCTGTGCCCTTTTGCTCCATACATTCTTTCTCAAGCAACCCTAGCTCACTCTCCTTTCTCGGAATACTCATTTCTTTTTTTTTTTTTTTTTGTGGTTTATTATTATTTTTTTTTTTTTGTGGCTGGCAATTGGCATTCACTGGAAAAACAAATAATTTTTGTGTGGGGCCCATGTCCTTTTCTGAATTATTTCTTCCAGGTGGTTTAGTGCATTAATTCAATAATTATTAATGCTTGTTTTTCACTTATTTATAATAATAAATAATAATAATAATAATAATAATAATAATAATAATAATAAATAATAATAATAGTAAGGAGCCCAGTTTGAACAAAGCCCAATGAGAAGCTCCTGAACTCAAGAGGCCTGAGAAAGAGGGCCCCTTAGCCCAGGTGCCTGCTGAGAGAGGTGGGCTGCGGCCGAGGCCCGTCAGCCCATGAAGTCACTCTTTTCATGGGGCTCGTGAATTAAGCCCATTGAAATATTTTATGGTCTAAAAATCACAGCTACATTCCAATTTAAAAGGTTTTTCAATCATCTTAGGAAGAATATATTTGAAAAGTTACAAAATTCTTCTAATATATTAACAAAATTATTTTCATAGTATCTCAATCAAATTTGATGATGTGAAATCCATCACTTTAAATCTAAATATTATCTCATTCAAATAGTATAATAAAACTAATGGTAAATTACAGTGATATTTTCAGAAATTAAGTCAAAATTCACAAATACTATTAATTTTTATTTTATAAAATTACAGCTACATCCACGAGGGTGTCAATGTCGTGTGTTTTAAGGGGTGTTTATGTAAATTTTGCCTTTAAAAATTAATATAATTATAATTTTAAGGGATGCATTTATAATTTAACAAAAAATAGAGGGTGTTTATGTATTTTAGCCTAATATTTGAGTATCAATAAATTGGGGAATATTCAGTGTTGAGTGGGTAGTTTAGGTCAAAAAGTAAATCATCCCAATCATGAGGAAAATGATTTATGATGTTACCTTACTTATTTGCTAAGAAAATTACTTAGAATGATGTCATTTTATTTATATATTTTTTTTTTTTCCTCATATGTATTCATTTAAAAATTATTTATATATTTAACTATTATTTAATACATGAATTTATCGAATAATAGAAACTAGAGTGTTCTAACTCAAACAAATATGCAACATCCGGTAACAATTTAACTTCATCACTCACATAAAAATAAAAGATAATTTTGACTATAACTTGTATTTATTTAGATAAGATTTCAATCACGCTAAAATATGTTAGAGTCGAAATTTCTTTTTTTTTTTTTGAATTTTTTAGAATATTTTTTTCACGTTGTGTAATTTTAAAATTCTAACTGTATGAGATTAATTTTTTTCATTAACAAAAAATAATATATATGGTAATGATAATTTTTCATAAGTATGCACTCATATAACAGATTATAAGAAAATTGCATAAACTCCAATTATACCCCTTGGCCTCGGATGTTTTAGTCAAATTGGTTCGCCTGAAAATAATTCATAGTTTAATAAGTATTATCAATAAGAACATACATAATGTATAAAGATCAGAGTACATATAGTTGAGGTATAGTTGAAAACAACTACATAAAAGTGGTATGGATGATCCTGATGATCATATTGAGTTAAGTTTAAATGAACTCTACTTGAGTAAAAGAGTACAGTTCGTTTGGGTGTTTCATAATTTTGGTAAAGATAAAAGGCCATTTTGGTCATTTCATAGTGGATGTGTGGTCCCCACGTTAATATATATATATATATATATATATATATTATATTTGAAATTGGATTAGTGAAAATAATAATACTAATGATGATAATATTATTATTGCAATTAAATACAGATCCTAATTTATTAGTAATTGATGGAGATGAAGGCCTCCACTACCGGTACGCCTGCAGTAGAGTAGTACAAAAAGCGCATCAATGAATTTGTACCAAACGCGACAAAGCCGAAAGCAAATACAAACCCTTTTTGGCCCAATGTAGAAAACGCTAACGTAATTAACGTGCCTCTTTATTCACATCTGGCCCAGCCCCTCTCCCTCCACCCCACGTTATATATACATACAAAAATTATACGCATCTTCACCCCATTTGTATACTTTTGCATTCACAAAATCGTATCTTTCATTTCCTTCTCCAAATCCCAAAAGCTTTTTCTTTCATTCCCAATCCCAATCCCCAGATCTCGTTTGATCAATCCGACCTGAATTTCGGATCGAATTCGCTCTTCCCAGGTATATCAATCTCTCTTTTTTCTGTTAGGATTTCGAGCAAATTGTATGATGATATATTCTCGATCAGTTGAATTGTTGCTCAAGATCTTGTCGATTGATTTGCTTCATTTTATTTACTGCATTTTTTGTTGGGATTCGGTTTTCAGTGGTTTTGTAGCTGAAATCTCGCTTGATATCCTCATTGTCGGCATCGGCTACCTTCAGCATATTTTCCATGCCAGTACCATTGTTTCAATCTCCATCATCACCATATTAGTTTGGGACCATCAAGTTGAGAGGTATACCTCTTCGCCTTTTGCCTTCTAATATGGAATGAAAAGGTTGAGTTTTGGTGCTAAAGTTACGTGCGTTTTTTTATAGACTTGTTTATATGTAGATCTATACAGATTGTTTTGTTTATGCATATCTGTCTAGATCTGCGTATTTATGACTGTAAATGTTTATACTGTCTATGCGCGTAGAACGTGTTGATGCTGGTCTGGAGGTTTCTAGTTGCATTAAAGGTGGTTTTGAGAACCTTTTGTGGACAAGGGCTAGTGGCGGTGGCTAGATTTAGTTACATCTGTTGGTCAGACTTGTATGTTGTAATTTTTGCTTTTGGGGTAATCTTTATGGAGATTGTAGATGACGACCATAGTGGTGTTGATATTGAATGACCACTTCATTCAAAAGTTTAAGTTATTAGATAGAAAGTTTCAAGATTTAATGTCTCTAGATTCCTGTCGGTAGACAACCTCACTTGCTCAGCAGTCTTTTGTGAAGCCTAGTACGGGCAGTTTGTTTTATCATAAATGAGCAATGGTCAGATAGGAACCTAGGAGTTTTGATTGGACTGACTGTGCTAGCATATTGAATGACTACTTTACTGTTCTAGAGTATGGTAATTTAATATTTAATTAATCAAGGTAGCCAATGAAACTAAAGTGAACTGATAATTGTGTTATAGTACCCAATTATAGTTGCCTAAAACTCTATGGAATGAAATCATAAACAGCGAGCAGACATTTATTTAGAGAGGCCACATTTAGACAAAAAAGATTTCATTTGTGCTGCAGTTTGTTGTGTCCCACCAGCAGCAGGCATATTATGCTTTAGTTCAGTTTGGTTCACAGTCTGTTTTTTGTATTCTCCATGTGTTCATCGTAGTTTTGAGAAAATTACCTTTGGCCGCCATGGGTCTCTCAACCTTGACATGTAAGGAAACAATGTTATAAGTAACTAGCTGTGGACAATTTAAATGTAAATGCTGGTAGTTGGTGGGTGATTTCTGATAACATTGATGATTTTATTACTTTTTACTATAACTTGTATTGTTTAAATACTTCTACAGCCGTCTAGATAATTCTTGAACAACCAAAACAAACTAGTCCTATTATCAAGCTTAAAACAGATTCTGTTATCACTTTAATTTCATTTTCCCACCCAAATTTAGGAAAAACTGCAGACTCTGGAATTATATAGATACCATTTCAGACTCTTATTTTCCTTTAATAAGCACTAATTCAACATTATACCTAGTGGATTGATGGATAATTTCCATTAGAAATTGGGAGTTGCCTAGTTGATACTTGTGTATTCAGAAGCCATAATTGTTGTCTACTTCCATATTGATTTTAGCTGATCTTTAGTATAATTGTTGTTTATTTCATACTGACTTTGACTGATCTTTAGCCTCCGTTCCAAATAGTTTTATTTATTTTGGTCGTATTGAATAAGAATGCTGATATTTTGATAACCATTTGCAGTGTTTTTTGTTAAAAAGAATCACCCCTAATCATGTGGAGATTTAAACCCTTTATGCAAAAAGAGCAAACGGGGCTTGAAGGCCGCTTCATTGACATTGGCAATTCAAAGTTCAGATCCGAAATGCCATTGCAGAGGGTGGATTCTCATGTGTTTACTCAGCTCGGGATGCGGTACATGGATCCAAGCAGTATGCATTAAAGCACATCATATGTAACGATGAGTCACAGAGCTGGTGATGAAGGAAATTTCAGTTATGAAAACTCTCAAAGGGCATCCTAATGTTGTCACTCTTCATGCCCATGCTATCTTTGATATGGGCCGTACAAAAGAGGCTTTCCTTCTCATGGAATATTGTGAGAAGTCCCTGGTTAATGTGCTCGAGAGCAGGGGAGCTGGATTCTTTGAGGAGAAGCAGGTCCTAACAATTTTTAGGGATGCATGCAATGCCGTATTTGCAATGCACTGCCAGACTCCACCTATTGCTCACCGGTAATTGCTTTTTGATGTTTTTACTTTTTATCGTATAGAAAGATTATTCCCACTTTGAAGAAGTCGTTACCTCTAGACTTTCTTTTAAATACCCAGCTTGTGTGCTGTTTATCTCCATACACACTTTTTTCTATTCTGAATTGGAGCCCATAGGCCACTACATTACAAAACATAGAATATGTAACTATATTTTGCGTTTGTGATTGAAATTTATGCTTTATTTCTGGTGTTGGCATCATAAATGCTTTTAATGTAAAGACTTAAGCATTTTCTTGTATTATTGCTATTGTTTGGGGTATGTAGAAAAGAATATTTTGGTGTTATGTGATTCTGTTAAGTGACTTGAAAAAATTCCCATTCTGGCTCATATGCTCACCATTCTGAGTTGCATTACACAGAGATTTGAAGGCTGAGAATCTTTTGCTGGGGTCTGATGGCTTGTGGAAGTTATGTGATTTTGGTAGCATTTCTACCAACCATAAACGCTTTGAGAAACCTGAAGAAATGGGAATTGAGGAAGACAATATAAGGAAACACACAACACCTGCCTATAGGGCACCTGAGGTAGATGGAGGACTTTCTATCACGATCTTATTGTTACCTTTTATATGGTATAACTATTGATTCCTCTTCCTCTTCAATGGCTTAGATGTGGGATCTATTCCGGAGGGAACTTATAAACGAGAAGGTAGATATATGGGTAAGTTGACTGGTTCCTGATATGCCTATTAGTCCAGCAAGAACGTTTAGTTGGCATTTTCTCTATGAACTCTGTAAATATCCGTACTAATTTCTGTTGTTTGCAGGCACTTGGTTGTCTCCTTTTCCGCATTTGTTACTTCAAGTCAGCATTTGATGGTGAATCAAAGCTTCAAATTTTAAATGGCAACTATCGCATCCCAGATTTACCCAAATACAATACATTGCTGACAGACCTTATCAGAGATATGCTTCAATCTTCCCCAGATGACAGACCAGATATCACGCAGGCAAGCATTTTGCTTGATTGGCCCTTCATCTCCATGAACTTAGGTTAGTTGTAGATTTTTGCGCCCATGACAATCATGAGGGCTAAGGTTGCATGTATACGTAGTGATTGATTTTATTTGGCTCTTTTTGTTGCAGGTGTGGTTTCGTGTTAATGATCTTCTACCAGAGGGGTTGCAGAAGTCATTACCTGATAGACCTCCAGAAATGCTGCAGCATGGTACGGATGTGCTTGCAGGTGAGGTCCGTGAGGATATCGTAGTCAGTGTGTTGAAATTAGTAATAAGATTCTAAGTACACAACTTTTGGAACCTCACATTAACTCCGAAGTGAAGATGCTCAAGAACATCACCCAAGAGTCTTAAATTAGAAATTTCAAATCCTGCCCAAACTTTAATGTGTGGTTTGCTGCCATTTGATGGGCTTTTGATTACTTGCTCTATGCAGGCATGCCAAAGCCTGCAAACAAGTCTAGTCCAATGCCTCGTAGAAGTCCACCTCCTCCTCCCTCATCTGAAGCACCTCGAAATGTGTCATCAACCTCGAATAATTTGAGGTCAGGTGAAAGTACTGGTCCCTTGGGTGCTTTCTGGAGTTCTCAGCACGCAAAAGGTTCAGAATTCAGGGAGGACAAGGCCAGGCCAAAACATGATGAAGACGCGACTGACCATAAATCATCTGGAACTGAGAAGATACGTCCTGACAGGCATCCAGTTTCTCATATAACACCACAAAAGGAGCATAATTTTCAATCTCCTCATGTCCAGAAGAGTCCGCAAGGTAGATCAGTCAATAGGGCGGGTGAATTGCCAACTAAGGACTTAAATCTGTTTCCGGATAATTTGGACCCTAATACTGAAAGATTAAAACAATCAAAACTAGAGGTCACGCCTACCTTTCAAAATGACGCATATAATGCTTTTGTTGCTGAATTCAATACTCCTACACAAAGTCCCAGCAATAACCGTCAGAAAGCAGAGAAGGAAGAGATGTTAGAGGCTGAGGTAGAAAAGCTCAAGGTGCAGCTTGCACATGTTAGTGCAGAGAAGGCAGAAATAACCTCCAAATATGAAAAACTCACCGCAATTTGCAGGTCACAGAGACAAGAGATACAAGACCTTAAGCAAGCTCTAGCTGCAAGAACTCCATCACCGATTAGGGAGCCCTCGAGAAACTTAGCTTCTTCCGGAAGCCAAACATCTTCCACTCTGCAGGTATAATTTGGTCCAATTGAAGTTCTCTTTTAATGTTTTACTTCGAGTAATGTTTTCCTTTACATTTTTTCTCCTGATGTTTACTTTTAGTAACTTGTGATTCTTTTTCAGGGTGCCTCTGATTTGTTTTAGTTGGGTGTAATTTAATTGATGTGCTTGTTTTCTGGGGATTACTAGAATTCCCTTGCCCAGAGAATCTAACTCTTATGTGTGTATTACTGAAACAGAAAGAGAAGATTGAAGGAACGGTGTGGGAACTCCAACAGGGTTTCTTTGACCGAGGTTCTCCGAGCCCAGATACTCAACAGTGGCAAGCTTTCCCTGATGATCCCAAGCCACAAACCATGCCAACAAGCAATGCTTCTAGATCTGCTCGAACAAGAAATGGTCAGCAAAGTAATCAGGCTGCTGAACAATCTTCAGGTGCCAATACTTGGGGGTTTGGAACTGATAGTTTTAAGGTATCTGCTAGCCCTAAGATAAATATGCCTGTTGGTGAATTCAACAATTCTCAGCGTTTTGGTGAATCAAAGAGCACAGAAAGTAAGTTGGAATCACAACCTGCTGGATGGGCTGGTTTCTAGTTGATTGAAGGAAGGGTGGTATAAAGAATTAAAACGAACAGAAAAGAAGTTATTTTCATGAGTTGTTTTCTGGTGTTGAATTTGTTGTGTATTATTATATAGACTCAATCACAACAAAGATGAATATATGCTACTGCCACCATGCCTTCAGTTTAATATGATTACCCCTTTTCTTTCAATCTTTCCTGAATGAATCTATCTATTATGTAGATTTTAGTTGTTACTTGTTATAAGATATTTCTATAAGTCAAGAATGTATGAGGGGTATACCTGCATTTCTCTTTCACCACTATGCAGTCTTTCTGGTTTGCTTGTGGAAAGTGGGATAAAAGAATCTCTCCCTTGTGGAATTGTTGAACAGAAGAATGCTGAGGCCTAAGTTCCTCGGAATATTTGTAATATTGTGTTAAATGTTAGTTAAGTGCATCAATACATCTGATTCTTAGACCAAGCTGCTCTTTGTCTGTGAAAAATGCTATTCTCATTTATGGATGTACTTATGTCGGGCCGTTGGCCTGTGACTCGGTGCCATTTTATCTTCTTGGCCAAATCTGGGATTTGGTGGTAGATTTTCTTTATACTGGCCAGATGGTACTTGTGATTCTTTTCTGCTAGTGGTTCAGGTGTACTTCCATAGTATTTTCTTTCTGCATACCTGGAGTTGGACATATGCGGGCTGTTTATAGGTTTGAGCCGTGCTTGCCAAAAAGTTGACGTTTCAAAGAGACGATATGCCTTGTTACGACACTCTATTTAAGCTAGGCTGAATTCTCCTTTTCAGCTTTTTTCAGTATTTTGGATTTCCCAACTACAGTTAACTACTGCAGGATTGACCCCAAGCAATGACTTTGGGTGCACGCCACTTGGTATTATATGTATATATATATATATATATATTGATTTGGTAAACCTCGTTTTCTGTTTAAAATGTATGTGCTACGTCTATAACATTCATATTATCTATATATTTTAGAAAATGTTATATATATATATATGGTGTGAATATGTTATGAGAAATACCAAATGCAATATCACTTTGTAATAATAATAGTAATAAAGTTTGAATTGTATGAGGAGTCATAGCACACGGTCCGAATATGTTCACGTAGAATATCGCGCCACCGTAACTCAGAAGTTTAGCAGGAAAAGGTTGAAACATGATTGCCTGCAGCAAAAAACACATCAACTTAGGAAATTAATTTGATATGTTTAAAATACACACACATATATTGTGGACATATATACATTTTTGTTCTTTGAACAGACTTTAGTCATCTAATTGATTCTACTATTGAGTAAAAGAAGAATTAAGTGTTGAAATGGTCATCTGCCTCTCTGGAATTTACTACTGATGTATTTGCAGTCAACAAGCAAGAAACTTGCATGATCATCGAAAGCAGTTATATAGATAGACCTCGTCAGCTCACTGTTCAAGTTAAATATAAGTTTCTAACCGTATAATCTCACCTCTCAAGTCCAATCATATACGCAACATTGAAAATTATGACAGAATGATACTTAAAACACTTGACAACCGTGTTGACGAGTTAATACGCCATACTTTTCAGTTGATGCAAATACTAAAAGCCTATGCCTGTCCTATTGTTCCAACTGGAAGTTCTTGCAATGCTTCCGTTTCTCTATGGTTGTCCGAAACCAGCTGATATATTGGTCTACCTTTGAATAGTAAAAGGTGATCACTTTACACAAAGGCAGAGAAAGGACATTAGAACTCAAGCAGATCATAGAGTTTGCAGATATGGCCTTTCGAGCTGAAGGGTTCCGTTTATTTTTACTTACCTTAGTGTTTTGTCTTTCATCAACCATTCTTGCAGTCGGTCAATCTGATTGTAGCATGAATGTAGGCTCAGTTTTAACTGCAGGAGTGAATAGCCCTCCTAGGATTTCGCCTTCTGGTGAATTTGCCTTTGGATTTCGTCCCCTCCTGAGTTCTCAGTCCAACAATCAAGATCTCTTCTTGTTAGCCATATGGTACAATAAAGTACCCGAAGAAACCATCATTTGGTCCTTGAATGACCATCAAGTTCCGGAAGGATCAAGAATCGAGCTGACAAATGAAGGGCAGCTTATTCTTTACAATTCTCGGGGCCAGCAGGTGTGGAAGGCTGAGACAGGCAATGAAAGAACAGCATGTGCAGCCATTCTGGATTCGGGCAACTTTGTCCTGATTAATGGAGCATCTATTTATATATGGGAAAGCTTCAGACTGCCTACTGACACAATCTTGCCTGGTCAGAGGCTGAGGAAGGGTGGGAGGCTGACTTCTCGTCAATCTGATACGGCTTCTACAGAGGGGAGGTTCCAGCTCCGGATGCAACAGGATGGAAATCTTGTGCTTTACTCTATTTTGTTGCCAACTGAAGTTATAACTGATGCTTATTGGGCTACAGGGACGAATCATCGTGATGCTGACTCCGAGCTTGTTTTCGATGAGGCCGGTTTTATTTACATAGAGGACAGAAACAAAAACATACTCAACATCACAAAACGGAACTTGGGATCCAGACAGGATTTCTATTATATGGCCAGGATTGATGAAGATGGAGTCTTCAGGCACTATAATCATCCAAGACGAAACTATGCTGCTGATGCCAGAAGTTACATGCCGGCTTGGTCCATTGTTCAGACGACTCCAGAAGATATGTGTAGTGCAGTCTCGGGGAATTTAGGAAGTGGGGCGTGTGGATATAACAGTTACTGTGTGAATATAGATGGAAGGCCTAATTGCTTGTGTCCAGAAGGATACTCTCCTTTGGATTCTCTTGATCTGCGTCGAGGCTGCAAGCCGAACTTTCAGTTACCTAGCTGCCAGCAAAATGGATGGGAATCGGACATTGCCTCTGTGGAGTTTAAGGAGTTGAACAACACTGATTGGCCCTTCACTGACTATGAGCTTCAGACAGGACCTGAAGTGGATAAGGAGAGGTGTAAGGAATTCTGCCTCCGCGACTGTTTTTGTGCTGCTGCTATCTATAATGAGAACAATTGTTGGAAGAAGAGGTTTCCTCTTTCTAATGGAAGACAATCCACAGCTGTGAACCGGATCGCTTTGATTAAGGTTCCACGGAACAATCAAACGACTTTGTGTCCTAAAAGCAAAGATCGGTCCACTGTAGTTCTAGTTGTATCAGTACTTCTTGGCAGCTCTGTATTCTTCAACTTTCTTCTGTTAGCAGCCATATCGGTTGCCATTTTCTTCATATACCACAAGAAGATGCTGAGTTTACAGTCAGCGTCAACGTTATATGGGATAAGAAGGTACACATACAAAGAACTCGAGGAGGCAACTGGGGGCTTCAGCCAGCAACTAGGCCGAGGATCTTTTGGCACCGTTTATAAGGGCGTTATTCCATCTATTCCGAAAAGATACATTGCGGTCAAGAGATTGGACAAGGCTGAAAAGGAGGGCGAGAAGGAGTTCAGAAGGTGCAATTGGACGGACTCACCAGAACTTAGTCGCTCTCTTGGTTTTTGTGATGAGGGAAATAACCGCTTCTAGTGTCGAGTACATGAGCAACGGCTCTCTCTAGCCTCTTCTGGCCTCATTGGCCAAAGAATGCAAATCGCTTTTGGCTAGAGGCCTGACTTACTTGCACGAAGAATGCAGCACTCAGATCATACATTGTGATGTCAAGCCTCAAAACATACTCACGAGTACCTCGTCCCCAAGATCTCTTCGGATTGGCTAAACTTCTTCTATCTGAAGTGCTGCACGAACGCACATTAGGGGGACTGTCGGGTACTTTGCACCGGAGTGGTTTAGGAAAGCATCCATCACTTCAAAAGTTGATGTCTACAGCTTCGGCGTGCTGCTTCTTGAGATGATCTGTTGCATGTCAAGTGTGGAATTTGCTATGGGAGATCAAGAGGAGGCCTTGATTGATTGGGTATATGACTGCTACAGCAAAAAGAAGGTAAACATGTTGGTGGAAAACGATGAGGAAGCTAGGAATGATATGAAGAGCGTTGAAAGGCTAGTGATGGTGGCAATTTGGTGCATTCAAGAAGATCCTTCTCTAAGGCCCTCCATGAGAAAAGTGTCACAGATGCTTGAGGGAGTTGCCGACGTTTCCGTCCCTCCTCGCCCTTTCATCTTGATTTTCCGGTTCTTAAAAATCATCAGTCACACCAAGATGGCAGCCACATTGTGGCCTCTGGGCAATAGTAGTTCAGACATAGAACCTTGTTCTTGGAAGTAATGGATCAGACCAACTGAACTACCAACATGATGTTTTTTTTAGGGATATGTATATGTATGCTTCTTAGATTAAATGGATGTGTTAATTATAACTCTCTTTACACATGAAACATTATATGTTTATGGAAGCATCTTGCAAGAATTCCAGGTCTCAATGATTTAAACTGTAGATCATAGGCATGCTGCACTTCCATCTTCAGACACTAAAAAAGGATTAATTAGGTAAGATTTTTGATATTGCATCAAACACTAATCAAGATGATCAACAATGTTTTAAAATATTGTTCTTATATTCATTATTCATAATTGTCATTATGTATTTCAAAGTGGTTCGGCCATTAGGACAACTAAACTAAAACTAAGTGATAATCAAGACTGCATTCTGTTGTGGTGGTTAGGTTGTATTTCCTAAGTAGTTTCTTACAGCTTTCCCATAGTTGGAAATGTCTTGGTCGTCTTAGTTTATCTCTTTGTTTGTGTGTTTTCTGGGGAAGTAAAAAGTTGATGTTTCAAAGAGAGACAAAATGGTCTTGGTTTCCTTCAGTTTGTCTTTTTCTTTAGAAACAAAGATGTACAAAGAACACAAAAGATAAGGGTGACATTTCACAACCCGTAAGAGAGAGTTAAAAGGTTTTTTAAACTAACATGCTATTGTAAATAATTAAGGGCTACTCATTTGCATTCCAATACACACTTCCGGTAAGAATTTGAGATTCGAACCCGTTATGAATGTGTTAATTTTCAACCTTAACTATCAGACCACAAGGATTGGTAGCACAAATATTTCGATGACAGAAAAAAGGTTTTTCGACTCTTTTTACTATATGAAAACTTAAAAAATTGTAATTTAAATAAGGTTTGATCATACATAAATAAATTAATGTATAATTCAAGAAAAGTATAATACACTTGTCATATAATTAATTTAGTTTGGTCAAACTTAATTTAGATAAGAATTTTCCTTCAACACTTTCGGTCTTTTCCTTTCCTTTTCTTTTTTTTTTTTTTTCTTTTTGTATGTATGTATACGTGCAACTGTCTTAGGACTTTCAAATAAGTATGGTGGGTGTACTTAAAATTTTCTGACATTCATTGTCCGAGTATATGGAAATAACATTATTAAAAGTTCATGGTAAGTAGAATTTAATGTGGTAATAATAATATGCTAGATGCACACTAAATTAATAGTATGAGGCTATTAACTTATTTTTTATATTTAATGCATTGAAATACTTGATTTATTAGAACTCTATTATATATATATATATATAATCTTTCCCACAAACAATCAATTTAATTTTTGTATCATTAAATTCTCAATTAAAAAAAAAGTTGATAATTTTTAATTACTCATTCTATTACATTAATTTACTCCATAAATTATTATTCATCAACTTATAATTATTTCCCGAGTCTCCTTGAAAGTTTAAATAAAGAGACTATTACGAGAAAATTATATTATGATCAACTAGTTTAAGAATTATAAATTAAAAAAAAAGAATAAATTAAACAACCAATTATTTATATTTTCTCCAAATTTGCACAACCAAAAAAATACATCAGCATAAATGAAAAAAATTTAAAATATAGAGTAAGTTAAATATCATGTGAAATGTTGGAAGAGAGTTATTACACGTCTTCAATCAAAGATATTACATCCATGTCCTAAATCAAGCCATAGGCTTATAGTTCAGTTGATCTGACCCGTTACTTTCCTAGGACGAGGGGTTCCACATTCGAATCTACTGTCTCTCGGAGGCAGCAATTCGAGTAGAACCTACAGCCGAAGGGCGTGGAGGGTCGGAAAGTTGGGCGACCCCCTCAAGCAGCTGCGTAACTCTTCTCATGGAGGGCCTTAGAGACGGGTCTTCTTGAATGCACCAAATAGCCACCATCACTAGCCTTGCCACGCCATTCATGTCGTTCATAGCTTCCTCATCATCTTCCACCAACATCTCTAGCTTCTCTTCGCTGTAGCAGTCATAAACCCAATCGGTCAAGGCCTCCTCTTGATCCCCCATTGCAAATTTCACGCTCGACATGCAACAAACTATTTCAAGAAGCATCACACCGAAGCTATAGACGTCGACTTTCGAGGTGATGGATGCTTTCCTAAACCATTCGGGTGCAAAGTACCCGACCGTCCCCCTAATGTGCGTCCGTGCAGCACGGCTCTGCTCGGATAGCAGAAGTTTAGCCAATCCAAAGTCGGAGATCTTGGGGATGAGGTACTCGTCCAAGAGTATGTTCTGAGGCTTGATGTCACAATGTATGATCTGAGTGCTGCATTCTTCATGCAAGTAAGTTAGGCCTCTGGCGATACCGAACGCTATTTGCAGCCGTTGGTTCCAGCGAGGCCTTGATGTGCTGAAGAGAAGGCTCGCCAGAGAGCCATTGCTCATGTACTCGTACACTAGAAGCCGGTTAGTTCCCTCATCACAGTAACCAAGAAGGTTGACTAAGTTCTTGTGGTGAGTCTGTCCGATCGCGTTAACTTCAGTTGTGAACTCGTTTTCACCTCCTTTTTCTGCCATATCCAATTTCTTGATCGCGATATGTCTCATAGGATTAGAATGGATAACGCCTTTATAGACAGTGCCAAAAGAGCCTCGGCCTAGTTGCTGCTTGAAGCCCTCCGTTGCATCCTCGAGTTCTTTGTATGTATACCTTCTTATCCCATATAATGTTGAAGCTGGTTGTAAATTCAGCATCTTCTTGTGGTATATGAGGAAAATGGCAACCGATATAGCTATTAACAGAAGAAAGTTGAAGAACACAGAGCTGCCAAGAAGTACTGATACAACTAGAACTACAGTGGACCGATCTTTGCTTTTAGGACACAAAGTCGTTTGATTGTTCCGTGGAACCTTAATCAAAGCGATCCTATTCACAGACGCAGATTGTTTTCCATTGGAAAGAGGGAACCTCTTCTTCCAACAATTGTTCTCATTATAGATAGCAGCTGCACAATAACAGTCACGGAGGCAGAATTCTTTACACCTCTCCTTATCCACGTCAGGTCCTGTCTGAAGCTCATAGTCAGTGAAGGGCCAATCAGTGTTGTTCAGTTCCTTAAACTCCACAGAGTCGACGCTGGATTCCCATCCGTTCTGCTGGCAGCTTGGTAAGTTAAAGTTTGGCTTGCAGCCTTGACTCATATCGAGCGGATCCACAGGAGAGTACCCTTGTGGACACAAGCAATTAGGCCTTCCACCGGAATTCACACAGTAACTGTTATATCCACATGCCCCGCTTCCTAAGTCCGCCAAGACTGCACTACACATATCTTCTGGAGTCGTCTGAACGATGGACCAAGCCAGCGTATTCCTTCCAGCATCAGCAGTAGAGTTTCCTCTCGGATGATTATAGTGCCTGAAGGCTCCATCGTAATCAATCTTAGCCATATAATAGAAATTCTGCCTGGATCCCAGGTTCTGTTTGGTGACGTTGAATATGTTTTTGTTTCTGTCTTCTATGTAAATCAAACCAGCCTCAGCAAAAACAAGCTCGGAGTCAGCATCAGGACGGTTTGTCCCACTAGCCCAATAAGCTCTCCTCGCTACAGCTCGAGTCGGTAGGAACACAGGGTAAAGCACAAGATTTCCATCAAGTTGCATCCGTAGCTGGAACCTCCCATCTGTATAATCCGCATCAGATCGACGTGGGATCAGTCGCCCATCCTTGTATAGCCTCTGACCAGGCAAGATTGTGTCGGTAGGCAATCTGAAGCTTTCCCATAAGTAAATAGATGCAGCATCAAGCAGCACAAAGTTGCCTGAATCCAGCATGGCTGCACATGCTGTCCTTTCATTCCCTGTGTCAGCCTTCCACACCTGCTGGCCCTGAGAATCGTAGAGAGTAAGCTGCCCTTCATTTGTCAGCTGGACTCTTGATCCTTCTTCAACTGGATGGTCATTCAAGGACCAAACTACAGTTTGATCGGGTATGTTATCATACCATATGGCTAACAAGAACCGGTCTTGATTAGTAGACGGAGAACGTTGGAGGCGCTGAAATCCAAAGGCAAAATCACCGGCAGGTGAAATCCATGGCGGGCTATTCCCTCCGGCAGTTAAAACTGCCCCTAAGTTTATGCTACAATTCGACTGGCCTACTGCAAGAATGGCTGAGAAAAGAGGAAACACTAAGCTGAGTAAAAATAAACGCAAACATTTAGCTCGAAAGGCCATCGCTAATTAAGATCAAACTTAGGTTATACACTCCAACGACGATCCGCTTATACTATCTAAAGGGAGGCTGCTTCAACTGCTTTAGAAGCACAGATCATCCACTGAGGACGAAAGGACAGGACCACTTGCAAAGACTTTTAAAGCAAGTCTGCCTAAGTGAAAAGAAGTATTACCGCGTAATATGTGTGGTTGCCATAATGATTCCGTCTTTATCTTCTTGTCCTGATTCCATTGTTTGCATTCATGATTTGGTGATGAGACTTGACCAGCTCACTTGAAAGGGCTTTGCTAACTGGTCTGGATGACTATTGCAATTCTTTTGCTTCTTGTCTTCAAATAGTAAATGCACAACATAAGTGAAGTACGTATTCCACAGAGCAGATGAGATGACCATGTCAAGTTATTCTTCTCTTGCCTTTTGGCTTTTAAATTCTTCTTTTATTCACTAGTATATATTTTTTAAGATGAGCTATTTTTGATTTGAAGAGAAATTCTTATTCGAATTTGGTTCGATTGAACTTCAACCAATTAAATGGTAAGTTTAATACACTTGTCATGTGATTAATGTATAGTTTAAGAAAACTGACCAATCACATGGCAAGTGTGATACACTTGTTATAAATTGGTTTAGTTCGACCAAGCTTGATCTTGATAAGAATTTTTCCTGATTTGAAAAGTAAAATAATAAAAAGTATAATCTAAAATTCACGTAAAGAAATAGAATTAAACTCACCGTGTACGATAAAATATGTTTACCATCGTATTCACCTTCTAAACTACAAAAGAACAAAATTGTGGTCAATGTTATGAAGGGGTGTCTAAATTAGTAGTACAGTTGCGTAATCAAAAGTGTGTATAATTCAAATTTAAAAAAAATTGATTATTATTTAAACAAATATATTAACTAGATAAATGAAAAAAAATATAAGCATGTTATGAGAAATTATTGCAAAAAAAAATGAGAGAAGAAAAAAGAATGTGCACAGTGTAAGTTTTGGAAGAGGGGGAGGACGAAAAAAATGGAGATTAATAAAATAATTATAAAATTATAAATATTTTATTTTAAATAATTATAGTGAATTTGCGTAAAGCGTGCTTAAAATTAAAATCGTGGTGAAATTGCAAAATCGTGGAAATTTCCACGTGTGGAATAAGTGTTTAAGCAAGTCAAAACACTTTCGAACAACGAAACAACAAAGCGGAGGCGGAATTCAAACCCCTCTACTTTTAACTAAATTCAATAAACCTATTTCACGTCCGCGTATCCCTAAACTCACACTCTGCCTCTCTCTCTCTCTCTCTCTCTCTCTCTCTCCCGGACGCTCGCAAATCCTACGAAATCGATTCGCCTATCGTATACGCTCGTTTGCTTTGTTTAACTCGGGTAAGTTTGAGATATTTATCAAGGTTTTCTGCGCCGCTAGTGAAATCATCGGAGTTACTGGTAGGATTTCATAGTTTGAGCTGCGATAAATTGTGAATCTTCGGTCTCCAAAAGCTGGCTATGGACTACGAGCCTTATGATAGCAGCGGTAAGTAATTGAGCATGAATGTTCAATTATTAGTGGCAATTTTTGTTTCCTAGGTTTTTTCTTTTTTGTTCGGCATTTTGGGTTAGGGTTTGCGAGTAATGTCGGGGTTAGGGTTTGTGAAGTTATACGCATTTTTGTGATAATGGCATTTTAGTGACTAGGTTTATGCTGACTGTATAATTGTGGATTGGGAATATTGATCCTTGAATTTTACTTTGATGAACAGATTTTCCTGGATTTTGTTGTTTGGCTTTTTGATGCAACCCTTATTAGTTTTTCTCCGTGTGGGTTTTCAAGCGATCTCTGTAGTAGATTACTCTAACAGATAGCTGGTGAGCTTTAAAGAAAGTGGTTTTTTTTATGAGCTTTGCTTTTGCAATGAATTTTCCTTCGGTATATAATTGTCCAAGTTATAGTTTGATATTAGAGTTTTGGATGTTTTGGTCTCGGCTGCTCAATTTCCTTGAAAATCTTTATGCTATGGTATGGATGTTTGACAATGATAACCCAGTACAATATAGTAAAAAGTTGATGGATATGGAGAAATTCTGCTTATTTCCGCAGCCTGAAATAGTAACTAGAAGGTAGAATTTGTATCATAATTTGAATTTTCGTGCATAGTGAGGTTATTTTAGATTTAGGAATACATTTGTGGTTCACAATAATGCAACTCTGAGAAGGAAAATAATGATTTTGAGGTTTAGATACTCATTTTGCACAGGAAAGAGTGGGAGGTTTGAACCCTATCTTTTGTCACACCTTGTATACAACTAAATATCTCCCATCTGCACTGTGGACTCACATACGTAATTTGGCAAGGAGACAGACTTGATCTGCTTTCAATGCAGTATTGCTTTGGAGACTCTTCTTGAATTGGTCCTTTAGGTCCAAGGAAATGTTATAGCATTAGCAAACTTCTAGGACTTGATTCCTTTAATGAAACCTGAATAGTAGCGGTTTAGTTAGTAATTGCAAGTGGTGGGGATGCATCCTAGTAATGGTGTTAACAGTTTTATTGATAACCTTTCTCCCTCAATGTACATGTCCAATATCATCCATAATCATCTTGAGGTGTGTCATTTCACTTCCTAGCAGACGACTACCTGCTGTCATGTGAATGAGAACACAGGTCTTCAAATTAAATAAGTGTCGATCAGAAGGTCTATAAAATGCATCATTTGCTGCTTCTCAGACAATCCCATCTTTATTATGTATTCCGAAAGTTGATTGAGGGCCTGATTGTTGGTAATGATGCAGATTGAAGTAGGGGCCACTATGTGTTAACTGGGCGAGCCATACTCCTTTTTGTTTTTATCCTTCGCTATGGACTCTGAATCCATAAAATATTTTTGTCCAACTCTCATCAAACAGATGATCATTCAGCTATGTACTTATGTTGACATAAATATTTTGAAGGCGGCTATTTTCTTGTTCCCTTTTTTCTTTTTTTGTTTTGAAGCAGTTACAGAGGTATGGATGTTGAGGTGCAAATGCAATGATATAGGTTTATGTCCCACTGGGATTACATGTGCTGGAATATAGTTCGACTATGAGGTGTAGAGTCATAAATGACCTTTCATTCTCGCTATGAGCATATGCTGGGTTTCTTATGCTGCGGCTTTATCTTTTTCTTTTGGGGGTGGGGGGTTGCTCATTGGTGTATAAATTGGACTACTATTCGCCAAGATTTCCTGAGCATTTATCTGTAGATTTTGTTTTACCGAACCTCAAATTCTGGCACTATGAGATTTAGTATTTAGGTCTTTCTTCTGTAGATCTGTATATGCATGCCTATGATCTCATCTCAAATGGATTTCATGTTCTCTGATCTTTATAATTGGCAAACAAACATTAGGATAAAATTTCTTTTATTATCCAAGGGCCCTGACTACCTTTTTTTGTGGTCTCTGTATAACATGTCTATTAATGCCTCTCCTATTTCATTTGATGATGTTGCAGGAACTGATGATGATTTTCCCCCACCGCATCAAAATAGAATGTCAAGAGGAGGCCGGATTTCTGGTAATGGAAGGCCTGCGGCCATGGGTTCTATGCCATACCCAGGATGTATGATGAAACTGATATGGAAGCTAAAATTCACCAGCTTGAGCAAGAAGCATACAGTTCAGTTCTCAGAGCTTTTAAAGCTCAAGCTGATGCCATTACTTGGGTACTTTTTATTATATCCAGCATGTGAATCTAATATGGCATGTTTGTTTGATCAGGTTAAATGACAATGAAATGTATTTTCTTCAGGAGAAAGAAGGTTTAATAACTGAACTTAGGAAAGAGTTGAGATTGTCAAATGAAGAACACAGGGATCTTCTCAGCAGGGTTAATGCGGATGAAACAATTCGAAGAATAAGGTTTTGTGCATAAAACATGTTTTGTTTACTTCCTTAGAAGTACTGGGGACGTTTTTCAACTTGCTGAAATAACTCTAGCATTTTCTCTGTTTTGTTACTCAAAATTTGGGGAACACCATTCAGGGAGTGGAGACAGTCAGGTGGTTTTCAAGCAGGCATGCACGGTCCTAGTCAACCCATTCACGAACCAGTGCCCAGTCCTTCCGTATCGGCTTCTCGTAAAAAACAGAAGATTGCATCTTCATTACCTTCTCAGTCCTTTGGTGGACCATCTCCGTCATTCCACCCACAATCAATGGCTGCAGCAAACCAGCCATCTTCATCAGCTGCAAAACGTGGACCAATGATGGGTGTGAAAGGCAAAAAACATAAATCAGTAAGTTAGAAATTTTATCTTTAAGTTTAATTCTGGGACAGATACTAATTGAGTTTATAATATGCTTAAATATGCAGATGCCTCCAGGCGCACCTTCAATGAAAATGCAGTATCCCTCTGGTCCCGCTGGAAGAGGTCAATTCAATAACCGTATTTCTTCTGGTGGCCTTGCAAATGAACCTGCAGAAGGAGCTTCATTTGATCCATTGATTGGAAGGAAAGTCAGGACAAGGTGGCCTGACGATAATAACTTTTATGAAGCTGTAATAACTGATTATAATCCTGTCGAGGTATGTCTAACTTGTGGTGATTTTCAGACTTTCTTTTTACTCATGCCATTTGGTACTTAAAATTGTTTGTGCTTTTCCAGGGTCGGCATGCTCTTGTCTATGATATGGGTACTGCTCAAGAAACATGGGAATGGGTCAACCTCTCTGAGGTACATGCATGCTTTATATCCATTCGCAGAAATTTCATCTGTTTATTGATTTATGTATTTCACTTCCTTATTGTTGATGTGTGATGGCCTGATGGGGGAACCGAATTAAGTTGAGTTCTCATATTACATTAGGTGGATGGATGGGATGTTTCTTACATATTGGATGATTTGAACAAAGTCATATGTTAGGATTTTCTAGTGTCACTGTCCGCTACCATGGGAATGTTTTCCTGTACTTCTACTACAGTAGAGGTGCATGGCGCAATCTTAGATTGGACTAATAGTGCTGTTATTGCTCTGCGTCGACTCCTAAAAACTTCGCTCAAGGGTAGTTTGTAACCCAACTATAGAAGCTTGTACCACGTGTCGATTTTGTGTAGTTCATTAGATCTCCGAGCAAGGCTTGAATGTGAATGTACAGATTATTTAATGAGCCTGGCACTTGGTTTCGGCTAGGAGTTTGCTCATTACTCTGTTGATAAAGTGCAATACAAATACTAATTGAGAGTTCTACCCAAAATCTTGGGATGCATTTTTCTCAGTGTTATGATTTTACTTTAGGCATTTGTGAAATGCCAAAGGTCTGGTGGTTGTATGAAAAGGAGGTTTAGGTGTTGACTCTTAGTTGTGAGTGAACATAATTAAGTTTCAAGCACTTCTGCCATGTGTTAGAACTTAGTGCCTGTCCTACTAAGGGGAGAGGTCACGCCAATTTAATCAATTGTTATTGCCGTCTGTTTTTGTTTTATAACATACTTTATGCATGTATCTCATTGCCGTGTTCTACTCCGTAGTGCAATGTGAAATAGCTTTTGGACTGTGGCATAATTTGCATATTCAAGTTGCAAAACATATTCTGTATGTGTGTTCTCAATGCCAAGTTCTGACCTGCTGTGTGATGCAACATTGTTTTAGTAACTTTACTTGCAACTTTCTGATGTTTGAATTACCTGATGCTCGTAATAAAGAGTGACACACTTGAAGCGCTTGAAATAAATGTAATACTTAATGGAATGTTTTGGCATTATTATATGCTTGGTATAGAATATGTGCCATAGCAATAGCCAGGACAAGGGAGAAAACCTCCATGGAAAAAGGAATTAGAAGCCCAACTGAATGCTGTAAGTTTAATGCCTTACCTTATAAGGTGCTTTCCATGAGGCCTAAGTGCAAAAGATTAAAAAATTCCTCAGTCACAGAAAAAAGAGGGATTGATCGAGAGTCAAAATACTGATAAGATCTACTACTACCGAACAAGGATTGAAAGTCTTATTCTGACCGCCTTACATTCACTCTGCAGATTTCTCCTGAGGATATACAGTGGGAAGGTGAAGATCCTGGAATTTCTCATCATGGAGGTTACGGTGGACCAGGCCATGGGATGAATAGACTCTTGGGCGGGATAACGCTCCAGGTGCCGGAAGAGGGAGAGGATTGACAAAAGGTCAATCCAGGAAGGATTTCCCACCATCACAGAACGGCATTGGGAAGAAAGGACCAGATGACATTCAGTTGCTTCACACTGAAACTCTAATTAAGGAGGTACGGTTGCTGGTGCACTACATATGTAAAATGATATCTTGTTGATGTTATTTCACTGTTGAACTTTGGCAGGTGGAGAGGGTTTTTGGCGCCAATCATCCAGACCCTGTGGAGATAGAGAAGGCAAAGAAAGTGCTGAAGGTTAGAGATGATTCAACATTGCTATTGATCTAATCTATAAACATCTATGTCAGATAAATCCATTTCTTCCTTTTCGTTTTTTAAACATAATATTTTTTTTAATACAGGAGCATGAACAAGCTCTTACTGATGCCATTGCAAGGCTCGGAGATCTATCTGATGGTGAAAGTGGTATGATCTGCATTCGATTTATGTAGTTCATGGTCTAGCAATTGTCAGATTGTTGCTTGCTTTATCTACCACTTAAATTGTTACTACCTCTGCTTAATGATTGATCGGACATTAAATCTACTGGCTTGAAAGTTGAAGATTTAAATCAATTGATCTACCGTTCTTCAAATTTGGAAGAAAATAGATATGAGATCAGGATAAGATGCATTCCCATTGAGGCGTCTTTCGCTTCGGATACAAAAGTAAATTGATTAAGCTAAAAGCTTACTTTTACTTCAATTCTTTAGATTCTACTGGCATGGAAGTTGAAGATTTAAATCGATTGATCTACTGTTCTTCAAAAGAAAATAGATATTAGTTGAGGATAAGATGCATTCTCATTGAGGCTTTTTTCGCTTAGGATACAAAGTAAATTGGTTAAGCTAAAAGCTCTTCCAACCTAGTGCTTCAATTCTTAGATTGTCCTCTTGTCACTGAAACTCCCAGTTGTTGCAGTAGGTGATTAGAGACATCTTTGGACAGCATCTATGAGCTGCCAATTCGTAACACTAGAATGACCGCATTTCATTTGTTTTGGTAAAGAGTAAAAACTCACTCCAAAGATGGAGTTCAATTAACAACGAATCAGGAGATAAATGGTATAAAAATCTTGAAGCTCCGGATGAATGTATCAGTTAGAGACAATGATGTTTAACCGCATTAGTAAATCAATGCAGTTAATTCGATGCAGACTGTAAGAGACTGCACCAACTTGATTTTTTTCTTTGATAAAGTTGGGGCCTTGGATGTTCAGCTTTGTTCTGGCACTAAATTGCCAGTGTCAGTGTAAATTATGGGTCAAATTATGTATCCCTTACAGTTAAATTCCGGAAAATTTGCTAATCCTTGTCGTGCATTGTGTTTTGACACATAATATCTTCTGTAATACCTTGTGACAGATGAAGGTGGCCGTTTTTTACATGCGCAAGCAATGGACAGAGAATGACAGGGCAGATTTATTGTGGTAGCCTTATAGCAGGGGGCTGTGTCTAACTATTATCAATATGGTAAAGTCCAGATTGATAGGAGTCTGTTGTATAATGCAATTATTCAGCTAAATTCCCTAACATTTGGTATTATTGTAGTTTAGCCAAAATGGTAGCAGGGCAGTTGCCCTTTTTTAACCGGTTAGCGCTCTTTACATTTACTACAGTTGCCATTAACGTGTGGTTGTGTAAAAATTTTCTGTTCATGTTTCTGGGTTTTAGCTTCTCTTATTTTGTTTAGCGATCAACACACCTATCATTTACTAATAACAGTTAAATTGTAGTATTAATATAGTATTTTTTTTTCGGTTTTCCATTCCTGAATGAACTACGAATGATGCTTTAGTCGACATTTCTGAGCGTTGTGATTGTAAGACTTGGAGATGGATCTGAATGCCTGTATAAGACATACTCGTTTCTTCTTAGATCTGTGCTTTGGAAAAACCTACTTGTATGATTTATTAATAAGCAATAGCGAGTGAATGTCAGGGGCCGGGCATAACACCACCAGTAATTTGTCAATATCTTGTCTAATTTTTGGTTGGTTTTGGGGTCGGACCACCACCACGTCCGATGGGGTTAGGATACTTATAGCGATATTAATAGATTTTCTACTAACACAGTCTTTACATTGCCAGGGGAGATTAAAATAAGAACGGGTTTTATTAAATGATCCAACAAATTTTTGGCAAGTTCTTTCCGAATGCTTCCATTAAAGTTATTTACAATGTCACAAGAAGATTATGTGTGGATAATTACATTTTGCTCTTTTGGAATTTGGTATAATTTTATTCATTGGCATTTTGTGGTTTGAGAAATTAAATTTAATAGGCCTAAGGTTTTTTTCTGTCTAGCATACTAGTCCTTTAATTAGTCAAACTTAGTATTTACTAATAGAAACTAATAAGTCATATAAAAATTTATATTTAGTCTTGATCAATTTAGTCAAATAAGTTTTTTTATGATTAAATTATCCTTATATATATCGCACGATAATACATATGAAGAGGTCTATCTTCACTGTTATGAGAGTAGTTAAATCAGAAAATATTTGTTTGATCTGCAATAGATAGACGTTAATGTTCATTTAGTTTTTTTGGTTAATATTAACAAATTCAATAAATTATGACTAATAAAAGAACTTATTTATTAGATAAAGGGCATTCAATATAATTTTTTAAATTGCAAAAAAATAAAATTCTCAGAATGGAAAATATAATTATGGGGTAATTTTATTTAATGTAGCGTGTTTTGGATAGTTTTAGGTTAGAGAGGAATTAAATAGAAACATGAAGGAGTGATGTGGAAGGTGGAAGTTTAGAGCATTTTGAGAAATTTGAATTCCTCCATCCCAAGAATATTGCACAAAGACACACACACACACACACACATGACAAGAGTGTAATTAAAGTGATGGTGGAGGGATGCTTTGATTGATTGATTGAGAGAGAATGAGAATCCCATAACCATATAGCCATAGCCATAGCCATAGCCATCGCCGCCACATATAATAATTGTTCTATTATTGTTATTATTATAAATTATCATGACTTTGTCTTTGTCATCTCTACTACTATTTTTAGGGTTTAGAATTGACGACTTCCTACAATAGGAAAACAGATGGATTTCAGTCTACTGTCTATCCTACCATCTTTGACTTTCACCTCATTTCAACTATATTTCTTAGTTCAATGTCCACCAACTTCTCAATTTCCTCGTGCAATTTGAGGTAAGTGACCCAAAAATGATGACACAACATCTTTCACGATTTTAGCATTTGTCTGCAAAATATTAGTACAGATTTTCTTCCTGATTTCATTTTTTGGTGGGGTAGGAATATTTGCAAGATTTAAACTCTCGACTTCACCAACTAAATCAGACCGCCCGTGAAGTAGTTCATACTAGTTTCAACTTTCATGTCCGCTGCTGCCATTCTTGATCATTGAATAATTTTTAATACACTAAATAATGTGAAGAATTAATAATTGTTTTTGCTAATTAACTAATCAGTAAGATATTACAATGGTAAGTATAATTAATGTTTATCAAGTTGCGGGATAATAATAAATTATATGGACATTACATTAAAGTGAGTCTCATTATTTTATAGCGAGTAAATGTGATATTTTTGAATGACGACTCGAATATATATATGTGATGCTATTATGAGGACATCAAAGACAAATCAATTAAGTTGACTCCAACACATTATTTTTCAGATTTGTTTCAAATTTTTTTTTTTATTTGATTATTGATTGCATCAACTTCAGAAGCACTTTAATTCAATCAAAATAAGTCAACTCGAGTAGTTTCATACTTTTAGATATATATATATATATATATATTTATTTATTTATTAATTTTTACACTATTCGAATTGAGTACGAACGCCTTGAGTCTCAGAATTTATAGAAAACGAAGAATTCTATTCAAATTTACTTTGATAAATATAATAAATCGAGCTCAAACGACTCTTAGCGGTCGATTTCAATCGAATCAAAATTTTCAATTCTATCCTTGTCTAAGCAAAGTTAAGTACTATTATGGGAGGGTATCATGCATAATCCCTAAATAAATAGGGATGCATGTGTAATTAACCACTTTTTTTTAAAATAAAAAATTGATTGCTTATTTATTTTAGGGATAATTATATTTACACCCCTTGACCTACGATCTATGTACACAAATCATTCTTATTTTTTGTATAATTATAAAAACTACTCCTGATAGTCAAAAAAATAGGGGTAGTTTTGTAATGTTGTTAATATTTTTAGGGTGTGTGTTTAATTTTTCAAAAAAATAAGGGGTAACTTGTGTAAGTAATGATGATATTTTAGTAAAATTATGTGTAATTATTTAAAAGATAAGTATAATCTGTATAAATCGATAATGTAAATATAATTATCTTATTTGTGAAGTACGCTATCATACATTTGACTAAGGTACTTTATTGAAATCAAAGTCAATAAAAGATGAGCTGCTCTAAAATAAATAAATAAATTGATATTAATGACAAATTAATTAATAGCCTGAAAGCATTAAATTAGTAGTACAGCTAAAATTCAATAGGCAATAAATACAAAACACAAATATTTTTTTCACTCAATTTGATCAACATATATATATATATATATATTGTAGATTTCATGATGTATTTGTGCTAAATTGCAAACTGCCTTACAAGTAATCCAAATTCCAAATTGTCTAAAAATTTTAATGAATTCCTTCATAATATTTTTACAAAAATTCATTATGGGCCCTTAAATTTTTAGACAGGGGCTTCATTTGGAATTTGGATTACTTGTAAGAGGGCAGTTTGCAATTTAGCACAAATACAGGGGTCATGAAATCTACAATTTGCCTCATAACCATTGCTGTTCACATCTCAAGGATATTTCCAGTTTCCTATATAAATTTATTATTATTTTTATTTTTATTTTTTTATCTTGTCTAAGAATGTGATGAGATAATTAAGATATACTTTAATTGAGAAAGCTGAGATCAAGAATTCGAAGGTCATTAATATATAGATATTTTGATTTATTTAATAATATTTATTAATTTATTATAAATATTTAATATTAATAATTAATCTATTAAAAATTGAGTAAATAATTAATATTAAATTTTGTAATATAATTATAATCACCTCACTCTAAAAAAAAGAAAAAGAATGTCATAAGATATATTTAAAAAGTCAACTCCTCGTTTCTTACACTTCATTAAATCTTACACTAGTTGCCACAAGCAATAATATATATATATATATATATATAATATATAAAATAAGTTATAATTATCTCTCTTGAATTTTGACAATAGCCAGTTAATATTTGAAATAATTATGTAATATTTAAATAAAGATATAAAATTATCAATTTTGTCTTTGTTATATTTTTTTAAAATAAAATTTAAAAAAATTATAAACACACGTAGATGAGGTGGATAAAAAAAATTATCCATTTAATCTAAAAATAATTTTTTTAAAAATTTAATAAAATTATAATTTATAATCCACATGCGCAGTTCAACACAAAAGATGAATAGATACCTAATAGAGACTAATGGATATAACAAGTTGTTAGACTGTTGTACCGGTGAAGGGGACAATGTTTAGCCCAAAAATCCTAGACAATTTTGGTTTCTCATCCATTGAATAAATTCCTTTTATATATATAAAAAATTAGGGATATTGATAATTTTTCGAATAGCAATTAAGAAGATATTTATAATTATATCAAATTATAAAAAAAAAATCATTATAATTTACCCAAAATTTACTGCTTGTGTGGAATTAGGTAAGAATTAGGGTGTGAAAGAATAGGAAGCACATCTATTTTTTTTTTTTTTTTTATGAGAAAAAAAAAAAAGGACTGTATTCAATTAGAAATGTCCAGAAATGTCGTTGTCTTTGCTACATGAAAGTGCTATTGATTATGTACGCTTATTCGGATTGGATTTTTCAAGTACATTTTCTGATGTATCATATATTTCATTTGAAATATACTTATACAAAAATTACGCCATCAATTATATTTAATTTTTTTTATATATAAAATAGAATAGAAGTTACAGTAAAATATCTAATCAAACGTTTTTCTTGTTTAAGAACGCAACCCTCATGGTTATCTTTTACACAACAAATTAACATTAATTAATATTATATTTATATATAGAGAGAGTTAAATGTATTTTAGTCTCTGATATGAAAAAATATAAAAAAAGATTCCTATAAAAATTTTAATATCAAAAGCCACCCTTTTGTTATGAATAATGATTCACACAACCCTAATCAATCTGTCTCAGGGGATTCTTTGAATTTTTTTTATATTACATGGATGAAATTGATATTTTATTTTTTTCAAGATTATTTTAAATATTCAATATCACACGCAACCTTGGATTTTTCCATATATATATATATATATATTTATGTACGTTCTTCAACTCCTCGATCGTATCTTTCGTCCCACTTAATGTTACACGACATTACTTAATTTCCAAATACTATATTTCTTTCTTGAGGTTCTCTTGATCATAAATTCTTGATGATTTCTTTCTGATTTTAGTTATCAGATGATATATCCTGTTCACATTACATCCAACTCTTTATTGTACCTTAATTTGCGTACAAAATAATCAGGATGCAACGCAAATCGAGTTTTATTTATATAGAATTTTTTTTATTCAAATCAGGTTCAACAGAACAACATCAATCTCGTACGTACTAACTGTGATACACTTAGCATGTGATTGATTTATGTTTGAATTAGAGTTTCCCATTTCCAATAATATCAATGTAATAAGATATTGCTGAAGTCAAATACTTGAGATTATTTCCAGCTTCTGAGATTCTGTAGCTGGTCATGACACTCTTCTCGTAGACCATCTCGATCCCTCTTCTCTATATATTTAACACGAGCGAACGGGTCGTTTACCGCCCACCGCGGGTCTGGCATCGTGCAGCTATATAGGACTTCGTTCCTTGGAGATTTACTAATCAAAATTCGTCAAAGCCATAATTCGGAAAAGATCTCTTCTTCTTACATGGCTTCTCTGCAGTGTCCCATGAGTCTTAACATTTGTCCTCATCAACCAGCTGTGAGGTTGCATGGATTCGGACAAAGACGATCGAGTACTACAAGATTGATCTTCCGAGTTAATTGTGAAAATAGAGCTAGTTCGTATGTAGATGAAGCGAAGGGTAACGAAAAGAAGCTCAAAATCCTGGTTGCTGGGGGAGGAATTGCCGGCCTGGTTTTTGGCCTGGCTGCTAAGCGAAGCGGATTTGACGTTAAAGTGTTCGAGAAAGACTTGACTGCTGTTCGAGGGGAGGGCAGGGAGCGCGGCCCCATTCAGCTGTTGAGCAGCGCGTTAGGACTGCTGGAAGCTATCGACAAAGATGTTGCAAGGGAAATTATGGGAGCCGGTCACGTCACAGGCGACAGGAATTGTGGCCTGGCCGATGGCAGGAGCGGTGATTGGTATGTGAAATTTTACTTATATTGACAAAGGGTAACTGTTGGTCGTACTAAAAATAAATCTAAGTATTAAATATTTTGTACTGACCACGTACAAAAAATAAATTAGATATTAAATATTTGTACTCTGATCCGTAAACTTGGTTACATTTTTGGTTCAATTCAGGTTTGTCAAGTTTGATTTTCTAACACCAGCGATTGTAAAGGGGATTCCAATCACTCAAATGATATGTAGAATGGAACTGCAGAGGCTCCTGTTGAATGCAGTTGGCGAGGATGTAGTAATCAACAACTCCAAGGTTGTCGACTTCGTCAGTGATGCTAACAAGGTTTGAGATCTTCATTTTGATAAAAACAAAACAGCACTATAATGTTAGTTCTCTTATTTTTTCCTAAGTACGTCTAGTTCACGTTTGATTGGTTTAATTCGATCAATGAGTTCGATAAAATTTAATATCCTAAAGCTTTTACATTATTATTATATTTTTTCTTTTGTAGGTAACGGTGTCTCTTGATAACGGTCAGCAATTCGAGGGGGATTTATTGGTCGGGGCAGATGGGTTGCGGTCCACGGTATGGGAATATATATATAAATAATGTAATTTGCATAGAGAAAAAGAGAAGAAATTGAAGGGAAAAATTTGCAAACTTTTATTATTTCAGGTGCGGTCAAAGCTATTTGGTGCTCATGAGCCAAACTACTCAAATTTTATATGCTACACTGGCGTTGCCGAATTTGATCCCCAGCACTTACCTCATTTCGGGTATGAGTTTCATACTTTATATGTACATACCAGCAGTCGGGCACGTTCGATGTGTATAGAAGGGTATTTTTGTACATTTACTTAATGCATATATACTGAATTAATTGATCTCTTTAACCCACTCCATCTTAATTACATAGTATAGATATTCAAAAACACAACATGATACTTCATGAGGTTAACTGAATCTTTTGATGTTCATAATTATACATGTATGTTTGTGATTGTATAGGTATAAAGTATTCTTAGGAAGGAACCAGTTCCTTGTTGCCGCGGATATTGGGAAGGGGAGGCTGCAATGGTATGCCTTCGTCAAGGAAGCTCGTCAAAGTCCCGTTTCCCCCACAGGCATCCATCTCATCTCTCACGACTAATCTGATTGCATATTTAATTCTGCCTGAAGGACCGCTGCAACGAACAATATGTTCTCTCGATCATCTCAAGTTATACATGTGATATTGTGATGTAGGAAATAAAAACATGCTCGTGGAACGTTATGGAGATTGGTGCAATGAGGTCGTTAATATTATACGCAGAACACAAGAGAACATGATAATACGTAGGCCTATATATGACACAGACATGATCGACACGTGGGGCAGGGGTCGTGTGATTTTGTTAGGCGATGCCGCTCATGCAATGCTACCGAATCTAGGCCAAGGCGGCAGCATAGCTATTGAGGTGTGTACCGTAATTTGTGTCTGAGATCATGCATATGAAAGTACATACATAGGTTGAGTTGGGACTACTAATGTACGTGGTACGAAAGATGCATGATGTGTGTTGGGATATATTGTGCAGGACTGTTACTGGCTTATGGTTGAGCTGCAGAATCTTGCACAAGCTCATCCTATGACGGAAATTACATCGGATGATTTAGCATCCGCGTTCAGAAGGTACCTTATCAAGCATCTCATAGAGTTTACTTCTGATCGTCAAGAATATTACATAGACAATTATCCTAATATTCGGGCATATATATTACAAGAAAGTTCCTCGATTTTGGACAATTGTGACGACATACAATTGCGTTTGCCATCTAACAGATTTGAAAAGAAGAGGATGTTTAGAGTAAGAACAGTGCACTCCATTTGCAGAATGGCTTCAGTCATGACATCTGTTTATCAGAGTTACTTAGACATTGGTCCTCTTCCACTATTTGTAAGTTTTCTTCATTTCATTTTCACAAACAATTAACAATATTAGTCGCAGAAATTAAAAGATTGTCTGAATTTATGTTGTCATTTGTGCAGAAAGAGTGGAGTATGAGGGTTAAACATCCTGGACTTCTTATTACAAACCAGCTACTGCAGTTTGCTTTGCCAAAATTCATGGACTGGGTTATAGCAGGCCAAGAATGACATCAAATTCCGATGTATGTTGTCTCCGTTGCAATTTCAATAAGGGAAACTAGGAGTTTTCTTATAGGAGTCAGGTTTTGGTGCGCCACATCGGTACTGTATAGCTCTGTAGCGACCAGAAGTTATGATATATATGTCTGGCCTGGTCGGGAGTGGCATTTCCAAGGACGATAGTTATAAAGGGTTGGCAAATTTGTGTATTAATTCATTAATTTTGTGCAATTTCATGATTATTTAATAAGTAAAATTGTCTTTATGTTTATTATTAATTTTCTTATTATAAATATATTTTTCTTTATGCACAACGAATGTGTTTTTTTACTAATAAATTGTAAATGATTTTGTATCACATATTCGTATCATAAACTGATGTCTATATTATACTTTTCACACTAGAAAAAGTTTAATTTTCCACCATGGTCAATTACCATAGTCAAAAGAAAACAATTGTGACAAATACGAATTAACCACGGCTTCGTATGGCCATTAGCCGTTGTTTCTGTAAGTGTGGCTAAAACATTAGCCATGGCCAAAACCATGACAAATGTTTTGGCAATGACTAGAAACTATGAGGAATATGGATTAAAAGTGGTAAAAATTATATTTTTTGCTTTGGCTTAGTTTAACCGTGATTAATAGTAGTTATTTACCACAGTTTTTAAGCCGTGGTCATTTATAGTGTGACGAATACTCAATATTTTTGTAGTGCCACTTTAAGATAATTCAATTTGAAAAAGAATATATGTTAATACGATACTATATAATATAAAAATATGATAGAAGATCCGCGTAGCAGATTTCTATTGGGACATGTGCTTGAAATCAAATGAAACCCGGCCAGCTCTTGATCTCCTCAAGAAGAGCTGTTGTTGGTTGGTTTCGTATCTGAGCTATCAGATAATAATATATCTTGCACATGATATTGCATCATGTAATTCTATATTGATGGATGTCTTTCACATAATCAGACGCAACGCCAATCGTGCGATATTATAATCCGGCCCTAATGACGCATTAATCTACATTGTTTATTTAGTCATCCATATATATATGTAATACTTGAATTTTATCAGATTTTCTAGCTGCATGTCTCCACTTGATCTCTATTTATTTAACAGGAGCCAACGAGTTATCTTCGTTTCGAATAAACTAATCGATCGCGCGAGCAACTAATGATGATGATGATCAAGTCTAAACATATATATATATATGTACAACTTCATTCCCTCATTAATCAAAATTAGTCAAATCCCTGCACCTAGTTGGGAATTGTCTTGTTAATTCTTTAGCTGATCTGTATCAGTATTATGGCTTATCTTCAGAGCCTGAGTCTTAACGTTTGTCCTCAATCTCTGAGGTTGCGTGGATTCAGGCAAAGACGTTCAAGCAAAGGATTGATGTCCGAAGCTATTAAATGTGAAAGCAGATCAGGAACTGATGGAAAGAAGCTCAAAATCTTGATTGCTGGTGGAGGGATTGCTGGCCTTGTTTTCGCACTGGCTGCTAAGCGTAGTGGATTTGATGTTAAAGTGTTTGAGAAAGACTTTACTGCTGTAAGAGGGGAGGGAAGACAGCGCGGCCCTATTCAACTCTTGAGTAGTGCATTAGCCCTGCTGGAACGCATCGACAGGGACGTCGCCAGGGAAGTCATGGAAGCCGGTTATGTCACAGGCGACAGGAACAACGGCCTGGCTGATGGCAAGACTGGCGAATGGTATGCTAATCCTTTACCTTAAAAGGGTTTTTTTTTAAGTATATCTTAAGGCCTGCTTCTTTTTTGTGTTTACTTCATTTAGCCCAAGTTCGGTACTAATGCGGTTGCTCAGTCATCAATTGTGATAAAGACATGATTGAAATCATGAAATTATTTATCCTATTATAATCCCATCATACAAAGTAAAAGAACGTTAAGTGGACTAATCAATATTCTATGATTTGTTGTCTTGATATAAGTATTAATTTGAACACAACTGTCCTTATAGTATTAATATACATATATATATATAGTGCAAAAGACTTCTCGATATTAATAACGGGCAATAAAGATGACTTCTTGTCCTAACAAATTAATAAATAAATGTTACATGATCAACAACATAACTAACGACATATTTCCTTTGATTAATAATTCAGGTTTGTGAAGTATGATTTTCTAACACCTGCGGTAGTTAAGGGGGTTCCAGTGACTCGGGTGATATGTAGAATGGAACTACAGAGTGTTGTAGTAAATGCAGTTGGTGAGGATGCAGTAATCAACAACTCCAAAGTTGTGGACTTTGTCAGTGATGCCCACAAGGTTTGAGATCTTCACTCATTCTGATCTTGAAAAAAAAAATAAAAGGGGGGACTATAATTATGTTGAATTATATTGTTTTTTGGCCCCATTCCATATATGCTGCTCTAACATTATTTTGGGTAGGTGACGGTGTTTCTTGAAAACGGTCAGCAATATGAAGGGGATGTATTGGTTGGCGCAGATGGGTTGCGGTCCACGGTATACGTATACCCAATTATTTTCTCCTCTCTCTACTAATCATTCCTTCAAATTCTACTTACATTAAAAAAAAAAAAAGAAGTTAAATTCAATTTATCTCCGTGAAATGAGCAAATAAATTTCTAAAAAAAAATAGCAATATACTTTCTTGTATTAAAATATGAAGCAAATGATCTTCTATCAATAGTTTAGATAAGAGATTGCTATTTATTTTTCATAAATTTTTGTTTTTGAACATTTCCCATATTGTAGGGGGTAAATTACATTTGTTCCTAAAAAAATGATAAATTGCAACGAACTCTTTTGATGTCTAACATAATTATTAATATCTCTTGTTAATTGTTTGAAAGTTAGAAATATGTTTCTAATATTTGATAAAATTATGTAATTCTTGAATGGAGATTTGGAATTGTCAACTTTGCGATTACTATATGTACATATTTTTTAACAATTTAAAAATTGGATAAGGTAGATAGAACTTTTTTAAAAAAAAAATTATTCACTTAAAAATTTTCGAAAACTTTAAAAAAATAAATAAAATTATAATTCATAGTCCACAATGGTATTTTGGTCAGCTCACCACAAAAATAGATTGAGACTAATGGGTTGGGCTAGTTGTTAGAGGGTTGTTAAAATCACAAAGGTATTTATAATTTTTCAAATGAAAAAAATATTTATAATTATGTCAAATTTTGTAAGAGCTTATAGTAATTTACCTTAAAAAAGAAAGAAAAGAATTTAAGTATAAACACTTAGAAAGTACTTGAATTAGCAAAACAATGACAAATGTTGACTGCTACAGGTACGCTCGAAACTATTTGGTCCCCAAGAGCCAAAGTACTCTGATTTTATGTGCTACACCGGGATAGCAGAATGTGATCCTCAGTACTTGCTTCAGTTCGGGTATGAGGATGCAAAAACAAAAAACCCTCTTGCTTTTTTCAGGACATTGAGCTGAATCTTTTGATGTTGTGGTTGTAATTATGTATAGGTACAAGGTGTTCTTAGGAACAAACCAGTTCCTAGTTGCGTTGGATATTGGAAAGGGGAGAATGCAATGGTACGCCTTTGTTAAGGAGGCACGTGAAAGCCCCGTATTCCACACAGGTACATATCCCCGTATATAATACATATTTTATTTAGTTTTAGATGAATATACACATCTAACATAAAATCATAATTACATCAAGAAAACATTTGCGTACAACATCTAATTAACGTTCTGCATTAATTACTAGGAAACAAGAACATGCTATTGCAACGTTACAGAGACTGGTGCGACGAGGTTGTTACCGTCATACGCAAAACGCCAGAGGACACGATAATGCAAAGACCTATCTACGACAAGGACATGATAGCGTCGTGGGGAAGGGATCGGGTGATATTAGTAGGAGATGCTGCTCACGCGATGCTACCGAATCTAGGGCAAGGCGGAAGCATGGCTATTGAGGTGGTGTAATTAATAATTAGCTAAGACGACATAATTAAGTGTATATATATAGTAGGTAGGTAGTTTTGGATCCAAGTGATGTTTGTGTTGGGATATATACATTGTGCAGGACTGTTACTGGCTTATGGTTGAGCTGCAGAATCTTGTTGCACAAACTCATCCTATGTTGTCTGAAATTTCATCAGATGAGTTAGATTTGGCATTCAGAAGGTAGGTTGGAAACTGTAAGAATATATGCATATCAAAAGTAGTGAATGATACTTATGATGACTTCTTTGGTGGGCGCAGATTTGAGAAGAAGAGAATGTTTCGAGTAAGAACAATGCACTCAATTTGCAGAATGGCTTCGTTTATGATATCCCTTTATCAGACTCACTTACAGATTAGTCTTCCTCCTCCTCTTCCACTCCTATTTGTAAGAAGCATCATCATCACGACAACTAAAATAATATCGTAAGTTGTCCAAATTGATGTATTAATTTGGTGTGGTGGGCGCAGAATGATGAGTACTACTGCAGGAGGAGGAGGAGGAGGAGGAGTATGAAGGTTAAACATCCTGCACTGTTTATAGCAAACCAAGCACTGCTGCTTGCTTTGCCTAAATTCATGGATTGGGTTGTCGTAGGCCAACATTAAACCACATCCAACTTCCAACCTACCCATTCTCCAATATGGGTATCAACCATTTTCTTTAGACTTTGTTATAATACACATGATGTTGTATTCAATGTTTGGAATCAAGTCTTTTAGTGTGATTATTAGCCTCAAACTAAACCTACAAAATAAATTAAGGATAATTACACTCCCCTCCTCCTAAAACTTTGTATAATTATACGTACACCTCCTATAGTTTTTATAGTTACATCTAATACCCTTTATTTTTACTTCTATCTGACAAATAAGCCCTCCAATTGGTCAAAATATACTAAATTTGCTGATATAAATAAAAAAAATCTGAATAAAAATTGTTATTTACCTTTAATTGACTTGTTATTGATTTACTGTATATCAAACTGAATAAAAAGACGCATGAAGACATACGTAAGAGGGCAATTTGATGATCAAAAGATTTATTTAACCTGCAATAAGACAGTAATAAGTATGTCGGGGTTAAATATATATATATATATATATATTTAATTTTTTGTTAATATCAGTAAATTTTAGAAATTATGACTAATGGGATGACTTAGTTATTAGATGAAAGCAGATCTCAAAGGTGCTAGATGTAATTTAATAAATTACAGAAAATTTATGCATAAGACTTATACCAAACCTCAAGACAGGACAGTGTAATTATCACAATAACTTATCGTTAGAACAACAAGGGAAAGAACTAGTTATCGGACCCCTCTAAAGTACAAAAGTATACTTTCTCCCAAAAAAAATTTAAAAATAATACTTATACTCTATTAAAAAATTCTCGATTTCCACCTGGCTCATTTCTATTAGGATTTGAACAAAAAATATTTATAAACAAAAAAAAAAGTTATATAAAATTTTAATTTTGCTCCCCATTTAATATTCTAATGTATATTTTTGTATTTATAAATAAATAAATAAATAAATAAATTATATATATATATGTGGAGTGAGTTTTATATTATTATATATTTTTTCTTCTTAAATACAAAATTATTACATAAAAATATTAAATAAAATATAGCATTGAAAATTTATACAGTTTTTTTGCTAACCTCAACATTTTCTATCCAAATTATAATAACAAAGGGGTCATTTAATTTTTCGAAAGGAGCGCAAGTATAATTTCACAAAAAATATTTTGAAGGAAAGTATAATTTTGTATTTTTAGACGGAATTTAAATGTAATTAACCCTTAATAATATATAAAACTTAATATCACACCAATAATTAAATAAAGATTATATCAAAAGTGGTGCATTAATGAAAATTTATTTCCCAAAACGAAAAATAGAACTGCAACTCCAAACACAGCCATGAGACAGAGTGAAGCCCAAACGCTAAGTCGAGGTCTCCCAAGTCTCGTTGTGGTTGTTAGATGGTGAAAGCTATATAGATACACCACTTCCTCCTGCAAAACCTTCCGCACTCTCTCTTCAGGGGCTCCCCCACCCGACAAGAATTACAGCATTATCACGATGATTTATTTGGGCGGGGAGCCATTTGCTCCTGATGACTCATCTGAGGTACAAATTTCTCATCCTTCTACTTATTTTTCCTTTTTTTTCAGATGCTCAGAGTGTTTTGCTTTACATTTCAATCTTGCAAGTTGTTAGTTTGTGTATGAAATTTGCAGTCCTGATGCGCCAATCTGAATTGAAGACTCAATGTTTTGGGTGTCTGTGGGATCATTTTGTTGTTTGATGTTGCGGAATCACATCGTATTTGGTCCTCTCTGTTTTGATGGTTTTGGAAGTTGGCACTTTATGGAATTGATGAATCTTTATTTGGTTTGTACTAGGGAAAGTCAAGAAAATTGATATATAGTAGTTCAAACAAGATTGGTGCCTCGTTTTTTGTATACTTAGTTGTACATTTGTTCCGTTAGCAATGAGAACGAGTTTGTAAACCTGTTGCAGGATTCCAGGCATTTATTCTTAGACTTGTGAGAAAATAAACGCTTGCTTTCAGGAGATTTCAAATGAATAACCCGAACTTCAACGAAATTAGGGTGAAAATGGGAAACGATAGACCTAAGATTACACGAAGTTTTATTGGTTTGTGCTGAGAAATTCTTGGAAATATTAAAATGAAAACTGTCTGCAATAAAATCTATTTTATTTAATTCAATAAGGAAACAGTGCACCTTTTTCTCCTCTTCTTTTGTTGGGGTGTCATTGTTGCAACTCTAAGATCTTCTAACAATTTGGTTGGGCTTGGTGGATATCTGGAAATAGCTTCAATCCTGCATTACACAGTTAGTTTTGTCCCAAAACAGTGTATGGTGCTGCTTGTACTTGGATTTGACCCCAAAAATATTGTGTGCTTGGTCTTAAAGTTACCTTTAAAGAGCTAGAATATTTCCAGCTCTGTCTTGAATGCTTGTCTAAATTAATGTCCATATTACTTGAAAGTTCCTTAGTTCCCATCCTCGGATAGTGTCCTCTCTTGGAAGATGAACTATCCTACAAGATTGTCAAAATTCATCATTTAAATATTTACTTATAGGCACTGCAGTTTAGTTAGATGTTGTGCTGCATCCAGCACTGATCAAATGGTACTTTTCAGGGGCATATGGCATCATTTGCAGTAAATTGTCCATATGCAACGCATTATAAGTTTTCAAGTATTCTTGCCATAAAACTAGCTTTACATTTAATGGTTCCTACAGCTTGACATATTGTCATTTCATGTGTGGCTATTAAATTACAGCATTTTTATCATGAGCAGGGAATTGACACTCTGATTGCTTTGATGGAACATCCAGTTTTGGTGTCTGCGTCAAACTCCTTCAAATCAATGGCAGAGATGAGGGTCTCAGTCTCTGAAAACTCCAGTTCAGTTGGGCCTGAAATTAGTAAATGTGTCTACATTTTTCAAAGGGAATTTGCAACCGTTGACCCAGCTCTAGTGGATGTAAGTTTTTATTTTTCTATTTTAGATCTGAAGAATGATGCTATAAGTGCCTTCCTTTTGATTCTTGACCTTTTGCTACTGGATATATGTGACTCAAATTTGACATCCCATAGTCTAGATGGTGGAATTTTGGTGCAGGAATTAAGTATGCAGAACTGTTCTATAAATCTTTGCTTTATGGTGCTTTCTCTTTCTGTGCCTACTAATCAGTTTCTAGTTAATATCCTGTATATCTTTTCATCTTTTACACCATAACATTGTCGACTTCTGTTGTATGTGGATATACATAAAATATATATTATGAGGTAAACTTTATATATATTTCAACAATACTTGTCGTCTGATCTTATGATATTTCAAATTTACAATGGAAACTTTTTTCCAACAATACTGGGAACTCCTTCCCAAGAATTAACATTATTTTTGGTTTTATGTAATCTTTTATATTTTTCTTAAATTGGTCACACCAATATATTGACCTGATTTTACGTTTCATGGAAAACAAAATTAGTATGATTTATATATCTGTTAATCCATGAGAGCATACCTCATTAATGAATAATACATAGATTCAAGTAATAGAATCAAATATAATTTACCATCTAAAATGTAATTAATGAAATATAATATCTTACAAGCTTTTATACAAGCTGAAATTTTCACTTAAACCTATAATGTGCAACAAGCAGCAAGGGAGTTACGGTAGACTTTTCAGTCGGTCTTACTAGCAAGCATCTAGCTGATACATCATCTCAATTCTCTCTCTCTCTCATTGAGAAACTCCGACAATCACATTAAAAAAGCTTTTAATATATAGTTTGTTAATTTTCTTCTCTATAGTCAGTGGCATCATCAGAAAAACTTGATTTTGATTAAATCTTAAGTTTATGACTCCCTTAAATATAAATCTTAAATGCTAAATACTTTTATTTTTCAGAGAAAGGACTTTGAGATTAGTGAACAACATATAATTCCTATATGCCCTAAATGGTTTGGATACAGAAAGTTTTTTCTTGATATAACAATAGTTAACTCTTTTTTCAATAAAATGTGTCAATATCATCAGCCTAATTACAGTATTAATACATTTCATGTGCCCAAAAATATTTCTAATATGTCATTTGTTTTTGTCTAAACTTTTCAATTGTTTTGTTGATTTCCTTTCACTGCTCACACTTCTATTTGCAATTTTTCCTCCTCTCCAGCTAGTTGGTACTGATGAGGCAACAACTTGTGTTGGCATTGCTATAAGAAATTGCAAAACTGGAATGTAAGTGCTAACATTCTGGAAATTTCTGATTTGTATATCCAGTTATCTCGTGTCTTGTAACTTAATTGCAGGATATCTGTTGCTCACATGGATTCTCCAAATGTTGTTGATACCGGCCTGAGTCAGATGTTATCTTTAGTTGCTGATCACGAGTCTGATGCTCTGTTGGATGTATGATAAATTGTTCTGCTGATTATGTTCGTATTTGAAGTCCAACCCTTCAGGGTTCTAACTTGTACATGGTCATGGCTTGCAGGTGCATCTGATTGGTGGGTTTGATGATATCTCGTCTCAAGTCTGGCCATATTCCCCTGTTATGCATTTGATTTATCAGAGGTTTTGCATCTCAAAAAGTATTTAATTCAAATTCTTGAACTTTCATGCAGCATTCATATCTTGCTATAAGAAGCCGGACCAAACTGGAAGGATATTCCTATCCTCTGTGTGTGAAGATAATCGAAACCCTAATGAATAGGAAAGAAAAGTTTCAGATTCAAACCCTACATGTTCTTGGCCATAACACGAAATGGGACTCCGAAGGAATCGCATACCCTATTTTCCATGGATTTGTGGTGAGAATCGACTTTTAAACTTCTCGGTGGTTTATATCCTTTTCTTTTCTAAGGTTCTAACCTTGTCATGTCAGAAAGCTTAAAACCAATAGTCTTTATATCTTACTTTTCCAGTGTAACTGTAAATTTGGATCCTTCTTTAAGTGTTTTTTGGGCAAATTATTCTCAAACTCTTATCATTTTTTGCTTTCTGAGCTGTTAGACACTTATTTCTTTTCAGTTTTAATATGCCTCTAGTTTCTTCAACAATTTGACTGGCAGAAATCATTATGTTAGCTATATTCTGTTGCCGCAGATGGAGACCTCCACTGGATCAATCACCCCTGCCAGCTTTGACGGAACTTCAAGATGCCCCGATGAAATTGTCCGGAGAATTCGAGTTACTGCAGCTTTCGAGGATCCTAGTTGGACTGGCAAATTGCTTGATACATATGATACTCGAACTGACCATTTTGTGATTGCTCCATGTGTTTGGTAAGGAGTTTTCTGTTGCTCCATTGGTTCAAATATGCACCTTACCTCACTGGCTTGGTTCCAAATTCTTGGAGGCTTGTTGGTAAACTATAACAGATTCCCAATTATGTAGATGTTGTATCCTTTCTTTTGCTAGGACCATACGACAAAAACACATTGCGCTGACGCTGCAAAACCTTTCTGATACGGAGATACTACTGGCATGTTCATCTTCACCTTATGCCGAGGTTCCTGATTTTGTAGATAATGAGAAAAGGTATATTTTTGTTTGGCACAATATTTTTGTTACATTATTTGCTCATTGGGTGAATGATGCTCGAGCTGCAAAAAGTGATGGCTGTCTTTGACAACTGAAACTATATTCGTAAGGGAATATTCATAGTGGAACTTACCTGCTGTGATTATCCTGAAGGCTCATGTGCTTGGAGGTTCGTGCAGGATGACTTAATGGAATATATCTTCGAGACATTGTCCAAGCTCGATTGGTGCCATAAGTGATATTGGAAGTTGTTAACTGATTTAGCTGAAATTGTTTTTGATATTCTAAATAATGCTAGTTTGGCAGCTGATGTTTTAACTTGCTTATGTAGCCCCACTAGGAAGATTCTCTTCTCATTGAGTGAATAAGTAAAATGACACTAAATTCTTGATTTCATGCGTCATTTAGCATCTTGAATTTTTTGTAGCTTTCCAGGAAGTTGGATTACTTGATCTCATATGCTAAATCAGAAACTATTTATTATTCCAGGAAGTGGGATTACTTGATCAGACACCCAAATTGGAGAGAAACTTTTCCTTCAAAGCAGCCCCGTATGTTTCTGAGGACTGCAGACGGGACCTGGGTCAAACAGTGAACAAAATGAAATTGTCAATTGCATTAAGTAAGAAGCTGCAGTACTCTATCCTTATTTGTTGAAGTCTGAACTGAAGCATGAATTATGTTTGACATCTGTTGCAAAATCACAACCTTTAACCGGTGAAAGTTAGCACTTTCATCGGCATCATGCCAATCTCTTTGTATATTCACATTTCCAATTTATCAAGAGAATCGTGGTGTTATTTTAAATTTTCATTACACAATGAAATTGTATGTTGTTCTTTGGTAGTATTTATGAAATAAATCCATGATACATTTCTCTGTGTAGTGGATTTTGTGATGCAGTTTGAAACTAGTTACATCAAGCTCAATCTTCTAAAGACAAGTTGGGATAGATATCCATGCAAAGAGGACGCAAATGATTTAAGAATCGACGAACGACACAAGTAAGAAGGAAAGAAAGCATCCCAGCTTTAAGATTTCCATGTCTCACCCTTATTAGCAAGAAACTGAAGATGACCATGCACATACTCGACTGTAGTTGAAAAATCCATATAAGCTTTAGGACATTATTGAAAATTTGGCTTCTGCAATACATGATCTGATAGCCATATACAGCAGCAGCTGAATATTGCAGAACATGTCTCTGGTACAAACATTGAAATAACATACATTTCACAATTCATGCAACATGAGAAGTATCAAAATATGGATTAGTAAATCCGAGACTGGCAATATATTCTTAACATGACTTCGTACAAACACCATATATTTACATCATAAAAGCAAGTATAACCCAACCGAATACTAAGTCTGTTGCACTAAGCATCAGACCAAGTGATATCCATCTGTCCCCAGTCATCTTCAGGTACTCCCAGGGCTTTCCAAACAGCTTTAGAGGCATCAACGATGTTATTAGGACACGGCGGCTGGTAATCATGATCCTCATCACATCCCATTGTGGAATCACACTCATCGACCACCATAGCCGTCACGCTTTGGCCATTAGCACTTATAGTTATGTTGTTAAGGCACCTTGAACCTCCACTATACCATCCAGTCGATAGCGCAACCACGGGTGTGTTATCAGAATGGTACTTGTTGTCGCATTCGGACGGCCCACCTCCATCTCCACCCTCCTCGAAGCTGTTGAGGGTGAGAGTTGCTTTCGTGGTTCCAGAAACCGGGGGTGAACACTTGTAAGTGGTATAAAGCTTCCCCTGTTTGCAGCAGTCCGAGTCGTTCTCCTGGTTGCATTGCCCTGGAGGTGGCTTTTTACCCATTATTTTTCCACTTGGCTTGCAAGACTGAAGTCTGGCTTCTAAACACTCTGAAGAAAGGATGAGTAGCAGAAGAAGAATTGCCCCTTTTCTAAAGCTATTCATTTTGCTTCTCTGTTTCTCTGAATAAGTATTGGAAAATTGGATAGTAGATGCAAAATAGGATGAAATATTGTGCTTATATAAAGCTCCACCTCAGAAAATGCCAATACAGTGATCAAGGAATATGACTTGTTCTCTGTTATCTGTATCCGATGTTCATTTTACAACTTTGTGTTTGTCATCCTCTACACTTACAGAACGAAGATGAACTCTTTGCTTAGAGGGTGTTTGTCTAATATCATAAACTCATCAAAACATCTTATAAAATATTTGAGAGCTTATAAGCTCCAATAAAGTGTTTGGCAATTTTTTTTTAAAGAGCTTATAAGATCTCAAAATAAAATGTTTTGCACATTTGAATCATTTTACCACTAAAAGACCTTATACCAAACACCCCAACATCTTATAAATTTTAACATCTTGTTTTATCTAAACATTTTAAGAGCTTATTTTTAGAATAAGATCCAACATCTTATAAGCTCATAAAACAACTTATAAGATATTTTAAAACAGGTTAGCCAAACGGCCTCTACTCGTGAACCTTGTTTTGGTTTACATGAAGTATAGCACTGTCATTGCCCAAGATATCAGCCTGCACGTTGCGCTGAGAAGCTTCACCAACACGGCAAAATAACAAATTCTTGAATCAGTGGCAATTGGCATAAATCCATTTGAACCCTCCTCTGGATCATCTGATTCACAATCAATCAAAGTTCGTTCAGTTTTCGAGCACTTTCTTGGCATTTTCAGTGTATAATGCTTATATAAGCTGATCAATGATCCTCAGTTTTGCATCACTGTCTAAACTAACATACAGAAACAAGATGAGAAAACACTTCGCCGCTGTACTTCTTCTGCTCCTTCTTGCAGCTTATTCCTCAGAGGCCAGACTTCAATCTTGCAAGCCGAGTGGCAAAATAATGGGCAAAAAGCCACCTCCAGGGCAATGTAACCAGGAAAACGACTCGGATTGCTGCAAAGCTGGGGAGCTCTATACCACATACAAGTGTTCGCCCCCCATTTCTGGAACCACAAAAGCGGTTCTCACTCTCAACAGCTTCGAGAAGGGTGGAGATGGAGGCGGGCCGTCTGAATGTGACAACAATTACCATTCTGACGACACACCGGTTGTAACACTATCGACTGGATGGTACAGTGGAGGGTCAAGGTGCCTTAACAACATAACTATAAGTGCTAATGGCCGGAGTGTGATGGCCATGGTGGTCGATGAGTGTGATTCCACGATGGGATGTGATGAGGATCATGATTATCAGCCACCGTGTCCTAATAACATCGTCGATGCCTCTAAAGCTGTCTGGAAAGCCCTGGGAGTTCCTGAAAATGACTGGGGAGGGTTGGATATCACTTGGTCTGATGCATAGAGCAGTTGATATATAGTTGTTATTATGTGTTGAAAAATTACGTTATGAATATTTGTATCATACGAAGTTCATCATACTCTGTTTATAAATACTAGCACAATTTGCACACAGGATGCGTATGGTTAATTTCCACAATTTGAAATTATAAATATTAATTAAAATTTGTGGACTTATTTGTTCTCATTTATATAAGTATTTATTGATTTATGATAAATGAAATATAAAAAAAAAGTAAAAATAAAACCAAATAATTGCCCAAAAAAAATCTTAAATTAGAAAAGTGAGATAAGAGAGGACAAAATTAAACAAATAAGAGACATTTTTCACATAATTAAACAAATAAGAGATTAGTGAAAAGAAGAGTGGAAGGAAAAAAAAGATTGGGTATTATCTTTTCTAACCTAACAGAGATAAACGTACTCCACGCTACTATACTCAATTAAGGAACTTTTAAGACTTGGAGGGAGACTCAGAGAGGGAAATATTTATCAATGTGTTAAAAAACACAGGATATGCTTGGATTGAGGCTGGCTGATTGTAAGAACTGTCTTGTTGCTTGAACTAATGTAGAAATAGGACTCTCTTCGGAGGTTAATTTACCTTCTTACAAATGAAAAATATAGGGAACATGTATATCACTTTTACATTTGTGCCAATTACACTTTAATACAATACAAAATTATAATAGACATACTCGAATTAAAGAAGAGCTCAAACCTAGCCTGCGCAAATAAGAGGTTTCCCTGCAATCACTTTTGTACCATGCCCCTTGTGGTATTTCGTTACCTTAACTGGTCTCTTGCTTTAGCACGAGTTCGATAATCCTGTTTGATTCAATCCCGAATATCGCAAGTAATATTTTAAATTTTATTTTTATTATCATTATCTATGTCAATAAATTTTACAAATTGCATTTTCGAATGTTTTCAAAAAGTTTGTAATATTTATTAAGTTTATAAAGAAACATCATCAGTTTCTTGAGAGTAGCAAAATGCAAGGAAAAAAGAAAAAACAAATATGCTCTTCAGAAACTAATATCCTAATCTAACCCATACCTTTGGTTCTTTCTCCTACAAAAGTTTCATCTTGTTACAAGCAATACTTAGGTTACAACGGATGCGCTCAAGCCAATGGGTTCCTTAGTTCACTGGCAGAATGAGCAAAATGGCATCTCTCCCCGAAAGTGCACAATCCCTTCGGGAACTTCTCACACATCTTTTTCTTATAATGGTTTGGTGAAGCACCCTGGCTGGGTGCACCCATGGGTTTTTCTGCACGACCGCTGGAAGCACTTATGTTCATGATGAGATGTCGTACCACAGCACTAGCCTCCTTGATCTGATCAAAGGTGCCTTCGAGCTCAATATTCCTTTGATTGGGATCTGTATCGTGGTCCTTTATAGAGAGCTTAACGCCAGTTTGCCGACAGATCTGCCTTGAGTTCACACCATTTTTCCCAATAATGGCTCCAGCAAAAGAGGCATCAATGCTAATTTTTGCAGTTGCTGATGCACCAAAGTTACCCACAGGTACGCCGTGTTGGGACGACTCAAGCCGTTGGGGAAACCCACCAATTTGTCCCATCACTCGGGGATCTTCGTAACCTGGAATCGGGGGCATGCCCAGCTCCATCTCACTGTGGGCAAAATGGCATTTGTCCCCAAATCGGCATCCTTCCGGAGTGTTAAACTTGTTGCAAAGCTTTGATTTCATGTTTGGGGCAGGGCCATCATTAAATGCATTCCTTCCAACAGAAACAGCATTATTTGCACCCAAGTTTGCTAACTGGGCATGTGCACTGTACCCAGGAACATAATGCTGAAAGTGACATGCATCACCAAAAGAGCATCCTGATGTGCTGTCAACACAAAACATGAACATGAGAAACAAGATGCAGGAAAGAGACCGTCAAGAAAGCAGTCAAACCTTTATCTTAAAATCCCATGAAACCAACCAGGCCGAATTGGCATGCATCATTAGAATGGGCAATTAATCTACACCTACAAGTCGCTAATATAATTATCATTGCAAACCTCTATTCTCCTTGAGTTGTTAAGAACCTCCACATATACAAATGGGATAAAAGGGGCTTATTTCGTGTTCTTTTTCTTCTGCTTCCCCATCAGTGGTTGTATATGTGAGATGTCAGTGGGGAGGAGACAGATTACGCTTCAACCTCTCAGTGAAATGCGTCAATACTGATAAGCCATGTAGAACAACTAATAGTTTAACAACTCTAAAGATGGAACTAATAAACTTAAATCAGCATGCTCTTCCCTTGGCTTTTATTATGCAATACCGGTCACCAAAACATACATCTCAAGAATATAAAGCTTATTTTACATAGATTAAGATTATAACCTGAAAAACTTCGTGCATGGCTTTGATTTGCTTCCTACACCAGATGTAAAGGAGTCCATTTCTGTACCAGAGAATTAATTTCCTTATTCAGTTTCATATTTCAATGACTTTGACATTCAACCTTCAGAACCTGAACATCCAGGTCCAGCATATCTAAAAATTTTACAAGCATATCATATTCCTGTAAGACTTATAAAGACTCCATTGATGCATTAAGCAAGGGAGTTCGATGCCATTCTCATAGGACACAGGAAGATGAGCATGTTAGTCGTCCCTCACTTGGTAAAAGCAGGCAAAGGCATCCAATGAAACAATAAACGGGAAGCAAAAAAGATTATATGGAATTCTTGGATTAGTGTTTTCTAGAAAACTCTATATAATCATCCTGATGCATATTTCTTTCAAAGGGTACAAATATTTAATAAAATGTGCACTTTCTACACGTAAAGATCACCAAATCCACATTATTGCAACCTTATTCAAGAAAAATCCAGATTCTCACTTCTCGATGCTCTTTAATACTATGTTCTCCACAAAAACCAATACACGCTTAAACACATAATTAGCCATATTCAATCATAGCAGCCCAGATTGAGTAATCCGTACCAATATCACCGAAAGCATCGTATCAAATCCCAAACAAGCGAAAAGTAGAAACAGCCAATATTACCAGAAAAAAATCAATAGGCAATAATCAGGCCGCATATTCAAAACAACGAACAACTAATTAATTCGAAAACGACAGCGCTAAAAATCCCCAAATTCAAAGGCTAACCTTCCTTTGATTTCTTGAAACCTCCATTCCCAGAGAAAGCGGAGTCCAGTCTGCCCCTTTTGCGTCCGAAATCCATCAACATAGGGCAAATTAAGTTCGATAAGGAGGAGAGAACAGCAGCACAAAACCCTAGGGTTTGGGGGTGGGGTGGGGTCGGGGGGCCGAAGAGTGGAGAGAGACGGTGGCTCGGAACTGAAAGTTGAGATTCAAATTTAGTTAATAGTGCGGCTTTGGGACCGCCTTAGATTCTTACAGAATTTACTGGAGCTATTGATTGGGCCTAAGGCCAATTGGGCTTGGTCTTGGGCTTAGGATTGGGCTTCAATTCCCTCTCTTAAACATTAATATTTGGCTTGATTTTTTTGTTTATTCTCTACTAGCCTACTAGTAACATTTCTTCTCGCAAGGCAATAGGTGTGGGTTTTTCTTTATTCTTTTTTTTATATCGAAAATAAGTTTTAAAAGAGTTTATTTATTTATAATATACGATTTTGAACTACGTAAATTGAGTACGTTTCTTACCATCAATTTTTGTAGTTTACTGGTAAATTTTTGTATTCAAACACTTTCAACATCCATTTTAACTAAATTTACACGTTATTCACATCATATTTTAACCATAAAAACAATATAGGAATACAACTAGTCCCATCAAATACATTGGAAAAGCTTCATTTGTAGCCCCGAACCCATAATCTCTTAATTAATTATAATGTCTCAATCCCATCACTCTAGTAAGGTTTTGTTGGCAGAATCGATTTTTCAAATGCATTTTTGTCCACTATTTTGATGTACTATTGTTAATTATGCCATCCAATATATTCTTCAATAAAATGTCCCATTTTGACCTAAGCAAGACTTGGAACTGCACAACTTGAACATAGTTATATTTCATTATTTTGTAAAAGTTGTATTAGTAAGAATTAACAACAAAAAATCTATAAAATTATCACTATAAATAATTAGTAGCATTGTAGATAAAAAAAAAACAATAAATAATTATTATCATTGTAGATATAACAACATTTTATGCGCAATTTCAATAATAATAACTATATAATAATTAACAAGATCGAAATTATTATCGCTTAAGATATATATTTTTAGTAATAATATTAAATTTGACATAATATTATGTGGGAGTGTTTGCCAACCAAAACCTAATATGAGCACGTAATTGTGGGAGTTGACTCTTAAACCTAATTAGTGGAAGAGAGTTGATTATTTATGATTGAGTGGAGCGTTGAAAGCATAAAATGGTGAGTGAGTGAGTGAGTGGTGCAGACAGGAATTACTTGGTACACAAGCCTTACCCATTATGTTCTCCAATCCTCCTTAATTAATTACTCCCCACCCAGATGATCATGACCCTCAGATACTTACATTGGATCATCTCTCATCATAAGTCGTACGTTGTTGACCCTTTCCTCCCACTAATAAAGATATTTGAATGTCTTGGTGAGGATTACATTACATGATTTACATGACATGTCTCTAACACGCTTACCCACCATTATGACAACTTTAGAAAAAAAGGTTTTCTATATTTGAAATTCAGACAAACTGATTGACCAACTTAGTGGATAATCAATATTTAATCATTATTATTAGTGGAGTATCTTTTCTTTTCTTTTTTTCATTTTCTAGCTGACATAATCAATTCATTTTCTCTCTCACAGCTTAAATTTTTAGATAAAATGATTATATATTATGATATTAAAGTCATGTCCAAATTATTAAAAAAAAAAATAGAAGGTTATATCCGCAGGATTTACCCGTAAGGATGCGTATGAAGATATTAGTACTGTGATTCTTCTTTCTAACGGTCTGAACTTTTTGATGCAGTGACTGTTTAACACCGTCAACTTTTTAAGTTTGATTTTCTTCTATCCTTCCTCAAGCAAAGCCTCTTGCACTAGCATTCGGCGTATATATATTGCTTTCAGGCTTGAGTAATCAACGCAATCCACTTTTTGAAATTGTGTCCATGCAATTTCACTGCTTTCGTGTTACACATTGCTTATTTGTGTAGCTATTGTGAAATATTGTATTGTTGGTCTTGTTGTTGCTCTATAAAGTTTCGGAAAAAATTCTATTTTTAATATTTTGAGACGAAAATAGTAGTTTATTATTAGACTAGCAAGTAGCTCCAATACTGCATCCCTTTCCAATTTGCAAGTCAAACGTAGATATATATATACATCCATCTACAATTGTTAGGGGGGTTACAATCAAGAACCATTGAAATGAACATGCATATCTTTTTAGCACTATATGTATGTGTATATGATGATTATGATTTATGAATAATAATGTAATGATCCTTGCAATGAGTAGAGTAGACAACCCACACCCACACCCACACCCACTACGTACCCCACTTACAGATCTTTTTCAATTGCTTTTTTGTTTATCCAGTGTTTAAATATTGTAACATGAGAGAAAAGATGGATGATGTCTTGTCTGAGCCAATTTTATCTTAATTTTGCAGATAAGAATGAAAGGGTTGAAATATGATATGATATGATGTCTCGTAGTCAAATAAATTAACCTTCGATCCTTCCATGTGATTTCAGCGTCTCCTATAATAAATAAATAATAATACATTGTCTCTTTTTCAAATCCCAAAATCATTACAAAAATTGCGTGTTGAAATTGCCACCTTAATTTCTAAAAAGATACCACCCCCACCCCCACCCACCCCCCACGCAGGTTTCTTGATATTGATTCCATGAATGAATAGATGTTCTAATTAAGACAGTGCCATGATCTTTCCTTCTCCATATGGTTTAGGTGGGATCCAACAGCTGCCTCCACCTAGTATATAACACATTAATATATATATATATATATATATATATATATTATATATATATATATATATAATCAGCTTCTTATCGATTTTATATTTAATAAAATTATAGAGGGTGAATTATTTTTTTAAAATATTTTAATTTCGTTTTCTTTTTTTTTTTGTTTTTTGCTTTTAATTTTTATTTTCAGATACTCGATCAATTAAAAAGTTTATTTAGTATGCATAAGATACAGATGTATTTTAAAAGTGTTTGGATTGACAAATCAAAAGTCGAAAGTAAAGTGTTTTTTTCTGTTGTGTGGTTTAAAATTTTAAATAACCATAATTTTTTGCTCGAAAAAATTAGTTATGAATTGATATACCTATCGTTTTAATTGTATTCTCGTATTGGTGCTGCTAGCTAGATTCTGACGAACTTCCTCCGTAACGTTGTGGATGCGCTGATCAGCCAATCTTCTCCACGGCGGCACTAAATACATATTAAATATTTGCAGAATTTATGAGAATTTTTAAATTAAAAATAGCGTGTCTTAACTGTTAAGGTATGAAGGGAAATCAGAGTCATTTATTACGTATGCATGGTTTAAAATCAACGATGCAAATCAACCTTATCTTGAAAATAATGAAGAGCTGTCACACACTTGATTTTATTTTCTTTTGATGGGAAAGTGAGGGTCATGATGATCAGATATTGAAATGTAGTAGTTAAGCAGTAATCGAGTGTAAAGCCATGCACTGCACTGCACTGCAACTGCATTAGAGATAATATCATTATTAATTACCAATCTTCTGATCTCTGATTGGCTTGTTTTTTATTCCAAAGTGGGACCCATGTAAAAAAAATATTACAATCTTTTTCCTGACTTTACATAAGTGATTTTCATACTGAAAAATCATCATCATCATTAATTAAAAAGTCGGCAGCCAATTTAAGTAAGGCACTGCCCTTGCCCTATACTTAAGTGGTTGCAGTATTTTTTTTTACATTTTGAACAGAAAATACTAATATTAATAAAGCATTACATAAAATTTTCATCCATATTTGATATAATTTATTAATAAAGATATTCTAGTAGTATTTTAATTTATATTTATACAAAATAATATAATTATAAAAATAGATATATTTTCAATACTTTATACGGAATCTTGATAAGACGTAAAATTATAAATTTGTGTAAATTTTTTATCTATGTCAGTAATTTTTTTATCCAAATCGTGGTGGAATGAATACAATTGTAAATAAAAAAATATTATCGAAACGGGTGCAAGTGTAATTTTATATTCTCAAAGTGTGGGCTATAAGTATAATTAATTGTATATATATAAATCCTAATTCAGATAGTTGAGGTCAATTTAGTTCCATAAATTCAGTATATAATTATTAAAAATCCAACGTAGTGTTTGGATTTATTTTCTGAGTGTTTTGTTGTGTTTTGTGGAGATAGATAGAGAAAAATAAAGATAAATAAGTATGTGTTAGAGATAGTGTGTATGTTTGGATTTGATTTTTGAGATAATTTAAAATAAGTATAATATATTTGATGTTTGTTTTTTGGAGAAAAAAAGTATTGTTTATTGTCAAATCATATATTTTTTTATAGGGTTATATGTTTAATGTTGTGTTTTGGGAGAAAAAAATCACTGTTCATTGTCAATTCATGAATTTTTGTTATATATATTTATGTATATGTGTGTGTATATATGTATGTATTTATATTAAAACAGTTAAAAACATCTAAATAAGGTGTTTCTGTATGATTACAAATATTGAGTATATTTTGACTTGTCTCGAAAATAACTTGAAAACGAAAACAAACATAGCGCAAGTTTTGAGGCTTAGCAGCTAAGGATGGCTGCTTCATAATGTAAACCAAGCAACATACATGCATGCATGCATGCCTAAGCCTTATCACAATGTTTAAATAAGTGGTTCCAAGTATACATGTCAAAAACTCATCTATCATCATCTCAAACATACATGATCATATGTATTTATTTATTTATTCACTTTTAATTTGTTGTTGAAAAGACACAGAGAATTACTTTGAGTTAAATATTTTCTAGATGCCCTATTTTTTATGTGGACTAATAATAGTGCGCAGTTACCATTCCGTCCATCAATATATAAAGAAAAATTATAATTTTAGTTTTGTAATTTAAAAAATATTGGTATCTTTTGTTGATCTTTATAATTTAATAATATAATTTTAAAATTTAAATAATCTTAGTCTTTTTTCTAGTCAAGTTGACTGGAATACAACTAAAAATAATCAAAGTTTTAAAGGTGCATGACTAAATTGAGAAAATTGATTCGTGTAGGACCAAAAATGATACCCCAAAAATTACAAGATTAAAATTGCATTTTTCCATTGATATATATTATTATTTTTTAAATAACTACAGTGGTTATCCCCTATCTAGCAAGAAATCAAAAGGCTTAATTAATAATTTAATTTATGTACCAACTCTAATCAAACTATTAATAAATTGGGCGTTTTTACTTTTTTTTTTTTAAGGATAAAAATGCAGCAGAAATCATTGGACGACATATGGTTTGTATTTAGGTGATTAGGTCATGTGATCATGCATGTCCCTTTTCACCATATACTATAATTCCTATTCAGGATTATATATACATAGGAAAGGTTCCATGGTCGGTTACTTATTAAATCAACAAAATCTGTCTTCACTTGTTTTCTACTATTTTTATTTTATTTTTGACCTACCACATACGCCATGGATTACTTAAGCCAGCTCCTTATCGATTTTTTGTTACACTTTCGTATTATATTTAATAAGTGAGTGATACATGTACATATCAGAAATAATATTTGCTAGGATTTATACTTATGCGTTTACATACCAGATCCAAATTCATATATGTCATGGGTTCGATCGAGTCCCATCGGATCTATGGATATTTTTCTTACTTTATGTAAGTGTTTGTCCCATTTTATATAAGTTATTGTATTAATGTATTATTCAAAAAAAGAAGAAAGTATTTTTAGTGTCAAATTATGCAAATCTTCTATTATAAAACAGTACTACATCTCGAAGGCTATAAATATCGACAGGCCGCATACATGCAATACACAAATTTGCATTATGATATATATATATATATATATATTCAAAAAATATTTATATACGTGACATGTATAATTAAGAATGTTAGATTATTTAGTTGAATTAATTAATTTAGTACTAAAGCCACAGGATTAATCTTAATTTAATTTCCAGTACCTTCTTTCTAATTATGTATATATAGAGAGAGGAGTGTTAACATCTAAGAGGACAGGCAGGTCACGTAAGTCGCAATAGAATATGAAATGACTGGACAGTCCTTTACACCTAAATTTCGACACACACATAACTTTATTTATTTTGAAGTATTAAGGAAAACTGACATTACAAATTGTGTTGGACTTAGTTATTGGATAAGGTAGCACGAAAATGACCAATTTGAGTTGGTGCATATATATGTATAGTACGTGGAACTTCAATAATTCAAACTGAAAATTTATAATCATACATGTCTCGTGTCACATATATACCATATTTAAAATCAAATATATAATTCGTGATTTAATTGATTATTCTTTTTAAAAATAAAAAAGAAAAGAAAAATAATAAAAGCAATGGAAAGTTTGATGTGAGAGGATGTGGTAGTTGTTGATAATGAGTTCTCCAGATGCCACGACTCTACATTATTTATGATGACTCATATTACACAATAGAAAATATATGTCAGGATCAATACCTAATAACGTAGCGTTATGTGGATAGTGATTTACCCAAGAAAAAAAATATGCAATTTATTTTTTTATGTGAAATTAAATTTAATTAGTTTCAAAATTGGTTGCATATTAGTTAATTAATTATTAATGTAAAAAGAATTGTATATATACAACAGGAAAAAGAAATTGTATAAAAAAAGTACTGAATTCATGTGACAATATATATGAAATTATTAGGAATTATATGCATTTTGATATTAAGAGAATTTATGTAAAAATTTGTCATTATTTCTGTTAAAAAATTATGCATAGTGCAGATAAACATATATATAGCTATATATATCATTAATGATAATTTTAATATAATTGCCCCTGAATATTTATCCACTAATATTGTACTGTTTTATAGTATGCTTCATGAGTGATGTATGGCTATAATTGATTCGTGATTCATAGCGTGATGAACATATAATAAGCATTAAAAAAAAAGAATCATCATATATCTCACTGCTTATCTTGTGAAAGAAGAAGTCTAACAGGCATATAAATTGATGTTCTTGCAAATTAATTTTAAATTTGACTACGTCTTTCCACTTCATTCAATATAAATTTAGATTTAATACTTTGGGGCTTGTATATACCAAATAAAATAAAAAGAATTAATCCAATATTTACGTCTAGTTCTTACACAAAAATGAGAATATTTTCTTGAATTTTGTAGACGGGTTAGGTGTCAAATTTTGCAACCCGACCCGACCCGACAACCCCTTGCCATTCCTATTTGTGGGGAATGTCACGTGAGGAGAGTCACGTGGGGAGTAATGGGAACCAATAATAATGGGGAATGTACTTGGGTGGTGTGTAGTAATAATTGGGTGGGGTGATAAAAAAGGGTACCCCCCACTTTAGCAGACACAGTCATGGATATGCCACCTTTGTGGGACCCCTTTATTAATAATAAATGATCATATGCCCTTCTCTCCACGCCTCTCATCATTCATCAGACGCTCATCACTTCCTCGTTCCAATCAATTAAAATCATTCAATTTCAACAACAACAACTAGACATTAGACAACCTTTGCCCAACAACATACTACTTCCACTTATGCTTCTAATATGATATTCACCTCCTATTTTCTTTAATCACTTCATATTATTTCATTTTTTTATGTATATAAATAAACTAATATAAAAAACCCAATTTCATCTTTTTTTTCTTTTGTTAATTTTATACCGTCTAAGAACGTCAGAGGAGTATTTTTAGACCGAATTAGGTCCATTCAGTCCTAATAAATCAATTATATAATAAATATGATTATTGTGTGATTAATTTAATTTGACCAACATGTAGTGAATAAGAATATTACAATACAAACAAAGTATTATAATCGTTAGCGTATCCAAACAAATGAATTCTAAGCACTTCTTTTCCTTTATCAATTGGAAAGTTCCTGTCTACTTTGTAATATTATCCACAAAATCAACATCGGATGAGCCTAAAAACCGCTCAAGCTGAAGAATTCCTACAACATCACACAATCCCTCATTCCGACACCAAACATATAGCCAAGAAAAGAACAAAAAAAAGGATTTTTTTTTTCCCCTATATTTACAAATAATGTATCAGGACCACAACCATGGACAGTCTGAGGTTGTAATTTTCCCCCACCCCCTCACAAAATTGAACTTATGAGGCTGCAGGCTGATTGGGATGGCCGGTTGGAGTTTGAGAGAAAGGGTAAAATCTTGGTCTGGTTAGAGGGAATGCAGGAACGGCTTTTGGGATCGATTCCACGGCGGCGGTGGGTGGAGCTGCGGTGGCGACGCGTTCGCAGGAGGGGCACATGGTGAGGGTGGTGGCGGGGAGTTGCATGTAGAATGGGTTGGAAGTCTTGAGGGCTCTGAGTTCTTGAAGTTCTTTGTGGAGCCGCCGGTTCTCCTCACTCAGTGTCTCACAGCACCTCTTCAAGTACTCGCAGTCCACCTCCGTCTGCTTCAACTTCGTCCTGCGCGTAAACCCACACCTTACTGCGTGTTTCTGACTCAATCTATACGTACATATGTGTGTGTGTATGTATGTATACATTATTGATGATTTTTTCACAAACCTGGCCCGTCTGTTTTGGAACCAGACTTCGACTTGTCGAGGTCTGAGACTAAGCTGTTTGGCAAGAGCAAGCTTCTGTTTCTGCCTCATTCGGACGAATTAAAAAAAAAAAAAAGAATTAATAAAAATTAGATCTAATTTTTGGAAAATTGTAGTAGTACAGACATACCGGATTGAGAGTGCTGTGTTCTTTGAAGCTTTCTTCAAGAAAAGCAGACTGTTCTTTGGATAATCTGAGCTTTTTTCTTGTCTGGAGGCCATTCTCGTCGTCATCACTGCCTCTCTCAGACTCCACGACGTCGTTCCCCGTGGCTGCTTCAAACTCCCTCTTCTGACCACCAAGCCGCAGATTTCCAGTACTACTTCTGAACATGCCAAACTCCATGCGAAAGGGAGACGTCGTCCCCACGCTGTTTGCCGACGAGACTTCTTCCGCTACAGCCGCCGGAGGAAACCTGTTCACGTCCAAACCCCTCGCCGCCGCCGGTAGCCCCATATTCCCCGATGAGCCATTTTCGGGGCTTCCTTCACAAGGGCCATCGGAAAACAACAATCCAAAAGTAGGATTACCATAAATTTTAACATTATCGACATAGAAAAATAGAATGGTTGGAATTAATTACGTGTTACATCATATCATTATCATCATCATACATCGGCCTCTATTTATGTTAGTAGGTTCACTCACACACATAAGAAATCAAAAAATTCCCCCTTCACATTATATTTGTCCCAATTCAATCAATTGCATAGGAAAGACTATAATTAATAATATTTTTTTAGCAAAAATATAAAAAATACTATATGTCTTTATATGTCCATCAAGAACGCTCCCTGATGGCCCTTCAACTTAATCAAACAGACAACAGCAGTTTGATTGATTAACGTTATAACTCAACCGTTGAAAAAGACAACCTGTGTAACTTTCTAAAGAGATATAGCCCATGAATTTACCATTATCAGAAGTAGACCAATTAGGGAGAGTCCGGCGAGGAACAGGAGCAAGAGGGAGAAGATTCAGCTGCACAGGAGTATTATCATCATCACTCCCCGATGATCTCCTTCTGACATCTGATCATCGTCATCATCGTCGTCGTCGTCGTCTTCGTCTTCATCCTCGTTAGATATTTTGTGGGATTTCTCCGGTTCTTGATCATCTCCAGCAGCAGCAGAAGAGTTGAGCCCCAAACCCATGCAGAAATCTAAACCAGCAGTCTTGATCTTCTTCTTGGTGGGCTTCTCTGATTTATTACCTTCTCTCAAGAATCCAACTCCATCTCCCAAGCTCAAGCCCAACTCCATCTCTGGGGTGTTGGGGAGGAACAAAATTGAGGGTTTTGGGCACAAGTAGCAGTGGAAAGAGTCTTTTATAGAGAGAGAGAGAGAGAGAGAGCTTCAACCCAAAATGTTTGTTTCAACTAGTGGACACCTGCAATTTATTTTAATCAAAAGTATTGATGAGAGAGAAAGAGAGGAGTGATGAGAGAGAGAGTAGACCAAAGTCTCCTTTTTTCTCTACTCTTTTCTTTCACTTTATATTTATTTTTATTAATTAATAATTTAGAATTATCTTTTTCAATTCCACCTTTTCAAGGTTTTTTTTTTTTTTTTTTTTGGTGTTGGATTTTTGAGGATTAAGAAATTTAAGGTTGTGATGATTAGCATAATGGGGGATGTTTGACCGACATACTCATCATGTTGACAAAGAGCACACGTGAACCCCCCCCCCCCCCCCCCCCATTTTTATCAGGCCAAGACATGTCCCTCTTTCAAGATTTTGGGGGACCCTACCCTTAATTTCCCATTACATACTTTCCATTTATTTATTTATTTATTATTATCAAGAAATCAAATTCTTAATTATATAAAATATTTGCTTGACGTATGAAACACACTTTATTTGTTTATTGCCTCATATGCCTAATTATATATGTAATACAAAATGATGAAGAAAATATATTTAAAGATGCGTCAAAGAAATATTCCAAAATTCTATTAATTGTTTTTAAAATTTTTGGTTGCTTCCCACAGGGATTCAAGACTGATCCCTACTTGTGATTTATCGCTGCTGTTAGTGCACAAAATTCTACACATGATGAGATTCAAATATAAAAGTCCTCGTTCGAAAATCTTATACCATTACGCCAACCTTTTGAATTTGGTCACAATCAATCACATAAATACTCCTCTCATTCGACATTGTTAAGAGAGGCTTAAGAAAGATTGAAAATTAGACCATATAGAAGGAAATATTTTAAATCAATCATGTATTTTGTGTTGTAAACTGACTATTCTTATCAGACAAACATTTTTTTTAATGTTTGAATAAATAACAGAGAACAATACCGAATATATGCGCATAGTAAAATTATATAATTTTAACATTGTGGATGAATGTGATAATACATTTGAAAAATATTTAATCATTTACCCCCTTAACAATAATAATAATAATAATAATAATAATAATAATAACAATAATAATAATGATGATGATGATAATTTTTATTAATTATAATAAAAACATTCTCCTCTAAGTTCTATTAATTTTATTTTTTATTACATCGTGATATAGAGTGAAAAATTTCCTATCACACTTTACACACTTATTGTATATAATCATATTCTACAATTTCCACTAATGAAATAAATTATAATAAATTCACATAAAAAATAAATGAATATATTTGATGAAACTTGAATACATAATTTTAAATTTATCCATAAAAATTTAATTTTAGGCGATAGATGAATTAAGACATGATGAGTTGGACGTGGACAGGGTTAGGGTTTGTGATGCAGCAGTTGAGGGACAAACAGTGGTTCTTTTGTTCTGATTAGTTGAGTGCCCCTAATTATGGAACGTGAAGCCAACTCTGTTTTTAGTTTTACCAAACAAGGTACTAGGTAGCCCAATCACAGACTGCCTTTAGTCCGACACTCGACGCTCGATGCTCGTCATGCCCATCATTTACACTTCACAACCTAAAGCCGTGTTTGGGAGAAATACATAAAACGAAAAAACAGAATTTGTGGAAATAAATGCATTTTTCAGGAATATATATATATATGTACATTGTAAAGGAGTTTCCAAGGCAAAAACATTATATGATTTCCGATGGTTGCTTTCCCTTAAGACACGCTGTTTGACTTTTTGTCCCCTTTTCTCTTACTTTTTAGCACTTTCTGTCGGTACATTTCTTTTTAAATTTAAAATTAAATTGAATTTATACTTCTTTTTCCAATTTGAGGAGAAAATTTTAATAAATTTAGATAATTGAGATACCATTTTAGTATGAGTTATTTCTAATTGCGGAAAGATATAATAATGATGGTTCTCGATTTAAAATCTGAATTTAATATAAGGCAGGCGAGAAATAAGTCTTGATCGAAGAATTAATATTCGGATTTTAAGAAAAAAATAGGGTAAATTGCATAACACCCCCATGTGTTTTCAAATTTTAGCTAAAAACCCCCTGTGTTAAAAATATAGGCAAAAAACCCCCTGTGTTATATAAAATACAGCAAAAAACCCCCTCTCCGTAACTAACGAGAGTGTGCATCACTTGCCTATTGCGCGAGTGGGCCTCATTTTTTGCCATTTTTGAGATTAAAAATGTCCATTATACCCCTTTCTTTCATATTTAAATATATATTATATTTCTTTCATATTTAAATACATTTTAAATTCATTTATTTATATGATTATTTTATTTAAATATATTTAATTAATTTAAATTATTTATTAAAACCAAATATATTACAATAAATTATATTTAATTATAAAAATGTACCAATTTAATATAAAAACACTTAAAAAGTATATAAATATTTTAAAAATTAAAATTTGAATTTAAAAAACACAATACCAATTTAATATAATAAATTTCACTTTCAAATTAAAAATTTAGATGCAATATAAAAATCACTTATAATTATATATTTATATTTTATTTCAATAATATTATTAAATTTATAAATAATACTAAAACACCAAAAAAGTAACAACAATTATTTTAAATTATTTATTTATTATAAATAATATTTAAATTAAATATTAAAATTATTATAATATTTAAATCTGAAAAAATTAAATTATTTTTATTTTACTTTCAAAAAAAGTTTTTTTTTTTTCTAAACGGTAGTGGCCGGCGACGGCTCCTGGGCGACGAAGGTCGCCCAAAAAAACCTTCTCTGGCCGCCAGGATCTGGCCCGGGAGCGAACACGGCGGCAAACAAAAGGGGCGACGCGACCCGTCGCAGTGAGAGGGGCGACGACGACTGGGGGCCGTCGCCCCCTGAACCGGGGGAGAATGTGGCAATGGGGGGAGTGGGTTGGCTGGTGGCCCTCTAGGAAGGGGATTTTCCGACGGGCGGGCTGGGGGTGAAGATAGGTACCGTTTGACCAATTGGGAAAACAATGGTCCTTAGGGGTAGTGCAACATTTTGAGGGCGTATGGCCTTTTTAATTTTAAAATTACGGATTTTAATATATTATATTTTACTAAACCGTATTTTTATGAGATCAGTGTTGATATAAAAAGGGTATAACGGGCGTTGTTGACTAACGCAAGAGTATGCAAATTTTGAAAACACACAGGGGGTTTTTGCCTATTTTTAAATAATACAGGGGTTTTTAGCTAAGTATGTGAAAACACAGGGGGTTCTATTGCAAATTTACCCAAAAAATTTTAAAGAGGATATGCTTAAAAATGATTTGCCTTTTGTGAACTTAATTTTGCTTATGAGTGAGTATTTTTCATAATATTTGGAAATAAATTAATGTATATAACTAATGTAAACAGTTAATAATTTTATTTTGATTTCTTACAACTTTGATGGATACTTGCCAAATGGATCCCAGTAAAAACTATTATGTCCACCATTATGTAAAAGGATATACATTCTTCCCAATTTTTGGGGAAGGATCTAGGATACGCTCAAACTGAAATGATATTCATTTAATAAATCGATAAGTACTTGACGATTAAGACTCATACAAAGACTAATTATGATGATTGGCTTTTATAAATTATAAATCTTGTTGGTTAAATCGCAAAGAAATGTATTGATACTATTTTTGACTTAAATATCTGTTTTATATAATTCAAGACTAATAATTGAATGAGTGCTATTAAATATCAATTATAGTATAGTATTTCAGTTCAGACATTCTTAGACGTTTATTTGTGCAGTAAATGATTTTACCATTAAAGTTAGAAATTTATGCAATTTTAAAAACATATTTGGAGAAGGAGCGACACGTGTATTGATGCAATAGGTAGGAGGAAAAAACAAAACCTGGGAGTTGGGATCATTGGGCAGTTTTGAGGAGGTTAAATAAATTTATTATGAAAAATTAATATATAAATGAGCGATAAAGGCCTGTTTGGACAAAGTCAAATCCAAATCTGACTTTTTCTGCTTTTTTTTGATTTGTCCAAGAAGATTGCCCCTTAATTGACGTGTAATAAAGTGAGCACAATAACACCATGTTGGTGCAGTTGAACAAGGAAGGACGCTATAAGAAGCTTTAAATCTACTGATTTTATCTTCATCTATTTATTATTACACAGTATATATATAGGATATGAGATTCTTTTCCCTTTAATTGAAATTAAATAATAAACTACTACAAAAAAAGTACATTCACATTTACTAACCTAAAACTTTATAATTTTTTTGTTTGTGTGATACAACGGTCTGATCACTTGAATCGTGAATAAGGCTGATACGATGTTACCCATCTTCATCATTCATGTATAGAAAAGTACGTATATCTAAAACAAAGATCAAATCGACCATTCATTTTGTGATAAGAAAATGTTAGGTTTATATCAATCAATTTTGACTACCTCAACCGATGATTTTTAATTGTAATATTTTTCCTAAAGGCATTATTCAATTTATCACCGTAATCCCATCAATATACTAATAAGTCAAGTCCAATTTTCACCAAATCAAAAGGCATTATGAACATCAGCTGTTGCAATCCCACATACACTCACATAAAATGCACAAACTATATAATTTTTAGTGAGATAGAGTCATGAGATTGACATGAAAACTTGAATACTAAACTATCAAACCATCACATTGGTGGCAACCAAACCAAACATATGAAAAATCTTACATCCATTTTGAAAAGTAGTGTGAAGATTGGAATAGGGGTGAGAGTGATGTCTGTGTGCATGAGTTCAATTTATTGCAATAATCCCAAAACACATGACCACATACAATTCATGTCTTGTCCTTAACACCATATGAATGAATATATCCCTACCTTCTCATTTAAACCTTCCTCTTCACTTCAGCACCCCCCCTCCCCCCCGCATCTCACATTTTCACATATTAATACATGTGATAAGGTATATTTTCACCTTTTATGAGGGTATTTTGATCAGAAAAAATTTATTTGACCTATTATTAAGTTAATCGTGAGAAAATATATACTTTCATTCAAATTTTTTTGCTAATATTAATAAATTTGATAAATTTTAACCAACAGAGGAATATGTAATGTTTCAAACTAAATGTTTATATATAATTACACCAAACCTAATAAAAAGACGGTATAATCATTCCAATAATACAATTTCTTGAATTGGCATCATTCATGTATTGGTGTATGGTGGATGCATACATACTGTATGTGTCGAGCATGCCATGGAAGGGACATAATGACGTAGAATGATGGGAACAAGTCCTCAAGGAAAAATTGCAATGATTGGCGTTAAAACAGAGTTCCATTTTTGAGCATAATACGACTCCCACTCCAATTATTGTACCACTCATTCACTGCTACTTCGGTTCTTTTTTTTTTCTTCTGTCTTTTTCAGGCCTCACCCATACTCTCTTTGCTCTTTCTTTGATAAACTTTACAACTCAGAATGGGGTTGTTTCTGAGGAAGAATAAGCCCGTCACATACACAAGATTCAGCCTATTTAGCAGAGGTTAGGGGCATGAGTGTTGATGGAGCCAGCATTTTGCTGAACATTCCAGTTGGACCATTTTGTTACATGAATGATAGGCTGAAAATTTTCCAATCAAGAGTTACATTACATGCTTCAATCTAATACTCATCACTGGATTGAAGTAGAAGGCTTTAACCTTAATTTGATTCGAATCCAGTTATTATAACGATCTTGTCCATGACTATACATTATGATCAATGGCATTCTAGGAAGTCGGAAGCAGCTAGGATTATGGAAGAAATAAATGAATTCAATGGGAAACACGAGAAGTATGCAAATTCATAATTCGATTTCAGATAGAACAAATTACAGATTTACTAGTATAGGCAGTAGGTCACACAAGAATAGTTGACTACGAGACAAGCCACCTATTTTTTCACACAACAGCATATACGACACACGATCAAGACGATGAGAGAAGTGATCTGTCTTGAGTACCAGGAAGACCTGACTATGCTAAAAATTGGAGTAGAAAGCAGATAGGAAAAGAACCAGGTTGTGAGGACTTGTACAAGAGCAGCAGTTCAACAAGGGATTAGTTTATGAATTAGCATTATACTACAGCTGAAATATGCAAATGTAAGTGACAACGATCAAACACCATCTGGATCTTTATTCACATTCCACAATATATTGCATCTGATACTCCACTTTACATGCACGCGGCCCTTAAATATGAAAATGTTGTGAATTTTATATATCTTGCTTGCATATGAGAGGTGACATGGGTCTTTTACTCAGTGTGCATATGAGATGTGATGTAGACTTTATATACGTAGCTGGCATATTGAAAGTGGACTACAAGATGACCTACCAAGGATGAAGGACTAATTAAAGGTGCTATAAGATGCATTTTCAAACTATTCAACAATCATGTTCAAGCTATCCCATATGAGAAAAGTTTAAGCAAGCACCAACAAAGAACTGCAGACATAGGTAATAAGGAAATCCATCAGCAGAGCATATTGGGCAACTAAGTATACCATGTGAAACCAATACTAAGATTAAAGTTATATGGATGGATGTCATGGTAGCACAACGGAAACAATTTAAATCAGCAGTTACCAGTCAGCCGCACAAATCTTGCAAGATAATTTCTGTAAATTGCTTCTAGATGAAATAACTTGTTAAAATATGTAAGATTAATTGGCAGGAATTTCGAAGGGGAAAATTACTTTGGTACACCTCAAACATGCTAAACACTTGAACCACATAAATCTTGCTGCAAATCTGACAAGTAAATAGTATAATAAGTCGATAGTGCTATTGGAAACTATAGTGATACTTGGTGCAAACATATAGAATAAGATAGCAATGAAAAGGTACTCCTAATTTACACCTCAGTATGATATTTTGCTCCTTATTCGTTTTGATAACATATGTATGTCACACACGGATATTTTCTTGTGTTGAACAAACACATTAATCATGTACAGTTGGTCTTATAAGTATTTCATTATGTTCTCCGAGGCAAAACTTTTGTGAATGATTTTGGATTTGAGGGAAGGATTTAGGGAAATAATTTCAAATGACTCCATACCAAAAGAATTTGAAATCAATTAATATTTCACAAAATATAGGTCAAAATGAGACTAAAAGTATCTTAAATTATTTCTAATATAAATTACTCAAACAAATCCAAAAACATGTAATTAGATATTTGACATCTCTACTTTCAAAACTCTCAGTCCAAACACAATGAAGGTGATAAAAGGGCCTAGCACAAAATCTGATATTCACAAGGTTTCACGGTGAAACCTGTTCCAAGTTTGTTAAAGAATGAAGGTGATCTACGTTTGAACCAGCGGGAAAGAGAACTTCTTTGTTGACCTCATTTGGTGAGAAGGTGGCAATGACTGGATACATTATGCATAGGGATCTGCATTACCATGATCACAGGTGATGGAAGCAGATAAAATTGGTAGTGAGAAAACGATAGGGGCGATAAGAAGTAGAAGAAAATGTAAAAGAAAAAAAGATCATGAACTCTTTGGGGTCATAACAGCAAAAATGCAACAAGAATTGAACAGCACAACTGAAAGGGAAAAAGAAAACAAAAGAAAGCAGGAGCATAGAGAAGGAGACAAAAAAGGGTAAAATAATAAAATCATTCTCGGCCATGAGAAAACTGAAGATAGTAGTTATTGGAATATATCCAGAATTAAGCCAAACACTACATGCAATGGAAGAAGTAATAAATGCACTATGTCAGTGTATGTTTCAGATAAAAAAGAATGTCCATAGTGTCTGTGGTCACAAGGAGAAACAAATCGTGAAATGAACTTGATATTCTTTACAAATAACATCAATTATATACTTTCTGTGAAAGAATTATAACCATAAGTATCAACATAATGTCCATAAATGCTGTCAAATTGGTAACATGAAACTAATGAGAGTTCAATTATGCAACGAAACAAATTCTGGTTCTGCAAGATAAATCAAATTTACCATCTTTTTTGGAAGCAGTCAGTTCAATCTTCTCCTTCTAGATTCACGGGTATCTCTGCTGTCTGCATCTGGATTCCTTGACATAATAGTTCTTCTTCGAAAGAATAAGAAGGGACCACAGGCATACTGATCTCAGTAGAAGTTCTCATCCTCAGGATATGAACAGAAGAACCAGGAATATCAGCTGATTGGGGAGGGGGTAAGGCCACATTGAGATCTTCCTGGTATCTGGAGGCTGATTCTCAGATTGTAAGACGGCGAAATGCCCTGTAAAAGCATTCCCAACATTAACTAATGAAACCCGTGCATCATTTCGTGAAAACTGGTAGTTAATAGCTGTTTCCAGGTCTTCAATTAGCCTTTCTGTATTAACCAAAGCAGATGAAAGGGAAGAAAGAGAAGCAACACTTTCTGATAACGCTCTCGAAACCTGATGGATCCTTATGTTGCGGCTACCGGCTGCCTCTGCATTTTGCCCCTCCTGAGGCGCTGTATCAAAAGTTGGAATATCACTGCGAACCTCCTGTTGTTGTGTTTGATGTCCCATAGCGCCAATACTTATCCTGATTCGCCTTAGTGCTTCGGCAACAGGAACATGAGATAAACCATGGGTCACTCTCTGCTGCCTAACACTCTCAACTCTACGAGCTTTGGGTCTTGGAGGTATCTTCAAGCCAGATTCTGTCTCACACACAGGCTCACCGCCCCCATTGCCATAAATAGGAATTATGGTACCATTAGATACCTCTCCCTTACAAACTGGACATTCTTTAGAAGTCGAATCAACATCTGGCACCTGATAAAAGCATGCCCAACAAAACAAGTGACCGCAACAAGTCAAGACAGGGTCCGTTGCCAGGTCCAAGCATATATTACAATCATAAAAGCTCCCACCATCTTTATCAGCTTCCTGGAGCTCAGAATCTATCTCCAAGGCCTTTGCTACCAGATACGAACTACCCCTTTTACAGCCTTTTCCCTTCTCAACAATCCTTTCTACCATGCCTATGTTATTAAGTCTGATACCTCTTTCACCATCCACATTAGCCATCATTTGACTGGAAAAATGACCAATTTCCACAGAACTCCGCTCTTGGCGCCATCTCTGGCGCTGCCTTGCACGAGCAGAGACGCCCTCTAGCTGTCTAATCCTCTCCTCTATCCCCCCATGAGGTGTTTCCAACTCATCCAACAACGACCCAACTCGTGCAGCCGAGCGCTGAGGTGGATCCATGGGTTCTCGGTTCAAATCAAGACCCATGGAATTCACATCAATCAAATTACCATCATCCATTACTCGCAAAATCACCCCTGCTCAAGATGCTCGAAACCCACTTCAATCAACCGCAGGAATAACCCACAACCCAAAACCGGAAATAAAAATTGAATTTCCTCATGGTTGGGGTTTCCGAGACCAAGAATTGGAATATTCTTTATTCAGCGAAATTAGAAGCTTAGAAACCCAAAAATGCAAAATAAAAAAAAAAGAAAAAAGAAAATTGTGATCAAAATCAAAGCAAGACAAGAAATTCATTCAAATAATTCACCAAGACTTGAGCTGTGAACCTGCAGAAACCGATAAACGTTTTCTTCGGGGAAAGTGATCATCCATGGATTCTTTTTTCCTTCCTGGAGATTGGATAACTCCTGAGGGGGAGAGAGAAATGGAGAGGGGCGCGGAAAGGAAGGGAATGGAAAAGTATCGACCATGAGAACGAGCCAAATGGCGCAATTTTGAAAAGGTTGGGCGAAGGCGACCACAACTGTTACTATATGTGTTTGGTTTAAGTTATTAATTAATTGATTTATTTATTTTTAGTAGTGGTTAAATTTCACTTTTCACATGTTTTTTTTTAAAGTTAATCACATTTTATCTTTTTTCGTTTTAGTCTTAGTTTTGTGGTATTATTTCACATATTATATTTAAATGGATAGATTTGAATTACCGCAATGTTTTGGAAAAAAAAAAAGGCTTTATATAACAAAAAATTGAAAAAAAAAATCATTAATATTTATCAAAAGATGGAGCAAATCCAACATTGAAAGATTTAAAAAAGTTGAAATTTAAAATTATCGGGATAATAAATCTACATAATTTATCCATAAGAATTAAAATTCATGATTTTAAATTCACAAATCTTAATTCAAAATTCATTGTGTGCAAATAAATTTAGGAATATTTACATGGTTCGACGTTTTATTTGTAAATTCTATGTTATTGCTGACGTTTGTGTTTATTAGCATTATGAGAACAAAATTCACTCAAACTCGTTAAACATACACTTGAGTATGATTGTGTGTATGAGAATTAGACTGTACAATGAGTTGTAGCGTTATTTTAATGTGGAATAAGCTCCTATGAGCATTGGTATCAGTAGTATCAAGTTTGTGTTTTGATAACCATATAAATTTTCGATCATGATGGATCAAACAGGATCATTTTTTGATATTTGTTGTCCAATATTTTTTATATTTTTCTTAAGTACTTTTAAGATTAATTATTCGAACATAAATTTTTTTAAAATATTTTCTCATGTATCATATAATATATAATTATGTATCATATAAATTATTTCCAAATAGACATTTTTTTTTCTGCAACACTTATTGGGACGATATGTCTTACACTAAACTTATTTGACATAGCAATTTACTTACAACATTAATGAGCACGGGAGAGGGGAACAACATATGAGGAGAAATGGTAAAGGAGCATGAAAATAAATTATTACTTAAATGGAACAAATGCAATTTAATACTCTATAATATTAGAATGAGCAAAAAAAAAAAAAAAAAATCCTCTAAAAAATAGAACAACAAATTACTCCACGTGTTTTGTAAAATGATTAAAGGCCAATTTTGGTCCTCTAATTGTATTTGATAGGATGTGTTTTATCACATAATTTAATGGCACATGGCCACTAATGCCACTTTGATTTTTTTTTTTTAATAGAAAAATCCAATGTGTTTGCCAAGTCAGCCCTAAATATCCAAAAATATTTCAACCCCTAATTTGAGAGTACACGCGGGCTCTGTGTGCAATTTTATGGCGAGTTGGGTAAAATTTTGGCAAATACTATCTCAAAATTGAGCATTTAAAAAAGTTAGAGGATATTTTGCAACCCTAGAAAATTAAAGAATTAAAATAAAAATGAGTATGATTAAAATTGACTTTAATCCTTTTGAAAAATGATGCAAATTACTCCATATCTGTCTTCATTTTTTGAAACACATGATGATAATTTGTTAGTTCACATGGATAAATTACATTTAACCCAACCTTAAATGGCCCATAAGATAACTTGCCAATAAAAGCTGGAGGTTGATGTGGTTAGAATTCTTTTCTTATTACAATGGGGTCGGAGATGAAGATGTTGGCTTTGAATCAGAATATTACCTCTGTTGAAGATGTAATGCAAATTCTACTAAATATTGATCATCGGTTAAAATATTAATTTCTCAACGTTCTTCTTCTTTTTTTTTTTTTTTTTGGAACAAGAATTTCTCGACGTTCCAAAAGTTGCAAATGTAAGCTTTACGAGGAGGATTGCTGCACTTCACATAATCAAATAATTTTATTTCGAATTTATATTTATAATAACAACAATTATGTCCAAAAGAAGGAAAATGAACACAAAGAAAAAAAAATTAGGAAAGTAAATTTTATTTAAATCATACTCTGAATAATTAAATTTAAATTTAATCAAATTTGAATCAAACTAAAATTGGTACCATCACTTATATGAAGTTGTAATGTAAATATAAATCGTAAATTTTGGCCATTTCTTTTGAACCTAATAATACGAGCTCCGCTTTTCTCCATTCCACCATAACCACCATCGTAATATTCTCCTGCATCCGTTATTCCACCGCCGCCCCCCATTCCCGTAACATCCACATAATTCACATCACCACCACCACCACCTCCTCCTCCACCGCCGCCTCCGCCTCCGCCGCCGAAAATTCCCTGAAAAAGAGACTGGCTCGCCGACTGAGCAATCCCGCTGGCCATCCCATTGACCGCCCCAACAGCGAGTTGGTCTCTCAACCCACCTCCATTAAAAGGCCTGGCAGCTCCATAACCTGGTTGGTTCATGTTGTTATACGGGGTTGCCATAAATTGACCCTGGGGTTGTCCCACAACCACAGGCCGCAGTACAGGCGCACCATAGACTCCTGTATTTGTTGGATTCATGAAACCACTGGAAGGCTGCGGAGGAATTACCGATCTTGTCGTGCTGAATTTCGGCGCTGTCCGAATTACTGTCGCGACACAGGTCAAATGGACGTCGAACTCGCAAGTGCTGCATCGGTAGATCCAGGTTCTGGAGCCTGCCCTCTTGCAAACATCGCAAGAAAAATTGTTTCCAGGATACGGGGCTGAGAAAGTCAGGCTGAGTTCATGGTGGTGGCATTGGTGGGTAAACTTCATCGGCAGCGAAGCACAGGTTGTGTGGAGGTCAATCCCACAAGGGGCGCAATGGTAAGAGAAGCCGTCGCCCTGGTTTCCACAGGCGTCGCAGCTGAAAAGGCCCTCGGGGTAGACGGGCGTCTGGAGGAGAGAAAGGGCGTGGTTTTGGTCGAACGGGTGTCTGATTTGTTGAGGCAACTGGTAGCATGTGGGATGGAGGAGAAAGTTGCAAAGTGTGCAGTTGTAAATGGTGCCGGAGGCGTCGAGTTTGCAGGCGGAGCACTGAGAAGGATGGAGTGATGGTTGGAGCTGCAACGGGTGAGGATGGCTGAAATGGATGATTGGTGTTTGATTGGAGGGTTCGGCGTTTGGTTTTCCCATATTTCTATGTGGTCTGAGTGAAGTAGTGTGCAGGTGTGATGTCTGAATGAGTTTCAATTCAGACCTGCAGTGCAGGTTTAAGAAGGCAGAAAGGGTTTACTTGGGAAACGAAGTCAACCATGACAAAGCCAAAGAATGAACATCTTGATTGATAAACCATGATCGTGCTAAAAACAAATGTACGATGCGACTCAAATTAAAATGTGCCAAAAAGGAAAAACAATTAGAAAAAATAAATTCAAAAAGTTAAAAAGAAAACATATTTAATCTAATTTCGAAACAATTGATCTAATGAGACACGGTAAATTTTTAAGGGGAAATAACAATTTACCCTCCTGTGATATTGTAAATAACATACTATTCCTCTATAAAAATAAACTAGTAATTTGCCCCCCCCTGTACGGGAGGTAAATTGCTTCATTTTGAAAAACACAGACAGATAAATTGCTGTATTTAAAAAAAAATATAGAGAGATAAATTGTTATTTTATTTTTCACAATGGGACTGATTGCCTATTTCTTGTATCACATGTAGGTAAATTGCAATTTGTCCGTAAATTTAATTTCAAAAAATTCCCCATAATTATAAAATGTCTTTATAGAAAGTCTTGCGCCCATTATTTAGCGGTTGGTGGAATTCTGGAGGTCAACTTCCGGTGGGGAGCAAGCAAGGTCTGAAAAATCAATTCCGGATTTGTCGACATACAGTCAGGAGGAGGTTGACGAGGTCTAGGTTTCATTACGAGGGCCTGGTTCTTCCTGGGTTAGGTTAGATGCATATGCATATGCATATGCTAGCTCACAACATGCTATTCCTAAATTATATCCCACTTGATTATAACTGATAATTTATCAGCGCAGGAAATGGAAGGAAAAAAAATGTCATTTTAATCAATTTTCAACTAATATATTTGAAGTGATTCACCACGATGTTCTCCAAATTCAGACAAAGAAAACAAATGACTGAAATTCAACGGTCCCAAAACCGTATGCAAGAAACAAGGTTAATTAATTAGCTTAATTAGAAGTTACAAAAAAAAAATTATACCGGGGGTGACAATTTTAATCTTATTAAAATTCAATTGACCATTAAGTTTTATAATTTAAAATAATTGGTACATTAAGGATAAAATATGTCAAAAATTATAAATTTGGTAGGTATTTAACCAATAACACATACTATTTAGTACACCATTTGAATGTAAGAACTTGAATTTGAAAAAATGAGAAAAGGATTTTAATTAATGACAATATATAGTTCAAAATTATATTACGATAAAAACTATTTTATTGCTATGGAATTTTGTAATATAGAAAAATTTGTGGCTGTAAGTACTAATACTATAGTCATTGAAAGTTCTCGTTGTGCATTTTTTTAAAGCTTGTTCAAATAAATAAATAAATACTAGACTTTTCAGACATGGCAAAATCATTGCAAATTGCATCACTACGAATTTTGACATTTTCAACCAATTTTGCAATGATAATTTCGTGGTAAATTACGAAAAGCTACACTACCTTTGTTGCGGGCTTTACAATATATATTTTACAATGACATTTGGAATAGTATTTTGTAGAAAAGTTTGCGACAATTTCATTGTAAAATTATTTTGTTCGCAACTATATTTGCAACTAAATCATTACAAAATTCCAATGCATGTTTGAAACGGCAACTCATTGCAAATTTTGCTGCAATTTGTTGCAAATTTTACTATAAACTTTGCTATAAAATTTTATAATTTTAGTTTTGCAATAATTTTAATTTAAAATTTTAATATTTAACAATAAAATTATATTTGATTTACCACTAATAATTCATAAAATTCAAATATGACAACATTTTATCAAAACTAAATATTAAATAGATAATTCAATACATATCCACAAAATAAAAGTGCAACATTGGTTGTTGTTTTGCCATGAAAATTGAAAATCTTGAAGTTTCGATGTAATTTTGTGTGGAAATCCATGACAATCTGCCATGGCCTGCATGACAAATTCATTGCTGTTTCTGTTGAACCCCAACAGCAGCATTATTGATCATGGGATTAGGCATGAAATTTGGCAGAGGCATCGCAGCCGCAAACTGCAGCCTAACGACCTGAGGTTGATTAGGCCAGGGAGCCGATCTGGAGCATACCGCCGCCTGTTGTGGCATCGGCCCTCGAGACTGAAAAGCCATGAAGTTCGTGTCATTCCGGTTCTGCGCCGGAGGCCGGACAGGCGGAACACGTCTGGCGCAGTTCAAATGCGCATCAAATCCACATTATAAACTGCACCTATAAAGCCAGTGATCCGACCCAGGGCCCTTGCATATATCGTCAAAGTCAGAAACGTGCGCATGACAGGCATGTGTGAGGGATAACGGCATCGCCGCACAAAGTATACGCAAGTAGATGCCGCACGGTTTGCAATGGTAGGAGAAACCATTGCCCGTTTCACCGCAGGCGTCACAGTTGAAGAGGCCTTCGGCATACGCGGGCTCCGTCAGGAGGGTGAAAGCGTGCTCCTTGTGAAAAGGGTGAGTGATTTTCTTAGGCATCTCGAAGCATTTCTTGTGCAGGAAAAAGTGGCAGGTTGTGCAAGAGTAGATCATATCAGAGGGTTTGAGGTCGCATCCTGGGCAACAAGAAGCTGAGTTTAGGTTACATATGTGTGTAAGTCTCTACACTTTGACTATGTATATTCGATTGTACGATGATGTGATCCACTTTTGGGAAAAAAAAAAAATTAATTTAGCCGTGTTATTTATGAGAGATTATATTTTTGGTCCTAATCGAATTGATTTTTGTAATTTAGTCTTGTAATTTAAAATTTTTGTAATTTTCATCTTTTTTCGATCAATTTGGCCGTAAAATTACATGTGATTTATACATGACCCAATTAAATGACATTTTTAATCTTGTAGCTTAGTGAGCATTGGCATTTTTAGTCCTATAACTTAGGAGAGTTGACATTTTTGGTCCTGTATAAATTTATTTGTAGGACTAAAGTTTCAATTTCCAGTCAAGTTTGTCAGAAAAAGTACTAAAATTGAGAAAATTATAAAGTTACAGAATTAAATTGCAAAAATCATTTCGTACCGGACTAAAAATGCCACCCCATTAAGTCAGAAGAACAAAACTGCAATTATCTTTCCACTTTGATCATGCATTAAGAACATGATTATAATACTTATATAATAATAATTTACCATGTTTTTAATCCATGAGTTACATATAATTATGTAATAAGAATTAAGAATATTTAGGGTGAATAGTATAAACCATTCTTGTTATGAATGATAGAATTAATCTATCATATAGTGGGACAACTTAAAAGTTTTTTTGATGGGAGAAAATAATAAAAATAAAGTAATATGAGAGGTTCCTAGTATGAGCTTGTGAATGATATATACATCATATAGAATATATGAGTAAGGATCTCTTATAAAAGACAAACTAGTGGTGTTAAAAATTCTCTATATCAAAAGTTGTCAAGCAACAATACAACTCAAGTATAACTGATGATAATATTCTATGTAATTTTTTTACAATGTGAACTTGTAATTAAAAATCGTAAATTTTGGCCATTGCTTTTGAACCTAATAGTACGAGCCAGAGACATCTTCACCGGCATATCCTCCATCCGTTCCACTATAACCACCATCATCATATGCTCCTGCATCCGTTATTCCACCGCCGCCCCCCATCCCCATAACATCCACATAATTCACACCACCACCACCACCACCACCTCCTCCTCCTCCGCCGCTTCCGGCCCCGCCGCCGAAAACTCCCTGAAAAAGAGCCTGGGCCCCCGACTGAGCAACCCCGCTGACCAAACCATTGACCGCCGCAACCGTGAGTTGGTCTCTCAAGCCACCACTATTAACAGGCCTGACAGCTCCATAACCTGGTTGGTTCATGTTGTTATAAGGGGTTGCTATAAATTGACCCTGGGGTTGTCCCGCAACCACGGGCTGCAGCACAGGCGCACCATAAACTCCCGTATTTGTTCGATTCATGAAAACACTGGAAGGCTGCGGAGGAATAACAGGTCTTGTCGTGCTGAATTTCGGCACTGGTTGAATTACTGTTGCAACACAGGTCAAATGGACGTCGAACTCGCAAGTGCTGCATCGGTAGATCCAGGTTCCGGAGCTTGTCCTCTTGCAAACATCGCAAGCAAAAGTGTTTCCAGGATACGGGGCTGAAAAAGTGAGGCTGAGTTCATGGTGGTGGCACTGGTGGGTAAACTTCATCGGCAGCGAAGCACAGGTTGTGTGGAGATCAATCCCACAAGGGGTGCAATGGTAAGAGAAGGCGTCGCCCTGGTTTCCGCAGGCGTCGCAGCTGAAAAGGCCCGAGGGGTAGACGGGCGTCGGGAGGAGAGAAAGGGCATGGTTTTGGTGGAACGGGTGTTTGATTTGGTAAGGCAATTGGTAGCATGTGGGGTGGAGGAGAAAGTTGCAAAGTGTGCAGGTGTAAACGGTGCCGGAGGCGTCGAGTTTGCAGGCGGAGCAGGGCGAAGGATGGAGTGATGGTTGGAGCTGCAGCGGGTGAGGATGGCTGAAATGGACGATGGGTGTTTGATTGGAGGATCCGGCGTTTGGGTTTCCCATTTCTATGTGGTTGGAGTGAAGTGTAAGTGTGACTATGATGTCTGAATGAGTTTAAGAAGGCAGAAAGGGTTTACTTGTTAGACCACGTCAACCATGAGAAACCCAAAAGAATGAAAAACTTGATTGATAAACCCTGTTCGTGTTGGAACAATGTATGATGATGCAAAGTAAATTGTGCTAAAAAGAACAATATTCAGTCTAATTTCCAATTAATAATTGATCTAATACATTTATAATTATATATAACAAATGATCACCATTACAATTAAAGACATCTTTATTTATATATAAGACACGGTAAATTTAATTTCAAAAGAATTTCTTTAATTTCGAAACATTAATCATAGTGTTGAGTCGTGTTCTACGCTTGTCATCGCATCATATATCGATCAGGTGCAAACTTGAAATTATGCAGACACTGCAATATTTAATTTATGTGGATAAGTATATTGTAAAATTTATAACTAGTGGTTGGTGGTATTGTCGAGGTCAATTTACGTACCGTGGGATGCAATCAAGGTCTCAACATCAATTCAGGAATTGTCGACAAAGGGTTAGGACGTTGACAAGGTTTAGGTTTCATTATCAGGGCCAGGTTCTTCCTGGGTTAGGTTAGATGCATATGCTACCTCACAACATGCTATTCCTTTATATCCCTCATTTATAAGTGATAGGGACAATTACAATCCCCAATTTTGACGTAATTTTATGATTTGAAAAATTATATGTAATATTTTTTAAAAAAAATTAATTTTTAGTCTTTGAGGGTGGTATTTTTTATCCTTTACGAATTGATTTTTGTAATTTAGTCTTGTAGTTTTAAAATTTTGACAATTTTCATTATTTTTCGCCCAAATTGGCCGAAATATTACATGTGACTTACACATAACTCAATTAAATTGTAATTTTAGTTCTATACTTATGGAGCGTTGGCATTTTAGTCCTATAATTTGGGAGTTTGCATTTTTGGTCCTGCATGAATTTATTACAGGACCAAAATTGCAAGCGAATTATAATTTCCGGCCAAATTGGCGGAATAATAACTAAATTTACTAAATTATGAAGTTACAAGACTAAATTGCGAAAATCAATTCGTATAGAATTAAAAATGCCACCCATCTTAAATTACAGGACTAAAATGCAATTTTTTTTATCTTTGATATTTGCTTTTATCTAACAAATAAATTCATTTATTAGTCAAAATTCACTATAAATTTCCTGATATTAACAAGATGGATTAAATAAAAATTGATATTTACGCTTGATTGACTTATTACTGGCTTATTGTAGGTCAAATAATTTTTTTCGGACTAAACTACCTTTATAACGGTGAAGATATACCTCCTCATATGCATTAATGTGCGAAGACGTATCAGGGTAATCTGATCATAAAATATTTATTTAACCTGTAATAAGTTAATTGGGGGATTTATTTGTTAAACAGAAGCAAATTTCAGAAATATTAAATGTAATTTTCTAAATTAAATAATTTATATATAATTATACGAAACTTTAAGAGAGCATAGTGTAATTATTCCTAAGTAATAATTTAATCAGAGCACGAAATGGAAGGAAAATATTTAATCGATTTTCAACTAATATATTTGTGAAGTGAGTCACCACTATGTTTTCCAAAGTCGGAAAAAGAAAACAAATGACTGAAATTCAATGTAGAGGAAGATGCCAAAACCGTATGCAAGAAACAAGGTTAATTACCTTAAAAGTTACGAAAAATTACCTTAAAAGTTACGAAAAATATTTATACTGGTGGTCTGACGGTTTTAATCTTATTAAAATTCAATTTGATAATTAAGTTCTATAATTTAAAATAATTGGTACGTGTATGTAGCATGTGCGCTTAATGTGAATTCCAAATTTCGATCGAATTGCAATTTTCGATGTGTTTATGCACCAATTTTGTTAAATGAGAAAAATGTAATTTACCGTATGTGATATTGTAAATGGGCAAATCATCCTCTATAAAAAAAAAAAAAGTTGGCAATTTACTCTCCTGTATTTTTTAAAATTCATCAATTTATCCCTCTGTGTATTTTTTTAAATAAAGGTAAAATTACATTTTTAGTCCTGTAACTTCAGGCCATTAACACTTTTCGTCCTATAACTTTTTTTGTTTACACATTTAGTCCATTTCTTTTGACAATTTAGTTCTGACCTTTACAAATTTAGTCAAATTATTTTATTGCTACGAAATTTTGCAATATAGAAAAATTCATGGGTACAACTACAAGTGCTATAATACTATAATTGCCATAGATTTTTTCGTCATGGAAAATATTCTCATGGCAAATCATTGCAAATTGCGTCACTATGAACTTTGGCTTTTTCCATCGATTTTTGCAATGATTAATTTGTAGTAAATTACCAAACTACACTACTTTTACTGTGAAATTTATAATATTTTGCAACACATTTATCATATATTTATATAAAAGTTTGCAACAATTTAATCAAAAAGTAATTTAAATTATATTTGATTTTTTACTAATAATAATTTATAATATTCAAATACGACAACATTTAATCAAAAGTAAATATTAAAAAAATAATTCAATACGTATCCTAATGTAACTTTTGTTGTTGTCTTGTCCTGAAAATTGAAATTTTTTAAATTTCATTGTAATATTATGGCAAAATCCATGACAAATTTGCCATGGACATTTCCATAGCAAAAATTCCATTACAAATGACATATATTTTTTTATTGAATTAGAGTTTGAAAATTTTAAAATTCATGAATTTATTACTATGGATTTAAAATTTTAATTTCAAATCCATCAACTTGGATACAATGTGAAAGATACAATAATTTCGAAATTAAGACGGCAAGGATTTTATCCGGGTAATAGACAGCAAATTGCAGTGTTGTAAAGGAAAGAAGACTTGGGATTTCCAGGCAAGTTTGTCTCAGGAGTCGTCGATATTCAGAAGCCAAAGCCTCCAAGTGCACCGCCGAGAAGATTAATCCCACCACCTCCAAGAAAACCAAGACCATTTCCACCACCCAACATCGATTGCAGAAAATCCGTTCCTCCTCCACCAACACCACCGTTCATTAGTGACTGCAAAAAGTCTTGCCCGCCGCCCCCGCCACCAAAAGCATTCAGACCAGGAATACCACCACCGCCAATACCACTGTGGTTAAGGCCAGATATCAATTGCATCAGTTGTTGTGGTCCACTGTTACCTCCAAAACCACCACCAAAGCTGCCTCCATTACCAGTTAGACCACCTCCAATGCCACCAGCGCCGCCTGCCAGCATCGCCTGAGCCATGGCATGATTGTTATTGATCATTTGCTGAATGGCCTGAATGACAAATTCGTTGCTGTTTCTGTTGATTCCAGAGGGAGGCATAGCAAGGCCTCCTGCTGGAACACCAACAGCAGCATTATTCATCATGGGATTCGGCATGAAATTTGGCTGAGGCGTCGCAGCCGCAAACTGCGGCCTGACGACCTGAGGCTGATTAGGCCAGGGAGCCGATCTGGAGCACGTCGCCGCCTGTTGTGGCATCGGCCCTTGAGACTGAAAAGCCATGAAATTCGGGTTCTGCACCGGAGGCTGGACAGGCGGAACACGTCTGGCGCAGTTCAAATGCGCATCAAATCCACATAAACTGCACCTATAAAGCCAGTGATCCGAACCAGGACCCTTGCATATATCGCAAACAAAAGCCTTGTCACCATAAGGTGACCCAAAAGTAAGAGCGAGAACGTGAGCATGACAGGCATGTGTGAGGGATAACGGCATCGCCGCACAAAGTATATGCAAGTCGATGCCGCACGGTTTGCAATGGTAGGAGAAACCATTGCCCGTTTCGCCGCAGGCGTCACAGTTGAAGAGGCCTTCGGCATACGCGGGCTCCGTCAGGAGGGTGAAAGCGTGCTCCTTGTGAAAAGGGTGAGTGATTTTCTTAGGCATCTCGAAGCATTTCTTGCGCAGGAAAAAGTGGCAGGTCGTGCAAGAGTAGATCATACCAGAGGGTTTGAGGTTGCATCCTGGGCAAGAAGCAGCTGAGTTTAGGGTTGGTTGATGATTGATGAGCTTCAAGGGGTGTGGATGGCTGAAATGAGTCGTTGTAGTTTCTTTCTGGGGTTCAGAGGCTATCTTTCCCATCTCTGCTTCACTCTCAAACACACGCAGATGGCGCACTGTTAGGGTTAATAAGAGAAGCAAGAACTGGAATCGACAACGCGTTCGGACACAATTAGAGTAGACTTTAAAGAGTGAAGTCAAGCTTGAGAAACAGTCAGCATTTTCTGCAACAATAATTAACTCATCCACTCTCTGTTTGACAAAGACAGCCTAAAATTTGAGTGATTGATAGATTCCCGATTTTTGTTGAAGTCTTGTGACCACAGAATTGAACTGATGTGTTACTACCTATTTTATTTACAGAAAATATTGTAAGCAATAGAAAAAAAATGAATGTTTTTTTACTATAGATAATTATCATAATTAAAAATTAAAAATTATGATAATATTAATTAATCACGGCTCGACCACGAGTTAATTTGCAAGCGATGTCAAAATATTTATTATAACTAAAAATTATTTTAATAAAAAAATTTACGGATTTTTCACTTCATACCTACTAAATATTCTCTTGAATACTTTTTGATTTGTTTGTGTCTTGCTATTATTCTTGTAATTTTTTGACATTTTGTGATTTTGGTCCTTCTACTATTGATTTTGTAAAAGTTATTGGAAATATTTTTATCTTTGAAATGCAATAAAGTCCCGTAACTTCTTTTTACATTAGTAATTTTAATCTTTTCATTTGCAAAATTATCAGAATAAATCACAATGAATCTAAATTTCTTTTATAGATGGCAAAATTAAATCATAATGGTAAATAATTTTACTAGTACTACTCAAAGAAAAGGAATACGCAATGAATTGAAAATGATGAATATATAAATGAGAGGAGGGTTTTGCTGCTTCTCTAAATTTCATGAAGTCAACTTTCTGCTACCCCAGTTACGTTCTGCCTTCTATTTTTTTCGAAGCTGTCCGCGTTATATATATGTAAAAATTGAACAAGTTAACATCAGCAAATTTATATAGCTTTCCAAATTTATGCTATTTCAACTACAATCTGAATTGTGGATATATATAGATGTCTGTTTCTGTGATATTTTTTTAGACATATTTGTTAATTTTGAATTTGATTTGAAATTGGGAAATATATATTAAATTCGTTTTTTAAAATATATTAAATGATGTAAGGAATTATGCCCAAGAATCAAACTCAAAGACAAGTTATTTGGTAAGTTCATTTTGTGTCAGTTTCGTCGTTGACAAGATTATAAAATAGACATTGCAGTGTTCATGCACTAGAGTCTAGAGTAAGCTTTAATATGAATTGTTCATTAAAAAACCATGGGGACATCTTATCGTGCACCTTAGTGTGGCTCCACTTACAACTAAAATAGATAAGAACAAAACATACGAGGAAACAAACACACACTAAGCCTACAAGGTTGTCCTGTCTTACCAATTTGTTCGATACTTATCTGTGAATTAATTGTCCATCCATCCATGCACGAAAAAAGGATGGCCCTCATCATGAAAATCTCCGGTGTCGACGGTGGAGAAATAGTGAAGCAGCAATTCAGCCATTTTAGCCATCGCCACCCCTTGGAGCTATCACAGCTGCACCAAGAGGACAAGGCTGTATGCTCCGGTTGCGAGCTAGATATCCTCGGCTCAGCCTACGTTTGCACCAAGCCCAACTGCACATTTCTCCTCCACGACTTCTGCTTTGATCTCCCCCGACAGATACGCCACCTTTCCCACCCTAAACACCCTCTAGTCCTCTCCTTCTCCCCGCCCTACAACGACGGGGAGTTCACGTGCGATGCATGTGGCCATTCGGGCATGCGTTTACCTACCATTGTGGGACGTGCAAGTTTGATCTCCACGTCGAGTGTGCTGCGTTGCCTGAGGTTGAGAACCGACGAGACCACGAGCATCCTTTGGTCTTGTTGTGTGGTCCTCCGGCCGGCGCTGCCGCAGAGTTTGCGTGTTATGTTTGTAGTGGTTGTATAGGGAAAGGGTGTTGGATGTACTGTTGTTTGGCTTGTAATTGTGGTGCACATTTGGAGTGTGCAGGGATTCCATCACAATGAAGGAAAAAGTGATGATTCTTCTGCTTCTGTGTGGGATTTGTCTCTGCATTTGTGGGGGTGTTAATTGGTTATTTGCTAATTCTTGCATTTGATTCAGATCGTCGTACGTTGGAATTCAGTAGTAATGCATTTTGTAGTTGAGATTTATTTTGTGATAGAAATTTATTTTTCTGGAAAGGTAAATACGAGGAATTAATATTATTTTGTTACTGTAATTGTTGCTGAACATATGAGAGCATGAAATAAACTTTGCTCCCTCAAACTCAAAGTCCACTTTTTAACATGCTACATGAAAAAAACAGCATTAATTGTGAAAATGATTGTTCAGTATAAAAAGAAAATGATTGTATAATTTAAATAGTTATGGACTAAAAAGTTTTTTAAGACCACGATTAACCAATGGAAAAATATACGTATTGTTGTTCTAAATAAATATAATCTTGAAAAACCCATCTTAGTTCAGAACTTAGGAAATTCAGATGTCACCAAGCAAGACTTTACAGGACACGGACTTACTGTCATAAGAGACTGCAGATGCAATGAATATCAAACAAATATTCAAGCTTAGCCTATTGCTGTATTGTCAAGCCAAAATCCATACAAATGTCAAAATATTCAGCCTGTTAACGTGCCATTAAGATCCAAAATAAGTCTAATTAAACCGATATTCGGATCAAGAAAAACTCATACATCGATCTTTAGGTCAGTCAACTCAGAAATTTGCAAGTCAATGTCCATAATAGAGAGGGTTCGACAATTCAACTCCCACCTTCATGTGAAGAATCTCTCAATTAGTTGGCACCACAAATGTTGACATTGTTTATACTACAACTTGCTTAAGCTGTTTGACAAAATCCTTGTATATATCATAATTCTATTTCAACAAACTCATTCAACTCCATCTCTCATCGACTACAGACAGAAAACTGCGATGGAGTTTAAGCATTTCAGCCACAACCACTGCCTCGTTTTCACCAACTTCCTCAGGGCTCTGAAATCCATTGCTCTGGCTGCAAATCTCCGGGCTTAGGCAATGTCTACGCCTGCTGGCAGTGCAGCTACTTTCTGCACGAACAATGTTTCCGTGCAGCACGATCGCTCAAGCATCCGTCTCATCCTCTTCATCCTTTAACTTTGGTGCCGTTTCCTACTTATCCCTCTGGTTCTTTTTTCTGCAATTCTTGCAACCATGCTGGCTATGGATTCTCATATAGCTGTTCGGAATGTGAATTCGATATTCATGTTCACTGTGCTCATTTGCCTAATCCCAATTCACATGTATCTCCTTCACCTATTGCTAATCCAAATTTCTCACAGAATTGCAATCCTCAGCCTCAAAATCCCATCTATCCTCCTCCAATCCAAACTAATGCCTTTCCAGGGTATCCTCCTCCTCCTCCTCCAAACCAAACAGACCCACAAAATTTCACCCCTCAGCCTCAAATTACAACTTATCCCCCCATCCCAAACAACCCTTATCCCAATTTTCCTCCTGCTAATACAACAGTGCAAGAAACACAAAATTATAGTACTCATCAATACACACCTCAGGTACCACAAAACTTTGTTCCAGTACAAGTTAACGCCGCCACCACCAGTACACCGCCACCACCTCCACAGCCCACTTATAGCACCGTGGTGAACACCACCACAAATCCGCCACCGCCTGTTTCTCAGCCCACCCCTCCTCAGTTTCCACAAACCAGCAATCCTGAACCAAAGCCTGCACCTTCAATAATAAAACACTTCAGCCATCCCCACGTCCTGAAAGCCATGGAGATTGAGAAGAAAAACGCTAAAGTCTGCTCTGCTTGCGAGTGCGAGTTATCCGGCTCTGCATACTGCTGCACTGAACCCTACTGCACTTTCAACATCCACAAAAGCTGCTTCGACTCCCCACGTGAAGTCCGGCACAAATCCCACCTCCAGCACCCGCTAACCCTACTGACGGCCCCACCGTACGAAGACGGGTTTACATGCAACGCGTGTCTGAAAGACGGCAAAGCCTTTGCATACACCTGCTCCACTTGCTCATATGATCTCCACATTGACTGCATTCAGTGGCCTGACACGGTGACCCGTCCGGATCACAAACATGCGTTGGCTCTTTACTACTCGTCTCCGGCGGCGGAGGTGAGCCCGGAGGCGACTTTCATGTGTGATGTGTGCAAGAATCCGGTTCATGAAATGGCTTGGGTTTACTATTGTCGTGAGTGCGACTTTGGTACTCATTTGGAGTGCGTGACTTCGGGGATCAAAGAGCAGGTTGTCAGTGGCGGCGGAGCGAAAACTGACGAAGAGTTGCTCAGGGAAACTGAACTCAAATTTGCTGTGCTTCAGCTTTTGCTGGGAGCCCAAGGCCGGAATGCGGCGCTGGAACTCATCTGAAGCTTTTCCGGACGTGTTTTATTCTACTTTTCTGAAATGATTTCCAATATTTTCGACGATGAAAACTTGTATTTGTTTAACATTTTTGGTTCCGACTTGCGTTTTTATTCCCCATATACACTCTCCGATTGCACCTCAAAATTAAATACCCAAAATAAGACCAACAGTGAGAAAGTAAAGTAGTATTAAGGTTGTAAGTATTTTGAATGATTTTTTTTTAAAGTAAGAGCAATTATACATCAGACAATCCCGACATAGTTGACGGAGTTTGAATATGACCTCTAAAGTTATAGCACTCAAATTCATCAACTGAATTAATTTTTATTAAAAAAAATACTTTTGATAACGTATAAACGTTGAGCATGATCATATATGCTTTCTATAATTTTTTCCCACCAAAAGTGAAGTGCATGAATGTCAATAACCAGACAGAGATTTCTTGATTATTGCCATCTCCTTGGATTTTCTTGTTTCCTTTCATTGTAATAAGTGGAGCAAATTAATATGTGATTCTTTTTTAAGATGACTATATCAATATAATCAAACTCATATATATTTAATAAATAATTACATGTTTGAAGGTACTCAAACTCAAATTTTAATTTTTTTTCTTAGGATCTCAATTTTAATCACTATACTAGACTATCATTGGTGAGTAAATGTCATTTGTCATGCATTATATATATTTTACATTTATCTTTGCAAATTTTTGCTTCGTATAATGTAGAGAGAATTTTTGGCCGGAAAGAGATATATATTTCTTTAACTTTATTCAATCACATTCTTCTATATATATATAATATATATATATATATATTATGTATAGGTAAAATTACACTTTTACTATAGGACACATTTTTACTCATATGTTATACTAGATTTTTAAAATAGTTTTAAAAAAAAAAAAAACTCCACACGATTAGTCCTATACTTTACGAAATTTAATGGTTCCAAAATTGAGAATACTCGACAGATTCAGCCGCATGTTCAATTTTCCATCAAAATATAGACGGTAGGGACGCGTCCAATGCGCGTGTTATGAGTTAACTTGGTTTCTCATACAACTTCAAAAATTTCGAAACCATTTTAAAATCTAATAAAATAGAAAACTAAAAGTGTAATTTTGCACCCGATGCATGTATATATTGAATTTGGTGTAATTTAATTAATTCTATCGTCAATATATAAGTATATTTAGTTTGTAATTAAAACTTACATTTTAATAATATCCTAAAATGAATACTACCTCGAGAACAAGGTGTCCATATAATACCATACTTGATGTTCTGAATATAAAATGCAATTTAGCCCATTAATAAACAAGCGAAGACTAGAGCAGGTCAATGAGTACTGGTGAATCCAGTTAATTAACCTCATGCCGTATGCACTTTAGGAAGTTGACTTTAATTATAATATCATCAGCCACATAATATATATATGATGATGATCCTACAATTAATATCCTTTTTTGTTTTAATTTGAGGTTATTTTCACTTGGTCTGATCCATATGTTCTTAATTATTATAATTAGGTTATGTTACGAGGAGCACATGTAAGAAGGAGAGACGTGGGTCCGTACGCCTATCACGCTGATGATCACCTACATGCATGTCCTGTTACTAAAGACCAAAAGCTAAGTCAATTGTAATTATTAAGCTCACTGCTCACTGCTCACCTTTTAATAACTCATCTAGAGATGGGATTTGGATGTTATTAATATAGATTTTAATCAATTTACATTTTTACTTTTTAGTTAAATATTTCCTTCAAAAAAGAAATTGTAAATTTGTGAATTCGAAACAAATATCTATACTTTATGTATTGGACTACACGTTTAAAAAATATATATTGTTTATTTTATTTAAAATACATTAAATAAATAAAAAAATGTAATAGAATTTAAAATTGAAAACTGAATTCGATTTTATAATGCTCCCGAAATTCAAATAGTGCTATCAATCAATGGACATGTCGTTGACCTTTCATTTGCTGATAATGTCAACGCATGATATATAGAGTAATTCATAAAAATTAATATGGGTAAATTACAACAACTTACTTTAAGATGTGTCATAATAATAAATACCGTTTCATTATTTTAAAATTACCAATATCCCCCTAATTTAACGACCATCTAACAATTAGCTAAATACGTTTGATTTTCATTCATTTTTTGTGAACTAATCAAGATGTCATTGCGGATTAAAATTATATTTTTATTTGTTTTTTAAAATCATCTGATTTTTCTATGACTAAGTGAATAATTTTTTTTATAATTTTTTTTAAAAATCATCCAGTATGATAGAATTTTTTATAAGTTTTAAAAAAAATAAAAAAATACAATAAGGGCAAAGTTGATAATTTTATACCCCCATCCAAGGACCAGATCGTTGCATGATCGTTATTAATGATTATTTGCTATAATTTTTTTTTTATTTTTAACCATAATAATTAATCATAATTAAATATTATTGTTTTTTTTAGTGAATTTTATCACTATTCAATTGACCTTAAAATTTTACTAGTCAATTATTCCATCCTACCCTTTCTTGGTTCAATAACACAATCAATTTTCTATTATTAGAATACTTGTAGGAGAAAGTCATAGTTGTGTCACATATCCATGCATGATCTCAAGAGTAGAAAGTTAGTCATTTAGAACAAATACATGGAACACTTGACTCTCTCTATGTACAGGTAGATGGACATCAAGAACAAATCTATTGGATTTTGCAAATTAGGTGGAACTTGGGAGCTCATATATGCTTCATAAGATTTGCATGAGTGTGCTTGAGTTTTTTTGGGTTTGGTGACAAATTGTCGGACAACTTAATTACTAATTATTGAATTCCAACACGATTAAAAAAAGAAAAATTATACGTATAAATATTGTGGAGCTATTCACAGAAAAGTTGTAATTTTAATCTCGTATGATAGGGGAGTGATAATTTTAGTAGGATTGAAATTTCATTTAGCAGTTAAATCCTGCAATTTGAACAATAATTGGACATGCATTAAGAACAACATTTGGGGGAATCAGGGTAAATTAAATGATATAGGCACATGTTTTCACCAATTTCTTGCATATTTCAGCTTTAAAAAACTGTTGAGTTTGTTGATAAGTTCAAATAGGGGGGAACTTGACTTTGTTATTCACTTTATTTTTTATACAAACAGCCAATCAACAAATTAAAGAAATATATGAACCCTCGATTATCAATAATAAATCAAAACTCAAACCGCGTCGAGATTATTAAATTTAATTAGGTTATACTTTTAATATTAGTTCATAGAATTTAGGATAATTTACATTAACACCCCTCAAAACTAAATTTAAATGCAGAAATGCCTCTTATTATTTATAAAATTACAATACATTTTTAAAGTATAGTCGGAATTATAAGTACATCTTCTATTTACCAGTACAAAATTACACCCCCTAAAAGGTGCCGTACTTATAATTTTGCGTTTGTATATTTGGACCTAACTTCAAAAAAAGTCAGTACAATTACCATAAAATTTAATTTTTCAATCTCTATACTATTACCCAATTCAATACGTGATCATTACTCCTCTCAAAATAATATCCACTACAATCATTGACACAAATATAGTCAATCAACTTTATATATATATATAACCCCATCCACAGCGAGTAGCCATCTGCATACCAAATACTGTTGAAGAAACAAACCACAGAATTCAGACAATGAAGCATCGAAACATACAACATTTCAGTCACCACCACATCCTCATCCCTCTCGAACCCGACGAAGGCGAGGAAATCGCATGCAAAGTCTGCCAGGACCAGATCTCCGAGCCCTTCCACGGCTGCCTGTCGTGCAACTTCTACCTGCACGACCGCTGCACTGATGCCCCCGCTCGCTCGACCACCCCTCTCATCCCGCCCATCCCCTCACCCTCCTCCCAACCCCAACATATCCCACCAGATCATTTACGTGCAACGCATGTGCACTTCATGGCCAAGCCTACAGCTTTAGTTGCGCACGCTGTGAATTTGATCTTCACGTGCAGTGCGCACTTATGCCTAGTACCAAACTTGTCAAGAACCACCCTCATCAACTCCAGCTGATTTTTGATTCCCCCTGCCGGGACGAAAGCACGGAATTCGAATGCAATATATGCATGAAAATCGTGAATAAGGATCAATGGTTGTTCTATTGTGAAGCTTGCGATTTTGGGGCGCACTTAGGCTGCGCGACGGACCCCAAGGGGCGTCCCGGGAAGGATTCAAGAGGTAGTGAAGAAGATGAAGCAGGCAAAGAAGATGAAGAAGCAGAGGATCCAAGGCAAGAATCGGAAAGGAGGATTTTTGAGGCCGAGAAGAAACTGAGAGAACAAAGGAATAATCATATGCTGATGCTTCAGGCACTGGATAATGCTGCTGACTATGTTGGTCCATCCTACACTAGAAAATACTATTACTACTAATGAGCAAATTTCACAAGTATGAAGGGATTCAAAAGCTGTGATTCTACGTCTTTCTTTTATGTTTTTAATTTGGTGTTGTAAGTTCCGATGTGTTGTATTGGGAATAAGTCAGACTGGTGGAGATATATGTAACGGACGGAAATTTCTTATACAAATCAATTTTGGTCAAACCAAATCAATTACAAAATAAATATAATACACTTGTTATTTATATGATTAATGACTTTATCTGAACCGTACATCAATTACGCAGCAAGTGTATTACACTCGTTATAGATTTAGGTTCGATCATAGCCAGTCTGTGTTAGAATTTGCCTTCATTCTAGTTAATATTTATACCTGTCTGATCAGAGTCTTGATCAATATCTATAACAGGTAATGTATTTGATGGATTGTAAGGAACACTGAATCATACTACCCATCAAGATCCACACCTCAGATACCTCAAAACTTTACTCGACAGTTAGCTCCTCCACTATGAATACATGTTACCGAATTATAGCAGCCTGGTGAATACCACCGCCACTGCCAGCAGCACGCCGCCCCAACTACTACTCGTTTCTAAGCACAGCCCCGCTCATTTTTTTCACAAACCAGCAATCCTGAACCAGAACCACCTTCAGCAATAAAGCATTTCAACAATAAATTATGAAAAATCTCTTCCAGGTTGACGACCTAACCGAATGCAACAAAAGTTAACAAATTGAAGGATCATATACTCTGTCATGACTCTGGAAATATCTGCCACCGCTCGACAGATTTAATAAACGTGATAAACAACAAAAGAAAGTGTCCATCTTTTTTTGGGAGGTAAACTTACTTGCTTTCCAGAGCCAAAAAGTTGATAACGTTTTACAAGAAGCATAGCACTCATGAATAGTGAAAGAAACTAATGCGACGAATTATACTCTAAGCAAGAAAGAAACACGACCACCCAAACTTCCTTTCACTATTCATTCTGCTCAACTGTACATAAAACACCAGCATAAATATATGCAAACTATATATATACAGACTGCAACAGTCTAATATTTCCCACACATACGACTCTAGTAAAATAAAATCAGAATAAGCCAGTTCTATCTATACAGAGAGTATGTGGCATACAAGTCGGTCCTCTCAATTTGACAAGCCAAGCTGAAACCAATGCACACAAGGACATCCACCTGGTTACTCCTTGTTGCTGGACGAGCGATCCTTCTTTGGTCCACCAAGAATACGAGATATTTGGAGACCTCTGCTAAAAGCTTGGTTAAACAACATTCGAGTCTGGAATTCAGAAACAAACGGGAACCATGCCAAAAATGCTACTGGAGTGAATAATAGCAATCCGATTATCATCTCATAACCTCTAGCAAGTGTTCGTACTGATCCCCAGAATCCACCCCGATCAACTAGAGGTTTCAAAGCTTGTGCAATCTGTTTTTTTTTTTTTTTTTTTAAAAAAAGTAACAATAATAAATAAATAAAAACCAAACAATGCTCATAATTTGACATTCAAGAAAGGGAATAAAGATCAAAAGATAGAAGAACAGGCGACAGAATTAGCTTTACCAACAGTAATCCCCATCCGGTTGGCATGAAAGCCAGAAGGCAAACTATAACATCCCGGAATGTCATGTGAGGGAGAGCGATCAAGGTAATCAGGACAGAAACAAATGAAAAAAAATAAGACCCTTTATCAATCGAAACACGAGCTGAAGATCAGCACTGAATCGCCTCCTACCAAGTGAAACAACCTGCAAAGTGCAGCATGATTAGCATGCATGGAAAAAATAGCAAATGACTTAATAGCTGCTTCAACCGAAATCTATTCTTGGCCCTGAAGTCCCCCAGCTTTTAATCATCATAAGTACTTATATAAAGGAAAATCAGTCTTGTTTGTAGAGAACTGCAATAATTTCACTTAAACCTAAAAGCCATTACGGCAGAAAATCAACAAGTGTAATAGTGAAAATTAGAATGAGTGGGAAGTCAGTCAAATATAGATGAACATAGCATGGCTATCCAATTACAAAATTAAGTTGGACCCAAAAGAATCATTTATCTTTTCAGTAAAAATAGGGCCAATTATAGAACCTTCCATGACGTTTGCCCAAAATAACTAACAAATACACCTGACTTCGTAAAAAATTACTGAAAACTCTCCTCCAGTTTTCAGCTCATAACACGCCAAAGGCTACCGCATGAAACAACTAATCTACCATTGGTTAAACAATGTAGGAATATAAGGCTTCAAACATCTGACATGAATGGGAAGAAATGTCCCTTCAAACATCTGACATGAACGGGAAAGAAATGTCCCCTTAGCATCTTATCTTTGTGCAAACTCCTTCATGCAAGAAAATTCACTTATCTTACTGCAAACTCCTTTCATGTGCGAAAATTTAACAAAAATAAGGACAATGATATTTTTGTAATTTAATGGAATTGGAATACTCTGTTTGATTAAGTGTTCTAATTCTTCTCTCTCCAAAAACAGCAATTTGAAACTGGAAAGTAAACAGGATGCGGCAACTCCTCCAAGCTTGTTGGCGCCTCATATCATTAATTCAAGTGCTCAACACACCTCAAAGAAAACAATAATTTGACTTTTCTTTACTCCCCATTTTGACGGATTTCACTTCTAAGTTTTATAATGTTGCCGAAATTTTGATATCCAGCATGTGTTTTGTCTCTGATAGTGTCTATGGTAAGGACTCAACAACTGCATAACAGAATGGCTAAAAGGCGCACAATCATCATTAAGTTCTTCCACGGTTTTCATTTTATGTTATTAACACTCCCTCTAGTTATACCAAGTCTCAGTAGCCAACTCTTTCGTTTGCTATTTCTTTTAATTGCTTCTCAGGACAAGTTTTAATTTGATTTTGACTTCTATATGATTTTAATTATCATATAATTTACTTGGTTTCCGTTGCTTGTATGAGTGATTTTTTCATGCCAATGGAAATTTTAAGTATGTCTGATGCCATTATCTTTATGATGTTTTGGTATTTAATTGATGATTCATTATGTTGGCTTTTGTGTTTTATGATGATATGGGTCTAGATGTGCTCTACCAGACCTATGTGAAACTTATGCATGATATTATTGTTCGATTCACAAATCAGCCATTCAAACTTTCTACTGTTCCTCACAGCTTGCTGCTACTGTCATGTTCAGAAAAGGCACACAAATCAATACAAAAATTAGTTCAGCAGTAGTTCCTACCTTCATAATTAGCAGGACCGCCACAATCACTAGCCACGATAGACCATATACCTGTTTAAGAAGCAACAAGTGGTAATTGCCATAGCTGGTAAAAAGTGAAAGCTACATGTAAAGGGAAAATAGAACACATGAAGTTCATATGATGTATCAAAATCTTACCAGAAAGTTCTTGGTTTCGGTGAAGCTCAGATGATAAATTAGTCCATACTGATATATGAAGAAACGTAATGACAGCAATATCTCAAAAATAATACCACGTATATGAGAGAGCTTGTTCTTTCTCCCACTTTTCCAACTCTTTTCTGGAGGAACACCAATGCCTCCACGATTATTCATCCATTTGTTCCAATCAGTCCAGTCATCCACAATTTTTTGCCATTCGAACCCGGAAGGGTTGAAGAGAAAAGGGGCAAAAAGCCATGTGCCAACCAGGAATTAGACACAATGATCAATACATATGCAACGACTTTGTATGCTCGTCCAAATATGTGGTACACAAGAAGCAAAATCATTAGTTCAATTCCCTTGACGAAATGGCTCCGGGAATACAATCTGTAGTTGTCAGCGAACTTCGCGTGAAATACAACAAATCCTCGGCCTGTGCCTCTATATCGTGCACCCCCATGCAGCAAGGTTCTTCCAAAATAATGGGTCCTAGTCCCAAGAGAAAATGTGAAAAATACAGGAGCAAGTTGTAGTGCATTAGAACAAAATCAGTTAATGCATTACGGAAACCCCTTTCAAGGCCTATCTCCATCATCATAGGCAAAGCCATTAGGAGTCCAATTTGCACAAACGACTGAGAAGCAAGAGCAACTTGAAGAGGTTTATTGTCTCGTATTGCTGGATGGTTACTCAATCCCTCTTCAAGCCCACTTAAAACAAGGTAAAGACGACCATAGAGAAATACGTATACTATTAGCACAGTGAGCTGTCAAAACAAAACAGAAATTCAGATACGAACTTAAGATCATCAACATTGTGAAATAAATTAGGAATGTTGTGAATGATACCATAGTACAAAAATAAAAGCCCACTGTAGTGAAATAGCATGATAACATCCGGAAAAAGTCAAATCGGTGCCCAAGCCTATAAATATCACGACTCATCGCCTGCTCCCCATTACCACAGGCTATCTTTGCTTCAAAAAGTGAGATTTGGTTGAGACCCACATCCCTTCCCTTACCCACTTGTATGTATTCATGATGAGTGACATTGCCTCCACGAAGTGTGGAATTGAAACCTTCACAGACATTAATTGATACGTGAGAAAGCTTAACACAAAATTCTTTGGGATGGAAAAAAGGGTGTTTTTAAGAATATATGATGCCTGCAAATATGTCCTCGCTTAAGTTGATGATTTTAGAAGCTTTGCTGACACCGCCTCTTGTCAAGTGAAACAATCTGTCGAATACATCTGGATGGCCATAATGGAAGCGAACCCTGAATACCAGAGAACAATACAAAATAAATACAATGGATAAATGGCTTAGCCAATTCAAAAATCTAACTATTTCTTAAACTACATTTATTTAGTTATAAAAACATCCAAAACATAGGAAGCTGAACCATAAACGTTAAGAGGTAACACAAAGGTAGTCTTCAAGATCACTGACAAAAAGGAAAAGAAAACCATCTTGGAAAATGGAATTCCAAATCTCAACTATTCTGTAGCTTCTTTGTGAAGAACTTTAAGCAAGCAAGGTTACCTTCACTTGGTCCCACTCCAAAAATGCCAAATTACCAGTTTCTCTTTCCAACTTTCAAAATTACGACTAGACCCTTTTTGATAATGCAATATTTACAACACCCCTTGCTTTTTGGACTTACATAAAAATTACTGACACCAAAAAGAAATTTAAAGAACTTCTAGTTTTATTCCTTATCCGGTAATGTTTTGAAAATTGTAGAAGTACAATTATAATGTATTTATTCCTATTCTAAGATATTTGTACCGTTACTTAAGTCCTCTTTTTAAATAAAAAAATAAGATTTTATTATAAAAGACAATTTTATTAGAGAAGAAAACTACTTAACAGTCCTAATTTTCCTAAATTATTTAGATATAATGTTAGAAAGAACCATTTCCAACTAAAACAAAATTAAAAAGGAAAATAATATTTTCAATGTGAACAATTTGCTAGAAGAATTTTGCATATTTTAGGAAAAATTTGATTTACTAAAACATATATGATAACATTTAGCAGTGAAATTTTAAATAAAGTGCAATGAATATGTAAAATATTAAGCTAAAACTTCAGAAAGTATTAGAACAGTTTTAAGAATGAACATCATAAAATTGCAAATAAAAAATCACCAATCTCATCAAATAGTGCTCTTGAAAGTTATAAGTTGAGGGTGTTATGCTATGGCTTTATTTTATTAAACGATCCTTTATATATTGCATTTTTACTTTTCTGCCAATATTTTTTTCACAATATCAAAGCAATCAAATGGTTGAAAGTAGGTAGGTAGGAGTAGGCTCTTTCACTAGAATCAATCCTCTATAACAATGATAAGAAGAAGGAACGGGGAAGGAGCTAATGATAGCTTCTCACAAAAGTAAAATGAAATGGATCATTTTGGTACGTCTAGAAAATATTATCAAGCAATGGAAGAGAAATGCTGAGCTTAAAAATAAATTCCTTAGTTATAGGGTCCATAAAATAAAGACTTTGTAAATTGTAAGGACAAAATATACTACGTAATCGAAAATATTGTATAGACACCACGTAACCCCACTTCCCCAATAAAAATAATATTTGTATATAAAAACTGGCTACCGCGACAGGCAAGAAAGGTATGCACAATATACAACCAAAATCAAACTTAAAACTTACATAGAGTAGTCTGTTAAAATATAATTAACATAATTACATTACCTCATGATACAAAATAGAATTATTTTGATACTAAAAGTTATTCAGTTTATATTAGTTTCCCCTTAAAGTAACTAATAATTAGTATAAAATCAATCAATTTTAAAAACTTAGAAATGAAAAATATATTGATAAAGAAATAGCAAAAGAAAAATATAATTTCATATAGTTAATGTTACAAAAAGAAGCAAATTTTGCGAATAAATAATATGCAACAACATTTTAAAGTAAGAGTTTAAAACCACCACATATAAGTATGTAATTATAGATTAACTTCAACCATATAATTATACTTTCATATTACGTAAGTCGACCACAGCGGCAATCAACTTAGTAATCATGAAGTAATAAATAGAAAAAAGTGCTGGATAATTAAGCAAAAAAGAGACATCGTGTAGAAAATCATGAATAAATTTAGATATTTGCAAATAATAGCACAGATTTTATGCAACTGAAGCATATGAAAAATGTAAAAACAACCAAATATCTTATTGATTTTTAATATTTGATATCATTTTATACGCTGTTGCATTTCCATCAAGGCCAATTGTTCTTTAAAATAATGATAACAAATATGACATGAAAAATAAAGTTGAAAAAATAAGATGATAACTGAATAAGAAATGGATAATACTAATCAGATTCATATGAATAAAACTAGAAAATCAAAGTGAAAAAGATGAAATCTGAAATTGCAATACAAAGTTGAAAGTTAAATATTTCTATACAATAATGTTTCAAAGTGAAAAATTAAAGAAAATGTAACCATTATTATGATAAATAACAAGGTTAAAATATATTTCAATTGATGGTGAAATTAATTAATAAAATTATATACAAAAGCTTTATTTGGAAATCCAACAAGGCATGAAAAAGGAAGATGCAGAAGTTGCATTCCAGATTTGGAATATAATCTTTTTTGTTTATGTTTTCATTTTCAGTTTTTCTCCATGGAATTATACTGATTTGACACCTATGTAGAACCCAATCTCATTAACTAATCCAACATATAATCATTTTCAAAAGAAATCTATACAAAAATCTGAAAACACATATTTTCCACCTAAAACTGAAAACTGAAAATGAAAACATAAACATATGTGTAAGGGAACTTACTTCAATGGATTGGCCAGCAACTTTGGCCGATGGTCACAAAACTATTCTCTTGATTTGACATAAACCAGGCAAGTGAAGAGACACTGCACAAATAGACAACTAAAGATTAACAAACTATAGAATTTCGATTGGGAATAGAAGTCTACTTTTTCATGTCCGTGAGTGGCCATACCTGCCAGTAAATATGTGTTCCCTAAGTCCAAGAATTGTTGGTTTCCTTACACCATGCTTTTTAAGGAATTCTTGCAATAGGTTTCTCATTTTGAGGGCTTCTTCCATATAGTTGTCCTGGAAATGAAACATTCATGATCACATAATGTTAAGAGTGTGGGTACTACATTTTCTCAACATACCACGAGTAAGTTACCTGGTTCATGTCAATTGTTTGCAAGCCTTCACCACGGGTAAAGATTATGGCATGGTTTTGATTCTCTGGTTTGCCTTCACCCAATATGGCAGGTCCTGGAAGTTTTATTCGATAAATAACCTGGGACGGAATTTGGATGGTGGTTATTATTATGATATAGCATTAAAATAACAGTTATATGCTAGATATTGCAGAGCCAGGAAAACAATTTGAAAGCGCAACAAAAGACCAACATGCAAAAGCTTAGTTTACTAAACTTAAAGTAGGGTATAATAACTTGTCTACTATGCAAGATAACTAAAGCATTCCTCCCATATATGTGGCGCAAGACTAAAGCTTAACTAAATTAAAACTTGTACCTGGTCTAACTTCTCTGGCTCAGATGAGTCAACAGATTTTGGCATTGCTTTCACCAGTGCGGAATAGTACACTTTCTCAACCGTTTTACCAGCTTTATCTCCACCAGTATCTTCAATCTCATCAACATAAGCTACCCGAATAGATGGGTACCTGCTCACAAAATTGTGAAAAATCTCTTCCAGATTGAAAATCTAACCACTTGCAACAAAAGTTAACAAATTGAGGGATCATACTTCGTCATAAGTCTCAAAATATCTGTGGCACGGTGATCACCAGATCTTTTCTGAATTCCATACTGTTGCATGAGACGACATATGTGAATTTCATGTCTGCCACTGCTTGACATTGTGAAAGTAATGAACCTTCATCTTTTACTTGGTCCTCAGTATTGAGTTCAGCAGCCTTGTAGCTTTCATCAAATCTGTTCCAAGCATTACCCGATACACATTACAACTATCACTAGCTTTATTGACAGTAAAGGAACTATGAAAAATAAATTCCTTGAGCACCTTCCTCCTCCGCCATATCAAGGAAAGCCTGAAGTTCCAAAGCTTGCCGATAGTACATCATTCCCCGTACTGTACCAGAGCGGACATGGGATGAGCATACAATAATTCAATGGATAATAGATCTGAACTGAAGAAAGCATAAAAAAATGACTACCAGTTTTGGTCAATGTTTGTCCTCTATATGATGCCCATAATCTTAGCTCTTCTTCCAGTTTCACATTTCCCTTGAGATCCTCCTCGCTGCTGCAACCAACCCGTTCCAAAAATTTCTCCCATTCATCTGAGCAATTTGGAAGATTTGTTCATATCAGTAAGTTACCCAGTCATGATAGTATCAGCGAGAGGCACCATCAAGTATCAAGAATCATGAAACATACCTGGGAATATTTTTGTAAATAAAATAATATCGAAACCATCTTCATTTGGCTTTTCCAGCAAATCCATCGAGAAAAGAACCTCTTCATCGTAGTAAGGAGTTAAGATGCTACAGAGACAATGAAAAGGTAAAATAAATTCGAAGCATAAAAATGAGTCAACAATGGCATTCTCATCAAGTTGCTTGTTGATAATTCATCTGGGCAACATCCACCATAAAGCCCTAAGAACTCTTCGTTTCCATAATAACTGCACTTTTACGAATGAAATTTACTAAGGTCTCTACCCTCAAAGGCACATCCAGGAAATCATATCTACAGCAGCTGAATTTGTTAGTTCTTACACTCAAAATGTCATGTCATCCATATTTTCAAGTTGAAAAATGAGACGAGAAAGGAAGCAGAACAATTTCCATATTAATGTCACCATAGAGACCAGAAAATTGACCAGCAGATATATTTGCAACTACTAGTTGAATGAACTGCTTGCATTCAAATGTGGAACAGTAAAAACTGATTCTCAGAGAAAAGGTCACCCTCATTTTTCTTATCATACTATCAAGCTCAAAAGACGTCATAAAGAGGCTCTCCTTGTAAAGCAGTACATGAGAAAGCATGTATCAGAAATGATGTTAAATTGTAAACAGAAAAGTAGGAAAACAAATGCCTAAAGGAAAACTAAAATACTCATATGTTAACACTGACTAAAGTAAATTAATTCCAGAATAAGCTTTTAATCTGCAAAAGCCTTACGAAAAGGAGAGCATATTGTGAACTTTGGGTGCATCAGGCATGTCCATAAACAATGAATTTGAGAAGAATGAAATGCGCCTCCTTGCTTCTAAATTGGATGGAACATCCATAGCCGATTCCTTCACAGTGAGTAGCAGATGAAGTCGTCTAATCTGATACATAAAAAAACCAGTTTTCAGGACAGATAGATGAAAATCATCCATAGACGATAAATTGGACAGAACATCTATAGCTGATTCCTTCAGAGTGAATAGCAGATGAAGTCGTCTAATAGTCTAATCTGATACATAAAACAACCATTTTCCAGGACAGATAAATGGAAATCGTCTGCTTGTACTCCCTGTATTTGAATCCTTAGAGATATTAATTTTTTATGGTTACAGCTTCACTTTGCTATTCTGATCTGAGTTCATGATGATAAAATAGAATCAATAGCATCCTGAAGAAATAAACACGGATTTCCAGGTTTTTTCAAATGAGGAATTCCCATGTAACTTACCTTCTCTTTCCATGCCTCCGTTTCTTCTGTTACAGGAAAATGAAGTGTCCCAAAGTACGAATATTGTTGATCAAGAGGAGTCATCCCCTGATGCATTCCATAGGATCCACCATGGCTGGAATCAAGCAAGCTACAAGAGAAAAACAATGCGCAAAGTGCTTCCACATTAGCATGCTACTGTCTGCGCATAAGTAGCTTTTTCATATCATTACCTAGGAACAGTGTCTTCCATTATGTCTCTAGTCACAACCTCGAGCATGTTTAGCAAGACAATTACCACTTGATCCTTGTCCTCTTTTCTATTTTCTCTCTGCAGGGTATAAATACAATTAATTACTCTGAGAATCTTGAACAACGTCATCTGGTGTAATCACATTCTCAATATGAGTCTCACAAATTTTACCAGATATTCTATCAGCTGAACAAAATTATCGTAGAGGCTAGGGAGAGCACTCATATTAAGTTCCCGTAACAGATCACCCTCCTCTATGTGATGATCAACTTTGGAGAAGATCTCATTTATGACACTGAAGTCATCAAACAAAAAGAAACAATAAGGTGATTTAAGAACGTGATAATCAACATAGGTAAGTTTTTTATTTTTTCCCGAGGTAAACTTACAGCTTCTCACGTTCTCCCAGAACCAAAAAGTTGATAATGTTTTTACAAGAGGCATAGCACTCACGAATGGCACAGCGCATATATATGTCGCTGTTCAATCTCTTATTCAGCTCCCTATCTCTCCCATTGCTATCTTTCGCCATATCAAGAGCTATAGGAAGCTACGCAGAAAACAATGGTAGATGAAATTGTTTGCTTAAAGATTAAAAAAAAAAAGCAGTTTGGGGCCCCACCTTGCTAGCTAGTAAAAATGGAGGCCACTGGATAAGGTCCAATTCACGGTCAGCACGATATGGCACAAGCAATAGGTTCATTTCCCTGTTTGATCCAGTGACAGCCAATCACACCAAGATAAATAGAAGAAAAATGCTTCCATGAATGATGACACTGGATATAGAAAGAACTATTCTCCAAGAATGAAAATAGTACTTTCATTTCGGGTAGAACAATCAGTTACCTGTTATTTATTAGATCCTCCTCTCTAAAACTTTCAATTATTTTTATTCCACATCTGAGAAAACCTTGCTGCTTCCTTCTCTTTATTAGACCGAATCTGCAGAGGACAGTGAACTCCAATTCGAGCTATGGATCTTCCAGTACAGAAAACAGGAAAGAAGTATATTCTGGAGTTAATAGTGAAAAGTATCATCACTAAACCTCAGGAAATTTGCGGGAGAATGTGGCTTTCAGTCCCTTAGGCTTTTCATGTTTTTCTGCTGGAATCAAGCGGGCATTGAAAGCACCAGGCAATGATAAAAAGCGAGACCTAAGCATCCCCAATGTTCGAATCTGAGGGCAGTGCATGAACTTAATCAGCTCAAACATAAATAAGAAAATGCAGAATAAATTTTCAGGAAATATTAGAGGCAACTTTTCCATATGAGGGTAATAAACAAATGGCTTCAGATATAATCAACAGAATCCAGAATTGTAATATTGAGTACTGAAGTTGATAAACAAAAATGCCATCCAATGAACATCATGTTTCATCGGTAACTAATACACCAGGAAGTTAGTGCCTCGAATCCTGGATGAGGCTCGTTATCATATATATACATAAATATGTGTGTGCGTGTGTGTGTGAAACAGATTGACATGTTGGAAAGAAAGAGTTTGACCTTGACATACTTCAGTCGAAAAAAAATAAAAAAAAAAGTAAAGCACTTTAGGAAGTCTCTGGTGGAAGTTATGACAATGGATAAGATGCTATTGTTGAATCACAGAATGTGTTAAGACTTTCTATTGTGTAAGAGAAAAACATCCAGAAAATAAATTTTTGGCATTCTGGCCACAGTTGAAGCCAATTATTGAAAGCAACACAAGTATGGCTTCCGGATTGCTTTGCAAATAATAGAGAAGTTTAAGTAGCATAATTTTGTCATGCCAGATTGACTTTTCCAGCCTAGCAGCATATGTGCATTGATGGGCATTGAAAAAACTTATACAAGAAAATGCAGGTCCGTGGTGCAAGGTAGAAGTTGGATCTATCAACTGGAGGAGCCTACTATTTGATATGGAGAGACTACCCGCATGAAGAACTCATAAGTGAAATGATAAGGTAGCACTAGGATAGCCAAAAATGAAAAGAATACCATTCTTACTTTATAAACAAAACATGCTAAACACTATGTAACAACAAAGAGACTCACTATCTACAACCAAAGAGACTCACCATCTACAGCCAAAGAGACTCAGTACAATACTTAAGCCCAAAAAGGAAGTCACGCATAAAAATCAAAACTTTCACATATGATATGAAAATTTCTACAAATGTCATTCACTCTTGGATGTTACATTCACATATAAGGGTGGGAAAAGTTCAACTTACACAACTTGCAAGTAGAGACAGATAAAATGATAACTGAACAGTTCGCTCCCACAGAAAGAGGGAGCACTCTGAAGAAAGTGATCTTGCTGAAGAACTAAAAACTATTCAACTGGACAGTTATTTGATAGATGATCATGTTTGTACGATTATCTTTCCTATAGGATTTACTGTTATATGATCTCCAAGGAATTTCCAGAAACTTTGATATAGAAAGCAAGTATGTCATCAGCATGGAAGTCCACATCACATAAAGATATAGGAGTTTGAAACAGAGATTCATCCTTATAAATTGATCTCGGTGAAATGGAACCTCAACCTACCTCTCCAAGGCGGCGAAATGCTCCATATATACCTCCAAATATCGTGGAGAAGATAGCATACCAAATCTGAGTGTCCATGAAATATACCTGGAAGGCATCATGATTAAGCGATTGCAAATAAAGGAGTACAGAAAAACATGTAAAAATGGACTGCTACAAGGATATACATGAACATACAATAATAATGGGAGCCCAAAGTGCAATAACCACTCCAATGTTGTCTTTGGCTGAAAAACGAACAAAAGGTTAATCTTTCATTTTGTATTCATAAGTTTTGTACATTCACTTACATTGAACAAACATAACTAATAACCACCTTGAGGGAAGAACTCATGCCACTCATAATGTGATATGCGGACGCGCATGATTTCTTTTGTTGGACCAACAAGAGGCTTTATCTGCAACCAAGAAAATGCCAATTTGTGTCAGCAACCAATTTGATGGTTGGGTTTAGAACTCAACCCTGCTCAGTTATAGACATATTTTGACAATGCATATCAAACTTCTAATGTAATCAATTTTCCCTTCTCTACTGCTTACCATTTTTACCACAAATAGTGAAGATCAGGGAACAACAACAATAGCATAGACCAGTTAATACCCCATGATGGTTTCATGCTTGTATAATGTTTACAACAGTTTAAACACAAACAAAGTTGGAAAAGGTACCTCTACATAAAAGCTAAATGCCAATTTTGCTGCCAATAGGAGAACCAAAACATTGTGTATCTGAAAAGTGAAACCAACAAGATTCAAATAAGGAACCATAAATGACTATTGTAAATGAATGCTTTCTGACTATCAAAGCTCATATACTTGAAAATGTGCTCTCTTGCATCCCCCTTCCAACATAGAGCCGGGGCTGTAGGAAACATCAAATTGCAAGAGTGAGAACATAATATGCACTTGGTCAAAGAATTAAAAGATATTCTGGCAGATAGAAACATCAAACAAACTAGACAAAATATGTAGGATCAAATGGAGGTCTGTATACCTGCGACCACCACATCATGAGCCTCACAATTTTGTAGTCTGATCTTTCAAGGTACCTCCGGATGAATGGAAACAAAAATAACAAAGCAGAGAGCATATTTGGAGACAAATAATCAGAACCGCAATGATGAATAAAGAAGGGGAACCCTGACCATTGCCAAACCAGTTCTTAATAGTCTGTGCAAATCTGGGAGGATTTTTCCACCCATATGCATAAGTCACTGAAAGCACAATCAGCCATGCTGCTGCTGAGACAACCTTTAGTATGTATCTCAGCTTTACATGCAGTGACATACTCATCCTTGCTTTCCAGCTCATAATGATATCAAGAACGGCTGCATAACAACGTTGAAAAATTAAAGTATCTAATATAGATGTCATCGAATTTAACAGAGAACATTCTAATAGTAAAGGAACAATCTTGTCCAAAGGTGCAAACTCACAAATTATCCTTTCCAAATCGAGGTTTATTATATTGACATTGAATCAACACATACCACAAAATAAGTTTAAACTATTTGGGGGAAAGAAAAGGGGAAATATGTGAAAGAATATAGTGAAGGAAAATGTTGCAGGATAGAGATCATCATGAATTCCTAACTAAGGTGGGTTGCCATCCTCATTCCTGCTCCTAATCTGATGAGTCTGAAAGCTCCATCAACCAGAAAAGTACTGACCAAGAGACGGACACAAATAACTCTCATAATTTTATACCTAGCCAAGAAAGTTTAGAACTACGCAAGTAAACAAAAATACGAGAGATTAACATCTTGTCTAATTACCTTGTGCGAGTTTTAGTATCGGTGCTGTAATGAAGATACTCAAAACTTTCTTGAACACATCATCCTCAAATATAGCACTTATATACCAGACCCATTCCAAGAGAGGACGATCATTGCCTTCAGTTCAAATTTCATTTAAAAAGATGCATGATACATTAGCCACGTAGCAGGAAACTTAAGATAGTAAGAAGAATATAACATGCCTGAAAGTCAACATTACCTGCAGGCACAAAATGAAAAAGCTCCACATCCTATCATAACTCCTAAATATGTGCCAAAATGAGCGTATCTCAACAAAGTTGATTTTTCCGATCCATCGATCTCCTTTAACAGATCCATTGTCCTGAGTATCACATTATCAGAGGACAGATGCAACATTTTAAAGTCGTTTAAGAAAGATCAGGCAAAAGTCAGAAGAAATACAAACAATTAGCAGCAATGAACAATATCCTGATACTCAAGTACAAACAACCTTAAAACCGAATATTGTCAACTTAAATTATCATAGTTGTCAACTAGTACCATCAAAAAATTGTCATGCTCAACAAAAATTCACAACCACAAAATGGCATATGAATGGTCTCTTGAACTGTTTGTCCTCTTACTGCCAAAAATTCACAAACATGTACTCATGGCTTATGTATAAGAACTGTTTGTCCTCTTACTTATCGAACTATCACCGGCACCATTACGTGGTTTTAGCTCCCTGTTTTGCTTTTTTGATATTTCTTTTTCCTTTAGTCATACACAGGAGTCATTACCTGCCGCCAACACCATTTTATCCTTCTCACTCTCCTCACATGAACTCCACCACAAGAATAATGTAACTACATAAGTTACTTGTTTGTCAAAATTGTAGCAGATGAACAAGTTGGTACCATCATAAATTGGTGTTCTTATCTTAGTTCTTGTGCGGAATCTATAGCTTGCCAAAGACCAGATTAATGGGCAGTTTAGGGACTGATTCGTGCTTAAACTCTATAATCAGATTATCATCAAACTTGGAAAACCATTAACTTAAGTTGGATCTAAATTGAAGAGTGTTACCTAGAATGCTCCCGCGTCATGCATTAAGACAAGAAGATGTTGAACTTGTTAGTGTATTGAATAAAAAATAACATAGTCTGGTAGCATTTTTAATCAAACACCACCCATTGGTTTGGTGAATATGAAATTGTAAAAATTTAGACCATCTTATTCACACTTGCTCAAATCAATTAGTAACAGAGTAACTACTTACGAACTGCCAGAGATAGCTATAACTACAAAAGTAACAACAACCATCACATGCCAAATATCACAACCATCCAACCCATACATATAATTCCATCTGAAACATTCCAATTACCAAATCAGATTTGTTAAGGCACTCTGAATTTTGGTCTAATAGAAAACAGAAACTCAGTAGACTTTTAGAGCTGGATAAACTTACTAACGCTAGCAGTCTAAGTTGGTGGACAAGCCATGATACTTAACTGGAAGCTTTGAATAGGATGATTACCACATAAGAGAATTTGCACTTCATTGGCACAATCCACTAGTATGAAATTATTTCACCGAAGCTTGCATATCAATGAAACCTAGACACGCTAATATAATATATAATCATTTTTGGATGAAATCTTAATTGATTTCATGGTCATTGATATTATCACCAAAATTCATTTATGAATGTAAAACCAGTTTCTGCCCCCATGCTCTATAAGATGGGAACTTGAATTTCTTTGCAAGTGAAGAATTGTTAGGGTAAACATATAAAGTAGTAATGTTTATTGTAAGCAAGAGTTAGAATTATTGATTGACCACCTCATACACATGAGAATCATTTAATATTTAGTATCTTTGACAAGCCTCCTCACATGTAGGTGTAGGCAGTATCCCTTTTTGAAGCCTACCATGCGAAACTTCTTTTCACAAATGGAAAGCGCTAAGGTACAAACTCAGGACCTCTTGTTTTGTCTAATTGTCTATAATTTAATAGTTAATGTGTTTAACAAAAACAAAGTTCAAAGTAATAAATTCACTCAAAAGGAAGTAAAGTAAGAATAGTTACCAATTGTAACAAAATTTTCCACTGAATGAGGGCATAAATTATCTATCAGTATTACTATTAAAGGAAATAAAAGTACAGATGCATGTGGAATTACATTATATCCCAAAAACTACAATGCTTACCTCACTTCTTTCAGCAAGGATATCTTCTATGGGAAGACAGAAGAAATCAGCATCAGCACGCATAGGCCAACCTAGTCGGAAACAATTAACTGACCTACAATTTGATCACCAGATAAGTAACATGCTAACACCCCAAATCTGTAAGAAGGAAAAATAAAAATTACCAGAAGTATTCATTCAAATCATCATAGTTTCTCCACTGGGAATGTTTGGATCTCCCACCTTTGCTCCGTCTAGCTTCCTAGGAGGCATAAATACATAATCATAGATATCCACCTATAAATTTTGGCCTACAGAATGACCTTAGAAACCCCCAAGAACTGAAGCTAGAAGCATCACCTTAGCTATTATGTTGTAGATTGGAGTTACAACTTTTGTCAAGAAAGCCTCTTTGTTACCCCCATAGGCAGGTTTGATATGTTCACCTGTCATAGGACTAACACTTCCAGCGAGCATTCCATACAGTTCAAATGCCATCTAAAAGAATTGTGAGTTTAAATGAACTTAATATGTATCCAGGAAGTATTAGAAATACAATCACTGGCCGATCGTCAAGTAGAAAAGTTCGATAAACAAATTAATTAAATACTTCACTTGTTGCGGACACACTAAACATAACCAAATGAAGTTAATATACATCCAGGAAGTAAAAAGAAATATTTGCAGATACACTAAACATAAACAGTAAGTTTGACAGGAAGAAAGCATTGCTTATTGTGTGTGCTTGAACTTTAGAAGAGCCTCAACTATAAAACAAAGTAATACGGTATGCACCCAGCTATAGCTTCATAAAATCCCAACATTGCTTGTGCGTGCTTCGATTTTAGAAGAAAAAGGGAACCATCTACAAGACCTGTAGATATCTAATTAGCTCTTTTCTTCCAAGACCATATTAGGGCATGCATTTCCAATTTTAAACTTACATTTTAAATTTGTCAATCACCAAACCATCCTCCTATATTCTAGGTGTTCCGATGCTCACCATCGGAGCACTCTCCATGGACATCTTACTCAAAGGCGCCAACTAAAACACATGCTACCGATTAGAAGAGCCATGCAAACACCCACAGTATGTAGCCACCTTTATGTCAAAATATGCTTCAGCTAATGGACTTCACATGTGTTTCACTAGTGGTAGGTCAAGTAGTCTAGTAGAAGAAACAGATTACTAGGGTCCATTTGAATTTGTCATATTAAACCAAGTACATATACCACCATCAATAGCAATAGCTTGATAGTAAATCCATACAAAATTCACTACCTACTGACCTCACTCTTGATTGTGTTCAAAACATGCAAGCATGGGTGTAAGATGCTAACCAACTTTCTTGTACCATAGAGATAAATGTACTGATCTAAAAGCCCCAAGATAAACTAGAATTTGAATCTTTGGTACAAATTTAATTATCAGTGAGATAAAATTCTGAATCGAGTATTCTCAAACATAGACTACGAAGATTTTCTCCATGAACTCTCGTGACTCAGAATTCAGTAATTATATACATATGTTACTTACCATTCAATATATTGTCTCTTAACAGACATACTTAACTTAAATGAATTTTCTCTAGATGCAATAATACATTGATTCAGTTGCAACAAAAGCATAAACCAATCAAGTTGACTCATTATAGGTGGTAAACATTTAGAAGTGGAACCAGGAAACTGGGGCTACATCTCAGGCAATAAAAATTAAGTTCTTTCACTACCTATTTCTGACTGAAAAGTATCTTTAGCTGGAGATATTAAGCATAAAAACAGAATCAATTTACCAATGAACATATGACTAAATGAAATTTGACTAACTTGCTCAATTATGTCGCAAACTTTATAGTTTAGACAATGTAAAAGCTTCTATCTCACTCATTATAAAAATGTACAAAGCAACGGAAACTAAATACTTCAAAGGTAACTGTCCCTGGCAAAATAAGATTCATTGTTACTCTCTACAAGATATCAAGGCACTTGTGCCCAGCTGGAGAAAATTTCTCTTCACAGTTCATTATTTGCAAGGGAAATTCCTTATTCTGTATGCCACGGATAGTAAGAAATAGGAACCAAAGAGGTTACAAAGCAACAGGATTACCTTTTCCTCATAGGAAGCAGTTCAAAACAAAGAAAACAAAAAAACCATCATCCTCTGAAAAATACTATTACAAAATAGAAGACCAGAGCATGTAGACTGAGAATTTAATAGACAAGTCAAACAAGAGTGTTAAGGTATATAAGAAGACTGTCAACATGTATCTAGGAAAAATCAAGACTAAATGAATACCAACATGATGATATATATAGCAGAGGCATTCCGGCATAAATCTCAAGTTTGCAGATTCTCCCCAAATAAGAAGATATAGACCCATGTATAGTAATTTCCGTTGCTGAACTTCCTTTTGGATGGTTGGCAGCCTATCAAAAGAAAATAATAGAAGTTGTCATAACAGTTTGACATAAACTCAAGAATTAGTAAGAATAGTGTAGGCGGAGATAAATGAATTTAAAGTAATTAACTCTATTTTAACAACTTTAATCTGAATAATATTCATATAGATTACCAAAACAAACATAGAGCAGCTATGGTAATAACTTCATACAAGCAAACTTGCCCTCACCATAAGCTACTCTTGCGGCCAAGATACTTGCACCACTTCTTGTAGTTCTTAAAAAGTTTCTTCATGACTTCTGTAAGTGCCCGATCATCCAACTAAATCAGAGACAACATCAGACAACTCTATAAACAATCAGAACGTCTTACCGTGTCAAAAAAAATACGGAGAATAAGCAAGTAAATACCTTGGGCTGCTGATCAGGCTTTGGTTGCCTAATGTGTACGTTGGCCAGCAGTAAAATCAAGTGTTCCCTTTGGTTTGCCACATTATCCTTCTGCAGTCAACAAATGTAGCAACCTCTTTAAGAAAATAGATTTTGGACATACATATAACTAGTTATGTCATTCTATTCTTACAGCCTAATTCAAATCTAGAGAGTACCAGCACTCCTGCCTCAAATCATATCTGAAGATAGCAGTTGAATGCTCTCAAGTGGGTACCAAGACTTTGAGATACATATGCTTATATATTCAAATACATCTGACTGTAAGTAATAAGAGTCAGCTAAATCACAGCGCCTCAAAAGTAATTGGTTAATGATTGGAATTAAAATGAGAAGCTCCCAACACGATAATTAACAACATCTACAAAGTACGGACTTGCAGTTTTTTTCTCTTTTAAGTTCATCTTCACAAAGAATGACTATTTGTATGTACTGAAAATTTGTCACTCTTCTTGCACAGACATATTTTGTTTATATATTAATTTGTTCTTGATTCACTAATCACTAGCAAGGATATAAGCCTGATGTATGCCTGATGTATCGTATTACTTAGAATTGATGTGTTTCCATAAGTTGTTCACCGTCTTTGACATTGTTATACTATCAATATTGGGACTGCCTGCTGAAAATGTTAGCATGATGAATATTGGCACCTGAAAACCAAACATAGCCTGAAGCCAGTCTAAAATGTCTTCATCCACTTTCTTCTTGTGTCCCTCATGCCAGGGAAGACCTCTTGTGTTGCGGAGTGCAGCAACAGAAGCTTGAATCTGCCCAAACAGAAGTTATCAAAACAATTAGATAAATTTCAATGATCTGCAATCCAAACCTACACGAAAGGAGCAGCACTTGACCTCCGGATATCTCATGATTGCTTGATGTGAACTTTCCGGGTCAAGTGGAAGTATATTATAAGGCACATATATCTGAGTCTTTTCTGTGACCTTGGTGTGCTTTTCCAGAATCTGCACATGGATATGAACAGATATTCAGCCGTTAAACTATAAATGCAAGAAGTAATACCATGACCCAATCCCAAGTTACAGTCCACAAAATGACACTACGGGCAACTCATAGCTTAGTAGTTCAGCATGCAAAAGAAATAAATAAACTGGGAACATTACCTCATCATCCACTTCCACAGCTTCTGTCAAATTGACTGCCTTTAAGACGTCAAACAGCACAGAAGCCGTTTGATATGCTTTTGTAAGTCTAGCACTGTACAGAGATATAAATAATATAAAATCAAAACAAATAAAATCATAAAAGAGGGAAATTATACTCCAAGGATTACTAACCGATCGGCTTTATCAGCAGCATTTTGCAAAGCCTCAATGTACTTCCTGTAGTAATGCTGATAAAAACTCTTCATTTCTCGTGCATCACTTCCTTTTCTTGCTGTTAATGTCGTCTCATTTTCCTTCCATGGGATATTTAATATTAGAATTTAGTTTAAGAAAATTATTAGATACATTTTTCCTTCCAGATAGAGTTGGAGTATTCCAAGGAAAAATAAAGTACTGCAATAAAGATATTCTGTAGAATTAATTGTGAGTAATACACATTGCTTCTTACCTCATGATATATGTTAAAGTTCCATGGCATTAGACAAAAACCTGATTCAAGGACCTTAACAGAAAGATAACATAGCAAGCAAATACAGTATATGGTATCATCAGCCACTTGAGACAGATATTTGACATTACGAACATAATAAATTTCAGCCGGTAAGGTCCAAATCTGATTTCTCTCCTACGCAATGTAACCTTCAAGAACAATCTAGCATCTTTAAAAATTATATTGTGTAGCTAGTCAACTACGTCAGCCACATAATATGCTGACTGACAATACCCACAGCATTTTTTGTTGTAACGCCTGCTAATATAGGAAACTTGTTCAACTGCTAAAAACTGCTATATTTGTGACTCCACAAATACATGGGTATCAGTATTTTAAATTCAGTACTAGGAGGACAAGTCCTAATATGATGATACATATGCATACACAGTTTCCAAGACTAAAGAATTATAAACCTTCACTAAAATTCCTTAGAAAAGTCTAACCAGGTAAAGACCGAGGCCAAGCATAAAGCCACTCTTCCAAAATGATGACTGGCGTCCCAAGAAACATGATAACCCTATCTAACAGAATACCCTGCCTTCTCTGCAGACAACAAACCTCCTTGGATGAATAAACATTCCTAAGCCACTTCAACTTAGAATTTCTCCCTGCATGTTACTTCTTCCTTTTTAATAGAACTTACCTACACAGAGTCTCAATCAATGTGCTAGTATCCATTTCTCACACCCGGTTCCATCACATTTCTCAGTGTCTTAATGCATTACCAAACTTCTTACAGTTTCTCACATCCAGTTCCATATTATTCTGACTCTTACAGTTAGTTTAAGGGTAAATTACAAATACCTCCATGAGGTTTGGCATAATTACAAATACCTCCTCGTTGTTTGAAAAATTACAAATACCTCTTGATGTTTTTCAAATTACAAATTTGTAATTTTCCAAACAACGAGGAGGTATTCGTAATTATGTCAAACCTCAGGGGAGGTCATAGCAATTTACCCTTAGTTTAATGTACAAATACCAATCTTCTTGAGCAAACTCTCAAGAGTACAAACAACCCTAAAAATCTCGATTACCATATTTTATCAAAGGAATAAGATAAGATACTTTAAACTGAGTCCAAGCAACATAATCCAAAAGAACTAATCTTCATCTACTTGGCTACACCTGAAGTTCCAGTTATCTCTTCTTTTATATCAATGTTACCAGCAGCATCTACAGTCTATTCCAATGTATGGCTTCATTGGAATAAGGGTAAATTACAACTACCTCCCTCTCGTTGTTTAAAAAAATACAAATACTCCCCAAGCGAAAAATAATTATGTAGTGGTGGAAAATACTACTATAACCTTGTCGCAATTTTTTTTTCAAAAAAAAAATGAGAAAATATACATAAAAAGAAGTATGAGTATTAGTCCATAAAAATACTTTCAGAAATTCCAAAAATTAAGTAAAATTATAATTTATAATCCAAAGGGGCATTTTAACCAATTCACCACAAGAATTTGGATGGAAACTTAATTGAGGCTACAGCAAGAGCTCGTTCGGGTATTTGTAATTTTCCAAACAAATTTTTAATTATGCCAAATCACAGAGAGGTGGCTGTAATATACCCTTGGAATAATTACCATGAAATTTTTCCGGGAGATGATTCAAATTTCTATAGTGCAATGATGTTATTCTTATCAATTTCAGAAATGGCAACCAGATCCTCATTAATAGAAATTATCCAAGCCAAAAAGGTCATCTAATATGGAATTTCTTGGTTGAAAATTTTAGCTGTCCTAAATATATCATTTAGAACACAAGATCATTTCACTCTGTCCATCAACTGATTCAAAGATTTCACATTGATATCTAATCAAAATGCCTTTACACTGTGTAACCCCAGATTCAAGAAACAGTTGATCATCCCAAGCAGGTGGCTGGGTTTATAAAATTAAACATAAGGAAAGATTAACTTAATTTTGTTTACTTATACATATATGCCTACCACATATATCCATATATACCTACATAGATATACACATGTGCATATAAATATAAGTTCATTCGTCAACTTGAATAACATCTTGGAGACAACATGTATGGTATATAACAACTTATTAGATCATTCATCATTGTCAAATGAATCTGAAGTTGTCCAGTCAATTTGAGTTATAGATTGATCATAAGACTATCATAAGACTAACTAAACAAAAGGGCATCCACAATTATAGAAGAAATATATGAACAATCAAAATTTGATCTACAAAATCCATAACCAAAATGCTACAAGCTCCTGGGATTCCCATGGAAAGAAAGAAGATCCCGCATAGATTAATTACCAACAAGTATCAAAACATATTCCAAAAAGCTGAGTGACTTTAAGAGCTTAGCGCCGCATGATATATGGAATCTTTATTTATGCATAGTAGCCATCTTAAGTGAAATCCAAAAAATTAAAATAGCAAATCACATAAACTGCAGCTCTAAAATATGATGTACCCGTTCAAGGCGTTGAAGAAGTGCAGTTTTGAACTGGCGAACTCCACGTCCACTAGATGTTGGATCCAGCCTGTGCGCTTTCTCAAAGGCATAGAACCGACCTGATCCCACCACAGGTATCAATGTTCATAGAGCAGTTAAGTTCTGAAAGCATCTTGGTTTTCATGATTTTCTCTATTGGAAGCAGGAAACCAGAACATTGTTTTGAAAGTTGAGCAAATCAATGTCTCACAACATTGCAGTAACAGGAAATAAACAGGCCAAGATCATAGGAAAAAGAAGTCACAGCCTTACCTGAACTTAATCAAACTAGTAAAACCATAAGCATTCATTTCACATTTCAATTATGTTATAATTTCAGTAACAATAGTAATCACAAAATCTAGCTCGGTCTTCAAGGTAAGGAGTGGATCTTTTAGCTTTGAGATTCGCCGAATTCTATAACATCCTTCAGCCAAAAAGGGGTATGCCATGCTAATGTGCCTTGGAAACATGACAATGATGTTGTGGCACTTTAAATTCTGGAAAGACTTTCAACCTTAATTTCTAAACAAAATACTACCAGAAAGTTGCAAGTATACTTCCACCATCCGTGTTTAAAACTTTATCACTTATTCCAGTACATAAGACAAAATTGGTCCAAAGTACAGAAATGAACTCAGAAAACCAGAGTGCAGATTCTCATGAATAAAAGACAAAAGATTATAACTGCAACTCAAGTTCCAACTTTATCAAGAAAGGAAAAAATGTTCTAAGACTTACAAAGGTAAGCAACCCGAGGATTGATGGGCTCAACCTCATTGGCAACACGGAGAATCGGTGCAATCTCAACCAAAGATGATGGAACCACCTCACTGTCCATCATTGATTCCCCTAAATTACCAGCCGTCTGAGTCCGCAGAATCCGCCGTTGCGGCTGCATGTCGGACCCCCTTCTCTGATAAGCCATTTTAACCTTAAACCTTTAGATAAGAACTTGAACACTCTTTATTTTGCCTGTAAGAAAAAACATTAAAAAGATCTTAAGACACCTGCATTATAGCAAATTACAACTTATCTTACACTGAGAGTACCATGTTATGTGGTACATAGAACAGACGACTAACAGAAGACCTGTTATTGATAAAAGGTCCCAACTCATGAAATATTAAGAAGTGGATAAAATTGTGAACCACTCTACTCTGACAAGAGTGAATAGTAAAAAACTATATGCACCTTTGCACAATGTAAAATAACATTATAACAACTGGGATATGTAGTCAGAACCTTTTCTTCTCTAAGAATCAAAACCACAGTATTCAATCTCAGGATTCTAGAAACACCATCAATTTCTTGGACACCAAGAAATTGATGTCTGCTCTCTTCAGGAGGAAATAAAGAGAGCGTGAGAGACTAATAGACAGACAGAGAGAGCAAAATGCAATTCTGGAGACAAAAAGCCCAAGAAATTACCATTGTCTTCAATCAACAATAAAAACAAAACTCAAGTTCGAAAGTGCTAAACCCTCCATACGTTTCTTGAAGGTAAAGAAACAAAAATACAAAAACAGGGAATCGGCACAGCAAAATTTTCCTTTTCCTCTTACCTTAAAAAAAAAAAAAAAAAAAAAAAAACCCTCATATTCACTCCCATCAAGTTGATCCCATATAAAAATATCCAATTCTTGATCATGCAATCCCAACAAAACCAAGAAAACAAAACATTCACTCAGAGGACTCCACTTTTCTAAATTTTTTCTTCACATTAACTCCCATCGGACAATCAAAAGAAAGCATAAAAACATCATGAAATCAATCCTTACAAGACCCCAATTCAAGATTTCTTCCGGAAAAGCAAAGCAGGCTAAAATTACCATTAAAATAGCCCCAAAACCAGCTCTTGACAGCAAAGTGAAGTTTTTTGAAAATAAAACTCAATTTTCCCTGGCTCTAGAATGAAAGGAAGAGGTATAGTAATAGTTCGGTACAGCACAGAAAAACAGAGAGAAACTTGTAGAAGTAGAATAATGATAAGTGATTATCTGTGTGTGTGTGTGTGGAAAGTAAGCAAAGAAAGTAATATTAGTGGTGGAGTGAGAACAATAATCTAGAGAGAGAAAGAGGCAGCAAAGAGGTGTCGTAAGAGAAGACCACCTAACTGACACTCCAAGTCCGAGAAAGAACGCGGGTAACAACAAACATACTCCACAGTGCTTACCACTTCAAATTACTAAAAAGGACATGTCTCATATCCTGCGGACTCGGCCTTTGTTTTTCTTATTATTTTATTCCCAAATTACATTTAAATTGATGAATTCAAACTTATAAAAAATAATTCTAAATTATTTATATTTAAATATTTAAAAATATTTTAATTTAGTTTCACATAAACTTAAATAATATAAGATAATAATTAAGATGCTTCCATTTGAATATATATATATATATATGTATGTAAAAATTGGGTACTTAATGGTCTTGTTGCGATGCGCATAAAATAGATAAATAATCAATTCAATATTAATATATATGTATCATTAAAATTATAAATTAAAATGTCATTTGGCATACTTTTGTCAAACTTTTAATTTGCTAAAAATTTCGTATCAAAATTCATTCACGTTGATTTATTTATTTTTTTAAAGTAATTTTTTAAAAAATAGTAATTATTTGCGCCGGAGCTTTTGAATGTTTTATTATAAGCTTATTTGAGAATTTTAAAAGTAGATGCAATAATGGTGGGATTAACTACATTATTAGTACACTTTTTAATTAGCTTTGTGGAGGGCAATTTAGTCATTTCAGATCATAAGTAAATTAGTGTACCAAAATGGCAATCTTATCCCTTTAAAATGAACATGTCAAGTCCTTGACAATAGTCAAAAGCATCTAAACAATTTAAAAGAATAAATCTTACTCGTACAACTTTTCTTTTTGTTAAGAATATAATTAAATAATTTTTAATAGGGATAATTACACTCCCTCCTCTAAAGTTTGATGTAATTATACGTAAATTTCCTGTGGTTTGAAAAATAATATCTAGCACCCCTAAAATTTGCTTTCGTCTAACAAATAATTCCCTCTATTAGTCAAAATTTACTGAATTTATTGGTATTAACAAAAATAAATAAATGAAAATTGATATTTACCCTTGATTGATTTCAAAATGACTTATTGTAGATCAAACAACTCTTTTCAAACTAAATTAACCTTATAACGATGAAAATGCACGTCTTCATATACATTAGCGCAGTAAGAAGTGGGACGGTAATTTGGTCATAGAAAATTATTTAACTTGCTATAAGTCAGTAATAAATCAATTTTTTAGAGTAAATATAGATTTTTTTTAATTTTTTTTTTGTTAATATCAGCAAATTCAATAAATTTTAATTAATGGAGGGACTTATCTGTTAGACAGAACCAAACATCAGAAGTGGTAGGTGTAATTTCTCAAATCACATGAGATCTACGTGTAATTATATCAAATCTAAATAGAAGAGACTGTAATTATCCCTTTTTGATATTGATTGATTAAAAAGGGAACTAAATTATGGTGCATTTTGATATGAAATTTGCATTGACCAATACAATCTTGATGAATTTCCTTGAGATTTCTCTTCCAATTTCCACAAAAATTAATACATATGTACCAACTACCAAGTACACACTGCACCACATCAAAATCAACTCATTGCGTTTCGATTAGCTTTTTCTATGATAATATTTTTAATGACTCGACATTGACATGTCATTAAATTCAAATAAAGACATCAACTTTTTATTTATTGACTCATCGAAATGAATAGCTTTTGTCCTAATAGGTACTTGGAACTCCAAATACCACTAGTTAATTAATTGAAAATGAATCTAATGGCATGAACTCTCACATTAGTTTCTAGTTTAATTAACAGTAAACGAGTTGAATTTTAAAATGAATTGTTGTTGATGAGTAGGATTCGAAACCTTAAAGTCGCACTTGTTGAGAGGGGTTTAACTCTTTTGCTCCCATCCCAAATAATAGTTTTATTTTTAATGTGCGATAAGGATATTTGATTGGAATATTATATTTCTTGATGGTAATCAATCAGACTACGAAAAATAAATATTTATTTAATTTTTTATAATATTTTCTAAGTTTAGTATTCTTAAAAATAAATAAATATAAAAATAAAAATAAATATCTTTTAGCGGTCTTTATCGAGTTTTAATGTGGGGGTTGGATAAATTAAAGAAGCTTTCCCAACATGTTCAAAGAACCAATAAAAACGCAATATACATAAACATTATTTATTTTTTTTGGTTAGGAATATTCCTATTCATATTTGTGGGGTAAATTAGTCATTTTTAATCAAAAGTGTATGTATCTACTGAAAATGGCAAATCTTATCCCATGAAAAGCAACACATGTCATGTCTTAGGCAATATGGTCAACAACACTCTAATAAGTCCATATATAAATAATAATTTAGAAAAACAATTTCAGCCCCTACCATTTTCTAGAAAAAATAATAACATAAAAAGGTAGCAAATAATGGTGTATTTAATATGAAAAGTGTGTTCATCACTATAATATTGATCAACTTTCATCAATTATCTTTTACGTAAAATTTTTACAAATGAAAGCAACAAGAGATCAAGACAAAGTTCTTTTACTGATGATTTTATCTCTTAGTGAATCCATATCGTGTTAAATTCAAAATAAAAGAGCTTACGATTCTTCTTATTGTTTCGTGGAAATGCATGATAAATAAAAAGTCACTCGTAAATCAATGATGATATTAAATTTGTTTCCTAATTCCAAATTGCTTTTACTATTTTTTTAAGGAAAAAATCTCTGTTTCATTACATATGCATTAATGAGTTAATTATGAGAGTAATTAGAAAGGAAAAGAACAAAGGAAAAGGTTGGGGTATTCATATTCGGCCGTCCACGACTACCTCTCATATTTTCTTTGCTAGAAATTGTCTTAACTCGTAAGGAAGTGGGATGCACTAATTTGATTATATTTTCATAAATTAAATACAATTTTTTTTTTGTTCTTTTTTTTTCTTTAATTGGAAATATGATGTGATGTATGTGTGAAATAATTTGGTCAGTTTTCCAATTTGATTGGATACATATTTGATGGCAAGCAGCCTAACTAAAGTGAAAAAGATGTTATTTGAGATGTCCAAATAATAAGGTAGATGTCATAAGAGTAAAGTTTTAATTACTTTGAGAATACCTTTTTCTGCTTTTAGAATTTTAGATGTATATTTTGATTGAAAACTATATCTTACACAAACTTTTATGCATACATAAGTGGGATAAGAAGAATTTTGTTTTGAAATTTTACCTGAGAAGGTAAATTTTGAAGGAGTTCATATCATATGATCGAAGAGAATAATGTTTACTTAAAAATGTTACTTTTCCGATAAGAAAAGAATGTGAGGAAGGAAATGAATAACGCGTAAATTTACTTTTATGATTGTATAAGTACAACTTATCTGATCGGTAGTTCTTCGCCACATTTACTTCTTTCCTTTTCGTCCTCAAACTCCTAACAAATGCTGAATAATACGACCATAGTTGACATGACTAAAATTATAAAAAAAATATTGAATTATAGAATCAAAAATATAATTTTTTACAAGTATCAAATACTCTAAAAATCAACACCAGAAGATTTGGAGTCAAGTATCAAACAGAAACCAAAAAGAATATCCAAAAGCACAGTCAAGTAGCATATTCAACTCAATCATCTCAGAAGATGACATTTTACGAATTACCTTCTCTCTCCTACGAGTCTATAACATCCCATAGTCGTACTTTAAGTAGTGCGATAGAACAGAAGAAGTGACTAACTTACGTGCGAGAGCAGCTGTTTTAGCCTGGAAGGCGACAAATGAGCTTTAAAATCAGATGAAATGTTGGCGAGAATCTTCTCATTATTAGAGGTTAAAATTAAGATAAAACCAACCAATTGCACATGCAAGTAACATCAAAATGGTGGGATGGACCCCTTGTAAATGGGGTGAAACAGTAACCTGTTCATGTATTAGTTGTTGAAACATTATAATACATTCAAAATTGGGGATAAAAACAAACAAATCAAACACACATAGAAATGCAACTCTGCAACAATCGCGCATTTTCCCCACATGAAAAGAATGCTTTTCTCGAGCAATAATTATTAAGAAAATTGCTACAGTAGACTATGTCTTTGTGAGACATCTGAGCTTAAGCCACTTTCTTGCAGTAATTTTCGAGCCATTCCATAGTGACACTCTTTGGCCTCTCGAGTGGTAAACCAAGAGCTCGGTCCCAGATAAGCTAAAGCAACAAGAGCAGAGAGAAAGTTCAGAGAAGAATTAATGGATATAAAATGAGAAACGCTTGTAAGAAGTAAATTATGATGTTGAAGGGAACCTGAGCGCAAATGCCAATAGATCTTGATACACCAAAGAGAACAGTGTAGTATCTGTTGACGTCAATGAAAAAATTGTCACTTACGGCAGTATGTCTTCACTCATTTATTTTTATTATTGCCGACTCTATCGGAGTCCTAAACAGTAAAAGTCACAGGACAATTCAGCATTAGGAAAGATTTTAAAATGTATACCTTGCTTCCGTTAGACCATAATGATTGAGCAACACTCCACTGTGGGCATCTACATTAGGCCAGGGGTTTTTCACCTGTAAAAATAAGATCCCAGAAACAACCTAAGTTGGGACTAGATTTGCAGAAATTACTATCTGAATTCTCTAACATTAAACCAGAAACCTTAGTACCAAACTCAAGTACGACCCATTATGTAGTAGGATGTTATTGTTAACAGAAAGTTGACTTTACTATTACAGGGAACACCGCCGCCCCCCCCCCAAGGCCCCCACCCAAGAAAGACGAAAGAAAGAACAGAAAAATTAACAGTCTTTGGACAGCAAGAGGGCTCACAGCCACAGGTCAATCCAGATGTATTTCGACTAGAACTACTTTCGGTATCATTGGTTATAGATTATTTTTCTTTTTTTTAAATTCTGTCGAATTAATTTGCCATAAAATCAACTTCGAAGAAATTTCAAAAAAAAAAAAGAAAAAAAAGCAATAACCACCTAAAAGGTTAACAAATCCAGCGTAAACCTAGAAGCAACTTTGTTAGTTCTGATACAGTCACAAACCTTGCCAAGTTCCAATAGTATTGGCGGCACTACTTCATAAAGGTTGGATACCTGCATGGGAAATACAGGAAAAATAGATCAAACATATCAGTACACAGGATGATGTCTTAAGGCATAGTATATCATGCTTTAATGTTAAAGTATTCACCAATTTAAATAGTGGATCATCTGGCAAGTGCTTCAGGGCAAATTCTCTCTGGCATGAGTATCTCGGATCTGTCTTGCGCAGAACTCCATGTCCAAAACCAGGAACAACCTACAATATCAATGTAACCATAAGAAGGTCAATACTAAAGAGATCTAATTAATTAGGCAAAAAATTCTATGTTAAACAAAAGTTGGAAATGCATAAGGTTGCATTTGGATTGAGGAATTTGGACTTGAGGAAGGCATAAAAAATCCTGATGACCAAAATATTAGGTGACTTTTATCCACTATAATGAGAAAATAGCTTAAAGTGGCTGCCGAAGGATTTGAAATCTATTATAACTTGAAATTGCCCAAACAAATCAAATTGATTTGTTATTATTGATTCAAATCCTTCCCAAATCCACTTAATGGATTTGAAGACTTAGGTGAGGATTACAATTTAGGGCAAAGAAACAAGAGAAAAGGACCTATCTGCTATACTCTCATGTCTTCATTTAACCTTGGATACAGTTAACAATCTAATTACTAGCTACAAAGCGAAATAAGTTGGAAGATGAGGTAAAAGTATAAGTTCATAGAAAGCCAATCGTAGATTCATAAAAAAGTCCAAGGTTTCAACATTTTGACAACAAAGTTGAGAAAACAGAGAGTGGCCACAGAATGAAGTCAGAGTCTTTGAAATCAATACAAGCAATGATACTGACTAAAATATTGGGAGTCTATGATCTACTTAACCTTAGTATCTATCAGTCATTAAACATGAACCAAAACAGAGAAACACAGAGGTAGGAGAGTGGAGATTTACAAATTCCAACAACATTGACATACTACCTTGCCACTGTTCAATGTTTTCCAGACATACTCTTTCAAATGTTCCTTGCTGACATTTTCTCCACACTCTTCTACCACTGATTTAATCCACAGCAAGACTTCCTGTAATAAAACCACAAAGTGAAAGCACACAGTAAGTAAAGTATCAGCTATAAGTGGTAGGAAGTTAATGCAACTTGAATTCGTGGAATTCCTGATTATGGCAAAAGATCTTAATATTTTTGTTTGGATGTCTTCCCCAGCACCTGGTATTTTCCTTTTCAGTCTATTTTTTGTTTCTTCACATGTATGTTTTCTGTTGGTGCTAGTTGTACCAATTCAATGTATTGTTTATTTAGAGTATTCACTAAATGCACCTCACCCGAAAACACATATCAGCTTGCATGAAAATAACATCCGTACAGTATTTAAAAATTAAATAAATAGACCTATGGGACTTGTATTAATAGGAACTTGATACTCATTTAGAATGGCTCGTCCCTGTCAAGCAAAGACCAAAGCATTACATAAGATGTCATTCTGGGGCTTCGCATGATCCATACAAGGCATTATTGCTTATTTCTTGAATCCCATTTAATTTACATTTGGAACTGATTATGAAATTGTAAATCAATAGTTAAGTGGTAATAATATATCTACCCAAGTAACTTGACAAACTATTGAGGCATTTAGAAGCCATACCTTAATAGAAATTCTAGAGTTAACAGGGAACTGACTGTAACTGACTTAAGATCTTAGAAGTCTACATAAAATCCAATCAAGGAGAGATTACTTATCAACTGTAGCTGGATAAATAGGAGTCTCTTGATCTTTTTGCAAAAGCAGTAAGGCCTAAATTTCCCTACTCCTTAAGATCCTTTCCGAGGCATATTATTTTTATCATAGTATGTACCATTAGCAGCATCAGAAGGAAGAAGAATAATTTAGTTATATCAAATTGATATGCACATCGAGTAGGTGGCGTTCATAACTCAACTATCTTTCCCCAAACCATGAACAATGGGGTCCAACGAAATAGGGCATCTGGATCACATAACTAATGGGAATTGCCAGCGGCATGTTTGGCAAAGAAAATAAGATAACCCCAACAACAAAAACATTTAGCACCTGATTAGCCAAGCCGTGAAGTGGACCAGCTAAACCATTTAATGCAGCTGCGAATGAGAGATAGGGATCAGAAAGGGCACTAGCAACCTGTGAAGCACAACATCAGCTGTCAGAGCAATACACGAAGATTCAAACAAAGAAATGCAATACTGCATGATAATCTAAATAGCCTAGAGTGTAAAGAAACCACAATACAAAAGTCCATGCAGGAGACTCATACAAAATGCAAGCATTCAAGTTATAGTAAGGTCCCAGCAGAAAGATCACAGAAACAGTAAAGTCACTTACCAGATGACCAGTATGGGCACTAACATTGCCACCTTCATGATCGCTGCATTAAGTATATGTATAAATGTAAAATGCAGGAGAGAACTCTGTGTCTAATTGGAACGACACAAATTATTTATACTAAATAATGATAGATATAACAAACCTATGGATGGTGACATAAAGTCTCATAAGCTCTTGCATGGCAGGATTATCAAAGCCTAGCATGTGTGCAAAATTTCCTCCATAATCTAGGGAATCATGCATTGGTATAACTTGCCCATTCTTGTATATCCTGTGCAATACCAAATAAAAATGTCACTTGGCATAACTAATTAAATTACTTAAGAAGAATTTATTTATATGACCATAATTCAAGCAAAACCGGTTGTAATCCATTAACCAACCTGCGGTAGACATATGAAGCAACAATAGGAAGTTGCGCAATTAAACTAAGAGAGTCCTCATATGTTGGTTCCCAATACCTGTCGAGGACAAACCATAAGCATTTGAATATAGAAATTAGAAAGAAATTGGCTTTTCATTAGAACATAAAGCCTCATTATGAACTCACTTAGATTTGTGGATTCCCTTCTCATATGCCTTCTGGAATTCACTTTGGACCTTAAGCAAGACAAAATAGAATGAATTTGCAGTTGACATCACATTACATAGAGTCAATAACAGCAACCCTTTCCATTCTTCGATAGTTTTGAATCAAGAAACAAAAATAACAGTTCTAGGAAATGGAAACAACCAGATCACAAAAATAAATTAATAAAATACATAATGGAAGCAACACAGGATTAAGTGAAAACATTTGGTTCGCCATTACGACATAGTCAATCATCTTGCATGGACTAAGTGAAGGGTATATAAGTTCATGGTCCATTGGTAAGCTGCCAGTTGGCAAGGAAATCAACTACAATAATAAGTATGCCCAGGAGTACGTTGAACTTTATAAGCATAATTTAGCACCTTTCTTTACTTAACTATCTAATTACTATTGTTTAAAGATCACAAGAATGATAGAAGTTCTACTTCAGAGGCCAACTAACAATCTCATTTGGGTAGAGAAGGTGACAACTAGACATGTGCAAGCAGCAGAGTTTAGCAAACCTAAGAAATTATTGTCGAAGCTTAGTCCATAGACAGAGCAATCATGTGACAAAGCAACGCACAGAACAAACATCATAGATATCTTAATCTATTAGAGTCAGGGATACAGAAAGAGTGAAGTTACACGCTGCATAAATCAAAACTATCAGAGGCAAATACCTGAAGGAAAGTAACACATCATAGAAACCAAAGTATCACACTAATCCCGTAAGGCAGCTCAAGCTATGGCAACCCACAATCATTATGTCTAGATATGTAACTGCTTAATAACAATTTTAACAATATCTTACAAACAGAATTTCTATTGTGAGATTCTGCTTATGTGCTCCATTTGATCATTTTTATTATATTGCAAGGGTACAACACAAGAAAACTACACAAATACATGCTCTGGAAGCATTATGGATGCCCATGCATGTGGAAACCTGGTTGCAAACAAGAATTCATAGACAAATAAACAACTCAAATTAAAATAATGATTAATCAATTCACCTGAAGAGCCATGACACCAGTTGCAAACTGAGTCATCGGGTGAGCAGTAATAGGTAAGGCATCAATTGCTTTATATACATGATCTGCAATGGAAAACGGAATATAAAGATGAAAAAATTGCATAGAAAGCTGATAAAGGCCAGGGACACTACGGAATTGATAAACACCTGCATAAGTATTGAAACTTCAAGTGCAAAAGAAATGTAGGAAACTTAAAGATGAATAAACAACTAACATAAATCAAACTTTTAATGCAGCAATGTGAAGAAGTTAGCATAATTAGATTTGGATGTATAAGTTTAAGAATACTGGGACTGGTCATCTTTATGTTATCTTAGGTTAAGTAGCCAAAGACCAATTCCAGAGTTGAAGAACCTGGAACAGTGGCACGGTTTCTCAGTTCCTTCGATAATGAATCCACTTGCTCTTTTGTTGGCACCTGCACCGATGGCAGAAATGCACAAAGAGAGAAAGATTAACCTTCACAAAAATTCAAAGAGCAGGAATGAAGCTGAAACACAAAATTAGCTCATATGACGAGGCTCAGCAGCTAATGTTAAAGCAACTTTAAATTTGGTGCGGAAAACATCTGATTTGGAACGGACAAAGCTTGAGTACAACATTAATTAAACTTGACAAAATGTCGGACGGAGCTAAAGTCCAAACATGAAAAGGCGCATTAAGACAGAATAGCAAGTTAGTAACCCACCTTTCCTGTCAAAAGAAGCCAGAGGAGACCTTCAGGCAACGGTTCTCTCCAGGCTTTGCTGCAGGTAACAACTTCTGACATTCAGGAATAGACAAACCCCGGAAGCGAATCCCCTGAGTCAAAAGTACAACAATGCACATAAATGAGTAACTATTATTTCAGTTAAAGAGGCACTGCAACTCCAGATGTGGCATGACTAAGGAATACAGAAATATCTTGGAATCTGAAATTGATAAAAGGGGTATCTACCTCTTCTGGATCAAGCAATGAGGTTTCCCACAATAATCCTGTCATTCCTCTCATTCCACCAAGAACCTTTTCACAATGTGTAAATAAGCAGACCAATTAGTACCCGAACTATCAATTTCATAGCAGGGCCAGTCAATAGGAGGAAAGCAAGAAAGACATATACCATGTCAATGGTGATGTTCCCCAGCTGAACCTTCCCATATTCTGACTTAAGCTTCTTTAGGCGCTCCTGAGAAAAAGCAATATGCATTGAGTAGTTAACATAGTCCAAAACCCTTATACTATTGACACTTTGGTCTATTTATCACACAAGTATTCGTAAACACAAGAAAACAACCATATATGTAAATTTTCAAGATAACATTTTCTTTCAGCAAAGGGATAAAATTTCAAATGCACATTGGAAATTAAGACCATAACCAATCAGAAAATCATGAACTGTACTACTACTCCAATACATAGCCTAAATAAATTAGTTCAGCCTAGGAACAGTACCTGTTGTTCCGGAATCAATTCCTTCAGCTGATAATGGAGGTCCTATAGAGAAGTCAATAGTACAATATTATTACAAGTTGTAGCTTGATTAGAAGAAACAAGCAAAAGGTTTTGAAAACAAAAGAAGGAAAGAATGATCGCTGATCATTAAATTGTAAGTGGGGGGAACTAGAAACTGAAGCCAATATTGAATTCCCCATCATTGATAGCCCAGTTTCTTTCAGGGTTCCAAAGCAATAACTAGACATTCTCTTGAGCCTCAGTCTAGGATCAACTTCTTATGCACATTATATTACTAATGTAGCATGTTATAGCATCTAGCAGCATTCAAGACTAACCAACATCCCAAAACAAAGCACACTTCTAATGCATAGGTTAAAACTTCTTGGCTTTGGAAACTTAAATGAGAAATTTATTGTGCAGAGTTAATAATAAAAAATTGCAGATAAAACTCAAGTACCAGGCCCTGTGTTAAGCAGTACACCAGCAGAGGTCCATGGAAGAAATAGTGTTAATCTTATAGCTTTACAGCTTTCATGACAAGAAAGGCAAAAGAAAAATTATTCATAGTACTTTTTAGCTTGTAAATCAGTAATAAATTGGAATTTTTGTTACTCACTTTTTTCTCCCTTCAGTTATAGTTAAGGAAGGTTAAATGCGTTTTCCCATGCCAGAAATACAATTTCCTATATTCTTTCTTCCCAGTCTACCGTCTAGTTTATAACACTGTTGCCTGATTTACCAACAACAGGAACAGGAAACATATTTATGATCACTTTATCCTCTTTCTATTTTGCAATTTCTCTTGTTGCGGGATTGTGGCAATGGATCTTAAGCCATTAAAGCCTATACTCCGAGTCTTCAAATTTCTAGATAAAGATATCAACCTGGCAGAATAGTATGTAGTGGCAAAGGATCTCAGGCCATTAAAGCCGATACTCCAAGTCTTCAAACTTCCAGACTAATGCCACAACCCGGCAATATACTATGTAGAACCAAGAAAAACAGATTTTCACCAATCAACATTGAGAAGTACAAAATAAAACTAGCTTACAGTATCGGAGGATGTCTGGACTTGGAGCCAGCGGACAGAGTTGCGGAGTCCTGGCTGTTGAACCTATTACATGACAAAAGCTCAAGTTTCAAAACAAGAATCGAGAGTAATTTAGAGAGAGAACATGTAAGTCTACATCAGGCATAAACGAAGAAAATGCTTACCCCGCGCGACCGCAGCTTGGATAACAGAGAGACGCTCCTATAGAATACCATTGCTCACGATGACCAAATTTCACTGCATCAAGCGATTTACCCGAAACAAATCAGATAACTCATACAAACGCAATCGCGTGAGTAATTATCACACAAACATCATCCGTGATCAAATCTCCGCATATACAACACGATATTGTCAAATATGATTACACATCACAAGAAACAACAACGTGCTTAGAGCAGAGGCAGACCAAAGTTAACCACCACGAGTTCTAATTAGTATCAAAACAACGAAATAACATTAAAATTGATAGAAAAGCTGATCAGCGCATGGCGATACAGTACCTAGAGTGGGAGAAGATTTGGGGGAATTATGGAAAAAGCAAACCAAGTAGACGGAATGCTTTGCAGTGTGAAGAGCGATTTGATGAATGGTTGGCTGGCAGCTCAGAAGTGGCGACTTTAGAATTAGAATAAGAAAATTCCAACGCCGCTGTTCGGTGCGTTTTCCTTTGACTTCCAACAGAAGTACAAAAACGTTTTTGTTCTTTTGACAAATTATTATTATTCCAAAGTTGTTATTTAATGACTTTTCCAAATTCCAAAGCTTTTTATATTATTATTTTTTCATTATAGCGCTCGTTTGCTTACTTTGATTACTTATAATAAAGTCATTAATTATTTTCATTTTTATTGTTTCACACCTAATATATAGTTAAATAATTTTAAATCTGTTACGTAATTGTCGTTGATTTTAAAAATATTTAATATTCAATTATTTAAAATTATTTTTATAGTGCGTTTTGTTGAGATGAAAAATGGAGGAATAAGATAAGTGAAAGTAAAAATGAATATATAATAAATAATCTTGTATTTGGTTAGGAGGATGAGATCGATGTAAAGTTATATGAAACTCTTCCGAAATCCAATTTTGTTTCCGTCCAAAATTGGGCGAAAAAGCAGAAGTATAAGGCAAAAAAAGACAAAAAAATACAATTTTTATTTTTGTTTACTATACCCATACATGTTAATATATAATTTATCTCCAATTATTTCTCCTTATTGCTGATAATACCATACGTAATTGACAAAGAGAATATAACAGAATCATTGAAAAATTGTTGCATCGAAGTCAACAATCTTGTTATAATTTTTTATTTATTTAAACTAGATACTATAGGATAAATGAATAATACTCATTTCGGTTAATATTTTTATTCGTAAAAAAATATCCTTATTCTTATTTGATAAATATATTTATTAATAAGATTTTTAACTTTGTTATATACTAAAATTATATTAATATAATAGTAATTTATTTATTTATTAATATAAATTGATGAGAAGGGTAATTCAATAAAATTATAAAATGTACTAATTTATTCTCTCAATCTGTTTTTCGCATACCAAACAAAAAAAAAATTATTTGAGATTTACTCTCATTCAAATTATACAAAAATCTTGAAGATAAACTATTATTCTTTCCATCTACTCCCCATTCCACTTCCATTTTACTCGCCCTTGAACCAAATGAACCTTTACAATTATTCGAATAAGTCATTTGGTTATAATTTACCGAATTTACTAATATTAATAAAAAAATGTGGATAAAAGTTCATAATTACCCTCAATCGACTATTATTAATTTACATGTCAAATAGAATTTTTTGTGACCATATTAATCCTATACATCTACACACGTTATACATACAATGGTGTATGTGTTCACCATTATATTGGTAGTTTAGTCATAAAAATTTTATCCGACTTACAATAAGTTAATAAATTGTAAATATCATTTTTTTAATATCAACAAATTTGATAATTTTTTACTAACTCATAAACCTATTTATTAGACAAAAACAAGTCTGATAAAAAAATTCAAAGAATAAAAAATTTATATAATTACACAAAATATCAGTAGATAAAGTGCAATAAATTGAGAGAATGAGATGCCTTATCTCTAATTTTTTTTTTATATTTAAATAAAAAAAGAGAAAAGGGTGGAAAAGCAGATCTAAGTGGGGGAACATAATTGCATTTATTAAACTAACCTAAGAGAAACAGACCTCCTCTATAATTGACCGTCATGAATTGCAAAGGTAACATCAACAACTGATTAATTAGTCCAATCAGCCCTTACAAATAACAAATCACTAAAGTATACACATGCATGTAAATTAGGCAACTCTGTTGTTGACCTTTGGCTTAATACACGAGCCATATTGTCCTCCTCCGGGCGGTTGTGCGGTGGTCCTCCTCCCTCCTAACGTCACCAGAATACTAGCCGCCATCGTTTTCCTTATCCTCTCTGAACTCCTTATTAGTTAACTATTTCTTGTAGAGGATTTGAAACCTTTTATTGGATTTGACATCATTTATTCTCATTCATAATTTTCAGACAAGATTTCGGGTTCATTCGTCTTTGTCTCTCTTCCCTCTCTGCGCCGAGACCAAGTTGGTGTCCGGTTTTGATTTGCTTTTTCCTCATGCGGCCCTGCATATCCAAGATTATCAAAAGGCATCCGGGTCTGAGGAATTTCAGCTCCGTATGTCTTCTTTCTGGAAGTTCATTTGACTCTTTATTTCAGTGGTCCACCACTTGCTTCTGTAGGTGCTTGGATTGCGACTTATTGATTCTGACGGAATGATTTTGCTTCTTTGTTTAAATTTGTTGGATATGTTATTGGATTATCGGGATTTTGGTACCTTAACGCATATGTTTAGGGAATTTGGGGCTGATTTATGTATTTGCAATTTGATTGTGATGTTCATCCAGTACTCTTGCATTTAGTGGAGTATGTTGCTTCTGTCATTGAGATATATATAGGGTAACACTGTGGTTGAAATATTGTTTTGACATGATTAATGCTATTTTAGGACATTGTGACGTATCGAGTTATTGCAGTCGTTATTTTGGTGGTCGTTTGTTAAGATTATGTTGTTGCTAGCCGTAGTATCTATATCGAAACGTAAATATTTGCTTAGTTTTCCTTTATGCTCCCAGAACTGTGATTAGGTTTACTTTGCTACTCAGAGGGGAATATTTATTCTTCATTAGGTTTGGAGGGTATTGTATGTTGAAGCAGCTATCAGTAAACCAGCAAATTTGGTTACTTTCTATAGATAAATGATTCAATTGAGTAAACTGAGATTAGGATGGGTTGTTTTTACACAAGTAATGTGATGGTTAATAGTAACTGATCTTTTGGTGAACCTGTAATATATAAAAGGTAATCAAGAAGTCCTTGAATAATTAGATTTTCCTTTTCCAGTTCCCCTGTATAACGTAATTTACACTTTGGTGTTGGGTGTCGAATTCATATTTTTTGAAACCTATGTTGAAATCATGGACTGTGCAAATTGGGTTTTATGTCTCCACCAACCGTTAAACTATAGTTGACTAATAATATTCAAATTTAATTTCCAGGCAAATGGTACAAGCATGTCTGGCATTCTACATAGAGGCAGTAATAGTCCAGGTTTAAGAAGTAGCCATATGGGCAGAACCATGTCGAAGATGTATGCTACTTCATGTGAAAAATTTTCAGCAGATGCGACTAAAGATAATCCTGTTTCGGATATGTTAGCTGATACATTTGGGAGGCTACATACTTATCTGAGGATCTCATTAACAGAACGTTGTAACTTGAGATGCCAATACTGCATGCCTGCTGAAGGTGTAGAGCTTACTCCTAGTCCTCAACTTCTGTCACAGAATGAGATTGTTCGTCTAGCAAATCTTTTTGTCAGTTCTGGGGTTACAAAGATTCGTTTGACTGGCGGGGAGCCAACAATCAGAAAGGATATAGAAGAAATTTGCTTACAGCTGTCAAATTTAAGTGGGTTGAAGACACTTGCTATGACGACTAATGGAATTACTCTGGCGAATAAACTTCCTAGGTTAAAAGAATGCGGGCTTAGTTTGCTAAACATAAGTCTAGACACGTTGGTTCCTGCAAAGTTTGAATTTATGGCTAGGAGGAAGGGACATGAAAGAGTGATGAAATCCATTGATGCTGCTGTAGAGTTGGGATATAATCCTGTCAAAGTATGTATAAAATGTCCTTGGCATTTTTGTTTTCGTTGAGTTCTTGCATCTAATCCCTTTAGTATTAGATTTAGTACAGATTAGTATTGATCACTTTTTTTCCACTGTCAAGATATTTTCCAAAAAAATAATGTACATATTTGAATCTGCTTTACCTCAGGTAAATTGTGTTGTCATGCGTGGATTCAATGATGACGAAATATGTGATTTTGTTGAGCTGACACGTGAGAAGCCAGTCAATGTACGGTTTATTGAGTTCATGCCTTTTGATGGGAATGTGTGGAATGTGAAGAAACTTGTACCTTACTCTGAAATGCTGGATATTGTGGTAAGGTAGAACTCTGCAGTCCCTTTATGTGGCTTCTGACTATCTTTTATGCATTCCCTGAGGGGCTCAATATTACTGAACAGGTTAAACGATTTACAGGACTTCAAAGGATTCAGGATCACCCCACAGAGACAGCCAAGAATTTCAGGATAGAGGGACATCAGGGTACAGTTTCTTTCATCACATCAATGACAGAGCATTTTTGTGCTGGTTGCAATAGACTGAGACTTCTAGCTGATGGGAACTTTAAAGTTTGCCTATTTGGTCCCTCAGAGGTAGAGCATTACCTTGCTTATATTGTCACCCTGAGAGTTTCATGTGGTTCCTGATTTTACATTTCTTTTTCCTGATGCTTTGGACAAATAAATCCCACCCCTTCCATCTGTGATAAAATCTTCTGAAATAAAAGAGTCGAATAAGTTAATTGTGCTCCATCCTGCTGCAACTAACACATAAGCTACACTACTACTTCTATTGTAAATGAGATCAAGGACCAAAACAGGTCCAAAGATCCAGGAAATTGTAACAATAGGCCATAGGGTTAATTTAGGCGTCTTATCTTCTGTTTAAGGGTTTTCCAATCACCTTTTCATGTGTTATTTTGTTGTTTACTATAAAAGAGAAAGCATAAAGTACATTTTACTGAAGAATTGTAACTCCAAATATGTCGAGTTGAAATTAGAGTTTGTTCACTTTGTTCGTAGAGATACAAGTGAATACCTACTAAATTAGCAAAGAATTAAAGAGGAAAATATTATAAAATATTTTATAACTCCTCTACAAGCTGGAGTGTCTCTATCAATCATGCTCCCCATGTTGTGCAATGTCTTAAATTGCTTCTTTCTTAAAGCTTTAGTGAACACATCTGTTGTTTGCTCTGTAAAAGGAGTAAATGGGGGAAAACTGTGAGAATCGGTCAAATATTTTGATCCAAATGCAAGTTGAACTTATAAGCATTACAAAGAATTGATTAGTGCAGTTTTTTGGAGTGAAACATATTGATAATCATCAGATATTTGGCATAGGTAAACATATTGAACTTGGCCTCTGGATTCTCCAATAGTCATTATACTTTGGCCGGTTATCAATGATGCAACCAGTAGTGGGATGGAAATCGAACTGCCAAACGAAGTAAAATTAAGCTATTCTTTCAGGTAGTGGTTTTATGTATTTGTTCCGACCAACTTGGTCGTCTTGTAAACCCCCAAATATATCATAGGAGCAATCGAGTTTGAGTAGATGCATTAAGCTTCAGTTTTCCATGTTAACAATATCAGATTGAACGGATGCATTTTGGTCATATATAATGCTGTTTAAATTTGGCTGTGAGATTTTGTTATTAGATTTGGACCCTGCTCCTGTGAACATTTGAAGATTTCATTTTAAAGTAACATTCTTATCTTATTCTGATGAGGAGGCATTTTTTCTTTCAGGTTAGCTTGAGGGACCCTCTGCGTCGTGGTGCTGATGATAATGAACTTATGCATATAATTGGAGCAGCAGTATGTGACTCTTGTTGCTTGCTAATAATGTTGTAAACAGTATATTTTTTTTTCTTAGAATTGTTGAGGCCTCTGCTCTCCCACGACTGCACAAAAAGAATGCACCAGGCAACTCCTGGAATCATTTTTGGGCAGGGTGGGTGATTGGGGATGGGATGTTCAGACTTTTGTCAAAACTTTTATGCACAATTCGACTATTTCAGATTTTGTGTTGCTTGATTTTGTACTGATATTTGTTCCTGAAACCAGATCAAAAGGAAGAAAGCAGCCCATGCTGGAATGTTTGACATTGCAAAGACTCCGAACAGACCAATGATACATATTGGTGGCTAGGCATTATCACCACTGGTAAATTACCCTGTATGTCATATTTAAGCTGAATTTCTTCATCCTCTTTTTTATAATCCCTACTTGCTTCAGTTGTAGTGTTATCTGGTTGGTTTCTCACATTGTCGAATATGTTAGTATTATGGCCATGTTTCTGGAGACATATGACAGGAGACGTTTTAAACTTTTCTCTTATTGGAATTTACCATTTAGCTTTGCCAAGTACTTGGTGATTATACATAAAGACCTATGATTTGGTGAACTGAAATGAAAGGATTCTTCTTTTATGGGATGTCATGCCATGCATTGTAGACAGGCACAATGGCATTAGTGATAAGTAAGTGAAGCAGAGACATCTTCTAAGATACCCACTGACAGTCGCAGAATAAGCAAAGACTTATACATCATCGTCGAGGGTCAGCCAAGTGGATGCTCTTTTTCGACTTTTCTCTATCTAGATTGTTTCCAAAATGTAATTCAATTCAGCCCTTCTTGTCTACGTTATTCTTTTAACTGTAGGTCCACGATCAAACCGACGTGGCTGGACTACAGTTAGTCCAGTCTTTTTTATCTGGCATTTATATTCAATTACTGTTGCTGTAACCAACCCTACCGGACTTTTCATGTTACCATTTTATTCAAGTCACTTCGTCAATGGTCATGGCAAAATGATACACATCCTGAACTAAAACTTCTGCTGTTTTTCTTCTTGCCATGCTTCTCTTCCTATTTTCGTCATTTCTGTGTATGAATGCAGATGTGAATACATACACACATAAGAGTATATGTATATATATATATATATATATAATATATATATATATATATATATGCTCCTTGGTCATTTTTACTCACAATTTTTGTAATTTTTCTCTTTCAGGTGTCATGTTTAACTTGATTGTGTGGTTGAGCCATTGGTTCTTTCCTGTAGCTGACAAAACACCAGAAAGGAAAGGGACTTCTATAAGGGAAACTGTGAAGAAAGAGAGAGCTAATTACGGAACCCTACTTTTGTGTTATTACTTATTCTCAAGGCAGTACATTATCAAGCTGAAAGTATTGGAAATGTTATAGACTATACGAATTTTAATGTTTCTTGTATTTTGGAGAATACCAATGCCAATTTTCTCATATATCTGGTATACGTATATAACCCTCTTCTCTAGGAGGTGACTCACGCATACACTTTCTTTAACATGATTAAAGATTCTGTCTAGTCTTGTTGTTACTTAGGCAATAGTCATTAACTTTAAGTTTCAGGACAAGCCGAAGTTTAACATGGATTTAGCAAATATTGAGATTTAACAGACTCTAGGTGACTACTTATATCTTTATCCCCATGACTATATAAAAATAACCAAATGGAGGCATTGAATTTGCAGATTACTTGTATGCTCTTTTCTGAAACTGCACATTTTTAGTGGACGTCATTGACCACTCTGATTCAAAGAATATAATTATCTAGATGTTGAATGCTAACTTTCTTTCTTTAATTTCTGTGTTGTTTTTCCCTTGAATGAATTTTTCTTCCATTTCAACTTACTTTCAAGTGTCCGCTACAGAAATGAATGGTATTGTCATCCTTACGTTGTCGCCAGCTTTTGGTATGCTTCTGCTTCATTTTAAGGTTTATGCAAAATGGTTGGTTACTACTTCAGTTATGGAAACATGTTGAATTGTTTTACAGGTATAGATCCAACTGGCTACAGCTGAGTGGTTCCATCGATACATCATGCATGCAAATCAACTTCCAAGTGTTAGATAGGTAACTCTGTTAGTGTCTATATATAACATGTACACCATCAGGTGATGTCCTACATCTGCAGGGTATGTATAATTATATGATTCTCTCTTGAGAAAAATAGGTATTGTTGCACTGCCGTTCGTCTGTTTTGTGGCATCTACTAAATTGGACCATGCTAAGAGATGAAGGTGTCTACTTCAGATAGTTGTACAAGTGCTTGAATATGTTGGATATTGCATATGAGGAAGTGGTACTAATGTTCTAGACTTTCTAGTACCAATCTCCCTTCAAGATATAACTTTCATGACTCAAATTTATGCCCGTGACGGTTATGTATTGTGTATAATGGCTTCCCCCTCTTTGGTTCATAAAATGATATACATGACGATGGGCAGACATTTCTATCTTTTAGTGAGACAGATTATTGGTGTGACGGATCTAGAACTAGTTACGAACTTGAAAATGAGAAGGGAGGAAAACAACACATTAGCTTTTTCTGGCGTGAGATTTATGGCATCCAATGGAAGAAGGATATGATTGATCAGACATCATAATCTATTTCTAAAGGAGATAGATTTTTGAGGTGAGAAACACAGGGCAATTCAATATGTGGGGGGATATTTGGATCCAACAAACGAAATGAACAAAAAGGATGTTTTTTTCACTTTGAACAGAGAGGTAAAGAGAATTACAAACACAAAACTATGGCCATTAACCTTACAAGGTCCATGGACTAGTGAATCTTTATGGATTTTTTACCCATACTGAAGAACTGTTCATTTTAGTTATATAAATTGCTACGTAAATCCGTGATCTCAACATCCATTATTTCAAACCAGACATACTTTTCAGTGTCTATAACAACTGGGAGTTAAAACATTGGTGCTGTATACATGTTCGAAGGAGGATATCTCCTTCTGTTTTGCTTGATAAATCAGTCAATCACATCTAAGGGAACGAGTTTTCCACTGTTCTTGTACTCCGGTGCTTTACTTGAAAGAGTTCTAATAAATTCTGTGATCTCTTAGGTGGCTGTGATTGTCAGAACCTTTCAGTACATATATGCTGAAAGAATGAATATCACATAATGAAGAGGCCAAAAGGAGATGAACAAGCAACAGTAGCAATTCTGACTGAATGCAGATACAAGTTGCTGGGATGGAGATATTGTCCACTTTCTTTGATTTTCTGATCTATGACTTGGATTGTAGGCACAAAGAACTTATATTTGACAGCCTCCTATCCTGCTTCTTGAAGCAATCCAGCAGAATGACAAAATGAGAAGTAATTTTCAGAATTTCCCAGCAGCTCCAAACAGCAAAAAACTTTTTGTCGAGTTCCAAATTCAGTCACATGCCAAAATATCATGCAAAATAAAGAATAAGTGTCTCCTTCAAATCTCTGGAGAAAGAAAGCCAAACATCAATCTGATCTTGTCTGAAATCCAAAACCACCCCTTCCCTCCCCTCCTGATAAAAAATTAATGAATGAAATGTGTAAAAACCTCTTTTTCTGCACACAAACTAGTGGTAAGAGTCTTGTCAATTTCCCAGAGTTTTCAACTAGCAGAGAGGCATCTCACCAAATGTATTGATTTGAGAAGGTCTGAAAGACAGTAGAGGAAATTCATTCATATCAAGAAAGAATCCATCTACATCTCCCCAGAAACTCAAGAAGGCATTTGGATTCTCTCCATCGCATATGTCTTCAATCTCCTTCTTGATTCTTTGTGTATCTTGCAATACAGGAACACCCTCTGATTCAATGTTCTTCCTTGCTTTGCTACCACAAGGCTTTGGCGGCAGAGAATGGGATGAAGAACTATTCCTGTTGTCCGTGCTTGCCTTCCTTTCAACTGGTTTACCTGTAAGTCTTTGGACAAGCTCTCTGAAATTCTCAACGTCCGTCTTTATGATTTCTGGTGCAACTATGTGAATTATGCGTATCTTTGGCTTCTGTTTGGAAATTATACGTGAGTCATTATGCACCGCCAACTTAGGTGGAGCTAAGGTTGTGTGGAATGACTGAGGCTTCATATTCTCTTTGTGGCTACTGATGGAGTTGTATCTATGTCTCAAGAGGTAGAGACAGAGAGTTATTTGGTATCTTGTGGTTATGATGCAGCAGAAGATTGGGGTTCAATTTTATACAGTAGAACCAGACTTGCCTAGTTGGAGCAACAGAAAGTCCAACTATCGGAAGAAAAATAAGGTTGTCTTTTGGAAGTAATGATCGGATGGATCCTTGTCTGAGAGGCTGTTAGTTACTTGGTGTAAACACCCGTACACCAACCAATACGTGGATTTAAATATAATACATCGTTATCATGATGTAAAACATTATGGTTTACTTTGGATCATGATAAACTGATTAGTCAATGCTTATCAAGACATTTTCCCATCAACTAGCAGGGTCTCAGTATTGTTTACACCAAGTCGACTTATTTGTTTATGCTACATGTGATGCAGCAAGTATGTTACTCATCAGGTACGTATGATCGATAAGTTTCATTCAAGAAAACTCTTGGAAGGTGTTGAGATCATTATCTGTGCTTGTTGGAACTAGAATTTCCTTTCTTACCACATTCTGACAATGTTGTTCAAGTTCAGACCAGTTGTTTATGATCTTGAATTGCTATATGCCGACTCCCAACTTGTATCTTTCTATATGTTTTCATAAAGTCAATCTGTTTTAAGTATAAGCAACTTGTGAGTGTATGCTGACATCGGACTAAGTTTGTCTCAATTTGCCCCAAGAATTGCTTGTAGTTTTAGTCATTGACTTTGCTGTCTATAATTTTGATTCTTTAGGGTTGAGAAATAGAAGGCTATTGCCCGAAAGCATAAAGTCATTGTTTAACGTTTCTCGTTTTTGTATCGTAATGTGTTGACATCCGTAGTAGTACCACGGAGCTTCGATCCGACACCTCTAACAGGGACAAGGGTGACATGGATTGAACACAAAAGTTGTCACAAGTTTTAAAAGTAGTTGCGATACAAGTACAGAATGTGTACGTCGGAACGATCATCAAAACATGTTTGATCTATAAATTGGATGATTCTATATATCGGTGATACCAGTGAAAAAAAAGAAAAATACTAAAACAACCCCGTAAGTGCAAAATACCCTTCTACAGGATGCACGAAGACTGGGACATCATAAATCTTGACATAAGTGTGTGGAGATGTTGGGATTTATGGTCTTAATTATTATGATCATAAATGGTTAGGTCTGGAAATGCATTCCACTTCTAATATAATGAAAGCAAGTACAGTAGTAGTGGGATTTTTAAATGTCACTCAAGGCCAGGGTTGAGGGCAATGGGTGATTGCCAATGAAGTATTGATGACGCTTTTGTGCATGTTGAATCCACGACTTCACTCAAGGAAAAAACAACCACCAAGTGGGTTTTGAGGGTCAACTCTTTCAGACAAGGCTTCCTATTTGGAGACACCTACTACTCTTTCTCAAATAAATATACCATTACAAAACTCTTTTATTACATTGTCTTCCTCATCTCAACTCAAAATATCAAAATACCAAATTATTTTCAATATATACATTAATTGACATATATATATGTTTTCAAAGTTGGATGTTAATATTTTTATGAACTATGATTGGTTCAAATTCAAGTGCAATTTATGACTTGCATTCACAAATAGGGGTGTAAAGAGGCAGATTTATTGGATGGGTTTGATCAGATTGAGAGTTGTATGTCATCACTGTTCTAAAATAATACTTTAAAAGCTCTAACAAAATTGAAACTTTTAATAAATTCAGGATGGTACTAGACAAGATCCGGTAAAATTAGAATTTAGGATCACGCCAAAATCGAAGCTTGGACCTGCAAGCAAACTCGTTTGCCCAACACTTGTCCCAATTTCTATCTCTATATATTCTCAAAAACTATATTAAAAGATCACCGAAAAGATTCGAATTTACAAGATGGTATATTTCAAAAGGGTTTAATGTAATTTACCCTTTATGATATTGCAAATGAACAAATTACACCCTATGAAAAAAATTGCTTCATTTTAAAAAACACAGAGAGAGTAAATTGCTAAAAAAAAAAAAATTATAGATGGATAATTTGCACATTTGTAATATCAATATTATAAGTTGCATTTTTCCTATTTCAAAATGATTTTGAGAAAAACTTTTAAATGCCATAGCTGCAGGCCTTTTTAACTTTAGGTATACATAACTACTATGACATTTTATCAAATCTAATGACATCAAGATTTATACGTGTGTTTATGTGTATGTTTTGGGGCATCAGAATTCCATTCTTGCATCATATTTTTGTACAAAAAATATCGTTACGTGCAGTGATCAACATCATTAGTTGGATCATCATTGGGCCACAAGAATTAGAGTTTAGTTAACCGGCCGGGGAAAGCAAGAAATTGCGATGAACAATGGCAATGGGGTATTTTAACACTTTACTACAAACAAACAAACAAGTTCAAATACTACAAACAAACCTTTCATAGATCGACAAACACTAGAATTGTTGAAACATATTTGTTTTTATAAAGTTAATAATTATACTATTATATTCGTGTTCCAATAAATTGAGTAATTTACTGACCAATATATTACTGCGATCAATACATTAATATAATTAAAAATTATAATAAAATATAAAATGGGACAAACACAACTCGAACCCATAATGAACAAACACTTGGAGTCCTATATAAAACCAATATTCAAAATTGTGGTTAGGGTTGAACAAGCTTCACATGTAGTTTTATTCGTGTTTTAGTGCCAAATTTGGTTGCCTGTTGCCTAACTATCCAATTCTTATGGTTTTTTGACAAACAGAAGTGTTTGTTTTTAGTTGACCTTTCACAAGAATATTTGTAGGTATTTAAGAGAAAGAGTCTTAACATAGCTAGATTAGACATCAGACCACATAAATTTTAACTATCTCAAAAAAATATAAATTTCAGCCAAAAGATATCCCAACTTACCTAATGATAATCTGGTAAAATGTCAATCATAAAGAAAGAATACAAACAAATAAAATAGATTTTTTTTATTAAAAAAAGAACAATACTCTAAATATATATATATATATATATATATATATATATATAAAATACTGTAGAATGAAATAATCATAACAACAACAATATTACTAGAAAATAATAGCAAGTGGCATTGCTGTATATCTTACATAGAAATTCCGAACTAGTCTCTTCTTATCCACATCAACAATTAAATTGTTTATTATTTTCGATTAATCTACTTGCCTCATGTCATAAATTATGACTTATATCTCTTTTAAAGGTATCTAAATAAAAATATTTCTCCTAAATGAATCCTTTTAAACATAGAAATATTTCTAATTTAAATCAAAATTTAATATCATTAACTTCCATATAATATTTTTTATGTGTATGCATGCACTAACCAGATACACAAACAATTCTACCTAATTTTCAATTTTGATGGAAAAAACCTTGGTCTAAAAGGGCGCACCACCGAATTGTTTCCAATGAATTATTATTAATTAAAAATAAATTAATTTAATTATTACTATTGAATATCAATATTTAACAAATTTACAACAATCAAACAAACTAAACTAACCTTACACTACTGTTACGATAGAAACACCACCTATAACTACTATTATATATAGCAAGGTTCGAACCCTATTTAACTTCTTATTTGTCTACTTTTCTACTTCTTCGTCTCTTATCTAACCTTTTAAGCGTTTTCATTCTCAGTAAAAAAATTTGTAAAAGCCATAAGAATATTTTAAATTGAGGTGTATATCATCATCAAATCAATATACTTTTAATAATAATACCTATAAAAAATATTATAGTGGAACTGAAAACAAAAACACAAACAAACAAACATGTGGTACACATTGCCTGTGGTGGGGGTGGTGGAAGAGTCTGCTGCTACCATATAATACTAACATATCTTTCATTTAGAAGAAATTTAAGTGGTTTGATGGATATTAGAATAATTATTAGAGTTACAAGAAAAACAAATGATATGAATGAATCAACAACACAAACAAAATCGCATACACAGCTGACAAAATAGACTTAATTTATATGAATTTCATCACTATATATTTACATTATGAATTTTGAAGATACATAGCACACCATATTCATATATATATATTAATTAAAGAATATTTAAGAAACTAATTAATGGATGAAATCACTACAATTCATTCCCTACCCCTACGACCTTAATTCACTCTCAATCCACAAAACAAACTGATCAACAACACCAAAACATATATATATATATAGGTAATTGAAGCTAATTATTAATAAATCCGTAGCTAGGTAGGGCTTAAGGATCGGAAGAAGCCCTTGGGAGAGGGAGAGGGAGAGGGGGAAGACTCGCCTCCTCCGGCGGGGATATCTGCGAGAACGGCGGCCCAGCGGCGGATGCTGAGGGTGCGTGCAGGCTTGAAGGCGTGAGATCTGGGAGTGGTGGAGAAAAGGGTGGAGGACTGAGAGAGGATGAGATAGACGAGGGCTTGGACGAGAATGAACAAAACCACCTTCCACAACGTTCCTGATCCTAAGCTCTGAATATCATCCACCATAACCTCCATGGATTCCAAATATATACCAACCTCTAATATATATATATATATATATATATACTTGCTCAAGATTAATTAAAGGGGATGATGATTATGATGATGATGAGTAGTCCAGAAATGGATATTCAAGTATCCACATACACACACTAACACACATATATATAGGGAAGAGGGAGAGGGAGAGGAGAGATGAAAGCCGACGTATTTGACTTGGCTTCTCGGGGAAGGCTGCAATTGCATGCTTTTTCAAGACTCGTCTCTACAATTATTTGCACGTGATTATCACGCTTTAATATTTATATTTATATAAAAGAGGAGATTAAGAGAATTATCATTCAAAATATAATCATCATGCTCCAATAATTGCCCACCTTTTATTCATCTCTTCAATAAATTAAAATACATAAACTAATATTGGAGTAGTGAACTAATGATTGTTTATAAATGATTAAGTAGCATTCAAATATGATATTTATATTTAATTGCTTCGGCAACACCAACTACACTGCGGAGTAAGTTCCAGGAAGATTTCCCAATTCTCAACACTGATTTAGCATCACACACGCTGACCATAATTATCTTTCACGATAATTATACTTTTTTTTTTCTTAAATTTGATGTAATCATGCATAAATTTTTTACATTTTGAAAATTTATATTTAGTACACATTATGTTTGTTTCTATCTAATAAATAATTTATTTTGTTAGTTAAAATTTACCGAATTTGATAATATTAATAAAATAGTTGGATAAAAAAAATCATATTTAATCTCAATTGATTTATTATTTATTTATTACAAATTAAGTAAATATTTTTATCATCAAATTACACCTTATACATATTTATACATTAATACATGTGAAGATGTATATCTTCCCAATTATATTCTTTTGGCCTAAAATAAACCTATAATAAGCCAATTAAGGGTAAATATCGATTTAGATTCAGATTCAGATTTCTGTTAATATCAACAAATTCAATGAATTTTATCTAACAAATGAACTATTTATCAAGAAAAAAAAAACAAATTTTAGGGATACTAAATATAATTTTTCAAACCACATAGGATTTACGCATAATGATGCCAAACCTCAGGATATATAGGAGAGTGTAATTATCCTTTATCTTTAATCCACTTTTAAGTATTTTAGTGAATCGATTATAATTATATCATAAATTTTAATTATCAATAATTAATATATGTCAACTATCAATATCAAATGATCATGTTAATAAACCAATAATTACTATCACAGTACGTAAACCAATTATACCATTAAAGTAGATAAATACTCACACATTTATAAAACTCAAATGCATGACTTTAAATTTATTTATAAAATCACAATCTGAACTATTAGGTTAATACATCATTGATTGATCCACACACCTAAATACGCCTACCTTAGTGACAGAAATTTCGATCGCACTACATTAATTTGTGGATTAGGAGAATATATAGTTGGACAACACCGAAGGCTCTAAACTTTGATGAGCCAACGAGGCAAGTCTTGTCCGAATGACAAGGACTGCAAAGTTAAGGTTTCAAAACTCTTCGCTAAACAAAATTGTTAAGTTTGGTCTCACATGTGTACATAAATGTTGGTTTACTTATATAGTAATTTGTAGCTTATTGTTTTGTTCGTTATAAAATATTGCTGAGGTATATATATTTATGATATAGTTAATTATTTTTATAAATAAATAAATAAATAAAAATTTGATGGAATCTCAATCGAACGTGGCATCTTGGTGGTAGTACCTTGTACATAATGTTCACTGAGATGGGGCAATTTGTACTTGGGAAAAAAAGGCAATTATTTCTGTATTATCACAAGCGCTAAAGAGTGAAGTGTTAGGCCAATCAACCGAAGCTCTCTTTCATGCGTGGTCCTCAAGGGTAAATTGTGGTGCCCTATCTAATAAATACATATTTATAGTAAATTATAATGAGTGGATATTTGTTAGATGATCGTTAATTTTAAAAGGTATTTGTAATTTTTTTATAAAAAAAGAATATTTGTAATTATAACAAATTTTATGGAGAGTTTACTGCCATTCATCCTTAATTCAATTTCATCAATCTGCTCTGGCATTATTAATAAGTAGCGCATTCATATTATTCTCTAAACCTCACCCTTTTTTTTAATTCTTTTGTCTTTTCCCCTTGCTACATCGATACAACTAATATACATTATCATAACAACACATAATCAAATACTAGTATTATGACACACATTGTACATGTATAGATTTTACAATACTATTTTAAAAATATTTATTATTTGATAAAATATACAAAAAAAAATGATAAGTTTATAATAAAATAGTATAAAAAATATATAAAATAAAAAATAAATCAAATATAATAGGAGAGCGGGAAGTTATAAAATAAATTAAATATAAAAAAATCAATTATAAAAGAAGAGTATTTTTCTTTATATTAAAATCTTTGAAAAACACATAGATTAACATCGCCTGAGGATGAGGTTTATATATAAAAGTTTGAAATTATGGATTCGATTTTAATTATATTAATGATATATTGGTTGAATTTTTGTGTATTATTCACGTAATCATTAATGTAACATAAGACATAGAGAAACAAGTGTAGACATTAAAATCTTTATCAAAAACCCAAAATCATGAACAGCAGAAGAATGCCAAACCCTTCTCGAATGGATTCCCGCCTCGTTGCTGTGAAGAAGGAGGTATCTGCTTGCTTTCATCTTCTTAATTTCTTTGTTTTGGTAGTCAGTAGTCATTTGTTTTCTGGGGTGATTGTGTTTTGTTTGCGGAAGTTAATGTGCGTCGTCTCTCTCTCTCTTTTCTCTGTCTGTTGTCCATCTATGTTCTCTTTTAGTTTTTCTACTGAAATTTATGTAGTTTCATTCATAAGTACATTAAATTTCAGCAAGAATCAGGCCCTTTTACTGTGTTTTCAGAATTCTGCTTTTTATAACACTGATGTTTTTTTTTTTTTTTTTTCTTTTAATTTTGTTTTGTTTGTAGGATATGCGAATATATATTAGTGTTGCATTATGAATATAGTATCAATTGTTATAAACAATCAGTAATCAACCTGCATTTGAGTGCTGAATTGGTGGGATTTGAACTCATGACCTTAAAGCCTTGATTGTTTTCTGGGAGAATTGTTCTTCTATATGCTTCTATCCAGGTTTTTAATTTCTTGTTTTCTGTCTCAAGTAATAAAAGTTTCTAGGGTGATATGTGTAGTACTTCTTTGTAGTTGTGATAGATGAATGGTCTCACTTGGTGAGTTCATTGATCCATGTTGGTAAGAAAAACTCGTTCGATGAAAAGCATGGGGTTCTCAGTCCACAAACGTTAGATCATGTGATATACCTGCATTGATCATTTGTACCCCCATCATCTAACAGTCGTGGAGCTTTGCGTAGTAATTCAAATAGCGATTATTCACGTGGGTGAAACTTTTCTTGTTGTGAAAAATTGCATGCATGTATGACAAGGTAATGCTTTTTCTTAATTTAACAAGCAAATTGTTTGTTGATTACTTCCGACTCTCGTGTTGATATTCGACCTTTTAAGGAAATTGCAGAAGCACAATAGATAGATTCTGTCTTCTACGTGCATTCTTTTCGACAATTTACTAAATCACCTCTCTGATTTAGAACAGTGATTATAACATTTATTACAGTTATCCAGTGTGTATTCATTACCTTGACTTAGCAAGAAGTATAAATGGATTCTAGAAACTTAACTTGAGGATTCGGAATTGTCTGAAAGAAGAAGTTGTGAAATTACCAAACATGACGAGAGAATAAATTATCAGTAATATAGAATGAAGGGAGTAATCTGTAATGAAGCCAACCAATATGAGGTCAAAGTGATGGTAGCTGACATTGAAATCAGTTCAATACATCGAAAAACTACAATGTATTTTTATATTTTGATTTATCTAATCTCTAATAATTTATTCTATGCAAATCTCTCGGTGGTTGACCTCTCGCATCAGTTACGGACCTTGAATGATAGCTAACAGCATATATTTGATGTAAGCTTTTCCAGCAGCGCATTTTGATTGTGACAGATCTGATTGTCAATGTTACGTTGAATGTGATGATCTTGCTTTGATGTTTGGAAATATTAATGATTCTGCCTTCTGTTTTGGATATAAGGACACTTAAATTCCAGACTGTCTGTTTGGATATTTGATCGATTCTCACATGCGTTATTTTATCTAGAGACATTAGCTGAATATTTCATCCAAGACATCCTGTTTTTGGAAATTTTGTTTAGTTCATCTCAGAACCCATAAACGAAGAAACTCATAAGACGGAGCAACTATTGTCGCAATCAATGGAACGGTACGTGGAGAAGCAGAAGTCTAAACTTCCTGTGGAGTTGGGATCAGCTGAATCAGAAGAGGATGACATTCCATATCTCACCGGGAAGCCATTTTTTGATGTGGTGTTAGCAAAATCACATGTCAACCCGACCTATCACTTCGTAATTACTTAACTTCCATTTTCTTCTGTTTTGTACTAGTTAAAAATGCCAATCCATCTGATTATCACAATGGTTCATCGTGTCTTACGTATGTGCCAAATCTTAATTATGAAATCGAGCAATTTATCGTATTAGTATTTGTGTTCATTTAGAATTTTGCATTAATGATACAATGGAGAAGGCCTTGTTTCGCCAATTGAGTCTTAACACATTTTTTTAACACGAATAGTATAACGTTGCCATAGGACAGCTGAAACAAGACTTAATTCTTAGGAGGTCGTGGGACCTTCAGACATGGACAATTATAATGATCCATGTACAGTGGATTCTATGTGAATTCTATTATGCCTGTGTTTGTTCCAAAACACCCTAATTACATGAAAACAACTTAACTAACAGAAATCTTTTGTTCTGTTTCTTACAGCAACTACCAGTGAGGATTGTTCGCGAGCTTCCTCGCACCACAATTCCTGTAGTTCTCAGATACAATCGCAAAAACTGGAACCTGGATTATATTGGAAACTGTACCAATCCGAGGTTTGACCCCAAATGGAGGAAATTTGTGGTTGATAACAATCTGGAAATTGGAGATGCTTGTGTCTTTGAACTAATGGAGCACAGCGCAACGAATATCAAGTTCAAAGTTCACATCCTAAGGGGCAAGTTGCCTCCTGAATTGCAGGCAGCTATTAATTCTCGAGTACTGTGGAGAATCCGATAGAACTTGACTAGATTCTTTTGTCTGAATCGCATGAGCCACATTTGCATAAACATGTGTTGTTTGATTCTGATGAACTGCTCTCTCTTGTGCATTTCACTTTTGTAGTTCAGTTGTACTGTGGTTTCTTCCTGAACTGAGTATCCACCTTAGCCTGCTGAACTGTAATGTTTGTCTCTGTTTTTGCTTTCTGCTATCTACTGCCGTAAAGAACGTTTGACTGCTATTTCCTCATCAAGTGAAAAAGGAGCATCATTTCGCCTGGTTTTAGCTTTGCAATTGTACGAGTGATCGACAGTCGACTGATATCTTTCCCTTTGTCAACTTTGACAGACATGTGCTCATTGTGATCGACAGTCGACTGATATCTTTCCCTTTGTCAACTTTGACAGACATGTGCTCATTGTGTTTTTGTCCGTTTTTACACGATGCGGACCAATTTTACGAGTGGATTGAGGAATTAGACACTTCTTAGTTGCTTAGATTGAGTTGCAACATTACATTTTGAATTTTCTCCTTCACAATACTCCCAAATAAGGTGGATTTGAATCTTTTTTCTTTTTATTCATAAAAGCATAAATAGGAAAGAAGAGATGGGTTCAAATTTCCAAAAGGACCCGTTTTCTTTATGTGGATGGGTGTGAGGAGGTGTGGGCATGCTTGTGTTTTCAATGGACTGATTTAGCTACAACCTCATCTTAACAAATATGATGAGATGTAATGCGTTTACACTTTAGAGCTTTATTTTGGACTGAAGTAGGCAACAATGAGCCGCGCAAAGACTGTGAAAGCTTTTAACTTAACTGCATGGAAATTCTATTCAACATCCAAATTCTACAGGATTTTGATGGGTTGGCGTTATGAATTCACAACACCACCACGCCAATAAACTAAACAATCTGGATCTCAATGGCGACAAGGCTATTCCCCTCAAACATTGGTTGCAACACTGATGTTAAAGACTCGAACCCCTCTACAGGGATTTACCATTTTCAGATTTGTTCTGATGTTGACAATTGAGAATCCAGAACATGCTCGCTCTGCCCGAAGGAAACAGTGAAGTGCACAAATTGACAAGTAAAATCCAAACATTCCCATCATCTCAGCAAATTATGAACAATATGATGAAAGGACTTAGGTACAATAAAGCCATATGCTCGATATAGCAACCCAAACGCTGAAAAGAAAGTTCCGAGGTGGTGGTGGTGGGGAGAGCAAAAACGTTATAAATCATTTTGTTGTGATTTACCAAAATTTGTTGGATAAAGTTTCAAGCACCATTAAGAGCACCGATTACACTTCTAACGAGATATAAGAGATGGGAGGGGAAAGGAATAAGAGAATGCAAGATTCACACTTTACGTTATTAAACAGAAGCAGAGTCATTCATGGCAAATTTACACTTCACTTGACCGTAATCAGTGATAAGACTGCTCAGGCCTCCTACGAAATTTACATTACCTGAAAACAAAAGGAGTGAGAGGCATCAGACAGAATGGTCAGAGAAAGATTATTGCATTGCAAGAACAAACATAATTCTGCTGAAAATAAAAAACTTGAACAATGTGCAGTGCTGCAGAACATAAGCAGAGTATCAACAAATATATTTTGGATCATCATTGCCTTATAAGCAGAAAGATTTCCATTATTCTCAACATAAAGAGATAATAACATACATGAAATTCCAAGACCATGAATTAGTGTAAAATACTCAGATCAATCATAAACCCAAACTTATCCCAAAAGTTCCAGCATGAGATGGGTCAAATATCAATACAATGCATGATAACATGCAGTACTGACTCTCTTTTTAAATAAGTATCAGCAATTTCATTACATAACCATATTCCCCAATCTTCATATCCCCGAAAGCAAAATAAAACAACAATGGACGCCATAACGAGTATGACATAATCTTTCAAAGAGAATATTCTGATAGTAGTGCATAATCTTTCACGAATTTTTGTGTCTTCATTTCAAATTCATGATGATAAACAGAAGTAGCATATTTAAGATTTTAGAATAGTGATGGTTTTGAAAGATATAGAGAGAATCAGAGAATGAGGGACCTAAGGGGCGGTAAGTTTCAACATAAAGCAAAGTAACCACATTCATACGACTCTTCACCTATATAATACTCCCCAATGTACAAATAATACAACTTGTCACAAAAAAAACAGCAACTTCCCATGTTCTTAAGCCAATGCACCCAGACAAGGCAAAGAAATGGAAAATGTTTACCAACTGCCACCTCAAATTTTCGGAGTTACCAATAAAACACTCAAAGCTACTCCAGATAGAATTCCAACCAGTCATTCATGGAGCTAGAGAAATACTAGCATCCTGACTCACCCTAATGGTGAACCATTACCTTCTGATCTCCAAATTGAACTGATGAACAATTCAGAAAGTAAACAAGCTAATGCACATTATTAGGTCCTGTTGAGTATATATCCAAGACAACCCAATTACCAGATTGCACTAATTTTTAACCTGAACTTATTATATTCATTAAAAAACTCAATTCCCAATCACGTTGTTCCAACAGAAAAGAGTCAGACATAAAGGCTTTTACATAATCACAAGCTCCGATGTACAGATTACACTATCTCATCTAGGATCAGAAGTAGGTTCATTGTATGCAATGTACCAGATGCATCTTCTGAGTAAATGTAATAAGGATAGAAATGAAATACAATTAGCCAAGAATTTAGACAGATGAGAAAAAGGGAAACGATAAATGACAAATAATGTATTGACTTTAACCTGATTATTCAATGAAATTTGACAGAAAATAAAATTGATCAAATAAGCCGAAGGCTATTGAGCAAAAAGTTTTACTCGTGAGCTTCAGGGGACAAGCTCACCTCAGAATAGAAATATGATAGACAAGTGCATGGATCTTGATATGCCCTAAGATAAACATAGAGCCAATTATCTCTACTATGCTGAAGCCTATTGCCGATAGCAACAGTCAATTCAAAATTTTAAACATACACAACAGCCCAAGGACCATGTGTCAACTTCATTCAACTACTGATTATTGGTTTTGCAAAGAAAATTTTATTGAAAAGAACTAGAATTAGTTTTTTAAAAAAATATATATTTACGAGGAATTTCTTTATCACAGGCAAACCAGTGATGGAGTTTCGACTAAAATGAGGAACAAGGACCACTGTGTAATCAATACATACATGGAAACTGCCGCTACTATCAAACAGCACCTAAACATCAATACTTTGAGAACCAAATTTTGTGAAGCTCAAACTAATGAACTGTCTTATATGGCAATTTATCTTACAATCTACCAGACTAAAGTTTCTCGTGCACGACTCACATGAAACTATTGACGCTCATGCATAAGTCATAACCACAAAAACAAATAAGAATCAATTCACTTAGGAAGCAATATAAGTAAAGTAATTAAGTAGCCAAATTATACCTCTAATTTCTGCGGAAACAGAACAAGATCCAATAAACACCCCATCAGAACTTAACTCCTAGCAAATGCATCAGTACCATCATTTCCTCCGCTGCCACCCCTTCTCTCCTCCACCGGCCACCTTGGCAAGCTTGACACAGTCTCCACACTGTTTTCCCTCTCTAAAACCCCATCCCCTCTCTCCACCTCCCCAATTTGGGTAGGGGACAACAAATTCCCCTCGCTCCCACTTCCAATATGCCCCTCCTCATTCCAGCGATGCCTCCTTGCGATATGCCTTAGAGTGTTCCTAAATCCATACAAATCTACCTCATCATCCACCAATTCCTCGAGCCTCACAGATCCCACATACCCCTCCTCCCCATTCTCCTCCGTTTCCTCCTCCGCGGCTGGCAGCTTAAACCGGCAAACTGGGCAAGAATTATTTATCTCGAGCCACGGAACTATGCAATCTGAATGGTAACTATGTTTACATGGCATCATCTTCACGACGGAGTTAACAACAAACGGGTCCTTACATACTGGGCAGAGCATAGTGGGGTCACTCTCGAGGGAAATAGTGACTTCTTGCAGCGCCTCTATGGAAGACTTGGGGGCGGGGTTGGATCGGGGATTGGCAGCGGCGGTGGTGGTGGTGAGGTGGTGGATGAGACGGTGGAGGTAGGGGCTGTTTAGGAGGAAATTGTCGTCGGAGGGGGTGAAAGTGGCGCCGGAGGTGGGGTCCTGGGAGAAAGGGTTCCTGGGGGAAGCAGAAGGCAGGGTTATAGAATCCTCCATCTCCATCTGTTCGAGGGAGTCACGGTGGCAGTGGGGGCAGAGAAGGGCGTTGGGAGTGGGGGATGGAGGTAGGCCGATGCTCATGTCGCAGGAGTGGCACCAGTAGGCAGGGTGGTAGAAGAGACGGGGCACGGCGGTGGATGGGGAGGATGCCATGGCGCGACGGCGGAAGTGGTGGTGCTGGTGTGGATTTAATAGAAGAAGTTGAGGGTGGATAGGGATTGCTTAGGATTTAGGAATTGGGAGGAAGGAAGGAGCTAAAAGCAGGGGTAGGGCCCAACGTTTGGTCACGGTCTGTGAGGAAGACGTTGATAACTGACCTTTAGCACTAATTAAGGGCGTGTTTGGTTTGGTGACTATGTCATGTGGAACAAACAAACAAGAATGTTTTTCAATTTATTTCCTTTTTTTTTTTTTTTTTTTTTTTTGCTTTTTTGTGAATATCATCTTTTATTGTAAAGTAGAAAAATACAAATATATTTATACGAGTGAACAATAATATCTTATTAAATAGTCATTTGAAGAAAATATTATAAAATCATACATATTATATAAAAACATTTAGATTTTATAAAATATTATGTTTTTATTTTAAAATAAACTCTTTATGCTCACTATACTTTTGTTTATATATAGCACAATCTTGTGAAAAGCCAAAAAGCTATATTTAAATGTGAGCAAAACATTATGTGTTGAAAAATGTCTAACTCGGGGTCTTCAGTCTTTAGTTCTGTCAAGCTTTAGAATGGGGACCTGTAAAAAATTTATTAACACTTCGACATCTTAGTTAGTATGAGAATAGAAAATAATAAAGTTAGGTTGTAAGCAATAATTGAGGATAAGAGCGTAATGATAACAAGCCATTGTGTGCTTTAGACATCTCGTGTGCAAGTGTAAGTAAAGGTTACCTTCTTTTGAACAAGGGGACTTGGTATTCAAAGCAGACTTCCCCAATTGTTGGGAGAAAGCAGAGTCTCCATAGATTTGGGGGAGGGGGTTGTTTATCCCATATTCACCTGAATCCCTCATTTTTTTTGAGAGATAGGGCTTCCTTGCACATAAATGTCCATCCAACAAATAGAGTTATCATTCGGAATAAGGCATCATCGTGTTTTGTGGCGAAGTGATTGGGCAAATCCCTTCTGCTATATCTTCCTGAATCCTCGAATGACCTAATTGGCAGTATTTGGTTGAGCTAGCCTAACACTGCTTGTGCCACGTGGGTGGTTCATCCAACGTGGACAGCTAACACCTCCAATAAGGTGTCGTGCTATGATTTGCTAACTTGGGTCAACCCAAGGTTTGGGCCATTACATTGGGTTAGGGTCTTCTCACCTTGTCGCCTACTTATAGGTTTGAGTCTTCTTGTTCTCTACCCCAAGCCATTTGAGCCCTCTCGAGGGTTGCTTGAGCCTCTCAAATAATTTTTTTGTAGGTACACCGAAGTAATATTATTATAGCGTATATAAGTAGAAAAAATGATACCCAATTTTATGAGATTACAGTTTTCAAATATCACACCCGTTCCACTTGAAGTGGACATATGACTGAAACTCACATTATTTCTAGATAAAATCTTTTTTGGTTTTTCCAAAACGATATTTATAATATTATTAAGCCACTACAATGTAAACGTCGCTTTGGCCGAGTGGTTAAGGCGTGTGCCTGCTAAGTACATGGGGTTTCCCCGCGAGAGTTCGAATCTCTCAGGCGACGTTTCTCCTTTTTAATTTTTCTCTCTGTCGAAATGCACAGATAATGAATGTTCATAAATAGTTTAGATCCAAGGCAATTGAAAACGCTTCGTTTTATATTTATTTATTAATGACAAAGGCAAATATAGCAACTGCTGGCGAAATACACTAGTAATTTAAATCCAGCAAACAGCTCAAACCTAACTCCGAAACCTAAAAGAAGGATGGATTATTACCAAAACTAATTACTTTTATTACAACAAATTGAAACCCTCGCCGTAGGATGTATGTATAGGAGGAATAGGATCAAGCAGAAAGCTTTGAAGCCTCCAGATCAGCAGCCTTCTTCAGGAAACTCTGGTCGTCGTCTTCCAACGCCATCTGGATGGGGCTGGACCCCAGCCCATCCGCTATAGCCAGCAGTATGTTCTTCAGCTCATCCCTGAACTCCTTCTGATCCACCGTCCCGCTGTGGTCGCAGTCGAATTTCTCGAATATTGAGTCGTACAGCTTCGTCAGCTCCTCCGGCGGCGTCGCCACGTCCACTCCGAAGTGGGTCTCGATCAGCCTCAGCGACTCGAACGCCCGCCGGAGCTCCGACCTGGATAAAACGCCGTCGTTGTTGAGGTCGAGCGACGCGAACGCCTCGTCGGCGCTTTTATGGAACTGGACCTCGTCGTCGACGAAGGACCGCACTGTGGAGCCGTCGATTATCACCACTCCCATCTCGGATTTCAGTGCGTGCTCTGTGTGTTGATTTGTTTCCCTTTTTCTTTTCCAAAACTGTGAGATCTTTAGTACTGTGTGTTTGGGCGTGGGTGGTGGGGGAGATTTAAGGGTGGGGAAAGTGGTTCATGTGGTACGCTTGAATGCTCTTGTAGATATTTGTGTTTTTTGGGATGTTTATCAACATGTTGATGAAAAAAATATATAAATTAATATTTTTTATTTACAATATTTGTTTTTAGACTGTTTAAATTATGGTGTAAGGAGCTTTTTTTTTTTTTTTTACCTCTTTTAATTTATTAAATAATGTTATGAATATTAATCAATTTTTAAAATATTCAACTGGGAAGTTTGAGGCATTCTGCCCAGAATAGTCGATACATATCGAGGTCTAATAATATCACAATAATTTGAATAATCTCATGTACACTAAAATTATCATATGTCTAATCTATAAAATAAATATTAGCACTCAATCACTTAAGTCAGTAAAGCAATTGAAAAGAGAAGAAGACTAAATAAAAAACATATAATATATCAAGTTTGATGATGAAAAATATGCGCAAAAGTGGTGCGGAAGACGGTGAAGGTTATGAGTAGTGAAAACGGTGTGCGAGAGTTTAGAGTAAGTGGAAGATCAGTTGACTTGCCACTTTTTATGTTTATTGATGTGGTTTGGTTGGTTTTATTAGTGGTTGGTGGATTGGTCTCACTTATTAACATAATTTAGATTGATTTTGTGGTTGGGTTTTAAGAAAATGAGTAGCCAAGTATTAGTAATAATTATTTGTAAATTAATAGACATTTAATATTAACAATTTGTGAGTTGAGTTGAGTTGAGTTGAGATGGTTAAATGATATTGATAATTAATTTAATTGATTAAAAAATGTGTTAGAATGGAATCCAGGTTTGGGGTAATGAAGGGAATGAGAAGAGATTGGAGTGGGGACAGATTGATTTCGGACCACAGTGAAGGGTTGGGACATGGATTTTGGGCACGTGGTTACGACTTACTTGCGTACGTCGGTCGTGTTGATGGTAATGGAATGAAATATAATAATATCTAATAATGTAGCGGTGTGGTGTGGTGTGGGAGGGAATATTATCTTGGACGGGTTTGTGGTGTTCCTCACTCCCCCTTCTCTATCTAACAACCTTAAATTATTACACTCAAAATGCAACCTCCTACCATTTCTGTCTCCCTCTATTTATAATTTCATTTTTTTTATTTTATATTCTGTCACATTTTTTGTTCCATTAAATACACACATACACATCATTCTACAACTTATTTTCCTAATAGTAAAATATAATAAGATTTTTGTATTATAAAATAAATGTATTTTTTGGGGGTATTATTTGCATTGGTTTGGTCTTAGCAGCACCAAATCAATTGTGGTAATGGGCTATCACTTGGGCTTCTGTCTGTCTTACTCCACTCACACCCATTTTACCACTGTCAAGTGTCAACTGTCAGAAAACTGTTTGCACTTGACTGAATTAAATTAATTATAAAAGTAAATATATTATTTTTAAATTTTACATCAATCACATAATATTATATTACACTTTTTTATGATTACCGATTTGAATCCAAATTAGAATTTTCTATCAACTTTTCCTAAATTTTATGCTTGACTCAAGGCTTTCATCGGAAATTTTAGTTCAAATCATATTTGGTTAAATTTTATTAATTATATAATAAGTATAATTACTTTTATAATTTGTAAGAGTGATTAATCATATTGTGTAAGTATTCATGTGAAATATAAATTATTAATTCAAAATTCGAAAAAATATATTATGTATGTTTGTTATTTAATTGATTGGACATGGATAAATCTAATTGGGGTGAATATTTGAATCTGAGATTTCATTATTGTCCTTCTCTTTACTTTAATTTACTTCTCATCAAATATCTCCGGCGACTCCCGCAACATCCGATCACCGGTGCTCTCCCCGTCTTTGCCACATCATGTACTCAGTGGCACTATCCCTTGTGATGTCACCAGCGCGCCTGTCTTTCTTGGGCGTTGATGATGATATTCTTGCGCTTCTCAATCTATCACCTGTTATATCTTAGGAGCAACCTATGTCCTCGATCATGAGATTGAACGGTTCGTAGTTCCATGATTATGAGTTTTGATGATTGATCGAATATATCAAAGCTAAAAAATGAAAAGATTTAATTCGGAAGTTGGGGTGAATTGTCTGTTTTTTTGTTTTTTTTAATAAATTTATTACAATCATTCATGTTGGATATCGATATCTAACAAATTATGACAACGATCATATTATAATTAATAATATCAAATATACTAAATCAAACTAATGTATATTATTCAGTAGAAACAATACACCTACTATTCAGTAAAAACAACATTTTATGGAGATGTTTGAACCCATCACCTTTACGTTATAGGACCTTAATTTCATCAATTAAGTTAGGCCTTATTAACGAGGGTGAACCGTCTGTTGGCACCCAAATTATTACACAATATACAAAGCAGAATTTCAATTACATCACAAGAAATTAATAATTGGGCCTTAAAACATTCAAACCTAGTTCTAGCTGTACTGGTGACTGCTGATCATACTTTCAAGTACTGAATTGGGCCTCCCTAATTAAGATATTGATTTCTCAACACACTTTGACTTAAATCTATTCCGTCTTATTTAATACTTATCCAATTTGTTTGATTGATACTATCTAATATGTGAATAAATGAATCTGGATTTAATTTACTCCTACAGGCTAATTTTAATTTAATTTTATTTTTTTCAAAAAGTAAATTAATTATATAAAAAATATATTCTTGAGGTTGGGGCAAGATATTGCAAAATTACAAATACACCCATTAAAATTATAACTGTAATTACAAATACACCCTTTATTTAAAGATAAAACTTACATAAATACCTCTAGAAAATTAGGACATTTCTATATATTAAATTAACATAAGGTGTCAATGCAATTTACTCTATTAACAACCATATATATAATATATATATATATATATATATGTGTGTGTGTGTGTGTGTGTGTGTAATTAAGACTTTATTAAATTTGGTTCATGGATAAGGTTTGGTGGGAGAGTCCTAGAGGGGCCCCCCGGGCCTCGAACACTCCGGAGTCTAAGTTTGGTCAAACTTACGCAAAACATTAATTATACATTAATTAATTAAAAAGATAATTACATTTATAATCTTTGACATAGGATCTAATTATATAAATAACTGCGGTCTATAATTATAAAAATCACTCCTTACAGTAACAAAGTAAAGATAGTTTGTGACTTCGTATAATTATAATAGTTACTGCATAGATCTCCCATAAATAATCAGACAAGAGAATGCAATATTTCGTGAGAGTTGTTTGCATGACCTCCATTTTTTAATTAATACGAGAGAGTTTGTAAATGAGAGACAAAATAGTAGTTGAGAAAGCGTTATTTATTATTAATTTTTTTAAATTCTGAGTGAAATTATAATTTCAAAGAAACTTATCATTCCAATTAATATAAAATTAAATACTCTTATTTCTGGTCATTAAAAAACAAAAGCATTTAACTGTGGGAAAATCTTAATCCAGGCTTGGCAAATTACATATATTTACTATATAATTAGTGTTCAATTCAAAAAAATTGACATATCACATTACAAATGTAATGCACTTGTTATATAATTAGTGTACAGTTCAACAAAATAACCTTTCGCATAACAAGTATATTTACGCTTGTTATGTAATTAATTTGATTCGACCAAATTTAATTTGTACAAAAAAAAAATTTCATAAGTGCGAGCACAATCATTTCAAGAGGAAGTGAGCAATCATACAAGAAAAATATGGGAGAAAATTTACACCCAAAAAACTAGGGATTGAAATATATCATATACACAATAAAAGCATGGACGTATTTAATTAAAACCCCATCATCATATACTAAATCTACAAACTTCACATCGAACATAAACACGTACTCAACGCGAAGTGACTAACCGCTGATCATATTTGAACTAATTAACAACAAAAATCAACAACCGCAGCAATGATCTCAACTGAGCAGAGGGAACCAGCGTTCTCGGAAATCCGACTGGTACGAGATCATGAAGAAGAGAAGCACAAGCAGGAGTCCGACTCCCCAGGGGGTGCCGCCGGCGCGGTGGAGGGAGTCCTGCTCCGGCAAGGGGATGAAGAAGAAGGAAGACTTCTCCAAGGTGGAAAGCAAGTGGACGGCGAGGAGGAGGAGGAGAGGGGAGACCATGAGAATGAGCTTGATCTGATCGAACAGGCCCTCGAAGATGGATTCGTAGTTGATGTACCAGGTGATGGCGACGAAGGTGAAGAGAATGAAGAGAAAGAAGCAGAGGTGGAGAGGCATAGGCGACGGGCTGTTGGACATGGCGAAGAAGAAAAGTTGGAGTTTTGATGAGGAAATTATAGACAGGTATATGGTTGTGATTTGTGGAGTGGACTGATTCTGAGTGGTCAGGGTTTTGGCTTCTCTTTATATAGAGGAGTTGCAGTGGGAGTGGAAATTCTAATCACTTTTCTTTAAAATATACATTATTATGTGATATATATATTATATTTATCATATAATAAATTCAGGTTTGACCAAATAAAGTCCGAATAAGAATTTCTCGAATTTGAATTAATTGTACAAAAAGTCTAATATACTTAGTATATATTTAAAAAAATAAAAAGTGTCGCACTTGCTCTATATTTAATTTGATTCAATCAAATTTGATTTGTGAAAAAAAAAAGATAAGAATTTTTTTAGATGAGATGAAAATTCTCTACTCAAATCATATTTAATCGAACCAAATTAATTATAGAGCCAGTGTGACGTACTTGCCATGTGATTAATAATTTTATTTGAAATCATACATCAATAATACTATAAATGCATTCTACTCGATATATAATTGATTCAAGTACAATTAAATTTAGGGTAAATTACATCTACCTCCCTGAGATTTGGCATAATTACAAATACCCCCTCGTTGTTTGAGAAATTACAAATACCCCCCTAATTTTAAGGTCCGTCTAACAATTACCCCAATCCATGCATTTTTTATAGTAAACTGACCAAAATACCCTTATGAATTAAAATTTTAATTTTATTTATTTTTTTTTAAAAAAATATTTTTTTATCAACTAAGGCGATAATTTTTTTTATAATTTTTAAATTCTTTTCATCCATCCCATTCAATATTTTTATAAGATTTTAATTTTTAAAAAAAAAATAAAAAAGTACTGTAAGGGCAAAGTTGACATTTCTATGCCTCCATCCAAGGATTACATAATTTAATCAAACTTTAGGGGGTATTTGTAATTTTTCAAATAACGAGGGGGTATTTGTAATTATGCCAAACCTCAGGGGAGGTAGATGTAATTTACCCTTAAATTTAATTTAATTTCCATTTTGGGTTTTGTTAATTCTTCAGCTTTTGGTGCTCTTGAATAAGTATGCGGTTTTAATGGGAGTGACACGTCTACGCGCGAAATCTTTATGCTTTATTTGTCATTCTACTTTTGTGTCTGACTCATAATCTTTGACAAATTCAATCTTTAATATATGCATATTAATATATTTATTTTATTTTAATATAATAAATAAAATTTAATTATAATTCAATCATATTACTCTACGAGTGAATATTTTGGTATTACGTTTACATAAAGTCGTTTCATTTCTACTAATATATTTAAAAAAAGAAAACATATAACTCCGCAAAAAATTATTGAACGTAAACAAATATAATTTAGACAAAATTTTTTGATATATTGTAATTTCGTAATCAAAATATGCGTAGAATATTTTTCTTTAATTCATACAATAATTTTTCAAATTTATGCTGGAAAAGAATTCAATATTTTAATTAGGAAGCATCATATGAGTGACAATAAAAATTTAAAGAATAAAAAAATCAATCAAGATGTTGGGGTGCATGTGAGTTGGCGCGTGGGATTCAAGATTTTCTTACACTTGAAGTAGTGAAACGATGTCGTGACGGTGTTTCTTTCTTGGATTCTCTTCCTTCCTTATGGAAAATACCGAAAATGGACGGTGAGTGTGTTCGACCGTTGGTAGTCTCATATTTTAGTATTGACTAATGCCTGACTTACACGTGTCACCGACCTGTACCAGATCTTCAGGGGCTCCCTTCCCCCGCACCGCTCTTTTTTAAATGTGCAATTATTATAAAGTGCTTAGAGATGGGCATCACAACATTGTTTGTTCCCTTTTTCCACTATCATTTCTCTTAATGAATAAAGTTGATTAACTAATTAATCAATTAATTAATACTCATAGTTCCATTAGACTAAAATTAATTAATTTATCTAAATTAAACCATATAAAGAAAGTAGTTAAACATTATTCCCTTTCTTTCATAAGCGACATCTCACAAACTCGTCACAAAGTTAATATTAAGTTTTAAAATTTCAAGAGAATATTCTAGATCTAATTCCTGATAAACGGAGAGGATCAAAACCCTTTCCTCTAAAAATTAATTACTAATTATCGACAGGATTAGTACAAAACTAATATTGATTCCTAAAATGTCAGGAGAAGTTTCATATTAAAAAAATAAAAAATGAAGCAATGCATCTGGGGCGGTGTTCTTTTATGTAAATTATATTGACGTTAAATCTAATAAGATGAACTCTTCTTACTATTTTAGTCAATGCTCGTACGTACACTATGGGGTCTCACTTATATTTATATATATACGAACACATAGATATGATTGCGATCATGAAATATTATTTATCAAAATATAATTTAAATAAATAGTACGATATGCATACATGGGGTGTTTTTAGTTGGATGATGAGTAAGCATGATTGTCTTTTAACCTGTACCCCCACACATTTTCTAACTAGTAAAACTGATTCTTGTCATAGATAGATGCTACCTCCCGCTTACTTATTTTGTTATAAATTATGTTATATTGACATTTCACGATGTTAAATTAAAATAAATAAATATATTTTTTTTTTAATAAAATTAAAATTACACTATTAAGGTTGTAATTGTAATTACAACTATATATATTTTTAAAAGCAAAATCTATACAAATACCCTTTGAAAAGTGTTGCACTACCACCTTTAGGGAGTGTACTTGTAATTTTTGCAAAAAGGTATTGGCTGTTTGTGTATTTTGATCTATTTCGAGGGGTGTTAATGTAATTCACTGTTAATTATAAAAAAAATAATTTTTTTTATAATTTAAATTAATTATACAATAAGTGTAAATATTTAACATATGACTAATTTACAATTCAAGAAAAGTGAAAAATTACGTATAAAGTATAATTTATACACTTGATATGTGATACATGATTACTTAGATCAATTCAAATTTTAATATGAATAAAAAATTTCGAGCTTGAAATTTGGTTTTTTTAGTGTTGAAAAGTGTAAAACTCATATAGAAAGACTTGAGGAGCGATCAAATCATCATCATGATCATCATAATATTATGAATTTGGTTTTGTTGGTTTAAGATGAATTATCATGTCCCAATCAAATCCTTGATGATTGCCACCATGCATTACGCCTAATTAAGTAGGTATCTGATACTATATCTTAATTAATTAAGAAGATAATCACACTTTAATCCTTTCAATTGCAACTGCTTCAACTCTGATATTTTTTTGAAGTGAAAGAGATGAAACTATTTTTTTTTTCCTTATGTTTTAAAAAAATTAATTATTTCAAAATTATTCAATTACACAAATACTGGGCCCAAGAATTACACTCTAATTTTGAGACTACCACAAAAACAATTATCGTCGTACAAACTAACATGGGGGGGTGCAGTGATTTGTTTGGTGTTTTTGCTTTTTGAGAAGCTTTGTGGATTAAGGCAACATAAATGGTGTAGTGGTCCTGAAAACTCAATTATAGGATTAGGACATAACATATATAGATACATACATATGGATGAGCCGAAAGTGCATATATCCATAGATCAAGACTGGTGGGCAATGGCAACCTATTCGGCTCCACATCATCTTCACAAGGTCTTTTGGTATGTTTCAAATGTGTGGAAAGAATTATAACAGAACAGTTCTATCTTAGTACTTTTGTTTGTATTTTAGGCAAATATCGACATTTCATGTTCTCCCAACACAGCGTAGAACGTCGGCAAAACTTTAATGGGTCTACGCGATGTTTAGTTTAATATGTAAAACTTTAAATGGGTATAACTTTTAATGCGAAAATGTTTAGTTTATAGTATAGTTTTGACTAAGGTGGTTTTGCAAAAATTAAAGAAAAAGTGATTAACACCTTTTCACTTAATTTGAGTTGGTGGGAGTATTCGAAGCAATTCATTTTCATAATATTTGTAAGAATTGTTACGATAAAATCACGAATATAAATTATATTATAAGGAAATTATGCATACGGAAATCACGTGTGACGGATCTTTCCATTTCCATTAGAAGAGTTTTGTGTTTGCCTTAATTGACACATAAAAAGTTCGTGCACGTGGAGACTACATGCAACAATTGTTGGTTGTTAGTTAAAATAACGCACGCGGGCCTTATAACTACTTGGAAGTTATTATCTAAAAATTATCATTTACTCTTGTCGTATTTTTTCAGAATTGACTAATCCTACTTAGAAAAAATAGTTTTATTTTATTTTTCTTGATAATCATGTGCCCATATTTTAAAAATATATTTATATGTTTGTATAAACACACACTAAATGAAAAATCTTTAAATTTGAAGTGTAGTACTTTTAACTTCTTCACATTCAATTTCCTGCCAATCCAACATCCAACAGAGGAAGTTGGGCAGAAGTAGCAGCCTATTGGCCCAAATCCATGGGATCTCACCGATACATTTAAGGCCCAAATGTACAATACAATACCGTAATGGTCCAACGAACTCTATACATAAATACTAATAATTAATTGATTGGATTGACATTACTGTCCTCTTGTACAAGGATTTTATTGTATCTTTGGCTACATAACTTTCATATAATTTGTTCATATCTAAAATTTTGATCCAAGAATACCGTTTCACACGTACGAAGTATTAGGGTATTCTATTAATTGTCTAGGTATATATCTAACATAGTAAATTAAGAAACAATTGATATTATTTATTCACGGAAGTTGGAGTCCCATAACTATAAGATTATGGGTTGTAATAAAATAAATGTTTGTTATAATCTACTGTAATATAGTTTTGGTTAATTATAAATACATAATTAAATTTGATAACAATAATGTCCTATTTCATGACCCCCACACTTTGTAGTGGGTTGGTGAAGTGACACATTGATTAAGCCAATTTCATTTCCTTTAATCTTGAGGGGAAAAGAAAAAGGAAAAGGGTCTTCATTTCTTCACACTATCCATCATTTCTCACCAACCTTGGCAATAATTTTATGAATGGACGTTTGATATAATTGAAATATTCTAAATAATTAAATATATTAAGAATTTAAAATAAAAAAAATATATTATAAATAAACCATAAATAAAAGAATTACTCGGAAAATAAATTTTATATATATATAATATATATATATTCACGAGAATAGAATCTACAACTTTTTATGCGTTCTAAATTCATTCAAGAATCCGAAACTAAATTTTGGGTTCTCCTTTATACCTTTTCCCATAAAATTTGCATAATTAAAAAAAAAAAAACCTTTGAGTAAAATCATTTTTATACTATTTTTTTGTTTTGTCATATTCTTGATTATCCCACTTAATTTTCTAACATGGGACAATCACAAAAAGCAAAGCCATAATAATTTCACACCTTTTAATTTCATCCTTTGACTAATGAAAGCATGGGCACTATACATGTTCACACCACCACAACTTCTTTTGCATTGTTGTTAAACACATTCTCATCCCATCAAAAGCAAAGCAAAACCCCCACAACCTTACTCTCTCCAAAACCCTTCTCCCTGATCTGGACAATGAACTCTCACACCAACAACATAAGATCTCCACTTCTCTTGGTACTAATCTTAATGTTCTCAGCTTTTGCAACCTCAGACACTTCCAAGGACAGAGAGGAATGTGCAGAGTCATTGGTTGGGCTAGCTACATGTCTGCCTTATGTTGGAGGGACTGCAAATGCCCCCACACCTGACTGCTGCACTGGCCTCAAACAGCTCCTCAAAACCAAGAAAAAGTGCCTTTGTGTCATCATTAAAGACAGAAATGATCCTGATTTGGGCCTCAATATTAATGTCTCACTTGCTTTAGGTCTCCCTCAAGTTTGCAATGCCCCTGCTAACATTTCCCAGTGCCCTGGTAAGCAATTCTTGATCCGATGAGTCGGGCTCGAGTCGAGCTTCATTTATTTTTTTGCACGAAATGTAAGAATTGTTTACTTTGGGGACATGAGAAGATTTTTATTCGAATCAAGTTTGGTCATTTGTCACTTTTTTTAAACTGTAAACTAATCACATAACATGTATATACGTTCAATATGTTCAGGTCTGACAAAACTTTGTTGTGTTGCAGCCTCTGAACTTGCCTCCAGATTCACCAGATGCTCAGATTTTCTATCAGAAATCCAGCAATAGTAGCTCAAGTAGCCCTGTGGCCAAAGGCCCTAATGCTAATGGTATGTCAACATTTGTTTTGAAAATTGAGATTTTGTATAATATTTATTTGACCTTCATTTTGATTATTTTTGAAGCAGTGAAGCCTAATCCTATAACTACTCCTGCCGGAGCCACTATTCCTGGAACCGGCGATCAACAGAGCAGTGGTTCGGACAATTGGAAGAGTTGCTTGGGACGGGAGTTTTTGAGCGGACTAGTGTTATCATGGGCTCTCACCTCGAATCTGATCATCTAATGTTTTTAAAACCTTTCTGATGTAAAAGTCTTATTATCATCTGGACACTGTTTGAATGAGCATACTTTACAAGTTTAATATGAATTTTAACTGTATGTTCGTGTACTCGTTATGAATTCTCGGCAATTATTGGTTTAAATGGCACATGAGTTGCTATATAATTAAAAAAATAACTGGATTTTGGTTCACGATTACGACTTGTATTATAATAGGTAATGAAAAATGTGCTTTACGAAATTGTTGGGTTATTACAGGAGAAACAACTTTAAATTTGTAAAATATTCGATTTGTACATAATCATTGCTCAAAAGACGAGTTAGTTGTTATAACCTTAATTAAACAAAATATAAATTAATGATCAAAATTATAGATCAACTATTGCAATTAGATTCATGATTCAGTTGATTGAATGTGGTCACGTGTTTTTTGCAAAAACACAATCTAATTCATAAGGACTGTAACATCAACAATATCTGATGCTATGTCTTAAAATATTCTTGTATAATTGTTAGATTGAAAGACATTGAAAATCATGTGGATTTGGATTACCAGCTTATTGGTAAGTCAATTTATATTTTACTTAATTGTATAATTGTGTTTCTTATGTTTATACATATATATTTAAATTAATTTGTACTTTTCAGATATTTTTTTGGATTGGTTTGTGTTACGCATTGTCGACGAGCTCCAAATGATTCATTTATTCGTGAAATCTTGATCATCGATACCACGTAATTATTTTCTACTCTATTCTTTTAGTTGTTATTAAAACATGATTAATATAATATGTAACTAATTGTTTCTTTTCACATACACCAGTATGACAGTTGTTCGAATGGTTTTGTGGTAATTTTGCCATTGATGAAGGAGAAAGATTGTCGAATATGCTTGATCACAACAATATTTTATTGGCATGTGGAGTTGTGGTTAACAATTTTGAAGGTAAATATGTATGGTTATGTACAAATTATGAATTTCTTTTAATATTGGTTTATTGGTTGCAGTTCATCTATATATACACATAAGTTTAGTAAATTGTATATCAACTACAGAACAAAGTTTACGGATCGCCTAAGGACTTGGTAAGAGAAAATACATATAAAAACATTAGTATGTTGGAATTTCTTTATCATTTTTTATAATTTCATTTAAAATTTTGAAGGTTTAATGAAGACCGTGACCCACAAAAATTGGTTTCTTTAATTCGATCAAGTAGATTTACAATCCAGATCACTAAAAATCTCAAATGCTAAAAGGGTTTGGATATGTGATTATGGACCTCAGGATGGTGTAAGAATTTTAATTTTGTCATTAGTTAATCAATATTAGAAGCATAACATGATTCGATATAATTATGTAATTTAATGCACAGGTAAAATTTTTTCGCATGTTGCCCGTATTGAGAAAATTGATGTTGATAACATATGGTACGCCACATGCAATCAATGTGAAGATAGTTGCAAAACTTATTATGGGAAAATTATTTGTGTTAGATGCAATGATGTTGTTGATGCAACTATCAGGTACTATTTTTCGTATTATTTTATATCATTTAATTACTTTATTTGATATTATTAAATAACTTATTTTGTAATTCTAGGTTTCGAGTTCATCTTAGGGTGAAAGACAGCAGCGGTGGTATCGATTTGAAATTGTTGAACAAGCAAGCCGAATATATGTTTCGAAATCAAGCTGCTTATTTTAAAAAGTTGGAAGAAAAGGTAAATAACAATCCTATTTTGTGATACAAATAATATTTATACTAAAAGTTTTGGTATGTTATATTAGGAAAATGACAGAAAGATGCTACAAGATCACATCAACTCATTCATAACCCGAGTCTATACATTTATTGTGCCTGTACCACCAATTCTCCCAAGGCCAAGTGCTCATTGTCCGGTGAATTTTATTTTACCAGTTGATTGGTCTGAAGATTGTTCTCATCTTCCAAAGAGATTGGGTATTCTGTATAAATAAATTGAATGTATTTATGATTATGTATCATTTAATGAAAATTGAAAATTTTATTTTGCAAATAAATTTTATTTCTTCAAATTTATATACGTCATTTGTTTTTAAGTTCACCGATATTTTGATCATATATATTTGATAAGCCATCTAATTCACTTTTTTGTTTGTTGTTGTTTTCTTTGTTTTGTTTTGTTTTTGTTTGTGTGTGTGTGTTTTTTTTTTTTTTTTTTTTGCTTTTGCAAGCTTGAATTTCAAGAATTTGAATGTATTGTCATTAGTTAATTTAGACTTTGGATCGCTTTTCAATTTTTATGTAACATATTAAACATATTATATTAATTTTCTAATGTGCCTATAACAATACTTTAATAATCTCTCATTTAACTTATGTAAATTTATTTTGCTTTAACCATCTATTTTAAAATAATTATAAAATATTATTTTAATAATAATTAAATTAATCCGTGCATAGCACGGGTAGCACACTAATATATATATATATATATATATATATATACACCTTTCCATAATCACGGTGATTTATATCAAAATATTTTATTTATTTATATCATTGGAAAGAAAAGCAAAATCTAATACGAAATGGATGGTGGAAGCCAAGCCATACTAGAGAAAAAAATATTATTTAAATTTGTAACTATTTAATTTATCTCGTTAAAATTCGTCTAGTTCGAGAGAGAGAGAGAGGTGGGTTTATCCTTCTGGTCGCAGAGACCGCTTAAACCTCCCGCTTCCTCGTCAATCTTCAGGTGAACCAATTCGCCGCGCGCCCAGGATCATAAGAAGAAACGAAGGGAAGATCAAGAAAATGGCAGTCTTGCTTTCATCCATCTCTCTATCAAGTGCTATCAATCTCAACATCAAGTTACTGGTGAACAACCAGAATGAAGCTAACCCTTTGTCAAGATTTCAGCTTTTCACTGGTAAATTGTTGTTTCTATGGTGTTTTCTTCATTTTCCTTTTTATTTTTTTTTTGTTTTTGGGAAAATAAGCGTGAAGCCCACTAGTCAAAATCGCTTCTTTACAGGACTTGATATAGGAAGAAAGAAGGATAAGCATAACAAGAAAGATTTACACTTGGTACGAGGTAGTGAAGCAGTTATTCAGAAGACTGCGAAAATACATGGGAGAAACTCAAGAAAGGTGATAGAGGTTTGATTTTGAGTGAAGGAAGAGATGAGGACGAGAATTATGGGCTTATATGCCCTGGTTGTGGAGTGTTCATGCAAGATAAAGACCCAAATCTTCCAGGGTATTTTCAGAAACGAAAACTGGAAGTGGCAGAAGAGGTGGATGCTATGGAGGATTTATTGGATGGAGATTTTGACGATTCTGAGGACTTTGAAGAAGATGATGAGGATGACATTGAGGGAAAATTGGAACAAGTTGATGAGAGTGGGATTGATTGGACTCAGAAGACTGGGAATTGGATTTCGAAGATGAAGATGATCATTTGAAAGAGTTGGATGGATTTACTCCTGCTGGTGTTGGGTACGGTAACATTACGGAGGAGACACTAGAGAAGGGAAAAAAGAAGAGGGTCTCCAAGGCAGAGAGAAAAAGAATTGCTAGGGAGGCTCAGAGAGAGAAGGAGGAGGTGACAGTTTGCGCTAGATGTCACTCGCTTAGGAACTATGGGCAAGTCAAGAACCAAGTTGCTGAGAATTTGATACCTGATTTTGATTTTGATCGATTGATTAGCACGAGGTTGATGAAACCCACAGGGAATGCTGATTCGACAGTTGTCGTTATGGTTGTTGATTGTGTTGATTTTGATGGGTCGTTTCCTAAACGTGCAGCCAAGTCCCTGTTCAAAGCACTGGCAGAAGGTAAAGATGGTTCGAAGCTTAGTAAAAAGTTGCCGAAGCTTGTTCTTGTTGCTACAAAGGTTGATCTTCTTCCTTCCCAGATTTCACCTGCAAGGCTAGATAGATGGGTTCGGCACCGTGCTAAGGCAAATGGGGCACCTAAGCTAAGTGGGTGTATATGGTTAGTGCTAGGAAAGATTTGGGTGTGAGGAACTTGCTAGCATTCATCAAAGACTTGGCTGGGCCAAGAGGGAACGTTTGGGTCATTGGGGCTCAGAATGCGGGGAAGTCCACATTGATCAATGCATTTTCTAAGAAAGAAGGGGTAAAGGTTGCAAAGCTAACAGAAGCTCCTATTCCTGGAACAACACTTGGGATACTAAGAATTGGAGGGATTTTGCCTGCTAAGGCAAAGTTGTATGATACTCCCGGCCTTCTGCACCCATACTTAATGTCCATGAGATTGAATAGGGATGAGCAGAAAATGGTTGAGATGCGAAAAGAGCTTCAACCTCGATCTTTTAGGATAAAGGCAAGTTAGTTGTTACTTACGTTTGAGTGTTGAAACCTAATGCACCTTTAGATTGTTAAACTGAAAAGCTCAAACATAGATGAGAAATTTAAGATGTAGTTGCGCGATATTGTTATGCAAAAATAACTATGTTGTGAGGAATAGCTTTCCGAGCCACATTAAGCCTAGAATATATCCTATTAGATGATTTTACACTTCGTATGGGGCAAAAAGTGGAAGGGGAGGGGAAGTAGATCTTTGCCAAGGAATACATGATGAGAGTAAAGTGGAAAAATATTGAGACATGTGAAGGAGTTGAGTTGAGGCAATAAGAACTCACCACTATGACTTAAGCAGAGTCTGTAGAGTTACAATAATGAGTGTATGCTAATTGTGTACCAAGAAAGACGATTGTGAACATAACTTTAGCTAGGAGAAGTTGTGTTTTGTCCTCTGCTTCAGCCAGCTTTGCCCTTTCCTTCTGAAAGCTGGCTAACAGTTAAGCTGATGTGTTACTCTTGTGCCAAATCGTGGAATGATGGATTGGCTGGCGTTTAGGTTAACTGTCCACTGATCCAAAACCATGGTGCTTTTCCTTTCTTAACAGTTGGTGCTGCTATTAAGTCTGAGTTGCTTTATATATCACCTTTTTTATAATGTGCATTTCCCTTTCTCGTTTTCCTCTCTGGAAGGTGAAAGTGGTGTGAGTTGACATGAAAATATTAGATGCAAACTCAGTTGCTAGACTATTGCATCTCTTCATGGATTTACTAAGCTGAAAAACGCAAATTGTCCGTCAGAATTTTCTCTTCTGCTCTGACCTCAACTTCTTTCCGTGTCTCTTTCCCTTGAATATGTTTAGTTTCTGTAGTATGGGCATTAATTGAAATTCATGTCAAAATACCTCCTGGTGGTTAAATGTGTAGCTGCTGCTTGATCATTTATTCTCTTATTTCCTCATTTTAATGGCTCTTTTAGCTTAAAATCATTGTGGATCCAATGCGTGACAAAGCTTGCTTGTGAAACTGGATCTAATACTGAACTTTAACCACATGCAGGCTGGTCAAGCTATACATGTTGGTGGCTTAGTTCGACTGGATCTTGACCAGGCTTCTGTAGATACTATATACGTCACGGTTTGGGCATCGGCAAGTGTTTCCCTTCATCTGGGAAAGATAGAAAATGCTGATGAAATAAAGAGCAAGCATGCTGGAATTAGATTGCAGGTAATGCCTCTGAGACACTGAATTATATCTAAGCAATAAGCCTTTTCTGTTCCATTTTATTTTATTTCTGCATAAACTCATGATTTGTAGGGAATGTTTGTTTGCTAAACATGGCTCAGGCCTTCAATCTCAATTGGACAAACTTGTGTTCTGCTAGAGGTTTTATGATACATTTCTTTGTTTTTCTTGTTGCAGCCACCTGTCGGTACAGGCCGAGTTTCTGAATTGGGCGAATGGGTGAAAAGAGATGTCAAAGCATCTGGAACAAGCTGGGACCTGAACAGTATTGATGTTGCGGTGGCGGGCTTGGGTTGGTTCTCTCTAGGTTTGAAAGGCGAAGCAAACTTAACCTTGTGGATGTACGATGGCATCCAGATCACTCTGCGGGAACCTCTAGTGCTCGATCGGGCACCATTTCTCGAGCGGCCCGGATTTTGGTTGCCAAAGGCTATATCTGATGCTATCGGGAATCAGAGTAAGCTTGATGCACAATCTAGGAGAAAGGTTGGAGATGGAAGTGCAGACGTGCTTTCTGAAGTAGCCACTTGATAAGAAGGCCTAAGTACAACAAGACTGAAAATACTACATTCTTCGAGTTCATGATGAGTTATCCCTTCTGCAGAAGAAATCTGCAGCTCCAACGTGCTAATCAGCATGTTGTCACAACTTTGGCCAGCATGAGTTGCGAAACCATTTGACAGATTGTGAACGTAGTAGAAAATATGAAAAGAAACTACACACAAGTTTCGAAGACTTGCGTGGTTCAGAGAATTCTCCTGCATCAAAGGTCGCTTAAAAATCAGTTTCTATCAGAATAGTTTTTCGTGTGAATTATAGTTGGTGAACACTCAGTCCAACTATTTTTATTATGACACCCGTAAAGCATTGTAAAATTAGAACAGAATGCTTGGATTTTGTTGAGATCTCTAGATTTTGGACCTTTGAACTTGTAATGATTCTTCGGAGACTAAATAGACAGATACACGTACACGGGAACGGGTGTATATCATTGTATTTTGGATACTATTCAACTAAAAGGCCTTGTTTACATATCGGGATTATGACGATGCATATGGATTAAAGTCCCACGATTCAAAATGTCATTCGTTTTTTGGTAAAACAAATTACGTTTTGTATCCCGAATTATCTAAAAATGTAGGCTATTGTTCGGGACACACTATTTAAATGACAAAAATTGAACTACATACGCACTTGTAAATCTGTGAGTAGTTCATCTCAAAACATCCTTTTGCTTGAAACGGATAATATATATAACATAAAATAATCTTATCATTCTATCAAATAAATAAAGCTATGTCAAGAATGATCCCACGGCAGTGCTGGAAAGGTATATGAATGTATGATGGTGGCCAGTCACCGGAAGTTGAGGATTTGAGGTTCTATCTCTTTATCTTGGATTGGGCATTTTGTATGGATAGGTGAGGTGACTTGGAATGGGATCACGTCTGTAACTGAAACTGCCACTCACCTCACACCTTTGAAAAATATGTTGTCCTCTTCTCAACTCAACTTCAGACATTTTTCCTATCTATTGCCCAAATGACATCTTTACCCTCCGAGTTTTCTTTTTCATTTTCAATAAAAAAAAAGTAATAATTGGGAGTGCATGAGCATGGATGACGTAATGTTAACAATCCCAAGGCACGTAGTTTTGGGTAGTAGCAAAAGCAAACAAAGCAAGCACGCAATCAAAGGTTGGGACTGGGACTGCACCTGCGTTTTTCGTCCATGCCCTGCCTCAATTTAATCAATCTCATCATCCCTTCTGACATATAAAGCACTATTATTGGCTACTCCTTAAACCAAAATTTTGGTGCATGTATGATATGAAAACATTAATATCATTGACATTTAGGCCTTGAAAATGATTAAAACAAGAAAAGCAATATCTTTTATTATTTAAAAGAAAAGAAAGGTTGAAGTGAGGGTGATATGGTACTTTCACCAGCTGCCGTTTGTTTGAGTTGCCAACGTATAGGTGGCGCTTTACCGTCGTTCCAACGTTCACTCATTCATTCAGAAGGCAGTATACATTGAAGAAGTAAGAGAAAAAGTGTAACAAAGTGAAGGCAATAACTTACCTTTGCCCTACAACGCTCTCAAAGTCTCTGCCCTTTCCAGGAAACAATTCATGCACAGGGAAACTTGATGGGCTCTACTTGATTCACACAGACAGGTATAAATTTACTATCTTTTTTGTGTAAGCAGTTAGTGGGATTTATATATAGCTTTTGTAAAGGTCTCTTTTTCGCTCTCTTTTTCTGTTTTTGTGATGGATGGTTAATGGAGGTTTTCTGAATGAAACTGCAAACTTCTTCTTCTTCTTTTTATATCTTTCTTGAAGGTTTAATGATTATAAGTAGGACATTGTGATTTTGTCAATATGGATGAAAATGGAGTTAAGGGCTTAGCAGATTCTCTGTGTTTGAATTGTATGAGTATGTAGCCGTGTGCAACTCTTTCAAGGCCAAGAGATGATTTCTTGTTCAGTCTGTCTGTCTAGTATCGGCAATAAGCATGGCATCAATCTATCCAGCTCAAGAGTTTAGCATTCTGAGATTTCTAGCTTGTGAAAATGGAGGCTATTTAAGGTGGTTTGGTTTGGTTTGCTTGGGGATAAGCATGGTATCAATCGATCTAGGTCAAGAAAACAGCGGTTTTAAATTTTCCATGGAGTTTTCACTTAGGCAGTAATGGCCCACCCAACACTCTCAAATAAGCCCCTTTGTGTGAGATTCGTTCCGCTTTCCGTCCACCACAAGGGTCCACTTGGTTCCACCAGTAGGACTGAAAGAGGAGATGGAGGGGAAGGAGCAAGTGCTCAACCAATTTGCCATTAGGAGGGACCACTGATGGAGCCCAAGAGGGTGCCATGGTCCATTTGATTTGTTTGTTTCACTTAATTGACCTGCGGTATCTACGAAGATGGAATATACTTGGGGTGGACCTTTGATGAGTTACTTTTCCAGAGTTTTGAGTTTATCTTTTGTTTTAACCACAAGACTTGGACTCTCTAATCAATTAGGAAAAAGGAAAATTACTTAATATATGATTATTTGATCTGTTATTAATCCACTCATACACTAACAGTCACAGTTTCTAAAATAGAAGATCAATATATCATGGTTTTTAAAGAATACAGTTTTTGAAAATTAAATATTAGTTAATAAAAGTTGTTCCACGTATTATGTCTAAACTGACTTTCATGTTAATTACCTATGTTGTTTGATATTGTGGAGGGAGAGGCAACTTAATATCTTATTCCCTATCTGTTATCATAATAAAAATAAAACAAGTGTCATTTTCCAATACTTAAATGATATTTGCCTATTTGACTTCTAGGGGGCAAACAAAATTGTCTCCACGACATAGACTGGATTGAAGTATAAAAAGTCCATGAGTACTGATGATTTTCAGTAAAACATAACAAGCAGGTGGGAGGTAAGAGGATATTGGTGTCTGCCTTTCCCAGTGACGACATAGCAAACGAAATGAATCTTGAAAATGTTTGTGCGGATATCTTCTCACATGAGATTCTGGATAACATACTACTTTCTATCTTCTCACATGATGAATTGTTTCCAGTTCATATAAGCTTATTTTTCTCCCACATCAACAGATAGCTATTCCTTACAAAAGCCTTTACAGAATTATGGTTCATGAAGAACCAAAAGCTTTCCAATCTTTTGTAGAATGCTGAAGACGAAAATTTTCAGCTTTTTGTCATGTTCCTCCCTCTTATTATTGATGGTTTAAGTAATTGGGCATGGAAATGTTTGGTTGGTGATCCTAAACAGTTCATATTCAAGAAATCAATTTGCGAAGATTCAGAATTTGCTTTACCTAAAGTCACAAAAGTTTACAGTAGACTAAGGGCAGCAGCAAGATATATACCCACACAGAATGGAGAAATACTAAGACTTAAGACATTAAGCTTTCCTCCTTCATGTATATGCACATACCAATTCTGTCCAGATCTAGAGCTGCCTGGCATTAGTGTTTTTGACTCTTGGATTTGCTTTTGTTCCTCAATAAATGTATAAGGAACAAGCTGTTAATTGTGGTAAGATTAACATCTTGTTAGAAGGAAAATGTTTGCTTATTGTCAAGAGAATATATTGACTGCAAAAGTTGCAAGGTGTAGAGCCAATTGCAACAACTGTTTCTACTACTCTGCACTAGTAAAGTCTGACTGCGAAGGACAATCTTTAGTAACAAAGAAAATCTTACAGGACGCATAGCATCCTTTTATGTATTTGAATTTCTTGAACCAAAATTGTACTCTAAGATGTTAGAAAGTGTCTGCCTTTTATGATGAAGAGATGAGAATTATCTTGCAGGATCTTACCAGTTCAGAATATCTTGCTGCTTGTGAAGCGGCATGGCTGGGGGTACTGGCAATGATGAATCATGCACCAAGCCACTTGGAAGGTGCTCTGTCTTCTATTATGGGGTGGGCCACATGCTGAATGATATAACATCTGCCTGTTGGTTCACCTATCTCTTAGTCTTTTTGACAGATATTGGATTGCCCCCAAGGTTTGTGCTTTATTGGCTTAATTCTTGCTTTATTGCTTAGTTTATATTCAACCCAGAAGAATTATGTTCTCTCTTTTTGACTTTGTTATGAGTAACACATATAACGGAGAAGAAATTATCAGAACACTAAATACCATCTTTTCGTTGTTTACAAAGTTGAAGTTTGTTGTACCTACAACTTCTCACTTTGCTAGAGGCGATTGCTTGGAGGGATCACCAGCCCAAATTTTAGGATGTCACAAAATTCAATATTTTGTAATTAGTAGGGTTATTTTTCAGTGTATGTCACTGGTATTTTTCATGTTTGAGTTTCATTCTTGGCTTTCTCTTTCTCAGTGATGCTGCTGTTGTAATGCTTTCTGGTCAAATTGCTGATGGATTCACAACTGTATTTGCAGGTGAACTGGTATGTGTAGACAAAGTAAATAACTATTCTCATATGTCGTACTTTGTTCATTTTTTAGGAGAGGTTACAATTAAACCGCATTTTTAAATGTGAGAGAAGTGTTACTATTTGGTATATAATATTTTAAGGGAAAGTTTTCTTTATTACTGTTTTGCAGAGCAGTCAGGGTTAGGATTGATTTCTTCATTACTGCATTGGTTTGTGAGAGAAGTGTTGCTAACTTTAATTATTTGGTCTATAATATTTTAAAGGGAAAGTATAAGAAGACTAGTCAAAATCAATAGTCTAAAGTATTATTGGGTAATGGAAAAGAAATAGGCTAGTTATCCGAGTTTGGTCTTGGGTTCTCGCTATGCAAGGTTTCTCTCAGCTTCAAGTATAGGACATAGAACACTGCAATAAGGTAAAATTATAAAGACAGCACAAACTAATAATGGTTTTAGTTGCAGTTTTCTCTTTGAGAAAGGAGAAAAAAACGAGATAAACCATACTTTCATCTCAGAATCCTCCATATCACGTATCAAATTCCAAGAGAGCAGTGCACTTTATTGCTCCTTATAAGTGATAAATGATGATATCATCTGAATATGCACATCAATGTCGCGAAATGGTGTAATCTCTTGTGATTTTGCGAGAGGCACAGCTAAGACTTCCCAAATTTCTTTTAGATGGGCAAATATGCTTTTGTAATCACCTTAATGTAGCATCTCTCGTTCATCGAGTGAATGAAACTATTTGGCACCAGAACAACTGACTTATGCTACTCGTTATGGTAGATAGACAGATACGGACATTTCAAGATATGGCATGGAGCAGGATCTCTTTTGGTTGCCGTCTCATTTTCTTCCGTCTTTGGTGGTTGCTTGCCTTGTAAAATTATTGGTTCCAATTCATCTTCTACCCAAACCATCGGTTATAGCTTCTTTGCGGCAATTTTCAATGTTGGCTGGGCTGCTACTCAAGTGTCGCACATGTAATAAAAATCTTTCATCATATTAATTAGTACCATGCTTCCCCTATTGCTGAGATAGAATATTGAGTCAAACCTTGATGTATGGTTAAATTGAATCTTGGTTGGTTATTGTTAGCTTGTCGCAAGAGAATGAAAAGGAAATTACTTTAACGGGAAATGAGTCGAACTTTCACATAGGCTAGTCCTTTCTATGCCCTGATGAAGTTAGTAATTGTGCAGCCTACTTGTGTTGTAGGTCAATGGTGAACTGCATCACTCTGAATTCTACAAGCCGAGTAGTGTTGGCTAGCTGTCGCAATGCCTTCACAATGGTTAAAACTTCTCTTTTGCCTCCTCCCATTATATGATTTATGTTGTGTGTTTGTGTCGTAACCTGTTACCTCTCGGTTACTCATCTTCTCCCATCTCCTTAAATCTGATCCTCATGAAGGTCGCGAACCTTAGTCTATATGCCGTTGCTTTTGTGGTATTCAACATTATCACGGCAGGGTCAGTTATTGAAGTCGAGAATCAGGTACATTACATTTGTGGTCTTCTAAATATTTTCTTTGGGATTTTTTCACTTAACTCTAAAGTTTTTCAGTACCGCTGGATAGCATATACATCAATCTTCATTGGGTGCTGTTTTGTGGGTGTATTTCACCTTGGAACTGAGGAGCCAAGGTCGGTCACATACATTATCACTCTGAAACTTTTACCGCATACTATTTGATTTTGGCTTTGAAACTTCAATATCAGACACTTCACTTTTGTAATCCTCTTGTCCAGATTGAAAAGGGAAGCTCATGAAAAAGGTCATGCTAGAATTTCTTGGACTTACTGGTTTAACAGTTGTTATACTACCAAGTAGCTCTAGTTTATGTGCTAACTAGACTTGTCACAAACGTTTCACAGGTTAGCATGCATTTACATTGAATAATTTGCTTATTTATTTAAAGAAGGATTTCTTGGATCAAGAAGTGTATTGACATCTTCATTCTTTCGCTATCATTACTCCGGCGCTCAGGCGTTTCTTGCTTTTTATGTCATCAATGATCTGCAGATGACCCAATCTTCAAAAGCTTTGGTACTGCATTTGAATTCCTTCGCACCTAACTATGTTATTATATTATTTGGCGATGTGAAACTTCTCGTTTCTGATAATCATGTTTGATATTTGTGTATCTAGGTTCCTGCAGTCATCTACATCTGCAGCTTCATCATATCAATCCTCCTACAGGTTCTCTTGAACCTAATTTACATGAGTTGTTCTTACTTGTTCTATTACTCTTTGTAGATTTATGTTTCTCGATATGATTTTTACCTTCCTGAAATTCATCGTAAGCTACCCTCATTACGTAGGAGGTCACCTGGACTGGCCAACGTTTGAAGGCTTTCTACTCTGCTGGAGGCCTTCTTTGGATAATTTCTGGTGCAGCTATCCTCTTTCTGCCAAGCAGCATGAAGGCTTTCATGTACATTTTATCCATAGCGATTGGAATTGCAAATGCCTTGATGATGGTAAGATTAACATTTCCGTTGCATAACTTCACTAAGCATTTGGCGACAGATAGACGGGATCCAGTCCACACTTATGCTTGAAGCAACTAAAATAGAGGTTTATTGATCATGACATAGTAGCCAGTAATTCTACTTATCATATCCCTTGTCTAAGTGCGGTTAGAGTTTCTTGATTTTCAGACTTCCTAACAGTGATCTTTATCGAACTACAGGTCTCGGGGGTGAGCATGCAGAGTTTTCTAGTCGGTAACGATCTCAACGGCTGCGCCTTCGTTTATGGATCACTGAGCTTTCTGGAAAAAATATTATGTGGACTGGCATTAAGTGTTCTTGAATCATATCAAAGTTAGTTTCCACTAATCTTTTCTTCCAACTATTCTTTCACTTTTAAAAATTAGTTTCTGTAATTTTAATCGGTGCAGCAGTAACGTGCAGCAGTAACCTCTCTTAGAAACGTTCAGCAGATCGACATTTTTTCTGCATCAACACCCGCATTGTTTTCTAGTGAGATTTAGTTCAAGTTTGATTTTGTAGGACTTACATTCTTTATTTTTCATGCAGGCTCTACTCCAGAAGTGAGCAACTATCCTCACCCAAGTTCCTATTTCTCTGTTACCAGATACGGGTTAGGTCTTGTCCCAGCTATTTGTGCACTACTCGGCGTCTTAGTGACACTAAGCATGAAGCTCCCCGAGCCCACTTTAACTCCTTTGACTGATCCGCTGCTGGCGTAAGCTCACAAGCGCATAAAGATTCAACAACACTAATTGCAACCATTTTCATCTATCAATGAAATCAAGGTTCTTAGAGTCCCTTTCTTGTCCAGTCAGTTACCGAGCAGCTAATTCTTGCTGCAGAACAATGATTCTATTCTCTGAGTCGAATATTCCTTATCTGCAGATCTTAATTCCATTTACCGTTGAAACTGTAAAAGAAGCAAATATATACAAAATCGCATAGCCAAGAACTCTTGATGTACATAGCACAGATGCTTCTGCATGATGTAACAACATCGATTCTTGGCATTGTTTGTTTTAGCTGACGAGGTTCTCGATCCAAGGGCAACTCGTTTTGCCAGATCTGAACAAGACAATTTTCGTTTAGTTACAATATCATCAATTGGTTCCGTACGCTCTTATTCTATTAGGGAGGTTACTATAACTTTCGTGAAACCAACACGATTTTCATTTTAAGCCACGTGCGTCTAGGTGGGGGATTGTAATAAGTATGTTATTACTGATATTTTTGTGATGCAATTGTGGTATTTATGTTGAGAAATGGACAGGAGGAGGGTATGTTCCACCACATTCTTTCGAATATCTAAGGTTGTTTGGGGGACCAGGTTCAGGTAGTGGATGATATGAACTGCAGCACAAACAAGCAGTCAATACCAGCCACAAAAGTTACATGCCACATATGAATTGTAAAATAATATATATCAAAGTCCGTAAATTTAAAGTATTTGAATAAAATAAAATTATAATATTTATAAAAAATTAAAACACTGTAGAACAGAATTTTATTAAAATTTTAGTATTATATAAAACCTCGTATTTTATTTTGAAAAGAGGTACTATTTTCTAAACAGATATAGGTTGTGGTGGGAAAATAGAAATTAATTATTTTTACTTTATAATGAATTTAAGGAAAATAGATTAGAAATAAAGTGTAATAATTACAAATTGAAAATGAGTTAAAGCTAAGTTTATTGAAAATAATAAAAAATCAGCAACCAAACAAAAATTTAATTGAAAAGCAGATCGACAGATTTCTCTCTCTCCCTCGGCTCCACCACTCCATCTCCCCTCTCTCCCTCTCTGCTCGCACTCTTTGCGAGTTCCCTCTCTCCTCCTCTTCCTCTTTTTCTCTCTCTGCGTATACATACAATTCTACGTATCTATCTCCAAACATTTGCAGTTCTTGAATCTTGGCCTAGGGTTAGGTATATCCTGCCGTGGAACCATTTTCTTGAATAGAGGATAGCGGCACCGTACTGAATAACGGTGGATCTGATTCGATACGTAGATTAAAGCAAGATGAGCGCGGATCTAGCAGCTGCGAGCACACATGGGAATCTGGACGAGCAGATTGCTCAGCTCATGCAGTGCAAGCCTTTGTCGGAACCCGAGGTTTTCTTCATTCCTTCTTTTTTTTTTTTCCGCCCCCCGAAGAGTTTCCATATTCTTTGTTTCTATGTTTTTCCGGTTGAGTTACAGATCTGGTAGATGTGATGAATTTGATAGTTTCTGAGAAATGTGGCAAACCTTGTTTTCTTTATTTTCTAAATCTTGGGTGATGAGTCATTGTAATTTTTGTTGTGTTACTTGTAGGGTTTCTTTGGTGATTATGGGAGTTTCGGAACTATGATTCATGCATAGTACGCATATGGCTAGGTTATTATTTCCCTGAAAAATAATTCATAATTTTCCGGGCTTAGAGATTGATGGGGAGAAGTATAAAGTTTGATTGTAATTGGGGGATGGAATGAATTTTTCCTGCTTAATGTGTTGTAATAGGGTGAATATGAGCTACAATTGTTACATTCATCGGGTTATTGATACAGTTGACTATCTCTGAATGAGAGAATTGAGAGCCTTGTAAGAAAATCAAGAGAGAGTAGGAGGGGAGGAGATAGAAACTTTGTTTTTTACATGCATATACATCTCTCTGTGTGTGTGTTGTGTCTTGCTTTGGCAATTTTGAATAAGGCATATCAATTGAAGATCTAAGTATTGTTTGCTGCACATGACACATGCTGTCCACAAACTATGAGGCTTGCTTAATTCAGAAATACTATGACAGTTTTCTTAATTGTGGCTGATTGAGCCTATTCTCTGCTGCTTTTTTGTTTTGGTGGTTTATTTTCTTCTTTAAGTGTATTATATGTGGAGATGAAATGGCCATTACAGATTGCAGTGTTCATCATTTTATAATTTTAGGTCAGGGCTTTATGTGAGAAGGCCAAAGAGATACTAATGGATGAAAGTAATGTTCAGGTATGTGTTACGGATCTTCTTTCTTTTTCTTTAATAATAAATATTACTATTTTTTTTATTGTTGAAATATGCTAGCTGTTCAGAATCAAATTTAAACTCCTAATATCTTTTGTACATTGTCAACTATATGATAGACGACAACCTCATTCTAACCATCAAGTTAGCGGAAATAGTTATACCTTATTAACTGGTATTGCTTCTGATAAATTTATTGGCTCATGAACTGCTTGCCACCGTACTTAATGGCTACACAGTGATTAATTAGGCGGAGAAAAGTATATGGGAGGAGTGTTGGGTGATGATACATTAACCCGAGCTATGTGACAAATACATATAGATAAACTCTCAGGCAGGTGGATTTGGAGGAGAAACGGAACTTGATAACTTTCAGAGTTGAATAGTTTAGGGCTGTTTGGTTCTATTAGCTTCTGAGCAACAGAACTGCTTCCGGAAAAAGCAAGTGGTAGTTAAAATAACATCTGATGCGAAGTTGATTTTTCCTTTCATTTCTGTTTTGCCATTGCTACTTAAAGTGGTTCAATAATGCATTCATGCTAAATTCTGGTTTTAATCATTCATTTCATATTTTCTTTTGAGTAGTAAGTTGGAATTTGTTGTGTCCAAGATGCTATACTGATCTCCTTGTTGCTGTTGGCTGTTGCAGCCTGTAAAAAGCCCCGTGACAATTTGTGGTGATATTCATGGCCAATTTCATGATCTTGCCGAACTTTTCCGCATAGGAGGGAAGGTATTATATATTCCTATAACATTCATATGCTTTTGCTTTTCCTTTTGCTTTTTTATAGGGGAAGTGAATTTTCGGTCAAAGGAATGGACTTGGGGATGGACAGTGTCCTGTCATATGATAACAGGTTGAAATCGAGTAAATGTTTATTTTTGACAACGATGGTCTTAGTCGTTAATACATATGCATTGCCTTCTTAAAAATTAAAAGAAATTTGTTTCCTTGTATCATGCATATTTTATCTTTCTTTTCTTAATGGTTCTAGTTATTTACTTAGAAGGAGGTTGGACTACCTAGAATAATTGCTTTTAGAGGTCTTTCACATACATGAATTTCTTTTCATTCACTTTCACCATAATTCACAACTGTTCAACTGCTTAAGTATGTTTGATGCAATTTCAGTGTGATTTTTCTTAGTTCTGCTGACGCACCATTCCCTGTTATCTGAATTTTTTAGAGTTTATATGGCTCCCATCTCATGGTATGACATTGTTGCATTTAAATTAGGTAGTTTGGTTATGATGGGTCACTTTTTTCATCTTCTTCTACCAAATTAAACTTACCTGTGGAAGTTATGGCAATAACAGTATCAATGCTGTCTCCAATTCATTCTGTAACCATCATTAATCGGATACTCTTGTGTATTCTAATAATATGTGGGGAGGTAGGTTAAGAAGTCTATAGTGGGTCAATAATATTTTTGTATCTAGTATCTACATCAGGCAGGTTAGTTTTACTTCATTTTCTGTGGACGATATAGCTTAGAGTCTCTCTAGATTGGGTATGTGTGACATGGGTTGTACAACTAATCTTTCGTTGTCTGGTAAATTGGTAATTTATGTCTGCTGAACTTTGTGTTTTCAAATGTTTATAGATTGAAGCATCACCGGTGTATAATGTACTTCCATATTTTTTATTGACAGTGTCCAGATACAAATTATCTATTCATGGGAGATTATGTTGATCGTGGGTACTATTCAGTTGAAACTGTCACTGTAAGTACAATAAATATGACGTGATTCTTTTGTTATTATCACTATCTTGCTTGTGAATTTCAGACTGTTGTAGCGCTGCAATTATTTTTGGAATTTGTTTCCTGCTTATCAAAACATTTCTAGTCTTCTGATCCTGTGTTACTATTCTGTCCCTTTTTTCCTGGGGTGGGAATGGAGTGGTGGGGTCCGGAATTGGGAAGTGTTTTTCTTGTTCTATTTTATATACAATATTACACAACTTCTTACAATATTTTGTTGAAATTGCTCTTGTTAGAGATGTTTAAATGCTTATTTCTGCAGCTTTTAGTTGCTTTAAAGGTGCGCTATCCTCAACGTATCACGATTCTTAGAGGAAATCATGAAAGTAGACAGGTAATGATTTATTTTATGAACTTCCATTCATCTTTCCAAAATCTTTACAGAGTGCAAAAATGGTTTTTCCCTTTTAGTTCCTTGATATTGTAGGGATGATTTAATCAAAATGACGATATGCCAACCCAAAGTCATGCTAGAAAAGTGATGTGTTCTATTCAAGTTTGTATTATTTCCTGTATGTGCGCAATTTGATTTATTAATCTTAGGCAACATGGCATTAATGCGTGAACAACATGATGCTAACTGAGATTATGAGCATATTAAATGATGTTAGGTTGGAATTGTGGCTCTTCTTAATTAAAACCTCATTTAGCTCTTGAGACTGCTGACATACTGATCTTTTGTAGGAATTCATGTTACAGATAAAGGCTTCACTGATACACCCAAGCATTTATTTTACAATTGGTTGGCTGTTGTGTATCAGGATTTTTTTGTTTCCTGATATTTTGTTGTGTCGTCATCATCTCATTTATCTCTTTGCTTCCGTCATTTCCTTACCTTGCATTGGAACTTTGTGATTTGAGGAACTGAATCTTTATCGTGCTATTGAGGAGAGCTTTCGTTCTTTTAGCTACTCGCTCATGGTTACTCAATGTAACAGTTATGGTCTGAGTCTGAGCTGGTGCTTGAAGTGATGGATAGTTTGTTTTCTCTTGCAGATCACTCAAGTTTATGGTTTTTATGATGAATGCCTACGGAAGTGAGTTTTTGGCTTCCCTTTTGATCTCTACCAAATTGGTCTAGTTTTGTGTAGTTCACTTATCTCGCTTATCTGAAATTTCTGGAAAGACTTCCACATAATACTAGTTTCCTTGATCCATTTCTGATTATAGGTATGGCAATGCTAGTGTTTGGAAGATATTCACGGATCTATTTGATTATTTCCCTCTTACTGCATTGGTTAGTAGAACTCTCTTCCTTATTGATGTCCTTGCATCAGTTTCTTGATACCATATTTGTTATGAAAAGTTTTTCACTGTTTTACTTTAATATAGGTAAAGAAGTAATGTCCCCCCCCCCCGTCCCTTGTCCCTTTTACATCACATAGGACCAGAGTGCATGAAAGATATTCTGATCATTGATATTGATCGCCTTGATTGCTAGGAAAGTAAAAATATATGGAGGAGTTGAGTGTGAAAGTGGTAGTTCATATGCAGCTGCATGTTCCTTTCTGTGGCTCGAATTTTTCTGCTTGTGTTAGGTCAATCGGGCATGCAATTAAGTTAATACTGGGATATCGATCTTTCTGTAGGTTGAATCGGAAATATTTTGTCTGCATGGTGGATTGTCCCCTTCTATTGAAACACTTGATAATATAAGGAACTTTGATCGTGTTCAAGAAGTTCCTCATGAAGGTCCGATGTGTGATCTGTTGTGGTCTGATCCCGATGATCGTTGTGGTTGGGGTATCTCCCCCCGGGGTGCTGGGTACACTTTTGGCCAGGTACGTGTCTACTTGTTGAAGGTTCTTGCTTCTGTTCTTCATTTCAAGTTTCAACCTGTGAATATGCATTCTAAACCTCCTTATATTCCAGGATATATCTGAACAATTCAACCACACCAACAACTTGAAGCTAATTGCTCGAGCCCATCAGCTGGTTATGGAAGGATATAACTGGGCCCATGTAATTATTGCAATTCTAGATTTGAAGATCTTATAGTTTTTATATTTCCATCAGTAGAAATGTTCATGTGTGGTTTTTCTTTTACCACAGGAACAAAAGGTCGTCACTATTTTTAGTGCACCAAATTATTGCTATCGCTGTGGGAATATGGCATCTATTTTGGAAGTTGATGATTGCCGAGAGCATACCTTTATTCAGGTTTTGCCTCGCTCTCTGAGTCTGTGCTATGTGCCATCTTTTTCGTTTTTCCTGTTCCAAAGAGTTATGCGGAGTAGCTCAGTTTTGAATTTTATTATAGAACAATATGCCGTAATGGTGGTTAATTGATGCACCACCACCTTAACATAATTGCAGTTTGAGCCAGCTCCAAGGAGAGGAGAACCTGATGTAACTCGGAGGACGCCTGACTATTTCTTGTAGAGCTGACAGTTGTAGACTCTTTTGCCTGCATGAAGTGTCAGTTTGAGGTTCTTACATGTCGATTCCTGAGATTCGAGCTTCACATTACTAGGCCTTTTGAAAGTGGTACGAGCGCGAAGAGGCATGTGAAATAGTTAAGGCCCCCTTTTCTAAGTTATATTCTAACCGGCCGTAGGGTTTAGAGTTGGGGAAGTTGGTCTAGGGGATGCTTTTTGTGTATCATGTTCTATAATTTTTTTGATGTTTTTGGTTGTTTCCCCTTTTTCTTCTAATAATTTTTTTCTCTTTATTTTCCTTTCTATCACTGTCATTATGTGGAAAGGTTTTGTTGAAGTAATGATGAACTTACATTCTTGACTCGATCTTACTTTCGCTTTCTGAAGTGAAATGCTGATTTCATTCTTGTTGGGGGATCCTATTGCTTAAGGCCCTCTTGGTGGTGACTGGTTATTTCTTGTAGTGCTCAGAAATTGGAATTGATGGTTATCAGTTGGGCCCTTAAAGTCTATTATCTGTTATTACATGCACTTTTAGAGATTTGACATTTAGTTTATGGAAAATGATAATATTCTAATGCAGCTGACATGTCGATGCCAGTTGCCAGAGAAGCTTATTTATGATTAGGATCTATTTTAAACATGAGTAAGAAGATTTTGTGGCTGCACTATTTTCTGTCAACTGTGAATTGGTTCTGTGATCTTGTTTATCAGGAGCGATGTGTGAATACTCATTGTTAAACTGATGAGCCTCAAAAAGTGGATCGCTTTCGTTGCTCTTTCTTCATTGTATTTTACATTTAGGTGGTATTTATGATGAGGGCAAAATTTAGCATGTAAGCGATGTGAGGTGAAGCTATAATTCTCATCAGGCCCTTATATCTTTTGGGCATTCTTTTGTTGATGTTGAGTGGTTCTTTACGTCGATACTTTGACAATCCTCATCTTTAGATTCTCCTCTTATTAGCATTGGGTCATCGTAAGGGGTCTGAATGGGTCCCTGCCTTCCCATTTTTCTACTGGAGAAACTATAATTATTTAGATTGGTCTACATCCAATTATTAGCGCACCCCCCCCCCCCCCCCCCCCCCCCTCGAAGTGAGGATTCCAAATCTCATGTATTGAGCCTGAATTCCAAATCCCTTATATCTGCAACTGAAAGTAATAGGCGTCCAGAAAAGATAATGTTTACTTCAAGGGATATGGATGAATTGGAATTATAATCCACCGTATTTCAAGTTTATTACCGATGCTTGTGGATTGTAACTGTGGGTTGTAACTTTAGACGTTTACTATCAATACTTACAGCCGGCGTGAAGTGATTGGGGTAGCCTCCGGCTGAGTGACCTGCAATTTTAATCAAATGTGCAATGCGGATCTATTCTTGGCCCTGGTGGTCGGTGGATGAAGGGACGCCGGAGTTGTGTTGGAGGAGGGTCGAGTGGAGGCAGTTGGGAGCTAGTCCTGCACAAAAGAAGTTAAATTCCTACGAACACATTACTTATAATTCAAATATTCTATTGTAAAATTTTGTATCACTTGATCCACGTGACATGAATGGAAGGCCGAGGCCGAGGTGATCACATTGATGGAGCTGTTGTGATTCCCTGCCTGCCATCATCCCATCCAAGAATTTCACATCATAAACTATTCACTGCGCAGAGAAAGGTCCCATCATACAATACAAGACAACTTCACTCACGCATTCTGCTGCCCCTTACCACTCTCTCTCATTCATATGAATTTTAAAGAAAAAAGATTTATGTAAGGTTTCAGAATCTTGTCCAACTCTGGTGATATTTTGTTGTATTAACTTGGCATAAACCTCGTCATCTGCGCCCGTCCCATTGTTGTTGTTGTCCATACCTGCAACTCTCTGCCACCTCCAAAGCACATCCCAATCTGACACGTGTCTCTGAATGACCCTCCATGGCCTTTTTGAGATTCCCCTCAACTGCCCTTTTGCAGTTTTCAGTCTTGGCGGTCTTCTTGAGAACTAATTAAATGCTGTGTGAGTGTGAAATAATTCAGTTGACAAGCATTTATTATTTATTTCTCCTGTTGCCCACTTGCAAATGGCTTCTCTTACCCCCGGTACACTGGACAAGCTCTTGCAGAATGTGGGCAATAAGGATTTCAAGGTGGCCGGTGAACACCGCTCTGCTCTTCTCCAGGCATGTGTTTTTCACCCTTTGTGCCATTGCTTAATGAATATCATCAGCTTTTCTCTTGTGCTAGCTTTCTTGTGTGTTTCTGAATAAAGATTGATTTTTTTGAATAAAAGATTGGTGTTTTGTGTATGGCATGGAGAGCTTTCAGGTTTATGGTCTGAGTAAGGATCAATAGAAGTTTGTATTCTGATTAATGGGCTGTTGCAGACTGTGACATTTGTGTTGCTTTTGTCATGAATATTTCTTCTGTGTCATTCATTCTCAGCTGTCACAATTTTAACATGCAAGAAAGATTCTCTTTTTCTTCTGAAGGTTATTAGCATTGTTCCGTCACTGGAAGATGATCCATGGAAGAGCAGGGGATACTTTTTGAGGGTTTCAGATTCGGTTCACTCAGCTTACGTATCAGTATCAGATGAAGATGTGGAGTTGATATTGAGTGACAAGATCCAACTAGGCCAGTTCATCCATGTAACTTGGCTAGACTCGGGCTCCCCTGTTCCGGTGCTTCGGGGTCTAAAACCATCCCCAAGAGACGGCCCTGTGTGGGTGAACCAAAGGATTTGATTTCCAGCGATTTTCTGAATTCTAAGAAGGTGGAAGCAAAGGCGAAATCCAAGGGAAAGGTGAAGAAAGTGGTGGGAAATGAAGAGGGGAATGTTAGAAGAATTTCTTTGGGAAATGGGAAAGTAGGAGGTTTGAGAGCAGAAGATTGAGCTTGGACTCATCCGGAAAGGATGGATAGGAGTCCTCAAAGTAGAAATGTAGAAGAGATGAAAAGTCTAAATCGAAAGATAATTTGTCGAGCGTAATATCCGTAAGTTAATCGTTTTATCATAATGCAAGTGAGTATAGATCTTTAGCTGTTTGTCTGTTTTAAGTCATGTTTTAAAGTCATTTCCTTGTATATATTTGCATAATTTTTCTTAGTTCTACTGTTCAAAGGTTGTATCATAAATTGAAGAGAAATACAAAGTGAAGTATTGAAGCATATTTAGAATCATTCAATAACACAGGCATGAAACATGATACAGGCAGCAAATCACGTGTGTTGATGCGTGATAATGTCATACTTGTTTGCAGGTCGTCACTAATAAGGTCTTCCCCCATGATTCACCAAAGGGTTCAAGCATTTCACCTCTCACAAGCAAGAACATTATCGTCTCACCAAATCATCTGTCAAAGCCTATTATCAAGAACTTGAAATCATCAGATGATGGTATTTTTCCCAGCCATTTCAATAAAGTGGCTCTGAGTGCTAAAAACTGGTCTGACTCAAAGATCTTGTGGAGTTCACTTCCTTCCACCATCTGTGACCTTGGAAAGGTACATTGCACAAACAGTTCAATGCAAAGGATTGTATGCTTTATCATCTATCAGTTTCCAGTCTATAGTTTCGTGATGTTTTTCAGGAAGTTAGAAGCTATAGGAATGTTTCGTTTGTCTCTGCAGTCCGTGCACTAGAAGAAGTATCTGTATATGATGGTGTCCTTCGGTGCATGAGGTACATAATTTCTCTTCCTCTTTTTTGTTTGGTGTTAGTATTTAAAATATAATGTCCACAATTCTGAATGGAGGATATAAATTTAGTGGCATTCTAAATTGTGGTATGGAAACTAACTTGGGAGTCCACTGCTGTTTGATCTTATGTGTTGACTAATCTTAAGCAACTAAAGTTCACAGCATATGTTGGTGGCCTTCTACTCCAATACATTTTTATGCACAGAATGAAGAAATGAATTCTCCCGTTCTTGTTTGAACTCATATAGTTTATACAAATTCACCGTGAGGGGTAGTATCAGTCTCCAAGAATTTGGAGCTCTTCAAGGTTGTCAGCTAACATTCCTGTGCTTATGTGTAGTATGTTTGCAGAACTACGTGAGTCATCTCAGAAAGAGGCATCCGGTCCATTGGTAGAACAATTTTTGAAGCTTCACGAGAGCATGAAGAAGGCTGCTATAGTTGTTAGTTCTCTGATAAATACGAAGACTTCCGACGCAAGAGACAGCAACAATTGCAGTTCTCGGTTCTCTGAATCAGGGAAGTGTCTCAGTTCCGCAAGTAAAAATGCTTCATTATGGGTTCAAGCTGCAGTCCAGACCGATCTTTCCAAATTCTCCCTCTATGCAAAAGGAGAAGAAAAGGGCATCTCAAATTGTGAAAAACGTCATTATGTTGTGATAGAAAACACACCAGTGAAAATCGAGACAGGGAACCATTCACCTGATAACAAGAAAAACAGCATCAACCATGCCTCGAGTAAATCAGTTCCAAAGGTGAAGGAATTGTCATCTCATTCAAGACGGCATCTTTCCAATACAAAAGGAACAAATGCTGAACAGGAACATGGTCAGAAGGCTCGGGGGACACGTTGCTGATTTAGCACAAAAGTTGCTCTTCTCATCACATGCCTGGTTCTTGGATTATTTGGAAGATTCTCTAGATAACGGATTCAGACTGAAGAGCAAAGAAGACTTCTCAGATCACAGTCCTTCTTGGGCAGCTTAAAAGGGTTAACCAGTGGTTGGACGAGGCATTTCAAGAAGATGGTAGAGCTGATGAGAGAATAGAGAGCTTGAAAAAGAAGCTATACAGATTTCTACTTAACCATGTCGATTCTGCAGTTCCTCGCAGGTAGTTTAATTTCTTCACAATATACGGCTAACCTGACCTGACAAGCTTTGTGTTCAGTCTGTTTACTAAACTGAATCAATACCTAGTTATAATGGTAGTAATCTGTCCAGTCCCTAGATTCTTGACTGCATTCATGAGATTTAGAGAGCGAGCTGTTTCATAGTCTTTGACACTCTTTCGGCAAAAGTGTAAGGACTCATACCCTGAGGAGAATTCAGATGTTGCATTAATTTCTTATGAAGTGTAGTCTATTGATTTCTCTCTGTCTATCCCACTCTTGCATCTCAAGAATAGCTGTTATTAGAATCAGAAAAAATAAACTTGTAAATCTGCCTATGATCTTTTCCTTTTTACATTGCAAAGTTTGCAGGACTGAGACATTGCGTCCAAGATTTCTCATCTGTCAAACGAATTTTTAGAATAGACAATGTATGCATAACAAAAGTCCTAACAGTCAATGAGTTAACAAATGGCCGGAAATCGAGTCACAATTCTGAATCCCGTTGTTGATCCCTTTGATGCCTTCTCAGCAGCAGAAATTGCAGCATTAGCAGCACCTTTGGACAATGCTTGATTCCCTTGCAGGATTTCATATGTGCATGCAGTTTCTCCGGCTTGAATGGCTTCCCACATTGTCTGCTACCAAAACATCATAAGCATCCGGGTTATAACATAGTACATAGTAAGCCAAGGATGTTTATTTCATTATTGTCCAAAGGAAGACATCATCCGAAGTCAATCAAAAATTGCAGCAAGATTCTATCTAAGTAGGTTCTTGGTAAGGATTTTGAGTTTCAAAATGATCAGCAGCCTTCAAGTATGAGATCCACAGGAGTCCTACACAAATGAAACGGTGTGATGTCCCAAAATTCAAAATCTTGGGACTCACCAAGAACAACCCCTGCAAAATCAATGGTTGTGATTGTCCCTAAACCCTAGATTCCGACCTTTGAAGAAAGGTAACATATTTATGCAGTGTGCCTTGTTAAATATGAGCAAATTTACATTAAAAAACCCAGGCCCTAATAGAATTATGTTAACATTGATCTAGTAAAGGTCAAGTAATTTCGAGGTTGTTGCATATGATGAATCTTTTATTCCTGGATTCTTCTTCACCAGAACTTGACCACATTAAAATTTAGCATCATTTCATGTACCCCATCCGTGTATCATGACCCCAATTACATCATCAGAACCAACAAAATTCTGCTGTCTGAATACTTCATTAAAGACAAACTGATATTTTCCTCAACCATTTAATCACAAGCAAAAAAGACCAAAAAGAGAAAAAAATGTTTGATCAACTTACGAGCAAGTTGGCCCGTTAACAGGCTTGTAAGCAGCAGAAGTTGCTCTTTGGTCTCTTACTTCACTCTTGTTCTTTGCTGAATCCTGCACCCCATCGAAGCCTTTCCAACTGCAATTTTCAAGAATTGCACCATTACGCATCATCACCACATCTAATAATTCACATCAAAACTGTGGGGTCTTTTTATATTTTGTCAAAAAAACTATCTCGTTCCTCAATGGTATCCTACGAATGTATGAATGTATGTCTTAAATCATCATACCATACGACTAATGGCTAACTAATTCTCAGTCTTGTTATCATCATACATAAATATGAACTTCCCTGTCTTAGAGAAAATGGTAAGAAATCTGTACCTGCCAGTCCATTGTTGTTGTATCCAATGAGGAGTTTGGAGTACCCTCTGAGACCCTCCAAGTCCATCCCTCTTGCAAATCTGTGCTGACTGAACACTACTGGCATCACTAGCACACATGTTCAAGAAAGTAGGCCTGTTCTGCTTGTTGACCGCCACCACAGCCGAGTCATTGGTTTCCACAGCACCGCAACTAATCAAGTTTCTGAATATGTGTGATGCTCCATTGGAATAGCTCTTGCTCTTCGTGAACTGAGGCTCTGACGACGGGATCTTGGATGCATCAGCAGCCGTCGATGATGTTGTAATATTCTCATTGATGGTAACTTTGCTGCTCCTCTTCTTGTTCTTCTGACCCAAAGTAGGCGACCGATGGTCTGTTCTGTTGTCTGGCTTTTCGTGTTTGGTTGCGTCTGAATTCTTCTCCATTTCAGGCTTCCCGGAGTCATCTGTCAATGTGGATGTGTCTGAGCTGAAAGTTGGGGACTCTTCTTCGAGAAGATGATTTTGTCGACACATACATCGATGTCTCCGATGAATTATGACTCTGGTTATCTTCTTTGCTTAAGGCTTTATGGTTTTCTTGAGAAGGTGTTTGATGTTTTTGCTTCACAACCTTTTCCTCAGCAGCTGTTTTGTGAGAGAAAATGAAATTAATCTCAATTGTGGATCAAAATCCTCCTCTTAGATTACAACATAGTACTTAGAATCTCTGAGTCTTTAATTTCTGAGATGTACAAGGTTGGTGAGAAGAACTATAGTAGAAGTAAATAGTTTTTTACCTTTAATGTTAGAGGAGGAAATCTCTGATCCTTTGAGGACATATTCATTGTCTGATATTGGTGTAATGAGATCATCATCCAGCAAGTCTTGCCACACATAACCTGTCTTGTACCTCCTGCACTGACCGACCGGCAAAAATTAATACAAAAACTTAAATTTGAACAATATGGGATGATCACCATGGAACATGGTTTGGATCAAATGAAAACTACAAACTCTGGTGAAAATCTCTATGTTAGAAATGTAATAAATACCTTTTATACGACCAAGAAATGATTCGGGCATGTCCTTTCCTCGCAACTCCCCCAACCATCTCTTGACGTCTGCTTCATACATACATATTAGACACACGCGCATTCAGACACACAGACGTCGAAAAACATGCCAATTAGAACAGTGCATACACAAACCTCGTAGTCGGACACCATTCCTAGACAAGTGATGGACACGAACAAGATGAGGGTGTTCGATACGGCCCTTCCGACTAAGAAAATAGACAATGTGAAGCCTCCTGACTTCTGCACCACCCTGTGCCTCCATTAATCTTCTTACAAACAGGAAACAGGAAACAGGCAACAAACAAAACAAAAGTAGCTCCTTTTTAGGCTGAATAAAACAAGTATTATTCAAATTATAAATCACATAGATTCTGGTAAAAGAACAAGAACAAAAGATCAAACAGGTGAAACCCAAGAAAGAAACCTTTGTTCTATGCCGGCCTGCTCTAACAAAAAGGCCAAACATGGGAGAGAAGTTCAACCAAGTTGTCTGATTAAAAAATCATGCATGGATATTGTATGTTGTTCTTCTACACCACTTCATGGAAAAGAATAGAAACAACACAAATTCTTACACAAATATTCCACAATCATGATTATATAATATATACACAATTGTAATATTCATTGGATGAAGAGAGCTTTTACCGTATAATAATGGTATTCTAATCTGCTTTTTCTGCAGCACACACACATATACACACAGTGAGTGTGAGTGGTTAGTTATATATATATATATATTTTATACTTGGATTAGATCTGTAACTATAACAGACTATAAAAAGGGTAAACTTGGTCTACCCCAAGATGTTTTTATCTGATTTCGGGGATATTGTTATTGTTATGCATATATATTTGGCAGCTTTTGACCAACTTTTTTAAGCTGCATGCTCCAAGAAGTACTTTTTTTCCCTTGTGCATGCATCATTTTGCAATGATTTACTAATATAAAATAGTAATAAATTAGATTATATTTTGTGGGCAGGTTTAATCTTGGTCTTTTTTTAAATTGCTTGCGTCTTTTTATGGAAAAAATATGATATTTCATATATATATATATATATATATTATATTTATTGAGTTTGATGTGAATTCTAATTTCCATAATTAAGTAATGAGGACTAGCGGGAAAGCGATGTGTATGAGTAGTTCAAGGGAGTTGATATTTGAAACGTCAAAACTGAATAGATTTTAGAAAAAGTGATTATCATGTTTGAATTTATAGATTCATAAGTAATTATATGAATGCAGATCGATGCTAAATTTTAAATTAACTCATTCTTAAAGATAATGAGAAAATTGTTTAACGAGTACAATCAATCAGTAATTAGGTAAAGAATAATGCATAATAAATTGTATTTGCACTTGAAATGTACATTTTGATCACTCAATCGCGAAAAATTCTTGTTCAAATCAGATTTAATCTAACCAAACCAAACCAATCGCAAAAGCTAAATTTATAATTTGACTTCAATCGCAGGGCCACACAGAAGCTAAATATATATTTGCAGTGGCAATTTAAGAAGATAATCATAATTTGACTTTAAATTCAGCAAAATAATAGAAAAGTGAATTGAAATTGTCATGCGCGTTGCACGTGACCATGCACTGGTTCTTAAACACCATGTCATTCATTTACTGCAATCTCGTACAAGTTACCCTCGATTACAGATATACAGAAACAGTAAGATAATTGACATATACCCCGTTTTTAAAAAATAAGAAATATGTGATAATCATTCACGAATACCAAAAAAAAAAAAAAAAAGAACATAGAACGAATTTGTATAATCCATTTACTCTGCCGTAAATTCAGGACAACATTAATTTAAATGCACAAGTTACACAAAATGAGGCTAATTTTCCTATGATTCATGCCATAATTCTTGCATTTGATTTCATTCCTCTTCATTTATCTTTTTCCTCCATTAATCTTTGTCTAAATATCTCTACATTGGTAAAAACAATTATAACTTCTCAACTTCCAACATAACACAACATTTTTCAATACATAAAGTGATCAGTCATATACAGTACGTAGCTCAGAATAATTTTTTACTTCTCCTCAACACGTATAAATACGACTCATACACAGTATATATATATACACACAAACTTATAATCAATGTAAAAAATTAAAACAAAATAAAAACAGAAATGTCTGTACGTCGTCTGGTACCTGAAAGAAGTAGAAACCTCAAACGAACATCGATGCCGTCCGAGGCGAGACCGGAGCATTAGGACATAATATGTATTCATGATTCATTCAGACACATATAAATACAAATGCAATTAAGCCAAGAATTGGATGTATGTAACAAATATATATTGGTGATGGAGTTTTGGGCAAGAAAGTAATGGGACAACATGAATTAGGAGTGATAGAGAAGTGGGGTACTTGAGCATGATTTATCAACGTACCATCTACCTTAAACATAACTTCCGTTTCTTGTAAAGTTTGATTTAGTTTTAATACTTAAAATAGTATTTAAAGCTGATGTGATAATTACAGATCAACAGCTCCACACACAGAAAAAACAAGTGTTTAATTTATTGCAATTGTGCATTAAAATTAATTTATAAGCATATGACTGTTGCTGAATAACTGTCTGAAGATGAGGGTTTGGTAATGATTGGTGTTTTCTGATTGTTTTCAGGGTTCTTATTTTGTCAAATATTATTCAATACTTGAAGAGTTAAAAAAAAAAAAAGGGTCTGCATGATTTGAATTAATAAAAATCGAAATTTGCTTTTAATGGAACACTACCAAATATATATATATATATATATATATATATATATATATATATTATTCCACGTACACTATTAATCACGGCTTAAAAATCGTAGCAAACAATATTATATATCTACCGTGTTTAGAAAAATCGATGCGCAAACTTAAGTTTTAACCACGGTTATTAATTCGTTATGGTTTTACTTATGATTAAAGTATTTTCAATTGTAACAAAAGTTTTGGCTGGCTTTACTTGGAGACTATCGGGTGATAGTTGTTGCGTGGTCATGGTTAATTAGTATCCGTTACGAATTTTTTTTAACCATAGTGAAAAGTCATATTTCTCCTAGTGAAAGTTAAATAATTAATCAGTCTATAAAATTAACTCAATTGCTGAATTAATTATTATAAGTTGAGGAAATTCGAATTTCTTGGTGAACATATTTTTAATATAAATAGCAAATATGGACTTTAATATGATGAATGAAAAGTAGGGAAACTTTATATAAATTTTAATTTTCATCTAATTATACACATATAACATTTGTTTGATGATTATAATGCCATTGTTGCATCTTATATATATTGCATTGCACATGTATATACCACGTGTACAAATATTACATTATCAATTTTATCTAAGGGTGGTGTGTATATGTGAAATGAAATAGAAAATTCAGCATGAATTGTAATAGAAAACGTAACTAGTCAGAATATCCCCACCTTGATGCTATTAGATCTGTCCAACATTGTTCAACTTCAAAGACAGCAAAAAAATTCACACAATCAAATTCTTATGGTTATTTTGTAGAACTTAAAACACATAGGAAATCAATCATCAAACTTTCCAAATTCTTGCAGCAAAATCAAGACCTTTCATCACCAGTCCAACTATCTTTCATCTTTGGTCCAGTAGGCCCTTCCTCACCAAGCACTTCCTTGGGAAGACTATTCACTACTTTCTCAAATGCGCTCTTCAACTTTCCAGGCAACACCTTCCCAACCTTCCTGATTTCATCCTCAATGCTGTAGCTGATCTTTGACCATTTTTGCATAGTTCAGCCATGGCGGCTCGACGTACACCAGCCCCAAGTACTCAGCGTCGACCACCAAAAACTTCGCCCCAGTGTCCATAAAAGACTTGCCCTTAGCACTATCATTCCTTATCCCAATACTCCCATTTCCTTGCAGCACTAGGCCTTGATTCGGGTATGATGCATGGCCGTGCAATGACGAGTAGGCTACGGGCTTGTTTCCATTCTCGAACTCCAAGTCCGAGGCGTCAGCCCAAACCCCTTTACTGTGTTGAGAAAAATACATGCTCTTTAGCTCCCCATTGAAGTTGCTGATTCTTAGTGTGACATGCTCCCAATCACCAACATGCTCCCCAATTTTACCTAAGGAAATGTTGAAGAACTCAACTTTTGCCCTTGCAGGGCCATTGAAAGGTAAAACAGCCATATTGCTACATCAGTGAATGTCCCACCAAACATTGGCTTCACATGCAAATAAGCATATGCATCTGCTAAGTCCCCTTTCTTGACTCTCTCTTTGGCTGCACTGTCTATAGGAAGATCAATCCAATATGCATCATCATTTGGACCTCCTTGGGGAAGATTCGAGCCCATCGGGTCGATTGGGATGGGATTCGACTCGTCGCCTTGCGTGTGCAGAAGCGCACCATTTTCAAAGAACCATGCGACTGAAGAAGGAAAGTACTGTTCATCAGGGTGGAAATAGATGTGTGGAGAGTAAGCCTGAACCAGGGCTTTAATCTGATCTTGATTAGGCATGGAATTCTGATTGCCATTAGCATTTTTTAAACAGGGCAAGTCCAAACTAGCCCCATTGTTTTCAGCTACAAAAGTGCCTGTGGGAACCCCCACAGCTTGAACTCCCCTGTTTCTTGGTCTTGAGCTATATATACTGATGCCGTTTGTGCTAACTTCCTTTGCTGGCCCCCAAATCCAGGCGTCATTCTCATTGGAATCCGTGAAATCCAAGCGAACACACCGGATTTTGTCAAGGTCCGGCTTCTCAGGCGAGTTCGTGATCACATGTCCAACGGCCTTATAGCCATCAGGGGGAATTGGCAGCCAGATGTAGCCTACCCCTTCTTGCTTAATTTTCAAAGAATCACTGCTCCAAACAAGAGTGTAATCAGTTGGTGGCTTCAGGGCACCACCAGACGGATCGTTGGTTGCATCTTTTCCTGCAAGAACCCAACCATATAAAGGCTTGTTGTTGGATTGGCCGTAGCAACCAAGCATAAAGAATCCATCAGGTAGTGAAGACGGCTCAAAAAACGTCGCCCCATGATTGTCCGGTCCGCCTTCTTGTGTAGCCCAAACTTTGGTGAACGTCGATACTTGACAAACTTCCAATCCTCCTAGATCAATAATCCCACTTGCAAAACCTCCACCTGAACAACAAAACACAAAAATCAAACCGAAAAACAGTTAAGTACAAGAAAACGTCCAGCACGAAAACGCAACCTAAGTATGGTAGAACGATGAACCTGCAGGCCAGGAGGGGAGTGGAGAGGGAAGTCTGAACAAGGTCTCAATGGGAAGAGGCTTCTTAGTTTTCTTGAAAACATTAGAAATTTAGGAGAAACGCTGATTTGGTTCCCCATCGTCAAAGCCAATGAAACAATGCTATAACTATTGAACACAAGATTATGTAATGGATTGGACAAGAACTGCAAAGAGCAAGGCAAGAAGCATATTCTGATGAACACTAGAAAAAGTACAAAAACCAGCAGCCAAGCAAGAACCCTTTAATAGCTTAACATTTCGTGTAATTAAGGTATTAACCATCTAATGAATTTGAGTTTTCCTATGCTTTAAGAACATGTTTTCCTCAGTTTTGACGAATTCAGACATCACTTTTCTTCTACACTATGCCCTCGTTTTCATTTTCCTGTAGCAGTTGCTGTTTTTGCTACGTACGCATCAACAATTAGTAGTCATTTTTGTGGTGCTGAATTTCTGGGGTGGTTGAGCCAGAATTATTTGAAAATGATTATGTTACTAGCATGCTTTGCATTTGGTTAGAAAAACTTAATGGTATTTCATGATTGTATCATCAAGAGACGTGTATACATTTGTCAATACACGTCTAATCATCAGTATACCTGGTGCACGAAGGATGTATTTTCATAGATATATTCGAATTGTACGATTTTACGTAAACCATCGATGCAATCACTACAAGAAATGTCTCCTTAATAAATTTGAATTGTGTCGTTCTTAACAGTTATGTTATTTGATGACATAATAGCATGTTTCGGTCCACATACCAACAGTATTCTTAAATGAAAATACTGTTGCATGAGAACAAATAACTCTGTTGTTTGTATAGTATATTTCCAATATATATACGTAGGAATATATATTTCCGAACGTTATATTAATGATCATAATGTACATGGTGGATTAACTATATTTGGTTGTGTTGTGATGCCTTTTTGCTTTGCTTTATCCGCTCGAACATTTATTTGTCCTTTTCAATACAGATGGTTGCATTGCATTGCATGTGTTGTCTAATCAATAACTTCTAACTACTTTGTGTAAATTATTCACACTTCACAATCAATGTATGGGCTAACCTGACATAGACATAATTATAAAGTAATGAGAAGAGGGGTACACACTCTATAGTTATCACAGGTTTTCTTTTGGTGGGTTGGAATCAGACAATTACTTTGTTTAAGAATGCATAGTGATATATAGGGGTTGAGGTCGTCTTGCTGTAATGATCTTTTGGATATTACAGATGTTGAGGTTATCGTAGAAAGGTTATTTGGACTTTTGAGTCGAGGACGATTTCAAAGTCAAATGGTTGAATAGATGTAATAATCAATCAGTTACTCAAAAGATACATAAATAATCTGTTTGGGGCTATTTATGGGCAAACCCTCAATATACGGACTCTCGAGTGATGCCGCATATCACTCCTTAAGGGCTCAAAATGTGATCAGATCCAACCGGGTTGATCTGATTGGACTAATATAAAAAAGACAGTTCTTGATTTAGATATCCGTGTGAATGGTGCAAAAAAGACACTTTATTATTTTTACCCATATCAGTAGTGTGAGCTTGAACAGCAGAAATTATGAAAGATTATGATATGTAATTGTTGAAATGCATGGAAAGCTATTATACATGATTTCATGCCAAGTAATTGAATCAATATCTCAAATAATTTATTATACATTAATTATGAAGCATTTAAATGAGGCACATTATATAGTTGAAGAAAAAGAGTTGAAATGGATGCAGCATTTAACTAAGGAATGATTCCTTTTGCTTTACTTGTGGTTGTGGGGTGGAGTCATAGTTGATTCAAGTTTTGATTTCTTTCTGTTGCTTTGTCCTCATATTGGCTGCACCTACATTCCATTTCCATGCCATGTGGGGACGATTTATTCCTTCGGAAGTTTTTTTCTATGTATAATTGTATTCATATCATATCATAACGGCTGCCACCCAACATGTATATGATGATATATATTATTATTTACAATCAACGATTCTAACTCGTGTGGATATAAATTTAAGGATGACAAATTCGGATACATTCGTATCCAAATTATCGGATTTGATGTGTGGAGATTAATTTTTTATTTCATTAGAAAATCGTACAACCTCCTTAGTTTATAAACTTAAAAACATTTTTAAATATAACAAACTCTTAATTTTGAATCCTACTATTTACAACATTATCATAATTCAACACTAATTTTTTTCTTTTTATTATTATGTCCAGATAAAACATAGTATGTTAGAAGATCCACGCAAGCCCGGCCCATGACCAATTCATGTTTATTCCAAACAGGCCTAAAATGCTGATGGATGGGTAAATGGTGTACCATAGCCCAAAAATGAAAATCTCCTATATTCTTACCACGGATATATAAAGTAACAACAAACTAATATTTTCCATGTATTCACATCTTTCAAATAAATTACATTTATATTTTTATCTTTATTTTACAATATATATTTTTTTTTCATTTTCTCTTCCATTTTCCAAAAAAAAAAAAAATCGTTACAACCAAGAATGTCCTAGTTTAGTAATAATAATTAAGACTGAGGGTTTACAAATAAATTTTAGATTATGAATTCAAATCTATAATTACATATTTCAGTCCATACGGATTTGTTATAATTTATTTTAAAATTCTTTATAAATTTGACTTCTATATATATATATAATGATTATTATAATATGAAGGCAATTGAGATGAGTAGAATTGTGGGCATAAGCGGACAAAGATGTCTGATTTCCCCAAGTCCGATTAGGATATGATATTTGGCGGCTAAAAGTCTAAAACCACCTCTCCTCGCCTTCTACTCCACATTTGTCACTTCCCTCCTTGCCTTTGCCGGCCATCTTGGAGGATGCATTGTTTTTTATTTTTTATTTTTTATTTTTTATTTTTCATTTTGTATATATAATATATATATATATATATATATTATATTTATTATATAATTCATTGTTAGTGTTGGTGTGTATGATTTGGACAAGACAGAAAGCCAACGCAAATTCTGTGCCAACTGCAAACCTCCAAATCATAAGCAAACAAAGTACTACTCCCCAAAAACCAATCATATTTTAGTCTTATGGTTAACACTTAATATTGACTTCTGATAAATAAGTTTCAACTTATTGGTTTGAGTCTTATTAAATATGCAGGTATTTATTTTATTTACGTAAATTTATTATAATTTATTTTTTAATTAATTATAATGTGAATTTATTAATCAAATCGATGCATTGTTCAAGTTGTTTGTATTAATGTAATTAATTTTAATTCAAAAAAAATTAAATATATCTACTATTCGAACTATGATTGTTTTCGTACTTTGACATTTAAACTCCTTTTTGTTTAACTTAACATATCAACTCTACAAAATTTTGTATTTTGCCATTTATAACAGTTTTTTAACCATGTTTTTGTCGAAAAACCATCACATGAAGCGCAAATGTGATATTTAAGAATTATTGTGTGTGATAACTTTCACATATGCATAATATGTGATATTTTTTTGATAAAAAAATTAACAAAAAGACAGTTATATATGTAAAATTGCAAATTTTGCAAAATCAAAATGATAAATTAATATTAATTAAATAAATAAATAAATAGATGGCAAAATATAAAAACACATAAAATTAAAATGAGAAAATGTAATTTACCCTTAAAAAAAAAGAAAAAAGAGTACTACTAACCAACATCGTAGCTACACAATTTTACATTAATTTTAGACTGCGTACGTTAAGCGTTAACATTATGCATTAAACTCTATTTTGCATCCGACATTCTAAGAGTCCGAAAGATCAAATTATTACCTTTCACATATATTCATATAGTTTTATTCCATATCAATTATGAGTAACATATCACTACTGGAGAAACTAAGATACATTTTAGCAACTATATATTAATACGCGATTTCTATGAGTATATATAGAATAAAATTAAATATGAGATGAAAAATATGTATTGTGACTATAAGTTTATTAAATATAGAGAAGTTTGCAAAGAGTGAAACATGGGGTAGTCAGTGAGAAACTTTTTATTTTTTTTTTCTATAAAATTGTGAGATTACAAACAAAAATTTGAAATTATTATTTTAACCAAATTTATTTTGAAGAAAAAAAAAATAAATTTTAGGTATTAAAAAACTGGTACAATAATTTATTTTTAAAAAAAATAATATATAGATGACTCATACTACTACAACAACTAAATTTCGAATAGGACATTAATAAAATCACAACTTAAAAAGTTAGTATCAATTGCGACCTGTATGAGCTTTGATTATAATATTTCGATGCTAAAATTATCAACATATTATGCAAATGATAGTGAATAATAAAGTGAGAAAGTGATGTATATTATGTAAATTCACACTGATTTGCTGAGTACTTAAATCATAATCAAAATTGGAATAGTTTAGAGTTGAATTGAACATATAAATAGGCATAGCATATAGTCTAAGACAGTCTCTAAGACAGACATAACTGCAATAGACATATACATTATTCTCAACATGGGCTGTAGTATTATTACTTTCCCTTCATTTTCTCATCTCTTCATCTCCACACTTTTCCTCCTTACAACGTTGTTGTACTACACCACTCCCCTAATCTCAGCCGTCCCATACCCCATCGACGTCTGGCCAACCCCACCACTCCCCTGGCCACAGGCAATCACTCTCTCCCCCGACTTCACTATATCCGCTCCCCCCACGCTACCTAACCCGCCGTCCACCGCTATCTCCGCCAGATCCTGACCGAGCACCATCGCCCCCTCGTCACCCCACTTCTCAATTTGACTGGGGGCCCCCCGCTCACCACACTCACCATCTTCGTCACCGACGCCGCCGCTCCGCTGACCCACGGCGTCGACGAGTCGTACTCCCTCACCGTCCCTATACCGGTGCTGCCGCCGTGCTAAACGCCCAAAACCCATGGGGCGCGATGCGCGGGCTGGAGACGTTCTCGCAGCTGGTGTATGCAAAGCCGGCGAGGGTGGCGTGCGGGTTGTACATTTCCGACGGACCACTGTTTCCGCACAGGGGAATCATGCTCGATACCTCCAGGAACTATTACGGTGTTGAGGATTTGCTGCGGCTGATTAGGACGATCAGTATGAACAAATTGAATGTTTTCCATTGGCATATTACGGACTCCCACTCGTTTCCGCTGGTGGTGCCGTCGGAGCCCGAGATGGCGGCGAAAGGGGCGTATGGCGAGGACATGAAGTACACGGCGGCGGACGTGAAGAGGGTGGTGGAATATGGGATGGAGCATGGAGTTAGAGTTGTACCCGAGATTGATATGCCTGGTCAGTTGATTAACACTGCTTCTTACCTAAGTTATGAATTTGGAATGTTTTTGTGTTATCTACATGTCTAACAGTCCGACAGGTTTATATGACTAATACGAAACTATATATTAAACTATTTGAACTGAAATTTATTATCTTCCCAACATTCGTTTGTCTTGTATTGAGTGTTTACATATGGCTTTGGACAATGCAAACTAGAAATCCGAATTTTTTGTTCCAAGAGCTCTGACTCTCAGTGTTTTAATCTGCGCAGAGCAATCTTGGGCAGGTTTAGTTTCATCTCCAAGTTTACTATTCTGCTAAGGAACTCAATATTCACATTTATGTCACTTGCGTTTTTGCAGCACACACTGGATCGTGGGCTGAAGCTTACCCTGAGATTGTCACCTGTGCAAACAAGTTCTGGTGGCCTGCAGATGCCGAATGGACCGATCGGCTGGCGGCCGAGCCAGGAACAGGACAACTGAATCCCTTAAAACCCAAGACCTATGAGGTTGTCAAAAATGTTGTCCGTGATGTTGTTTCCATGTTTCCAGACCAATTTTATCATGCAGGCGCTGATGAGATCACTCCAAACTGCTGGAAAATCGACCCTTCCATTCAAACTTTTCTTTCCAACAACGGAACACTCAGTCAGATTCTTGAAATGTTTATAAATGCAACTTTACCTTACATCATATCTCTGAATCGGACGGTTATCTACTGGGAGGATGTTTTGTTGAACGCTGACGTCAATGTGGCCGCTTCCTTGCTCCCACGTGAAAATGTCATTCTCCAATCTTGGAACAATGGACCAAATAACACAAAGAGGATTGTCAATTCTGGTTATCGCGCAATTGTTTCATCATCAGATTTCTATTACTTGGACTGTGGGCATGGGGATTTTACAGGAAATAACAGTCTGTACAATATGCCGCCAGGTACTGATCAAGGAAAGGGTGGATCATGGTGTGGACCCTTTAAAACATGGCAAACCATTTACAACTATGATATAACATACGGATTGACTGAAGCAGAGGCAAAGCTGGTAATAGGAGGGGAGGTTGCGCTGTGGTCCGAGCAAGCTGACTCAACTGTTATGGATTCACGGATCTGGCCAAGAGCTTCGGCAATGGCCGAAGCATTATGGTCAGGGAATCGAGATGAAACGGGAAAGAAGAGATTTGCGGAGGCAACAGATAGGTTGAATGAGTGGAGATACAGAATGGTAACACGGAATAGGTGCTGAACCTATTCAGCCACTCTGGTGTATCAAGAATCCAGGCATGTGTAAACACGGTCCATTTAACTTAATTGATTTCTCGTGTCATCTTCAAGTATTTTCGGTCCGATTTTAACATCAGAAACAAAAGTGGTTGAGATATTTATTGTGGAATGACAGAAGTCCAAACCATTCTTCTTTTGCCAATATTGTCCCGTATTCTTGTTTCTAAGCATGATTTCCTCCTATTGATCTCCTTTTACCTTAACTAAAACATCTTTGGATATGATGTCTCATGTCTTGTCAGTGGGTTCTTGAGTTATCCGTTGAAATCTGTTTTATCCTGGTACTTGTTAACTACAAAATCATCGAAATTAAAACTATCATTGTTTGCACCGATATCTCAGCAAGAGTTTTTCCCACAACAGAACAACAATAATGTTTGTTTGCTCAGATTTTTTCTCTCTATTGTCCTATTCCTATAGCATCAGACAAACTTTACAGACTTGAAAACAATCTCGGCTACAAGGAGCTCGCTTGCTGCTTTGTCATAGAAAACATTTATGTTCAAGCTTGGAAGCATACCGCTCGATTCTTACTATTTTGGGTTAGCATGAAACCTGTGCATGGTTATCCTGGAACCTGCTAAGGATAATCAGACCACACAACCAGGAAAAGACATGTAGTAGAATGTAGCAATGAAGACATGAAGTAATCCCCGTTGAAGTCTTAAACCACTGTTCTTTCCACCTTTGGCCTCAAACCCAGACTTTATACATAATTCACTACGAAATCAAATTTGGAACACAAAACATACTTATCTGTGCATCGATTTCCCAGCCTCCAACTAAAAACATTTGCTTCCTTTTCATGTTTGTCAACAGATATCTCATGATCAAATATAGTTAATCAGCCTCCCTCCTATAAATCCACAACCATTTCAAGTTTCACCTGCATCAATCTTTCTCCTAACTCCTGTTAGTTCTAAACTTTCATCCACGGGACCATCTTTAAGTCCTGCAGTTCGTTTCATTGCTGCAACTTTAGTGATCGTTCTCTTGCTAGCACACGCTTCAGATGCTGCAGTAACATGCAGCGACGTGGTCAAGAACCTGAGGCCCTGGGTTAGCTACCTGAGGAGTAGGAGTGGGAAAACCAGCATCCTCACTCCTCTTGCTGTTGCGGGGTATCAGGACTTGCATCCATGACCAGACCCCTGGCAGACCGGCAGACAGCTTGCCGCTGCCTCGAGTGCTGTCAAGCAAATGAATCCCAAGCCGGAACTTGCAAAGTCTCTTCCAGGGAATTGCAGGATCTCTTTGCCATTTGCTTTTTCTCCCACAGTTGATTGCTCCAAGTACTACTCATTAGTGTTTTTTTTTGTTTCTCTTTCGTATATCAGGCATCATTATATTTGCAACTCATCATTGACATGATCGTACTCAACTAATTTCTCTTTTCGTTCCTTAATTATTCTTCTTTGCAGGGTAAGTTAGACTAACTACTACTTCCACTAAAAAAAAAAAATTTTTCGTCACGGTTAATTACTATAGCGAAAAAAAGCAAATCAACCACGACTTCATAACGGTCATTTTCTCTACATGTGTGATGAAAACATTAGCTATCAGCCGGTGTTCATATACATGTTTTTCTATGTGAGATCAATGAAGCAGGACTCTTCTAAGCTCATATCGTTTCCAGTTCAATAAAATGCATGTTTCTTGTGTTTTTTGAGCACGTTCATTGGTCTGTAGACAGATCCTCAGTGTTGTCAACTGTGTGCTTGTTAACGTACTGTCACGGTCTGCTTGAGTTCGAGCTGGTTCATTTTTTTGTTGATTACTTTGTTCCATAAATGCAATGACATGCTTCTATTTTGTTTGCAGTTGAGCCTGTTGGTATTTTATCAATGAGATAACACTTCAGTATATATCCATGCCAGGCTTTGTCAAACATTTGGAGATAGAGCCTTTACACCACTCTCAAACCATTAGGATGAAAACTCTGCCTGAGCTCATAATTTCATACCTTAAATGATCAACCAGTTTGTGAGAATCACATAAACAAATTTTACATTATAGGCAAGAAGAAAGAAAAAGGAACAAGCGTGCATGTTTCTTCGATTCAAGAAACTTCACCACCACCACCACCACAACTCACTCTCCTAACTCATGTGAATATGATCGAATATCGATACATCGACTCAAGAAACTTCACAACGATCATCACTAACTCGCTCACCTACCTTACATGAATATGAATATCAATACAGACAAAAACCTTCTAACATACGTACATAACAAACGAATAATTCACATGCATGCATCGTTTACACGACCAACCAACCTGTCCTAGAAAAAGTTTATTTTCCACTTTGGAAGGAAAGAAAAACAAATCATAAAAAGAAGAGCGGTTTTACAAGGAGGAAAACCATCCAACACCAAATCCCATTTTCCACACTAGGTTCTGCATGGAAATCTCTTTATATATGTACTTCTTTTCCTCAACTTGATCACGGGCAATTAGGGTTTCTCCCAGGTCCTCCATAGTAGAAATAATTGCCCCATTCACCATTCTTGCCGAGCTGAACATCATAGCAGCTGGATTCCTCAGTGAAAATGCCAATGTCCTTCGGCGCTCTCAGGTTGTTTGATTCATCCACAACCTGAATGTTCCTGATGTAACTGGACTTACCGAATCCCTCCTCAGGGAAATGGCCACTGCCCATTTGTGTAGTGGTGTGCTGCCGTCTGATTCAGAGTTCACCACTTCTCCTCCCCATTCAATCATTGATGCACTGTCTGATAAGTAGGAGAACAAGAAAGCTGGCCAGTATCCTAGTACATAGTCATTTCCAAATTGCATCCACCAGTTCCCCTCTTTCGGGTCCTACCAAGATTATCAAAAGATGTTAATCAAGAAAATAAATGTAAAGATAGATTCTGAAACATATGCAAAAATCAAGAAAAAAGATAAAAATACAAAAACACACAAATTTGAAGTGTTAGAAGATATATTGCCCCTAGTTGCTCAAGTTTCTTTTATTAAGTATAATATTCTTGTCACTTACAATAACCGGCAACGCACCAATCATATATATATAGAAATTATGGTAAAAGTACAATCTTGCCCATGAATGTATTATAAAAAACAATTCATATAATTTATATATATATATATATATATATATATATATATATATGAAATAGATAATTTTCTATTTACTCTTGGATTATTTGGACAACTCTATTCTTTTTACCGAGGAGCACTTGTGTACTTTAAAATGCGTGCCAGCCAGGAATGTGATGAAATATATGTTGAAAACAAAAACAGAGAAAAGCATATAACATGCACATAGTTGTCAGAGATTCCATATAGTATAATGTATCCAAGATTTGAGTGAAAACTCATTTGTCTGTCACATAATATATTATTCACAAACAGCTATTAGATTGCATTATTTTTCAGATTGTTAATCACATAAAAGTGGGTGGCAGTGCCAATGTCCATGTTTTTTAGTAGAAAAGTCACCTTCCAGACAAGTATGCTGATCATATTGGGAACTGCGATAGCTAGAAAGGGGGTAGATGCTGGCCCCCATTGCTATCTCATTATTGATTTGAATAAAGCCTGAGCACAGCAAGTTGTAGCATCCCGTGGCTTGATAAGCATCACTCTGCCATTTTCAATTTTCAAAATTTCAAACAGACATGAAACCATTTTAGACTCGTATGCTCCAGCGCCAGCTGTATATATATATATATTAAAAAATGAACAGAAAGATCAAATTTTTGCAAAGAATTTGATGTCTTACTGTCCAGTAGGTGAAGAGTCTTGTGTTGTTATCTCCATACAAATCTGGCTAACCTGTTTTTTTCCACCCAAATTACCATAGACAAGTAGAGAAAGATTAATAATGAGGAGAAAACATGAGGAAATGTGAGTTAAAAAAATAAGTACAAGATTAACCTGCCAGCCGGCCTCAATGCTGTTGAGATCTGAAGCAAAAGAACCTCCAAGAATCCAGAGCTGGGACAAGCTGAATTCATTTGATTGTTGGATTTTAGGATCCCATACATTTATGGTGGCCTTTGCTCCATAGTACTGGTCTCCTTCAACATAGCTATGGCATGCTAAAGAACTCCAAGATTACAAAACCCAAAAATGAACAAAATCACTTACAAACTTGAAAATATTGTAAAGAAAGTAAGCAGGTATAGCTAGAAATTACGCTACTGTAGCAGAAAAAGGCTTCCTTTTCGCTTCAGCCCTTTTCACATTACATAATGTCCCACTTTTCAGAATTGGAACTCACAAAAGCTGAATTCAAATTGGATTCCAATTCCAAGATCCAAATCCATGTGTTGGGATCAAAACCTGATAATTTGGAATCATGGTTCATTAATTTGGATTACCTGATGACCATTTTGGGTAATAAGGTCAGGCTCAGGAGCAACAGATGTTGCCCTCGGTATGCTTTTATGGATTTTCTTCCCATATGCCTTGATGGAGCTCGCTCTCAGCATATCCTCTTCTCTGGTTCTTCTTATGGGAACTGTTCCCTCTGGGCATCTCCCATTCATATGCCACAGCTGAGTTATTGGCTTTGGCCCTATCTCTTTCTTGGCCACTTTCTTGCTGGCTGAACAGCCCTTCTGGATGATAACTAGGCCTCATCTGCAACAATTAAACCACATCAAGAAAAACTATGTACACATAAACAATACTTATGGGAAAAGATTGAAATGAAAAACCAAACTAATTGTACCTGAACCGTATGATTCTTGAGGAAAGGATGATCAAAAGCTGGTTGGTGAGATATATGGACACAGTCTATGATATCACCATCTGGGCTCTACTTTTTTGCACAAAAGCAGCACATAGGAATCTGTCAGTTTTTCCCATACACAGAAAGATAACAACTTTTACACACACAAATTAAATACCTTGATGGACTTGACAGAAGGCTTGTTCACGCGGCTCAAGTGCCTCCTAACTTCAAGATTCCGGCGAGCCACGCCCGACCTGGCAGCGGCTCCAAACACCTGCGCCATGAACAGAAAAACCAACCAAAAACCTACTCTGACCTTCATATCCATCAACTGCACTCCTCAAACCACAAATTTCCAAGAAAAAACGAGTCTACAAGCAGTTTAAGAAGCTGTGACTACACAGTGCACATTCAAGCTTTTGAAAATTTGAATCACACTGTGTGTTCACAAGCACTGCTTATCCTTGATACCCCATTTGGCCTTTACCACAGCACTAAGTAGTAGATTTCTAGCTCTGAAAAAACTAAAGGGTAGTTCTTGAAAATGAAATTTGTGAGAGATGGGAAAAATCCAAGAGAAATTGCCGACGCTTGTGTTGCTTTGTCTGCTGCTATTTAACTCGTGAGGGAGGGGTAGAAGGGGAAATGTTGGCGTTACGGAGTGATGGGGCGTCGTCGTTTATTTCCACTACTTTCTTCTGTAGTTTGTTTCTAACAGTTGCGTCGTTTGTCGCTTCGCTTCCACTGTTGCTGGTCGTGGTAGTGGTGGTGTTGACATGTGACTTTCCGAACAAAATTTATGTATGTGGTGCGAGTTGGAGGATGTTTATGATTATTCTTTTTCTTTTTTTATTGCAATTATATTCAAGTTGGGTAGATTTTTTATATACAAAAATATTATAACAAATGTTTTTAGAGTTCATAAAATATTAGATTCTATTATTAGGATAAATTGCAATGAGCTATCCGAGTTAATTTTTTTTTTAAATTTTCATTCCCTATAAATAGTGTTATTTAGAGAATAAAGTCCCATTTGGCGTTTGACAAACTTTTAGATTTTTATAACTCAAATATGTAATTTGAGTATGAAAAGGAGTTGGCCAAATAATCTGCAGTCATTTTCCTTCTTAGACAGCTTCAACGCTGTAATGATAATTAGCTTAATTTGGGAAAACACACCCCTTCCAAATTTCTTTAATTCACTTTATAAGTTTGTATTTTATTCAAAAAAAAAAAAATTCATTTCAACTCCAAGAAATGATGTTCTGACACTCATTTCCAATGTTAAAGAAGGAAAGTATATTCACAGTTGTACACTAGTTAAAGTCAAATATCGCCACGTTCGATATTATATGGATTCGAATCTTTGTTCAGATATTTAATAGAGCTAATTATACGTCTTGATTTGTGCACTAATTTTTATATAGTTAAACTTTGGTTTTTTTATATCAATACTAGATTAGTAGGAGCCATAGCCGACGCCCACAAACTCTCCCTCCCTACTTTTTTCTCAATCGACCAATTATAGTAGTATAGTGATTAAAGTCGAACGTTACAACACTCATGATGCAGATTTAAATCATTGTTAAAATATTTGTTGGACTAAATATACATCCCGACAACCGTAAATCAATAGGAATATGACAAATACGCAAAGCACAAGCACAATTCTTCCGAACGGACTGTGGGTGCCGTCCCAACTTTTTTAGAGGGGAAAAATCAAAAAAGAAAAAAAAAGAATAGTATACCAATTTGTTTTTGTAGGAGGGACCCCTAAGTAGGAAGAATAGGACTAGCATATAATTATTATTTGTGTACGTACCTTCTATTCTGGTAGGGAGCATATATATATATTATTCAGAAAAAATTAAAAATAAAATGACATAATTAGATAATCAATATCTTATCAAGGGACCATAATGTCTGATATCATGGCTCATGACTTCTCTTGATTAATTGCGCCTAATCAGTAAAAAAGTAAATTAGAATCTGTCACAGACATAATCATCAACTCAACTTCCTAACGTAAAATATTCAACTCACTAACCACTTTGTTTTTACTATGTAAAAGTATATTGCTGACTGGACTTGAGGAATGTTTGGTTAAATTTATTTAAAATATCTTATAAATATGTACGTATTTATTATATGATCGTGTTTTAATGTTTATAGAATGCCAAATTTTATTTTGAGAATAAAAGTGTTTTGATAAAATAAAATAATGAAATTCAATTATTAGGTGTAACCAATACGGAAGAGGTTGTAAAAATCTTAAAAATAAGTTAATAATCATTGATTTTTACAAAAAGAGTTCATAAGCTCTTTCCTTTAAAAAGAAAAAAAACCAAACACTTTATAACATCTTGTAAGATGTTTTAAAAATCTTATAAGCTTTTTGGTCCTATCGGATAGAGGTGTTTGTACTTTTTAATAAGGGTAAATTATATTGACACCCCTTGAAGTTAAGTCAAAATACTCAAACACCTCCCACTTTTTGTAAAATTATAGCTACACCTCCTATTCAAATACAAAACTTACACAAAAAATTTCTAAAAAATATTACACCAACACCCCATAAAGAGTGTAGTTGTGATTTTGTAAAACACGGAGGGTGTTCATAAGATTAGACCAACCTCGAGAAATGTTAATGTAATTTACCCTGACATTTTTGGTCCAACGAGACTAAGAAACATTGCAGATATGGTCCAATGCACTAATTCTGCAGAACCACAATTAAATAATAATAATAATAATCTACGAGACAACAATCCCTTCAAGTATAGGATCAAGAGTACACCACTGTTCTAGGAGATTGAAAGTGCAATTTTGACGAATTATGAGGTGCATGAAGGGCATATTGGAATGGAGGACAAAACACAATTAATATTGCTAGTTGTTTGTATTAGAAAAGTTGAGAAAAAGAGAGATGTGTGGAGGGGTGCATGCACATGCAGCATAACCCACCCACCACTACCACCTGCACCTTATCTCATCATCATCTTCTTCTTCTTATTACAACGATTTCATGGACGTTTGGTTGTTGTTCTGCAGGTACTAAGACACAGCCATGTATCTATACATATGTTCTCATAAATTTAGGACTTTGTCATATAATGTTTCTTGATCATGTTGCAAATTATTACCTATAACAGTCTTGGGCAGGCTTATAATACGATAAAAAAAAACTCTTAGAGATAATTACATCTGCATTTTCTGATTTATAGTCAATTCATACAAATCATCCCTGTTACTTTTTGAAAATTAAGCGTACATCCATCAGAAACGTCGACATCATTTATATAAACTATCTGTATTTTTTGAAATATTAAATATTTTAAAGAACATATTGAACACCTCTTAGTTGAAAGATTTTGGTAGGAAAAAAAACATAGGTTTTGTGGGATGTTGATTTGTAGGGTTAATATGGGCCAGAATTCAAAAGATTAGATAAGATTTGAATTTGTGGCTAAGTTTTGGGGCATGAATTGGAATTTGCCGGTTGTGTACCACTACCTATACATATAATTTTAACTAAAAAAATCATAAGATGTGTGGTCCAGATGCCTTTTCCTAATTTTGATTGAAGAATGATGAGGAATTACTTTTTAAATTCCTTTTTTTCTTTAATCATAAAGATTAGTGATTCTCCCACTTGTGTAAAGCTACACACATTATAAGGTGACAAATCACCTAATCCCCCACTATTATGTGGGGTTGTTGTTAGAACCAGTTTTGCTATTGCCAGAACAATAAAACTTGAATTGACATATTTACCCTTCATTCGTGCAAAGCTTGGTTTTTCTCTTCTCCTTTATGTCTTTGACCCTCAGGCTTACTTATACCTTCACAGGTTGACTAAGACCGGAAAAGTGTAGTTAGACAACTTTTCTCTAAATTGGATTTTGCTGAGAGAGTATACTAATCAAAATTGGAGTTGTAGTGTACGGATGATTACAAGAGTTTCTTTAGGAGCAATCATTCAAGAGAAACCCCACTAGTTGATTAATTTATACAATGCAGTGACAGTGTTGCAAATTTTAATTTACTAGTTAAATTTACAGGTACACATTCTAAAAAGACTTTAAACTTTGAAAATTCTAAGCTGAGGGCAATCATGTCAATTACAACCCCTTTACTCTGGCATTAGAACAATGGTTTCTGGCTCTATCAATAATTACCTTATAAATAGCCAAAATGATGTGGGTTGGGTTGGGTTGGGTTGGGGGGGGGGGGGGGGGGGGGGGTAAACCCCATATATAGTAAGTTTTACACCTTGTCATGATTCCACTTCTCCAGTAATGAGTTTATTATGGATGAGCTTTTAAAACACGTTTTTAATAAATATATACAAAAATTGTCAAATGTTTAAGTAACGCTTTTGATGTCATCCAACAGAAGTGCAAGAAAATATTTCAAAAACTCACAAAATACTCCGTATGATACTGTAAATAGGCAAATTACCCCCTTATGTAAAAAAGTAGCAATTTATAAGGAGGTTAATTGATGCATTTTAAAACATTACAAACTAATATTAGTTAATATTGCATATAATACATCCATTAACATTTTTTCCAAAATCAATCACCAGATACATGATATTTTTTAGAATTAACCTTCATAATTAAGAGTCCATTTAGAACACTCTGGTCACTGTAGGTCGAAAAATGATCTAAACTTACAATTTAATGAAAAATTGAAATGTTTAATTCTGAAATTTTGAGACGAAAATAGGTAAATTCGAGAAAGAACTCTATCTAGTTTTAAATTTTTGGGGATAAAAGTTTAATGCTAACAACTTAAATTTTAAATTGATTTTCAAGAAAATTATTGGTATTCCCTTAACATGCCCAAATAGAGAATTTATCATTGTCGACTTCTGTATAGATCTGTTATTTACACCACGTGAACACATCGATGTTGTATTACTATATAATAACATACGAATTTTATTACTAAAGTGCAATTTTATATACTTTTTGAAAATTAAATTACCTCATATATTATATTATACTAGAGTGGATATTGATATTGAAGCACATAACACTTTTTTGGTCCAATGAATTGTGACGAGCATTTGGGCTTTCGCTACATTCTACAAGGAAGTTAGCACCCTGATAATCAAATTAATAATGGATTAAGAGTGAAAATAATGAAATAAAATAGTTAAAGCGACAAAGTGTAACAAATGTGTGTAGTGTCGAAGCAAAAAATGACCAAAATTGTCCTTAGGCTTGATATTTATAAGCAAGCAAAGGAAAAAAAATTGATAATATCAAAAAATTCTCAAGTTTTTGGATTCAGTTGAGATGGATTCTCCCAAATTTGAGGCGGATCTTTTGGTAGATTATTAGTTACCAGCGGAGAGAGTCCTACTCTTTCTCCTTGGGTGCCACACGTCCTGACCGTTCCAGGATGCATGTCTATTATTTTTTATTTTTTATTTCTGCGAGTGAGTTCACAACATCTTTGTAATACATGTAATCTTTTGAGGTTAGCACGTGTCTTTCTCCATGGGTGGACTTTAATTGGGTTGGGCCATCCCTTCTCAATCCTTCCCTAAAACTATATGCTAAGGCCTTTCGGCCACCAACGAGCCCTTTTCATCGATCCCTAATTGCTAAATTTAGGGGTATCATATATATTTTAAAAAATAATTTATCTTATATATAATGTTTAATTGGTAAAAAAAAAAAAAGTAATATCACCAACTAACCAATGCATCATCATCGAAATTCCCGATTAAATGGAAATCTGGACACATTTAATGTTTTATTTATGGTTAATTAATAAATAGTAGAATATATTTCCTAGGAAATGAAAAATGGGCCTGAAGTAATTGGGTTATGGGGCCAAAATATGTTCTTTTGGGCCCATAACATTTATTAACATAGGCCCATTTGTCCATCTGTAATGGGCCTCTATTTAAGTGCTCATCATATGTTCTGGTTTACATTGATTACTATATTTAATTATTATGCTTATATCTCTGATTAGTTTATTGATTTAAATATATGCCTTTGTTGAGATCATTGACTACACCTAATTATGTATTTAATGTAATAAATAATACAATTAAATTTAGATTCTGACAGTAAAAATTTTTCTTTCGATAAAATAGATTGCTTTTAGAATCATTAATTATATTTATTTAATTCTTTTATTTTTAAGAAAAAAATTGCATTTTTTATCCATATATTAGTTATTTTTTTCAATTTAATATCATTAGTTTCGATTTTTTCATTTTACATCTCATAAGTTTTTTTTTTTTCAATTTCAGTCATCAAGTGCATTTTCCGTTCAATAATTAACATAACTATTAGCATTTTCTATTAATTATTGGATGAGAAATGCATGTGGAGAATAATACTGAGAAAATTTTCAACTTATGGAATACAATGTGAGATAATTATAACAAATAGAACTAAATTAAAAAAAAAATCCTAACATATGGACTGAAAGTGCAATTGTTCCATATTTTAATAAAACTAATGACATTAATTAATTATTTTTTTCCAATATTTCATAGTCAAATAAAAGGAAAATAAATGGGAATATGGGGGTAGGCAAAATTAATAGCCCTTTTCCCTTCTTTTTTTTTTCTTAAACAAAAATTCTACAATATTTATCTTTCAGTCAGCAATAAATTTCCATACCCCAAAACATTATCTTTCAGACCTACAAAATTATGTACATCAACATGTTGGCCCCAATTGCCTAAGTGCTTGTACTAATTTAATCAATTGAAAATATTGGAATCAAGAAATATTCCAAAAAGTAGCTGAAAAATATAGAAATTTGTATCAATTTTGGACCTACAACAACAAATAATAAAATGGATTCTCATATAAAACAAAATGGAAATTAATAGCAAGAATAATTTAATTCATTAAATACCAAATAAAGGGTCCCCCAAATAAAATTAAATTAAAAAAAAATGAAAGAAAGAAAGCTTGGCTGGAAAGCAAAAGAAGAAGGGGCCCCACACACAGTGGCTTTATTTCCATGTGAAAGGCCACCCCAGAAGACATAATCAACATTTCAACTCAATGCCCACATTCTCCACCCACCCTAATTTTAGTAAACAAATTCCAATTTCCACATTATGTATGTGAAAGAAAATGATGATGCTAAAATATTTTCATTTTTAAAAAAAATGCCCTTGAAGAGAAAATTCTTAAAGAAAAAAATCAAATGATCAAAGATAATGTTATTTTTTTGTGAAAAAAATAAGTAAATCAATCCATACATATTTTGTCGATCGAAGTTAATTATCCTGTGCCGTCACACTTAATAAATAGTATAGATATGTAATGCACCTATAAGAAAAGAAAAAAGGAAAAGAAAGGTAGGTTGGTGGATGGGATTTGGGGAGAGAATTTGGAGGGGTGTAAGAAAATGAGGGACCCCTACACAGAGGAATTAGCTTTCCAGGTGTTCCAGTCAGAGGAAAAAACCTTTTCACCCTCCTAAATTATGCAAACACTACAGCCTGCAATCCTATGTTGATCACATCTTTACACCTACAATTCCCATGTGCTCCTTCCTTGTACATTTTCTTCTTCTTTTTTTTTTTTATTTTTTTCCAAAAAAATATCAGCTTGATCATAAAAATATTTCATCAAATTAAAGCCCGCATAAGAAAACGAACTACTGTAGTAACTAAGTTCGAACCCATTATTTATTTAGAGAAAGTAATGACTCGATCAACAGAAATACCACTATAATAGTCATGTCATACATTTCATTTAAACTCGATTTAGTACCTTAACTGATATTAACATTAGAAATGGAAGTGGCTCATCGCCGTGTACAAAGAAAGACAACATAAGAGTATAATTAAAAGCGTTTTGCTCAGAGAATATCTGGAAAGAACAGTGCAAGAAGTGTCAACACGGCAGCAACACCAAGTCAAATAAGTACTTGATTAGACAAAGCAAATCTTGTTCTAAAATGAACCATAAGTATTAAATGAAAATGTCATAGTCCGAATGTAAGTTTTCACAATAAGAAATCCTTTGCTCAAACCTTATAAAGAGAAAGGCAAGGTGAACAAATGTTACCTGTTTGCCATCCAACTGCACTGGAAATTTTGCAGCTATTTGGGTGCTGCAATGAGAAAAATGCAGTTATTCTGAGAGGGTGAAACAGGGGCAGGAAAGTAAGTTCATGCAAAAAATGTTGAACGAAGCACGTCCTTAATATCGTAAAGCCATTGAATAAAGAGAAAGTTAAGGGGCCAACCATTTATAAAGAATATTGCTAATCCCATTGGGGGGAGTACTACTTCGCTTTTGCATCAGCCTGGTGATGCACATCATAATTAGCAACACAATGACCTTTTAATTGCAAGCCTAACTGGTCCACTCATCAGCAGGCTGCAATGATGCTTGCGTTTGATTTATACTATTCATTGGATCAACTGTACACGAGCCGATCTTTGTTGTATACACACTGGGAGCACACAACTTGCCGACTTAAAAGTCCGGGATGTTTGTTTTTGATATACGGTTCCGCTCGTGTGTCAGATACATGTAGCAAACAGTACTTACTATTAGAAAATATTTATTTTTATGTAGCTGGGGACTCTTCAGGTGCCAGGTCAGCATCCAACGTGGATTGAGGAAGGAGTTGACAGAAGGGGGTGGGTGGGGTTGGGGAGGTGGAGGTGGAAGGGGTGACTGCAATGGCTTTTGCTTTTGTGTTTTCACCACCTTCATTACCTCTGCTTTTGGTGTGCCTTGAGACATCCCTTTTTCTACATTCTTTTACTACTTTTTATTCAAGACTCCCAGCAACCATCAATACTTAACAGCACTGATCTCTCTGATTCTCTCTCTCTCTCTCTCCCCTCCTCTCTCTCTCTCTGTTCCTCTAGACAATACAGCAGTCTCTCTTCTCTTTTTGTATTGAATGATCATATAGCCTTCACAGAAAATGGTGAGTTTATGGTGATCTTAATCCCCATTTTACATGCATTTGCATCTTGTGATCAGTGAATAAATCTTCTGCTTCTTCATGATTCAGGGTACTCCAGTAAACATTATTGTCGGATCCCATGTTTGGGCAGAGGATCCTGAGGTCGCCTGGATCGATGGAGAAGTTACAGAGATTAAAGGAACAGATGCAACCATAGCTACCACAAATGGGAAGTCAGTAAGTCAATCTCAAATCAAGCAGTTAACCATATTAGAATCTATTCTCTGGTTTGAGTATTTCTGCAATATACGAACATGTGAAAAGTTCAATAGCTTTTCCTTTCACAACTTCATAAAACTGAGTATTTTAACAGCATGAGCAACTTTCAGATAGATTACATATAAGAAATTTCTCCAAATCATGATTCATGACCACATACGCTATGATAGAACTACAGTAGTTGTCTATGGTCTTTTGAGTATGATTAAGCAAGTCGCAAGACAGAAAGTGGCAAAATGCTATCAAAACAAATGAAAGCGAATCATGAATGTTATACAAGAATTACAGACTTCTGGGGTACAATTATTTTGACTGAAAATATAACAAGTAATCCTGAAAAATACAAGGTAGAAAAAGAATATTCCAAGAGTACGTCCAGGGTGCAAGCAGCAGTTGCTGTTGCCATGATTTTTATTCATGGTAAGAATAGGCAATGCAACTGGTTTTCCCACTTCACCACGAATTTTCTTTGAAATCTAAATTCTTTCAGCAATTTTTTGGTTGTGCTCAAGAGAAGTGCATCTTCCTCTCTATTTACTACTATGGACTTTAGAAGGTTACTGTTGTTCCAACAAATTCATAGGTCCAGAAACTTGTAATCTTATCTAAACATTTGAGTGATTCTAATGTCAGATACTTGCAACTATTTCGAGCATATACCCAAAAGATACGGAAGCGCCCCCTGCTGGGGTTGATGATATGACCAAGTTAGCTTACCTCCATGAGCCAGGAGTGTTACACAACCTTGCATCCCGATTCGCTCTCAATGAGATATACGTAAGTGACGTTCACCCAATGGATAGAGCTGCAGAACTGAAATGAACCATATTAAATTCTGATTGGACATGCAAACAGACAATATTAAGCCTAACGACTATTTTGAAATACACAGACTTACACGGGAAATATATTAATAGCTGTGAACCCATTCCGGAGATTGCCGCATTTGTATGATATCCACATGATGCAGCAGTATAAGGGAGCTGCTTTCGGAGAGCTAAGCCCTCATCTTTTGCAATTGCAGATGCCTGTTACAGGTACATTCTTAGTGCAGTATACTTGATTAGCCCAACTGGATATTGACAGGTTAAGTTTCACACTCAGGGCAATAATTAATGAACATGAAGCCAGGCTATCTTGGTGAGTGGAGAGAGTGGAGCTGGTAAAACTGAGACGACAAAGTTGTTAATGAGATATCTTGCTTTTATGGGTGGAGATCTGGTACAGAAGGGAACAGTAGAACAACAGGTCCTGGAGGTGAGTAAAGATAACTCTATCCTTAGAAATTCATGGCATTTCTTATTGCTAGAATTCACAGAAAACTAAGAATCCCATTTCTTCAGTCCAATCCAGTCCTAGAAGCATTTGGCAATGCAAAGACTGTTAAAAATAACAATTCCAGGTACACAAAAGCTTAACGTTTAGCTTTTAACCAAGTTTCTCTCTTTTATTATATTTTTAAATATGGACTTACAAGTAGTTCACATGACTGAGTGGTCGTACCAGTCGTTTTGGTAAATTTGTAGAGATCCAATTTGATAAGCATGGGAAGATCTCAGGAGCTGCAGTTCGAACTTATCTCCTAGAGAGATCTCGCGTTTGCCAAGTCTCTGATCCAGAGAGGAATTACCATTGTTTTTACATGCTTTGTGCAGCACCGCCAGAGGTAGACTTGAACATTATAAGAATGAAAATCGAGCTTTGCATACAGGCTGCTAAATCTACCATGTAACTGCAGGAAGTGAAAAAGTTTAAACTTGGAGATCCAAGAACATTTCACTATCTAAATCAAACTAATTGTTATGAAGTGCAAATGTTGACGACGCCAGAGAAATACCTGGAAACGAGAAATGCCATGGACATAGTTGGAATCAACCAGGACGAGCAGGTTTGATCCTGACTGGTGATACTAAAGTATCAGATAGGATGTTATAGAGGACTTAGATCACATTTGTAATCAATCCATTTCTCTTCCATCTCCTGTAATCTTTTTTCTTTGAGTAGGAAGCCATATTCCGTGTAGTAGCTGCTATACTCCACTTGGGAATGTCGAATTGTCAAGGGGAGTGAAGTGGATTCTTCCAAGCTAAAAGATGATAAGGCACGCTATCACCTTCAGACAACAGCCGAGCTACTCATGTCAGAATTCACATTAATTTGAGACTGCATTAAACTTTTCTTTCCCTTATGTTGTACTTCAATATTGTCATTCAAAATGCATTTACACAGGTGTAACGAGAAGGCACTGGAGACTCTCTTTGCCAGCGTGTAATTGTAACTCCTGATGGAAGCATTACAAAACCACTTGATCCTGCTGCAGCCGTCACAAGCAGGGATGCCTTGGCAAAAACAATATTTCCAGATTATTTGATTGGTAAGAAATCTTCGAATCAGTCTTTCCACTATTAACTCGGAGCTTGTCTATTCTGAGGATATATCAAAACTCAGCACAGAGAGACACTAAAAAATGCCAGGACGAATATTGAATTCCTGATTCATGAAGATTGTATGATTACCTTCTCTCAAAGAACAAAAAGAAAATAGCATCTCTTAGAAGAGTTTCTTGTTGGGAAAGGGAGAATACAGAGACAAATATACAAAACCTTCATAATCAATTAAGAGACTGAATTTATTGGGCTTTTGTTTGGTGATAACACTACAAGACCTGCAGTGGATGTGCAACCTATGAGGATATATTATTCAAGCAACTAACCAAAAATTTCAGACAAATCAGAAAGTGCCAACTTTTGGAGTTTGATGCCAAAATCATAAAGTTGCCACTTTTAAGTTCATTCCGATTCTAAGAGGGATTTTCGTTTATCCAACAATTGTCAAGAAGCAGTGGAATGATAATGGCTAAGAAAGACTTCTAATAGCAAATACTATTGTCGTATTCATATTCTGATTCAAGAAGCAGAAAGGCTATACTGAGGGTGAAAAGATTGATGTATTACAATGACCGCTTCTGTATGATTATGCAGGATAGTGGACAAATAAACAGTTCAATTGGTCAAGATCCCAATGCTAAAAGCATAATCGGAGTCCTAGATATATACGGTTTGAGAGCTTCAAAATTAACAGGTATGTTTTGCTTGCTGTTTTCACATAATAGAGGCGTTTACACCTCAAGACTAACTTGTTGCTACCCCACATATGACAGTTTTGAGCAGTTATGTATCAACCTAACAAATGAGAAGTTGCAGCAGCATTTCAATCAGGTCAGATGAAGTTCAACTTAATATCTGCACCACCTGTATTGTATCGCATTTACATGAATATAATATGTTGATTGAAATGGACAAACACATATGCAGCATGTATTCAAGATGGAACAAGAAGAGTACACAAAGGAGGAAATCAACTGGAGTATGTTGAATTCGTAGATATCAGGATGTATTAGATCTGATTGAAAAGTATGTCCAAATTCCCATCAGGGACGTGCACATAAACTTATGCCAAATTCATAGGGTACACAATTTACCTTAAAGTAATGTTGGATATTTGCATGCAGAAACCAGGAGGAATAATTGCTCTCCTTGATGAAGCCTGGTACGCTCCTCCTTGTGATGTCACAATCTAAAATTTCTTGGAGAACAGGATACTCAACAAGTAAAACACCTGCATTATTATTTGGATAGAGATACTACAAAAGGAAACATGAAATAAATCTGGCATTCTAGAAAAGAATATGGCACAAATAGTACGGTAAAAATATGTTCAGGACACAATACCCAAACACACACACACACACACACACACACACACACACACATATATATATACATATAACTTAAGTTATTTATTTTGCAGCATGTTCCCCAAATCAACTCATGAGACATTTGCGCAAAAGATGTATCAGACTTACAAAGCACACAAACGCTTTAGCAAGCCAAAACTTGCTCGAACTGATTTCACAATTAATCATTATGCTGGTGATGTATGTACAAGTATAACAAAATATTCATCTGGTTCGTCCCATAGAATTTCAATCATTCTACTCTTGCCAAACAGGTGACTTATCAAGCTGATCAGTTCCTGGACAAAAATAAGGACTATGTTGTCGCAGAACATCAAGCTCTTTTGACTGAATCTAAGTGCTCATTTGTTGCAAATCTCTTCCCACCATTGCCTGACGAAGCATCAAAGCAGTCCAAGTTTTCTTCCATTGGTACCCGCTTCAAGGTATGTCTAAACAGCAAATTTGAGTGACAATCCAACTGTAAGCTTGCTACAATTCCACATGGATTACCATATCAATCATCAACATGCAGCAACAATTACAACGTTAATGGAAACGCTGAGCACAACAGAGCCACATTATATCAGATGTGTAAAGCCCAATTCTGTTCTGAAGCCTGGAATATTTGAGAACTTCAATGTCTTAAACCAGTTAAGATGTGGAGTAAGTTGCTAATTCATCTCTAAAATGTGATGGTATCTTTAAAGTTCTGAAACCTACTAGTATCTAGCCTTTATTTTCTTGCACTTTAAGAAGCATTTCTGGAAATTGTGGCAGGGTGTGTTAGAGGCCATAAGAATAAGTTGTGCTGGATATCCAACAAAAAGAACATTTGATGAGTTCATAGACCGGTTCGGAATGCTAGCTCCAGATGTTGTGGATGGGTACATAATCTCACATTCCATCTCATTTTAGCCTCATTGGGTACCCCCATTCATGACAAATGGTAATCTGCACATGTAACAGCAGGGCATGTCAGAAAATCTTGATATCAAGCAACTTAACCAGTGAGATTACACGTGATGCAATAAAATTTAAATCACCTCCTGCTTGTATTTTATCATGAACCCGTGTATCAAAATCCCATTGCTAGTTAGCATCATGTTGAGTACTAAGGAATAGTTATGTTTGTATTTTAGATAATAACAATTCATTTATTTTTCTATATTACAGTCCGATGAGAAATCAGCATGTATTGGAATATGTGACAAAATGGGCTTAAAAGGGTATCAGGTAATATCTAACTAGTTATCATAGTAGCAAGTAGAAACAGATGTGGAATCGCTGCTTTCAGTTCCCTTTAAAACTTTCATGTGGAGCAAGCATTTAGCTTTGTAATTACTCTGACTTCAGATTGGGAAAAGCAAGGTATTTCTTAGAGCAGGGCAGATGGCTGAATTAGATGCTAGAAGAGCTGAAGTCCTGGCTCATGCGGCAAAGCGCATTCAGAGACAAATCCGAACATACCTAACCAGAAAAGTTCATCATCCTCCGAAGGGTACCATAAATGTCCAAAAGCTTTGGAGAGGTAACGTGATAATCGAGCTAAGAGACAGATAACTTTATTTGCCATTGTAATTAAAACTTTCAGCTCATACATTGAAAATGGATCCCTATTGTACAAACATCTACTACTTTACCATTAGAAATGATCATAAGCTTATATGCAAGTCTCTAACATCAGACAGTTTGTCTCTGAAACCATCATGCAATATTCCAAATAAACAATTTGTTCTGCTGCTTACACAGCACGACTGCATGTAAGCTTTATGAGTACATGAGGAGAGAAGCTGCTTCAATCCGAATACAGAAACATGCACGTGCTCATGCAGCAAAATCTTACACCAAATTACAGGAAGCGGCAATTATAATTCAAACTGGATTACAAGCAATGGCAGCACGAAATGAGTTCAGAAGGAGAAGACAAAACAAAGCAAGCAACAATCATTCAGGTAATAAACCAGCAGTGATCAAATCCAGTTTCTGCTGCAACTGCCTGCAGCCACAAAAAGTAAGCAAAAAATGTATAATTAAACCTAAAATAGGTGCCACAGAAACTATGATTGAGCCTTGGCATGGAATGAATTTCATTTGATGTCTAACAATTAAGATATCCAAATATTTAGCTGGGTTGCAATGGTATTCAATCAAAATTAATTCCTCTCAGCCTCTGCATCAGTGAACAAGTTAAACCATGCATACGAGTATGGATGATTTTCTTTCTGTTATATATATAATATATATATATCTATATATATATATATTATTATTAATATTTTTTTTTTTTTTTTTTTTTTTTTGATATGTTGAAGCTGAGAGATAGGAGGCTGATAACTGGTTTCTTCTTATTATTTTCTGATGAATTAATTGATTAACTTCATTCTAAGTACTTAAGCAAGTCATGCTCAATAGATAATTGTGAAGACCCACATTGGAAGAATAATCATAATACTGTCATCCATTCAGATATTAAATATCTTTGTCTTTCCACGCAATGGAGAAGTTTCCATGCCCTTTCCGCCTATAATCGGCTGAAGAAATCCACCATTGCAGTTCAATGCCTCTGGCGAGCTAGAATAGCAAGGAAGGAGCTTCGTAAATTGAGGATGGTCAGTATACCTCTTAACATAATCAAACTTCAGTTTCCCATAGTGCAACTGTAGTATGCACAAATGTTAAATGGTTAATGTGGAAATTATCCTAAAACAGGCAGCAAGAGAAACAGGAGCCCTGAAGGAAGCAAAGGACAAGCTAGAAAAGCGTGTAGAGGAGCTTACATGGAGACTGGACATTGAGAAGCACTTACGTAAGCTATAGATACACTCTTCTGATTACAATGCAACAGAGTAACAGCCAGCGATATAGAAAATAATCTGGCCAATAACTTTTACGTCTGATCACTAATTCTATCACTTTAGTATCAGACCACATAAATATCTGTCATTCAGAATTAGCAAAAGAATTAAGCTATTAATAACATCCCTGAGTCAAGCACTTGCCAATTTTTCATCCAAAAAATTACTGCCAGCAGTAAGCTCTTAGAAAAAATGTAACCGTGTTTAAAACAGGAAACTTTTATTTACTTTATAATTACTAGTGAAGTATCTGAATATAAAGTTCAATTGTGATGACATGCAGTTCAAATGTTGTCCATCTAGACATTAGCTAAAAAGATAATCATCTTTCAGGTGGATATTGAAGAAGCAAAGGGACAAGAGATAGCAAAATTGCAGAGTGCTTTACAGGATATGCAGACACAACTACATGAAGCACATGCCGCCATCATTCATGAAAGAGAAGCTGCAAAGATAGCAATTGAACAAGCTCCACCTGTCATCAAAGAGGTACCAGTTGTTGACAACACAAAGGTGGAGCAACTGACAGCTCAAAACCAAGAACTTCAGGTATCATCAAGCATCGAAAGTATACTACATGATTTAAAAAGATGGTATTTTGATTTAGTGTAACAAACCAAACCCACTTGACTCTGCCCAAAAGGCATCTGTCATTACTCTCCTCAAGTGTAGATATATCTAAATAATCACAGAGGAATAAATAAAAATAATAAAGTAGAATTCTGAGATCCTGTAATGTATAATATATTTAAACAAGGAAGAATTTGGAACAGCAGAATGATACTAGAAGGATAAGTACTTCACAAAGAATTAGTAAAGGAGAAACTGGAAACCAAACTTTGGCCGAGTGTATGAGTGATCGAGAGGGATAGAGACACGAAAGAAAAACAAATTGCAGAATGTAGTACCTGTTCCCATACATGATAAAATAAGATCTTGACATAAAAATCTTTATTTAACATTCAGTATAAACTGAGGACAGCTGAATTATCCAAAAGTAGCTATGATGGGTCCGAAAGCATGTGGACATATTCGAACATGGTCGGTGCATGTTCTGGAAAACTGCATATGCCAACACTTGAAACTAGGGCATTTGAGAATCATAGGGCACGTGACCTAATTCCAAGCGAACATGTGCAGGAAATGATCACTGGACTAAATAAGCGGGTAGAGGAATTTGAACACAGTTATTCGAAGGTGGAAAAAGAAAGCCACGCCAGACTTAAAGAAGCAGAAGAAGCACAACAGAGAGCTTCACAACTGCAAGAGACCATTGAAAGGTATCCAACTTTAAATATCTGCATTATCAGAATCATCAAGTCTATTATGACTGTATCTACTAATGTCTCTTCAGATTAGAAGCGAACTTGTCTAATCTCGAATCGGAGAATCGGGTCCTACGACAGCAAGCTTTGGCAGCGTCAGCCAAAGAGGACTTCACTGAGGAAATGGAAGTGTAAGACTATAAAAGAATAGCTTTTCATCTTAAGATTTCAAATATTTACATTAGACACTTGATAAAAATCTGACTGGCCTTGGAAGGATATACAGCTCTCCTGCAAAACTTGAAATATTTACGTTTGTATGACTTACTCTCTGCGATCCAGAATCTCAAAAATAGATCCTCTGTGTCAGAGAAATATCCACAGTTCTTCATGAGAACCTGCATTCATGTTATTCAAACTAATTGGGTTTGACATAAACATGAGCATCTAAATGAGCAGAATTAATCAGTTGGCTACGAACTAGTACCCCTGTAATTTGCAGAATCCTCCCTAGAATATATTAGACTGGATAGAGCATATATCAAGCAGGTTGAATCAAATAATTATAGTTGAAGCAATAATGCCAAAGGGCATTACTTAGTTAATAAGTAAAATATAAATACGTAACCTAGAGAAGCTAGCATATTGTCACCTGGATTATGTTTCTTGAAAGCAGTCCATGGTAGAAATCTGAAAAATCTTTCATGCCAGATTGAGGGGAAAGATCAGAGATTTGGAGTCAGAAAACAAGTTCCTCCGCAGTCAAAAAGTAGTTGTCGAACAAATAGTGAGTTCTGATGATCAAGTTAGCCTACCAGCAAAGGTACAATTGGTTTTACTTGCTTACACTAATGCTAAGGTTCTATTCAACTAATCACTATGTTGCTGTAAAATCAGGATTTGGGTAATGGATATCAGAGCCATAATGACTTCCAAACTATGGAACAGCATCCAGTAAACAACGTGGAGCAACAAATAATTGAAGTAAATCAATATTCCATTCAATAATTTCATATATGAAGGAGTTTCCCACCATTGCCCGATTAGTTAATATGAAAGTTCAATTTGTATGCAGGATTCAAAGGCTACTCCCGCCCTCCTCATTAACAGAGATCCTTGACAGATCGGCAGCAGGTACTTCAGTTAAACCCACCTCTTATCAGAATTATAATGGTTACCATAAAGACATGGAATTCTAATTGCATTCTTGTGAATCCTTGCTCTTCATGTATCAGGAAAACCATGATGCACTAATCAATGTCTTTGGAAGACAATCGCTTTGATAAAAATAGGCCTGTTGCTGCTTGTATTGTGTATAAAGCACTCATTCAATGGAGATCCTTCGAAGCAGATAAAACTAATATATTTGATAGGATTATTCATGCAATCCAATCATCAATAGAGGTAGTAGAACTGATTTATTTCAAGAAAAAATCCAATTGCTTAGCATATTTTTAACTTTTGTCAATGGTCCTAATTAAACATATAAAGCACAAGTGTAGACGAGTCTCAAATACCTTTTCTGTGCAGAACCAGGACAACACCAAAAATCTCGCCTACTGGCTATCAACAACTTCAACTCTTTTGTTTCTTATTCAAAGAACAATCAAGGCAAGCAATACATCATCAGTGGTCTCAAAACGTAACCGAAGTTCACCCATTACACTTTTTGGTAGAATGGCACAGGTAAAACTTTGAATGTAAGTTCCCCACATAAAACCATGGAAAATTATTAAATGCCTAGGGTTATGAAATGTCAGGTGCGATCATCTTCTATGATCACGGGACTATCTAGTGGATACAGTGGGATCGAGGGAAATCCAGTCGCGAAATCAAGGATTGAAGCTAAATATCCAGCTTTATTGTTTAAGCAACATCTAACTGCCTGTGTAGGATGATTCGGAGTCTCCACTCAGATAGCATAATTTAGCAAGGATCACCAAAAGAAATCATTCACATATCATAACAAAAAACAGCACCAGTTTTGGTGGGATTCTGTCTGAATACAATTTTCCCATCTTTCCTTAAGGCACATGGATCAAAATTGTTCATATTGTCCTTAGGTTCCTTCAAGGAAAATTTCAGCCAAGTTCTCATCACTTCTAATCTTCCTACAACAAAAGATTTCAAACCTAAAAATACGTATACAATAAGCTTATGTCCCAATTATCATTCTGCATACAACTCAGCTTACTGCTCCGCCGTGAATGCTGCTCATTTAGCAATGGTGAATATGTGAAGGCTGGTTTACAAGAGTTAGAACATTGGTGTATGAAAGCAACAGATGAGGTAAATAACTCAGTGAAAACACAACTGAATAATTTAGAGAAGTTCAACTATGTGAATATAGAAGTCTCACCTCTTTCTGTCATGATGCAGTTTGCTGGATCCTCATGGGACGAACTCCAACACATAAGACAAGCTGTAGCTTTTCTGGTACAGTTTTATAAACCTAGTCTAGTTTGCCACTACAATTGAAGGAATCATAATTGACCAAGCTATGCTTTAACTTTCATAGGTCTTGCATCAGAAACTCACAAGTCATTGGATGAGATCACAAATGAACTCTGCCCGGTAAAAACTGACTTTATGCTTTATTCATCTCTCACTGAAAACTGGAAAGTGGTTACATTTCCTTTCAGTGAGATATCTATTCACTACAAGAGACCATAGGGGAAATCCATACAACTTAACTACCATTTTAGGATAATTTTTGTTCTTTTTTGTCTTTTTTATCAGGTATTGAGTATTGCACAAATATATAGAATTGGTACCATGTTTTGGGATGACAAATATGGAACCCAAGGATTATCTTCAGAGGTAATGTCTTTTGTTCCTATTGGAGTTTTGCAGGTCTCTTTTTGGGGATTTAGAATTTATTCTACTAAGGTAATTGAAAAACAGGTTTATTTAAAATGATATTCAAGTACACAGCTAGAAATCAAGAATCATGCCAACTGTACATGTAAACATTGCTAGCATAATTCCAAGTTGTTAATCATCCTCAGAAGATCATCCAGTAAACATTCTTTAAACAAGATTGAAAGGAAACTTCACTTTTATTTTTTATCAATGTTTCATTAAAGCTACTTCAATATTATTTCTTCTCTGACTTTTAAGGCATATAGCTGGTTTCATGGAACTCCTTTCCTTTCTTTTTCACGATCTATAATCTAATAATACCTATGAATTGAAAATTTTATGCCTTACTTAAGCAGAAAAGATGCATTACTCTTTATTTCTGCAAAATTCAAACACCAAGTCTTTTCGATTGGTTATCCTTCCACTCACTACAATTATCTGTACTTAGGTGATTGCGAAGATGAAAGCGCTGACAGTGGAAGATTCAATTAGTACACCAAACAATACCTTCTTGCTTGACGTGGATTCAAGGTAAAAAGTTAAAACTTGAGAATAGATAACTTTGAAAATGAAACGGAAGTGCAATCACCAATGCGTATTGTCCAAATTGCAGTATTTTTTGCGTATGGATGAGATATCGCGGTCTTTCCAAGATATCAATGTGTCTGATGTGGACCCACCACCCCTCCTTCGTCAGAGATCAGACTTCCATTTTCTGTTGCAGACAACAGAATGACATTTTTGCAGTTTTCCAGTTTTGATTCTATACACAGCGGTAAGTGTTCTCAGTTTTTAAATGAACACCTTTTTTTTTCCCCTTTGGGTGGTGGAGAGTGAGTTTGTGAGTGTTCAGAATGTAAATCCCTTCTTCCCCGTTTGCAATTTCTTTTCCTTCTCGATTCTTTTTGGCCCTTGTTATCCAGCCAGCAACGATAAGGCAACTAAAGTTATATGATGCTTTTATAGTGGACTATTACAGAAACTGTGATGTAATGCAAATAACATTAGTTTGAAAAATATTACTAGAAACAGAAAGAATTGTTTGCATCTCAATCCATTTTGTCCACTCCATTTTACTATTTCTGATTGAACCATTCGGATATGACAGCAACTGAGGCTTCTCAAGATGTCTAATACTTATAACTTACAACAATCCCAAACTACTAACCAAGCAAATCACTCGATTAAAGAAAATAAAAGTAACGGAGGAACTTCCTTTCAGAAGCCATTTGAGATGAACCTCAACTCTACACACATCATTTTCTACAAGTCAGCTACACTAATATGCATTTACACCGCCAGAAAAGTTTCATGATTCTCTGAGGCAACTTGTTATAACACCAAGCTGCATCTAAATAATATATATATTATATATATATATATATATATATATATATGTGTGTGTGTGTGTGTGTGTGTGTGTGTGTGTGTGTCCAGAATCTTTGCTATGAGAAAAATTATTTAAACCAGTAAATTGGTGGGTGGGGGGAATCTTTCTTAGGGTGGGATTCACCCTTTAAGAGCACAAACCCTTGAGACAAAAACAGATATAACAGTGGTGGTGGAATCAGAAACTTATCAAAATCACAATGGAAATATTGCTGGGATAAAATCTCAATAGATGTTTACCAGCATCATTGTCAACAAGCATCTCTGAATACCCTCATAATTTATCCATGCACACCCACCCGCGCACTTGCATATACATACCGAAACTATTATTTCCTCCATGATTCACTGTTAAAGATAATTCAGCCCAATCTCAAAATTCTTATCCAAAACATAATTAATTAAGCATCGAGTGTTCTACAAATCACTTTTTTCTGAATCCTACGTACAGTATACTTACCGTATAATCTACTTTAGGTATGAAGTATAAGCTGAGCCGATTGGAACTAGACTTTCATGCCCATGAAGTACTTAGCTATGGCCAATCATGGCCTGGACTATGCACGTTTTTCCCCGGAATGCACAATGAAATTCTGGATTAGGACATGGATTTCATTAGCAAGGACTGAATTTTCTGTTTTAAATTTTATTGTCTTATTAATCAAATCGTACAAAATTAATGTTATTTATTTTATTTTTCCACACCTAGTAAGCATATTTTATTAAAAATTATTTAAATTCAGTTACATCCCTTAAAATATAACTTCATATCAATTAATTCTTTCATGGATGCTATTAATATTTTAGGGAGGTAAATAATATGGGGTGGATAGTTTATGGGTTATAATTGTATTAATCCTTTATAAATTAACCATCACACTTTCCACGTACATATAATAAATTATATTTTTATATTTAAAAATATATTATAAAAAAATGAAATATATAATAATCAACATCATATTTTAAAATAAATAAATAAATAAAACTATAAGAATTTTACTGTCACAAAAAAAAAAAAAAAATTAGTGTAGTAGCGTCACAAATCGATGTTTACCACTAAAAATTGTAGATTATTTTTATATGAGTACAAATGGTTATTGTCACAATATTATTTTTTTAAACTAGTCGTTGTGGCATGTTATTCCTACTTTTGAATTACTCTATTAACATTAACAATTATTTGATTGATATAAATTTTATAAACACTGAACAATAGTTTGTAAATATTTACTATAATCAACCCTTTTTTATCAAGTAAAAGTACCATGTTATTAGCTATTAAAAGAAAATTAAATATTAGCTTGATGTTGAATGTATTAATTATAATTACTAATATTTTTTATAAGCTTTTTTTTATATTAATTTCAAATTTTTAGAATATTATTTTAAAATAAAATATATAATATATTATAAGATGTATAAGTTTATAATTTTTTTTGTTTTCAAAAAAAAAAAAAAAAAAAAGTTTATAATTTTTTTAAAAATAATTTTTATATAATATTGTTACGCTTCATTTTGTTTTATTTATTTTCCACCCAAGTGAAAATTGTTATAAACTAGTCACGCTTACGGGTAGTTGTACCATAGCGTCGGATGTTGTACCTTGTATTGTTCTAACGTTACCAATTTATCATTCCTCGTCCCCTCGCCGCTGCTTAAACCCTGCTCTGCTGCTCCACTATTGATACCCCAACCCCATGAACACACACTAACACGCAGTAATCAACCATACAGAGATACTTGCACATATGGCCATATAAAATCAGCACCTGAAAAGATTCACTTCAAAGAGAACTCTCTCGATTCCGTTGAGGATGTCGTTCCATTCCGTCGTAATACAGAAACTGCTGAGCACAAACGCCCACATCGGCCGCCGCGTGACAGCCCACCATTTCAAGATCTTCTCCGATGGCACCCGGAATTCTCTCAGCGTTATTGATTCCGACAAGACCCTAATTTGCCTCCGCAATGCCTGCAATTTCATTGGCCACCTTGCCCGCAATAATGCGCGGTTCCTGTTCGTCAACACCAATGCCCATTTCGATGAAATAGTAGCCCAGATGACGCGAACCATCGGAATCAAGAACGACACGACGTGGCGTCTTGGAGGCTTTTTGACAAACTGCTCGAGTCCAAAGAAGTTTCGTGGAAGGAACAAAAAATTCAATCTTGGTGCTATTCAGGCCCCGGATTGTATAGTGATTTTCGACACGGAGATGAAGAGCTCGGTGATTAGGGAAGCGTACAAGCTGCAGATTCCCATTGTTGGGCTGGTGGATTCGAGCATGCCTTGGGATACTTACAAGAGGATTACCTATCCTATACCCGCTAATGATTCAGTGGAGTTTGTCTATTTGTTTTGTAACTTGATCACCAAGACAATCTTGAAAGAGCAGAAGGAGGCAATGGTTGAGGTGGATGAGACTACGACACCTAGGTATAAGATTGTGGTGCCAGTAGTTCCATTTTATTTTCCAGTTGGTATTGTTGAATACGCTTTTTATCTTCAATGTATTTGTTGTAGTTCTGTGCCATTGAAATGGTTTGGTAGACTAGACTTGGTGTCTTAGGGTCCTTATCTACCAATTGCATCTCAAGCTTCTTCACAAAGTTATTGTATGGGTGTCTGTTACTCGATTTATGTTATCATGCATGTAACTGTTTGTAAACCAGTTAATGATGACCATGAATTTTACACTTCTTATGTCTGGATATCAGTTTATCAACGCTTGATAAGTTGTAGACATGTTCTATATAGTTTTTGTTTGCCCTTTATCTGGTAGGGATATACTTTTGTTATGATTAAGACAAATCTGTCCGAGTACTATAGTTTGTTTTGATGACTTCAGTATGTTCCACTAATGTCCTGCTGTATGCTCTGAAGGATATTTTTCTTTTGATCATGTGGTGGATAATATGGTACTTGGTTGTCTGGATTACTTGTCAAGAGATTGTATTTGAGAATGGAATTTAGTTATTGCCTGTTCATTGAAGCAAAATCCTGTTTTATTTTTTACCTCCAAATTGAGATTCTCTTTTAAATTACTAATAGTAAGTTTGAATATTTGAGTTAGAAACCTGGTATGTGCCTCTTGCCACATTAATTATTTTTTCAGACTCATCTCAAATGAAATTCACTTTGTACTGACTTCTTTGCTCATGTGGAATGGCAGAGGAGATGTTGGACCAGTTGACCAGATTGATAGGACGGTCAAAAAGTTTGTCTTTCCTTATGAAAACTTACAGGACATTCCTGAGGGTAATAGACTAATTCAATTAATAGCTTTTTCCCTCCCCTTGGTGCACAATTATATTCACTAGTAATATGGTCAGAAGGTATATTAGCTAGGATTTTAGATGAACTGAGCTGGTCTTTGATTAAATTTTGTTTCATTGATGTTAGGACCCTTTCTGTTCATTCACTGACTTCATATTCTAATCTGGGAAAATTCATTGTCTGCAATAGTAATGCATTAACAGTTGAAAAAGTTAATACGTGATTTTTATTGCATGTATGCCAAAATAACTTAGATAACTCTTAATATGAAACTTTTGCCAGTCCTTTCGTTTTCCCTAATTTTTTCACTAATCAACTTTTTTCTTTTTGTTTTTTTTAACTAATCAAATTACTTATAGAATACTAATGTACTTATTTATGTATCTTTAGAATTACAAAAGTTTATCTGTTTCTTGGAAGGAAAAGTTCAGTCTTTACCAAATTGCTAATAACATGCTAATATCCATTTCTTTAAGGGAAAAATCAATCTTTTAGTGTCTTTTATTAGTAAAAGTTAGAGCTTTTGGTAGTAGGTGTTGTATATGAACTAATTTGGCAGTTAATTACATTTTGTGATTTTGACACCCTGACTTTTATCAAATAAAAGAACCAATAATTCCATAGCTTCTTTCTATAATTTCACTTGCAGTTGCTTTGATTGAAATTTGCTGGATCTTATTACATGGTTATGTTTTATATCTTCCACTCTACAGATATCTCGGAAGCCAAGCAGGTTTTGGACAAACTTGTTGTGTTGAAGTTTAATGGTAGTCTGGGAACGAAGATTGGCTTTAATGGCCCCAAGTAAGTGCCTATTTCAAGATATGGTGTCTTCTCTACCTAACTTCTGTTTCTTTTTGAATATTTGAATTTGATTGTTCAGGGGTTACTAGTAGATTGTGTGTGGAGGTTATGGTCTTAATCTCTGCTATGTGTTACGTACAGTTATATTTTATCTTCTTATAGAAGATCTTGGTATACAATTTTCTTGTTTAACCTGTTTACACTAACTAAAAGATAATACATGCAGAATGTACTTCATGAAATCATAGTTAATCCAACCAATTCAAATTCTGTAACAAATAACGTAATCAGAATTCTCTCAGTTTCTATTTCTATTTGCTATATGATGTTATGCAAAGCAAACAAATTATCTGAAGAGTTATTCTATTTATATTAAGTGTCGGAATCTCTGAAAAGCATGCATTATATAACAATAGGTTATCTGATTTTTGGGCGTAACTCCATGACTCCATGTGTAATTTAGTATATTTTCAGTGCTGCAGTTCTCAGGAGGCTTAACTCTTGAGGACAATGACTACCCTGCAACCTGCATTTTGTTCATCAATGCAAGAAAAAAGCTAAAATGCTATGAAATTGAAGGGTCTGGATGCACACAGAGTAGATTCTGGGATTTCGGTTCCACTAACCGAAGTGATATCAACAAAATTGGCACTCCTTTATATTACTGGATTTTTATTCATCTGCTGAAGCAGCTTAAGTAATAACACATGGAACTGAAGTCAAAGAAATGGCCAAGTTGAAAGTCAACTTAGGATGAAGAAGTATACTAATCCGTTGTCACTGTAGTAGTTTCAAATTTTTCCCAGTATGCTTCTTTTAACGACTAGATGGAATTATCTTATTTGTTCTGGTATAAAAAGTGCTGTCTGGTCATGGTTCTTTATGCACTTGAAAGGTGAACTGCTGGATGTGAATCAATAACATTGGTGGTAGAATATTTTCCTGTAAAATGGGCTTTGTCTCACATCGAGTTGGCTATGCATTGGTTTCAAGTGAAGATTAGTGGTGGAAAGTTTTTGGCCTTATCCAAGTAGGTGAATGAAAATGCAACTTGAGAGGTACTTGAAAGTATTGAAAGTACTTGTAATTATTTTACTCAAAAGGAGAACATATGGAATTTAATTTTCAGTTGTTTCTTTCTCCTTTTCATGACCAGAATTCAACGTCCAAAAACAGTGTGAAGGAGATTTCCCTGGAGCCTGTAGGTTGTCCCACTCCACCCATTATTTGTGTCGGAAATTTATTACGGAATGATGAAGAGAAAAGATAGTAATATTGTTCATATAATAAAATATTTGAATGAAAGATTTGTGTTTTGTTTGTTTTATGTCTAAACGTGGGAGCTTGGTTTTGTGCTTATGAGTGGAGAGTGTTTATGTTTAACTGGTAACATTTAGGTCTTACTTAACATAATATGGTCTGCATCTGTGCTAAAAAAATATGTGTTGGCTTCTTACATCGGTTTGTATATGATGCAGATGCACTATGGAAATAGGTGTTGGTTTGACATGCCTTGACTTAATAATCAATCAAATCGAGGTCATATTTCACTCCTTCTCGGTTTATCTTTTGTGCAATCTAGCACTTCAATATTTTTCTGGTAGCTTTTCATGAGATCTCCTGTAGTCTGATTCTGCTTTTGCAATTATCTTACTACTTCTAGACTCTCAATGCTAAATACGGATGCAATATTCCTCTTTTGGTGAATGCAGCCAATGCACATGAGGGTGTGTTGAAGGTAACTAAATCCTCGTATATTCTACTGGAGCTGAGTTTTTTACTCAAAGCTAATAGCTGCTACTTGTTTGATGGTAGGTGTTGGAGAAGCATTCCAACAAGAATGTTCATTCTGTTATACAGGTTCAATGGTTTGATGCTTTATATGCCTCTACAATTTATTTGAGCATCTGGAGCTGGTTTCTACGGTTTACGTTTGACTTATAGTTGGGGTGTCTGACATGCTATTTGCAGAGCCATCACCTAGAAAGTGTGAGTGAGTTTGAACCTGCCTCAGCTAAAGGGGAAGATAACCAGGATGAAATGTATGGTATTCCTATCTTCTTAAAATTGAAAAGGGAAAAGAATTTATGTCCCTTCAAGACAGTTGCATTTCTAATAATATTTTGAATCTCCTCTGGACAATTTTGGTGTTTTCTTTAGTAACAAAAAATAATTTTCACCATTGCTCTTCATGCATTACTGTACTATTACTTTTACAGGGCAGTTGTGGAAGTTTGCCCAATTTCTATGATTGCACAATTCAAGTAGCTCTTGTTCTGGCTATGCTAAACAATAATTGGTATTAGTTTAAGTATGAAAATTGCTTCCATCAGTAGACGCACAGAGAAACGGTTTATTATGTCTGAACTTGCACCTTAAAAAATTGTGAATCCTTGATGGTAAAATCTTCATAAATAGTTGGCTTGCGCCAAGGAACAACCTTGGGCCAGGATATCTGAGTTTTTAAGGCAAATGTTTACTCTTTCGTTATCAATTTAGTGTGTTCTCATTTGTTTTACATGATTTTTTTCTTGTTCCATGCCTTTGATTGTTCATTTAGCAGTTGGATGTTCCTACTTCACTGCCTATTAAAAATTCCTCCCCTTTATTTTTCCAAATCCCTGGTGGTTTTTCATCACTAAGCAATCAGCTTACAAACATTGTGTAAATCTACTGCTTCAAAAATTGTTCAACTTAAAATGACAGAATGTGGACTATGTGCCAGACTGTGTGCCTTGTGTTGAAGATGTGCCCTTTTTAGTTCTTGAGCAAAGTGGTTGTTATTTCTGGAAGGCAATGGAAGGTTTAAGTAAGCCGTGATATTTGTTATGTACTACTGGTAGTTGTAAAACTTAGAGAAGAACCTTTTACAGTTTGGATATTTTTTGGCTAGTTTAACTTTGGAAGTTGAGAATCATCTAGATCTACCGGTAGTGACTCAGGTATTCAGATTTCTGAACTGAAACTGTTTATGAAATACTTTCTGACAAAAATTAGACCTGTAAAATGGGATACAAAAAATGTGTGCCCACGGACTTCATACTGCGATGAATATTGTCTTTCATTTTAGTTGGAGGACAAGTGATGGGCTAATCCATTTTCACTATCTTTTATAATTTCCCTTTATAAATTATAGCTTGAAAATGATAGCTCGAAAACCATACTAGGAATCCCCCTTACCTTGCCTGATGCGGCAGCAGCATAAAGCTTGATAACTTGATAAAAATAATGTCCCTCCACCTGTCGAAGATGTATCAATTCTTTCCTACCTAGACACTCGTGTGAGGCACATTTGTAATCACCAATAAATATCAACCCCTTCCTTCTGGCCGAACAGGCCTAGGCACACAACACACCCCTAGAGAAGGAGGAATACGGAGAAGATGCTGTCAGTTGTTTGTTCAGAATCTCTTGATTGCTCCTGATGCATTCTTATCTATTCGATCTTGCAGCTGAGAAATTTGCTATGTGCGCGGTTATTCTGATGCTTCATATGTTTTCTACCTAGTGAGAGTATGCATGTTTGAAAATCTGTAAAACATGTTGAGATTTCCTTTTACATGTGAAGGGATAGTTCAACCTTGCTGAGGTCTTCCTCCCACTGATGAACAGTGGAAAATTGGATATATTGTTATCCCAGGTTAGAAATTTTCATCAGTCGTATCATTTATGCTGTTTCTGATACAATCTTGTATTATACTCTGATAAGCTTTCCTTTTCCTACAGGGCAAAGAGTATATCCTAATGTTGAGTTCAGATAATCTTATTGTCGTTGTCATCAATCATTCTCATTCATTAAATTTTTACTTCAGTCCTAATTTTCTAGACATTTGTATCTCACACTGCTACATATACTAATGATCCTGAAACTTCTGGCAATTGAGCTCCTTAATGCAGGGATCTAGAAATTTTAAATCATTTGATTCAGAACAATATTGAGTTCTGCATGGAGGTATGCTCAACTAATCCTACCACTTGCTTACAACTTTTGGTGGTAACTGATTCTAGGTCTTCATGGGTGCAGGTGATGCCTAAACAATCTGAATTAGATGAGGCAAATTCATTGGATAAAGACGATATTCCGGTTAGTTATGCGTTATATTTACAATGCTCTTTTTGTATTTTCACAAATTAGGCAAAGTTCATAAATCTTTATTATTTAGGGAGCAACCCAGTTTCTCTTTCAAATTGCTCAAGTATCCCCTGTATCAAGATCAAGCTCCCAGTTCCTTTTTGGGACATCCTAAACTAAGACCTCAATTTTCAAAACAAGAAATTGTATTTTGAAAGTACCCCCTAAGTTAAAGCCATGATTTGACATCACTGATTCTGAGCCAGTACTCTTAAGGGCAACAGTGTAAAGTTACAAAAGATTTCACTTTTAATTCTCATCTAAAACTTCATGATTAACCAAAACGGGTACTTCAATTTGGCTGAGGGTAAGGTTAAACACAAAATGTTGAAGTCCAAGTAATCTAAGCCTTTTGACTACTTTAAAAATAAACAACTTGTGAAGCAACACAAATTCAACCCAGCATAACAAGTTCAATTTCAAGGATCCAGATAATGGCACTAAAAGATCAGAACTCAATTCTTAAACAATAGGACAAGTTGCAATAAGATAATTGTATTAATCAATTTCCGCAATATAGCTATCAGAAACCAACAAAAGACTTGTCACTCCAGGAAGGTTTATGGGCACTCCAGCCGGACTGGCCCCCATTAGTTTGTTTCCTGGAATAGCCATCAATGGTTGAGAGGTAAAGTAGTATTATCTGGATCTGAAATTACTTATTTGATTATTTTGTTTGGAAACTGGATCTTTTAAGCTTAGATCTACTCTCTTTGACACTTTTAGACTGGACATATTGCTCAATGTTTGATCATTGTATCAAATTTCACTTCCTTGTTTTTTCATTATTTGGTTATACTTTAAACGTGGGAAAAACATCTTCTGGAATCTTGAGATTGGACAATTTCAAAATGTCTGTCCATGTAGGAATGTGAAATCTTGAGTACTGAATTTACTCCAAACTGTAGTCATGTGTTATCTATTTCCCCCTTTACCCTGGTTTGTCATGCAGCTTTCTGTTGGTATTTTCTTTTGAGCTTTTAGTATTGTCAGAATTTTGATGGTCCCTTTGAATGGTTTTTCTTGGCTGGCATCTTGAAGGTTCTAACGCCGAAGAAAAATTGGAAATTCATTGATACGGTGTAAGTTATTATGGTCGAGAATTTCTTTTTTCTTTTGAAAATGGAAGAAGGTATTTCTCTCATCAGCCAATCTTTGGCAGGTGGATGAACATCAACGCAATAGAAAACCTTGTGGAAAGACGCGTTGCAAAAGAGATTTGACAATTTCAAAGGTAGTACATTGAACTAATTATGTTGCACATCCAGAGAAACATATACATACTTATATCTCAAGTACTCTGTAGAGTAAACCACTTATTGCTTAAGCAACTTTATTCTTTGTACGGTACTGGCCTATTTTAATTCTTGTTTCTTTCATGTTTTATATGTTTCTTCCAGTTTTGATCAGTATTTTGCTTTAAGTGTTCCTAAGTCGAGATATCTTCCAGTTGAAGCAACGTCAGACCTATTTCTGCTACAGGTTAATAATAGGTCACAGCTTGACTATTTAATCTTTAACATGTTTTAGCTTGTATTAATGACTACTTTTCTGCTTATACAGTCAGATCTGTACACCTTTACGGAAGGCAACCTGATCCAGCCAGAGAAAATCCTTCTGACCCGTCCATTGAATTAGGACCACAATTTGAAAACGTACTGCTTTTCAAAGTTCGGGCTTTTGGTGATTGCTCTTTTCTTTACTTGTACTTAGAGTTGTGTTATTTCTTCTTGTTGCTTAGGTCAATGATTTCCATAGGCGCTTCAAGTCCATTCCTAGCATTCTTGGGCTTGACAGTTTGAAGGTGACCGGTGATGTTTGGTTTGGAACTGGTATTACTCTTAAGGTAATAAAGTTACTCCTTGTAGCAGAATTTCATGCATATTTCCAATCATACATTTACATAACTCTATGGAGTTTTGGGGCCATCTGGAGTTGAAAGATTGGTGTATCACTTACCATGACTGAAGAGCATAGCTACTGTAGCTATTTTGCCAGGAAGCCAGAGAGTAGTGGTGGGATATTGATCATGGTATTTCACATCCATAGAGATCATTGAGGTTGCCTGGTTTCCTGGTGTCTATGCATAAAAGCAGTTCAAGGAATGTTTTCTCAAGTACAACAATAGGTAGATAAACAGAGAGGCACCGGCAGAATTTGGAGTTACAGCTAATGTGGGGAACAAAATGGATAATTACTACTCCTAGTAGCATGTTTTTAATTGTATAATGGAGCCATAGGATAAATAACTGGACAACTAGTTTCCATTCCGCCACTACCTTTTTTGTGTTATCTGTGAGCTCTGACTTCAAAGTAATTCCAGAATTCTGTTAAAGGTGCATTCTGCAAATGAAATTTCTCCAGCATCAATACAATTAGAAAGGCTCCTTCAAAATCTTACGTAAAAATAGGAGTCGTTTCCATTGTTCTAGTTAAAATCTTTCAAGTTTGTCCTTGACGTTTTCTCATTTCATGTTGGTTTTCCTTAGGGAAAAGTCAGTATCCATGCTAAACCAGGTGTGACAATAGCAATTCCTGATGGCACAGTGCTGGAAAAAGGTAAGAGATCCAGGCTTCAGACCCTTCACAATTTTGTTTAACGCTTCTGATTACTTAAATCCGTTTTCAACAGATCATCACTAGCCAAGCAGACCTTGTAGGAGGATCCTTATAGCTTCATCAACATGATTTTTGAACAAACACCACAAGAAATTTGTTGTATCGAGTTTTTCTTTGATTATACTTAGCTTACGAGCATTGCTTTTAAGCTATCCCTGTTATCAAGGGAAAGGAAACCATATCCATGACTAGAATCATAAATTGGTCCGTTGTCGATGTAATTCTTCCTTAATGAATAAAGATTTTTTATTGTCTTGAGATAGGAAGAATTTTCATCTTATTTCAGTAAACTAGTTGCTGTAGCTTGATTACAACCATTAAATAATAGGCCAGTTCACTGGTTTTTGCTCTGCAGTGAGTTCAACTTCTAGGACTATGTATTTTATTTAATATTCCATATTAAAAAAGAATAGACACATTTTTTGCCACTTTTTGATTGTCTTCCGTAAGAATTTACAAAATTTTAGGATTGTAAATGTAATTTTTGCTTCCATGAGAATATTTGTTAATTATAGGGGAAGTTACAATGATCTCCTTGAGATTTTATATAATTATGAATACTCTTTTATTATTTGAAAAATTATTAATATCCTCTTAATTTTCATGGCAATCTAACAATTAGCTCCCTTCATTAGATTTCATATATTTTTGTAGTAAACCTATCAAAATCCTTTTTTGGATTAAAAATTATAATTTTATTTATTTTTAATTTATTTTTATTTTTCTATGGATCGAGTGAATATTTTTTTTAATTTTTAAAAAGATATCATCTATTATGTTTAATTTTTTTTATAACTTTTTATTTTTTTAAAAAAATAAAATAAAAAATATCGTAAGTATAAAGTTGATAATTTTATATTTCCATCAAAAGGATTACAAAATTTTTTCAAATGTTAAGGGTATTTGTAATTTTTCAAACAATGAGAAAGTATTGTAATTATGATAAATTTTAGGAAAGATTGTTGTAATTTATTGTTAATTATAACTAGTGTGTGACACCTACAAATGTCTGTGCAATTAATTTAAAATATAAATAATATAATTCAAACTCTTTTAAAATATTTATTTTAGTTAATAAATAAAAAAATATGAAAAATAGAATTATGGTAATTATTTAGATAAAATGGTGGAAAAAAAAGAAACATGGAAATTGAGGGAGAGAGATAATTAGTTCAGAAAAAAGAAAAAAAAATACTATTGATTTTTTTAAACAAATTAAAAAATAACCATAAAATAATTAGACACCAATTAAATAAAAATGCATGAGTGATTTGAGGTTTAGAGGGGTGGGGTAGTGGGAGGTTAGTAAATTAATTAGTTAATAAATAAATGAAAAATTAGTTAATTAAATTAATTAATTAATATATAAATTGACAAACCAAAAATAAGACATACCAATTAAGTGCTCTATTTTAATACTAGCTATTGTGGCACGCTGTCCCTGCGTGCATATAATAAATAATTATTAATACTTTAAAATACATTATATAAGAGTAAAATATATAAATCAATATTAAATTTAAAAAAAGAAAGAAAGAGAAGAAAAGAAACTAATTTATCAGTTAAAATAAAATTTAATAATTTGAATAAGTTAGTTATATTATTAGTTCAATTGCATCTTTTTTTCTATATAGTTTAGATATAAATATAAAAGATATAAATACAGATAGATACAATAGATAATAAAAAGGCTAATTTTAGATTTCAAAAAAATGATATGGCGGTATCACGATAACTTTTATTTGTGAGTGTATAAGGAGTTTCTTTTTTATATTAGTATATATATAAATAAAAAAAAAAAAAAACTAATTTATTAATTAAATATAATTTGAAGAGTTGAATAAGTTAGTTATCCTATAAGTTGAAGGGTATTTTTGACTTTACAAAAAATTGGTGCGACGGTGTCATTAACCGCCATTTGTGAGTGTGGAACCTCTTTTCTTTTTATATTAGTATAGATATATATAAATAAAAAAGAAAAAAAACTAATTTATTAATTAAATATAATTTGAAGAGTTGAATAAGTTAGTTATCTTATTAGTTGAAGGGTATTTTTGACTTTACAAAAAATTGGTGCAATGGTATCATTAATCGCCATTTGTGAGTGTGGAACCTCTTTTCTTTTTATATTAGTATAGATAAAAGTATAGATATATTGCATATCTGGTCCCGTCCGGTCCTCCGGAGCACTGGACTGAAGACACTGGATCCCTTCTAAGCATCGCGGAGCATTGCGCTGAATAGCAGAGTATCCTGCCACTCTATCTTCCCGGGGTGGGGAGTGTGGATAAGAAAACCAGAACTGTACTCGTCGCTCTCCATCTATCTCACAATGTCAATTTCTTCCCTCTCCGTCACCGTCAGCAATCCCACCACCAAGCCTTTGTCGTCCTCCGCCACTGCCGCCGCCCTCCCCTCCTCTTCCTTCATCCTACGCCTTTCTATCAGACGCCTGTCGTCCCTCTCCCTCAATGCTTCCTCCCCGACCCCCTCTCATCTCCGCCTCTATGGAGGCTGGAATAGGCGTCATGGGAACCAAATTAGGAATGATGTCATATTTCGATTCTTCTGGCGCAGTAATTCCGGTCACCGTTGTCGGCTTCCGTGAGGGCAATATCGTCACTCAGGTGAAGACTGAGGCCACTGATGGGTATGATGCGGTTCAAGTCGGGTACCGCAGGGTCCGTGACCGCAAATTGACTAAACCGGAGTTAGGGCATTTGGAGAAGTCTGGAATTATTCCACTGCGGCACCTGCAGGAGTTCAGGCTGCAGTCTGTGGAAGGTTTTGAGCCTAATCAGCGGCTGGCTGTGGATGAGCGCTTTAAGGAAGGAGACTTGGTAGATGTTTCCGGGACTACCATCGGAAAAGGGTTTCAAGGTACTCTTTTTTTTTTTTTTTTTTGTTGTTGTGGGTGGGGTTGGTGGTTGTTTGGGTTTAAATTTGCTGTCGCATGCGTGTGCTTTGCAGTAGCGCCATCATGTGCATCATTGCTTTGGTTTTTCTGGAGCGTAAAATGGTGCATTGATGAGATGCTTATGTTTATGAGCTTCTCTGCCGAGTTAAGGCGATAATATCCATTACTATAATTCTTCTTCTTGCTGAATGTGAAGAGATATATTTGAATAACAGATGCTGAAGTTGATAATTTAAGATTCCTGGAGGTCTGAGTCTTGAAACATCTAATCTTAATTCATTAATCTCGTGAAGTGAGTTGTGTGCTTTGTAGCATTTATTACTGCCTGGCTCAATGCATGAAAAATCATGCATAACCAGATGGGAAATAGTGACAAATAGTTCTCTCTGGCCCTTTATTGATACCTGCCTCAATCCTTTCTGTTCAGCTGAGGGAACAGTTATTCTGCATTGAGTGGAATATCTTTGCTTTTCCTTTTTTTTTTTTTTTTTGGTCTGGAAGAAGGTAGTAGTAGTTGTTTCCTGATCTTGAATCAGCATAAATCTGCTAGTTATAATTGATATTAAAGCTGATTAGCTTGTTTTATCAGGTGGAATAAAGAGACATAACTTCAAAAGAGGTCTTATGTCTCATGGGTCCAAGAGCCATAGAGAACTTGGATCCATTGGTGCAGGGACTACTCCTGGACGTGTATACAAAGGGAAAAAAATGCCTGGGCGAATGGGAGGCACCAAGACAAAGATACGAAAGCTGAAGATTGTCAAGATTGACAATGATCTCAATGTTGTGATGATCAAAGGGGCTGTTCCTGGTAAGCCGGGAAATCTTCTTAGGATTACTCCCGCAAAAATCGTCGGAGAAAATATACCAAAAAATTAGTTTGACTGTTTACTTCTTTCTAGATTATCTCCATGCCATGTAATTTATGTTCTAATTGAGTAGCATTTCGAAAATCTTGTTCTTCTTATAGAGCTTATTTTGTTATGGTCAGCTTTGATGGGATACAACAATTTTGAGGTTACCATGGTGAATGTAATTGTTGAAGAAATGAAAAGTTTTACCATTGTTTCTTTCATGTGAATGAAATTTTTTTTTTTGACGATTCATGTGAATGAATTTTAAGCATAGATCATATTCACTTCACAGAATAGCAGATTTGTTCTTTTCAGAAATTCTGGACGTAAGTAAGCTACCTGGTACTGTTCTGCTGACAGCCAGTGAGATATGTCATTACCGAATATTTGGCTTGCACATCATTTCATGTTGTTGAATAGCATTGCTGTACATTGTTTGACTGCATAGGAAAAGCAATACTTTTTGCCGCATCGAATTTAAGTTCCAATGTAGCATGTATGTGAATTGAGGCAAAAATTTTGGAGGGTTGAATATGAACAGATGTGTCCTGGTTGATTAGTCCTCTATTGTATCAACTGTTATTTGTGATAAGAAATAATTGCTGTTATCCGAGCCATGCAATGCAGTCTCTTCTAATTCAGCTTGTAATATTCATCAATCCCTTATTGTGGCCTTTCCTCGTCGTGTCAGTGCTGCATTATTAGGTAGATATGATACTGTAGGCTTTGTTGCTGCCAAGACTATCGAAGATTGAAATTTTTGCCAGACGACTATCATCTTTTAGCTGAACACCTTTCTGTATTCTTGATCAGTATATCACCTAAGAACCCTTATATTTTTAGAATGGGAAACAGTTAGAATATGAAACACGGCTATCCCCATTTCATGGTGATAACGAAGCACATTTATAGATGGTACGAGGGTGTGCGCCGAATAGAAGTATCAAAATTAGTTAGAAAAAATTCTTTTCTTTAATACAAGCAAAAGAATCTGTGAGACACTATACAAATAGAAAAAAGTTAACATCTAAAGATACAAACTTACATCTGAGTAATTCTAAAACTCAGCACCTATTCTCTCTGCTAATCTAATCTAATCTTGCAGCGATACGAGGGGCTGAAAACACCGAGGATTAGCAGTTACGAGTTGAGTTAGGTTCAAAATACTAACTCAGCTAGGTACCACTCACTAGTCATCCCCTTTATGGCTTTAGAGCTTATACAACTTAGACTTCAACCACAATTTCCAGATGCAGAAGGCCCATTGGGGTCATCTTCTCGTTCCTACAAGATGGAGAACCTATCCCTTTATGTTGTCACCAGAAAAATTCAGATAGCACTAGGAATATGTCTTTCTTGGACTACAAATCCAACATGAAAGATAGCGCATCAAGTAACAAAGATGTGTAGCTCAGGGCAGTCTGACTGCATATTCCTGACATAAAGAAATCACCGCTTCAAAACCAATAAAATTTCATTTTCAAAATCACAGCACCCCCCAATTCTATATAAGCTTGGTCTATGTAGAGTTTAGGAAAAGAGCGCCTGTGTGCGCGTATCTGCTTTTTTCTGTCTTTTGTTTTTTCTTTTAGTTTTTCTTGTTTTTTGTCGAAATCTGTTAATATTAACTGTACTGTTGTGCCCTATCACATTAGAGTCCGACCGGAAAAAGATTTTGAGAATTACTTGAATGAATGTGGCCAATTGGCAACTGAGTAGAAGCTTTAGCGCTGTGCATCTGAATGGCATACATATTATGCAACAACCAACAATAGTCTTTTAGGATTTCGTGATCTGAATCATTCTTGCTGTTTCATTTATCGGACGGAGGTTGTATGAACAGAACAAGTAGTTTTTGCTTTATTGGATAAGACACACTCGATAATTTTCTGAAAAGGGCACGGCAAATTCAAATAGGTAGGGCTCAGGTAGAAGACGCGCTTGATATAACATGATCATCCAAGATAAGGAGTTGATTACTCAGCATCAAACTTAGGCTCACTTGGTTTCGCCAATTTCAACATCCTACCCGAACCTAATCCCTTACGGATCTTCTGAACTCACATAGCTTAGCAAACTTTGAAGCTAAACACCGAACCTGGTTGTAGTCCCAGTAAGCAGTCCAGTATGCATGTCGTCTTCATCTCTCCATCATCTTCTGTACTGTAGTCTTCTGATATTTCATCTCCATATCCAATCAGACTAAGCTCGTGACGCTTCCTTCGATATCGGCGCCATGCAGCTTGAATAAAGGTGGCTGCCCAAGTCCTCCATTGCTGTGAGTAGAAACGGAAGGTTTGCTGAACTTGTCGACTGTGGATGCGCCTAAACTGACTGGTGATGAATTTCAATTCTTCAGCTATTAAAGCAAATGCCTCAACTTCTGTCAAAGCTTTCACAGTACGAGTAGAAGGTGGAAAGTTAGAACCAGATTTAGGATCCAATGCCCATGTGAGGAGTTCCTCTCCACAGAAGTCACCTTCTTTCAGGACACCGCGGTTAAAGAAACCCGATCTCCCACCATCTGTTGTCACGCTCTCCAGTCGACCGCGGATAATAAAGAGCATCTCATCAACAGGGTCCCCTTCACGAAGTACATAAGTTTTTTCCGTGTATAAACTAGGTTTAAGTCTTTCACAAATGGCATCAAGCAATCTATCATCCATGTTTGCGAAAAGAGGAACCTGAATAGTGTATCGTGTTAAGATCAATGTAGAAATTTTTTCTACAATATGGAAAGCAATTATCATTGAAAAATTACAATGCAATTACTTTGAATGTTAAATTCCTAATAGAATATATAAAGGTGCGATTTCTCACAAGATCTTGATTGCTATTATCATATCAATTATCATAGATACGTTGTGAACCTAGTTTTCTTCTCCAGCTCATTTAAGAACCAGCAATTTGCATTACAAGTAAATCTTGTTATCAGTAAAAAACGACATAGAGATCCAATTAACCAAGCTTTGCCGTAAAATTTTTTATGACAAAGTATGCTTACCCTTTTAACCAAATTTAAGCAGAGATGCCGCTTAATATCTCTTCTTAGGTCTTTAGGTAGGTTCTGAACCAAGCTCTCCTCATCAACTCCTCTAGTTTCCAACCATTTATATTGATCATAACGCCGTACTCTTTCCCTCAGTTCTGGTGGTAGTACTCTGTGATGCATCCATTGCTCAGAGTCACGTTTTAATTCTCATCTCCTCCAGTCGAACTGTGAGAGACTGAAGATACATCTGTAATAATAACCAGGTTCTCTAAATTAGAACTTGGACATGAAGTATCTAAACACTTTACCAACAGCAAATATAGGAATCTTGAGTAGCTAATATAGTAGTATACCTTTTGAGTTAGTATAAAAAAGAAGTGAAAAGCCCTTGAAAGATATGATTGTTGTTTCTGGAAGCTTAAGTGTTGTCTGGTTGGGAATAAAGGTACTTGAAACAAGTTTCTTCTTCCGGATAGTACAAAGTGATTTAGTGAGTTGTGTTTACCATTTTGAAATGCACAACTTCATTTTAGTAAGCTTATTAGAAAACAGGACGAGATCCGTGGTCCTTTCAGCTAAATTTCCATCATGTCCAGTTGTTTATTCACTTCATTTTGATTGAAACAAACAATAAAAGAAACCAGGGGACAAAATATCCACCATAAAAAATACAGAAACTGAGCCACAGAATTCACATAATAAATCATAATTGAACCACATCTGGTCATTAACACAAAGAAGATGTGGGTATAATATAATCCATGCTACGGAATGAAAATAAACTTGAATTTCAGATTTTATTTTATATTTGGCAGGCCAAATACAACAGCATTTTTTAGTTCAAGTTCAGCGACAGCCAACATAGAATATATATGAGTGGTTCATTTAATTTTTTAAGTACACTCAGCTGATAACTAGTAAATAAAGTTCGTTCATCCAAGAGAAAAAACAACTTCTAGTATGCCTGAAAATGAAGAAGCAGACACACCTGCATATTACCAATGAGAAGAGCAAAGAGGAGGAGTCCAAAAATGGCTACTGCTATAGAAAATATAACTTCTCCGGGATATGTACTGGTTATAAGCCCTTGACCAAGTGTACTGCAGAGATAGAAATAAGAAATGTTACTATAAATTAGCTTGTGGTTGGACCTCATGCTAGCTAGTTTATGACCTATGACAATTCATATCAACATCTATATGAAGTTCTATCAGCAACAACAACATGAATTAAGATTTCAATCCATCAATATAGGTTCCTTTCCAAGTTTCCGATACAAAGTAAGATTCCATGTGATAATTACTTCATCCATACAAACAATTAATACTAGAGTTACTGGTAAATACACATTTTTAATTTTTAATATTGATTTGTTTGTTTTTTCTCAATCTGTGTTAACATAATACATAAAAATTCAACTGAAGTAGATTTGAAGAAAGAAAATGAACAAATAAGTAAAAGATTTTAGCGAGAAAAAATTGTTGAAACTTGTAGGCTTATATATAGAACTTTCTTAAAACTTCTTTCAACTTTTAGAATTGTCTAAAACCGTATCTATAAACTTTCATATTTATACAAAATATTCTAGAACTTTTTACTATTAGTGTGCTTCTAATATTACTTTCGTACCTACTTAAACCATTTTTAAATAGGTCATTTTATTTATATATGTACATTTCTCTTGATTTTTGCTAAATAAATGAAAATGAGAGTTAAAATATCTTATCATTTCAAGATATTTAAAACTAAAAAACACTAAACAATGTACGTAGTGTAAGAGAGGGAGATGACATTCATTTTCAAATGCCTCGAATGTAGAAATAATTGTTCATGACAATAAGATCACAAGTTCAGTTTTTACGTATTTTTTTACTTTTAATAAACTTGCTTTGCTTTAGCAAAATCACATTTATAATTGACATAATTTTCATTGAAAAGATAATATTATTAAGATTATAATACATAATCAAAGTTTTTGGGTTTTGTCTACCCCCAAAAAACATAATAATAATAATGATGATGCAATAAGTAGTAATCAAGTTTATTAATCTAACTCTAAGTCATGTTAGAGTTAAATTAAAAATTAATTTAAAAAAACCCACCATATCTTTTGCACATCTGAGTAGACCTCATGTAGAAAAAACTGAATATCTTTTATAGAATTTAATGTAACAATCCATTGCTCAACCATCCTTATTTCGGATTGAATTTGAGCATGAAAACAATTATTCGCTAAAACAATTGTTTTCTTATGTAATCACACACTAGTAAAAATTTTAGTAAGTTATACAAATGCGCATTTTGTCAAATTACTAATTTAGGACTTTGAAAGATTACATAAAAGTAAATATTTTAATAGAGATTGAATTTTTTAGTATTTTCATTATGCTCAATCTCATTTTTATTTTCAACAATATATAACATAAATAAGTTTGTGAAATAAGAATTTTAAAGGAATATTAGAATAATAAAACCATACAGAATCATAGAATAATTGTTCATTCCTCCGTTAAATCGTATAATTTGTTATGTTTTTTTTATTTTCTTTAATTATTTTTTTTGCTTATGATTTATTCATTTTCCAATTCAAATTTTTTGGAGTGTCAAATGGTCACTACAGTAATTAAGTAGGTGTCTGTAGAACGCACAACACAGACTATGTTTTGCTGTTCTATAATCTAAGGACTGTAGACATTACCTTTGGGGGCTGGGAGCTGGGGCTGGGGGAGGGGCTGCTGTAGCAATTTCTCTTAGAAATAATGTTGAAGAATCAGAGAGTTAGAAAGAAGTACCTTAAATTCTGCAGGCCCCACCACAAACAATACAAGTATTTTGAGACAAACAACTCAGATTCAAGAACACCAGATGATACAGCCTGTAAGTATATTCCATACTTAAATTGTGATACTTCATCCGTTACTCCACATTTTGGTTCAAGAACAGCCTTGCTGATGTTTCTCCATTCCTTGATGTTTGGTACCTCATAAGCACAATATAGATTACTTGGGTTACAATCTGGATTTTCCCTGCAAGCTGTATCCCAGCATGTATCTTTGCGTTCAACGGCCAATAGATACCATAAAGCCCCGAAAACCTGTTATATGTCAGCTCAAGGAATTCACAGATTCTACTTTATAAGTATTGAAGCATGTTAGAATAACCAAAACCAGATTTTAAGATATTAAATTAACTTACATAATTATCCTTACAAATAATAATATCAACAAGGATAATTCAGTCTAACCAAAAGTTTCTAAGAAACATTCACACCTTTATAATTGAAAAATAACTAGAATTCACTATCTTGAATATATTGAAATGGAAATTGAAGTTTGGAAAAACATGTAAGTAGAGAATGACATTAAACTTCTCAAATGAAACACCATACAGCAGGAACACAAATAAGGAATGGAGCTTCTTTCATACGATTAAATGTTCCGACCATGCAATAAAACTGGGATGAGATCAGCAGTTAGCAGTCATTTTTAACTTACATGACTAGCAAGCAAGAACCATAACAAGTAATAAGCTGCACCAGCCCATGCGGTTTCGGCGAAAACACCTGCAGTCTTCTTCAACTCTGAAATAAGAGGCAGAAAACGCAAGAACCTAGGAATATATTGAACAAACACAATAATCACTAGTGCTCGTTTTGTACCCAATACATCTGAACCTTTTGATTGGTGCAAAAACCTCCAGACTACAACCTGCAGATGGCAAGAAATAGAAAACTAAATGTCAAAAGCAGGTTCATCCACAGGCACAAGGTCCAGTAAAGAGCCAAGCATGTAAGGCACCAACTAACAAATTTTCCTGTAAAGTAACAAGAACTGTTCGCTGCTGAGTGTGTCTCATGTTATTTCGTCTTTTATTCTTTTCAGGGTAAGACGCAACTATTCAGTGCAAACATGTTAAATGTCCTTCTACATTTAAGTAGAAACCTCAAGCACCATATTCATATTACTTAATACTACAGAGCTTCTTATATGGATTCATGATTCAGATCCAGCAGAAAATATAAGTGAACTATACACTAAACAACTCATGGATTCAGTGAAAATGTTTGATTTTGTAATGTAGATACATTCATACAATAGTAGGGGGATATTCTGCATAAATTTAATAATGGAAGAGCTGTTTTAATAGGGCTTTTCCAAATAGATGATGCCTATAATTGAAGATGATTAAAGAAAGCAGGCGTATGATGTATTTTAGTTCATAAGTATTTGTAGTTTCTTACTGCCCGGACTAGAATAGCAGTAGCACATGCTTAAATCAGCCACGGGTGGAAAGACATGATAAAAAGCATGGGATATTTGAAGTCTTAAGCTTTTGACCCAAATTGGTTCAAAAACCCCTTACTTATTATGACTCCAGATAAATTTCTGTCAAGTGATTCTCCATCAATGGTAAATCTTTAAACAACTATGAAGAACACGTAATTGATGGTTGTTAATGTTTCATCAGAAGCTATAATACCTTCAATGTACATGCATCACTCTTAGATCTATAGTTTCATTAATTGTCAGCATTCTCCATACCTGTGGTAGAGGTAGCACAGAAGCCAGATCCACGAAAAAATAACGATGTATATATCGGTTTGCTATTTCTTTGGGATCAATCACAAGTTCCCCTCGTCCAAAAACCCGAGAAGAAGGTGCGATAAAAGCTGTTCGGAATTGGAGAATCATGCGTACAAGGTAAAATGCATCAATTACACTCCTCAGAGTTGTCGTTGTGTATGCTAAATTATCATGTATATGAAGACACATGTTCTCCTTCTGGAAAACAGGAAGATACAAAAACAAAGGATCCACTGATACTGCAAGAAGGCAGGAGATGACAAAAAGCCTGTTCCAAAGCAGAAGACTCCTGTCTTGAGGATCAAATATTTTTACATCAGAAACTTTGAGATCCTCTGGGAACATCGCCTTTGTGACTCCGGATTTTAGTGATCGACCAAGTGTCATAAGTCCTTCAGATCCTCGTTGGAAGTTCATTCTAAAAGACTGTGACGCACTTTGATTGGAAGCAGGAGTCAACTCCATGCTAAATGCAGATCTGTTCTTTCCAGCCATGTCTGATCTCAAAGGTCTGGGTTGTCCAACCTGTGATAGAAATCAGTGCCAAAGCACAAGACCAGGATATCATCGTTACCAGAATCTAGCAAGTAGATATTATAGAAACTTGCAGTGCTTTTATTAAATATCAATCCAGCAAAGAGGAAGTACAAACACCAAGAAATAAAGGGTCATGATATCTATTACATTCCAGCATCACAAATATTAAAAAGGTTCAACAGGGGGATCTTGTGCTGACTGAATGCTGCAAGATTACTTGAAATCAGATGCACAGTCCACATGAAAGGAAGAATACGTTACGCCGAGCAAAAGTGAAAGAGCATTCATTAAAGAGGAGTATAGTCTTTTCTGTAAGAATCTAGTCAAGTTGTATATCGTTCAAAGGTCCAGGCACATACACTCCAGTCACTTCTTAAAGAATGGTGAAATGAATATCAAACATCTCTTTTCGTGTCTTCAATGCTTGGCACTTCCCATCTTATACTAAAATCAATGTGAGTCTACATTCAAGTCAAAGCTTGTACCCATGAGAGTAGTCATGTAGGTAACGTCACTTTGAAGACCATCTGAGTACTTAAGAATGGTTTCTATTAGCAAATTCAGTAGTGGGTGACTAAGATTGAAACAACCATACAATTTAAACTTCTATAAAGAACAGTAACTGTATCAATGATCCAAATGAGCGTATGCCCAAATTCTTGATGCTCTACGCATCTGCCAATGCACAGGGCTCAAACTAGTCTTGAAAAAAGAGACAATTTAATGAAAATGCATATACAGCATTCATTGACCATTGATCATAGTACTTCTGGTGTTTGCATTTCTTTGCAAATATTATCTTTGCAAAAGACCCATGACTGACAGAAGATATACATATTCTTTTGTTAGGAAGACTAGTCTCTCTTTAGTTAACCAATGCACTTATGCATAGAAGCTTGAGACTCGCTTATGTTGCATACCATAAGAGGGAAAACAAGACATCCTAGTATGAGCATATTATACAAGGCTGAAAAGGAAGACGTTGAAGAGGCATCTTATGGATAATGATAGGAAGTTTCCACTAGATTACCTTACAAATTTCTCCTTTTGGCTGCCTATATATTGCGACTTATAATTTGAATCAAACATTCACCAGAGCAACTTAGCAAATTGTGGTAGAAATACCAGCTTTCCACCAGAAAAGAAAGAAGAATCCATTAACTTGCTTATAGAATCATGAAGTACCATGTCTGGGAACCCCTGAGCCGATAGCATAGACTACATTTTACATTAGAAAGCTCACCATAATGTGTATGATTTTTCATATGTCATATGACCACTAACAACCAAAATACAAAAAGTAAATTCTGGTCAATTTTTTACCTCAATAAATTAGCACTTCATACATCAATGAGAAAAGGAAAAACTCAAAACTTCTTAACAAGGAAAATGTAGCCAATGCAAGAGAGAATAACTTCAGAAAATACATATACATACATCATATAACATGCACCGAAAAATAAAAAGGCATGATATGCTGTTTCCATAGTGCGTGCTTATTCTAAGATGGTTAAATATAATTTCATCAAGAGAATCGGCATGTACTATTATCCAACGCTTCGCATCATAAGAAGTGATGATTATCATTACTACACTAGAAATTGAACAAATGCAATCTCCCAGGTTACCAAACGAATTGGTCTGAATATTCACAAACAAAGAAAACCTCAGAAAAATCACGCCTAAAGAAATTGCAGAAAAAGGATAGATGGAGAAAGCAAGAACCTAAAAACACAGTCTTTTCACCATGCATGCGCGATGAATTCCTCGCATGAAATTAGTTGTGGTAGATTGGAGGAAGAATGAGAATTTTGGGGCATGGAAAGAAATCAGAACGACGAGATTTCGTTAACTTTCTTCTCTTTTCTCATTCTCCGTTTTGCGAGCGAGAGAGTGATTTTCGCGCCACAACAATGGAAGCTATCACACGTCCGTCAGCACGGCAGCTAAAATGGGTATAATATTAGCCATGTGATAGCTAAATGTTCAAATGAAAAAATATATCATATAATCCTATGTGAAATTAAAAAATATGCATATTATCCCTGTAAAATTTTTTATTTTCAAAATTGTAACTGAAATATGTATATTTTATTCCTAAATTATCAAACTATTCTTGTGTTTAAATTGTACATATGTAAAAATATAATATAAGAAAATATAAGTTAGTTATATGTAATATATAAAAGAATTTAAAAATATAAAACGAAAAAATAGAGATATCCTGCCGACGGAGAGAGATTGGTTGTGGGTGGGGTGTCAAATTGATCGTTGTCGGATGAACTTTCCAATGGTGGAAAGCACACGTCGAGAGGTAGTCAGATGTCGGAGAAAAAAGTGATAGAAAATGGGGGGCGCTGGTTAGGGTCCAATATGCACATTTTTAATTTTACATGAGATATATGATATTTTTTTTATCACATGGATTATTTGAACATTTTAAGTATCACAGGGGGGCTATATGTATTTTACCCCAACTAAAATACCCAAAAAAATCATTTTAAGAAATAGGAAAATTGCATTTGCATCCATGAACTATGGTCAATTTACATAAATCATCTCTACTTTTTGAATAATTATAAATATTAGTATTGTGGCACACACTATGTGTGTGTAAATTTTATAATACTATTTAAAAAATAATTTTTTAAAAATAGTTATTATTTAATAAAATATATACAATTTGATAATTAATATTAAATTTTATAATAAAATAGTGTGAAGAAGAGATTTATGAAAAAAAAAGGAAGTAAACATAAAAGGTAGTGGAGGAGTGGAAAGTTATGAGATGATAAATAAAAATAAAAAAAATAAAAAACAGACCAAAAAAGGGAGAGACATCAAAGAGATACTCTCCTTAGTAATAAAATATAGATACATACTAGAGACGTCAACACCCTTCACACAAATCACCACACATACACCCTAAAAATATCAACATCATTATACAAACTATCACTGCTTTTTGTTTATCGGGAGGTTTCTGTAATTATACAAAAGACAGTGATAAACATAGAGTACAAACGTAATTTTCACAAAATAATAATAATAATTAAATCATAGAAGCAATATTTTTCTTTCAAAAAAATATTTATTTAATGTATAATATTTTGTTATTATATATATATTAATACTATTTTAAGTTCATTATCATTTTACAATACCAAGGGAATTTGAATTTGAGAGAAGTATGTGGCGAAAGATTTTTTTATAATTGGATGGAATGATTTGAAGCAATAATTTAAAAATATCATTCAAAAATTGAAATTCTTTGCTGCATGTATTTAGGCAAACAGGTTTGATGAATTTGCAATCCTTGCATTCAGACCTTCCAATATTTCTCCCATCTACGGAGGGCAAACAAGCCCTTTCACTCATCAAGGTACGCTTGTTAAGATTCATAATCGAATAGGGAGATCGATGTAATTATTTAAAATTGGCTAAAATGCATAAAATCCCCTGTGTTTTAAAAGTCCGCTAAAAACCTCCTTCTGTTTTAAAAATAGGCTAAAAACTCCCCTGTGTTTTTTAAATGTAGCTCAATCGCCCATTTCCGCTAAATATAACTAACGGCGTTAACTTTTTTAAAAAATGACAATCATACCCTTATTTAATATATATTATTTCAAATTTTAATAACCGTTAGATTTGTATTAATTATATCAGAATCGTCAGATTTAATCAATTAATTTTAACCGTTGGATTTTAAATGTATCAAGGGCTGATACTTTATTGCTTAAAAATATGTATTGTAAAAAAAAAATTAATCCCCAACCCCCTCCCCCCCCTCCCCTCCCCCTCCCCTCCCCCTCCCCCTCCCCCAAACCACCGGCAACCCTACCCCCAACCCCACCCCCAAATCACCGACACCGGCACCCCCACCCCCACCCCAGCCCGTCGCTTCTCGCCGTGCGCAGGGGAAATCCCCGGCACCCCCACCCCCAGCCCGCCGCCTCTCGCCGTGCGCAGAGGAAATCACTGGCACCCCTACCCCCCCCCCAAATCACCGACACCGGCACCCCCAACCCAGCCCGCCGCCTCTCGCCGCGCCCCCCTGCGCAACCTTCCACCTCCTATCGCCGCGCCCCCCTGCGCAACCCTCCCACCTCCTCTCCCGCGCCCCCCCTGCGCAACCCTCCCACCGCCTCCCTCGTCCACTCTCCATCCGAAATCTGGGCGACGCGACGTCGCCCAGAACAAGGAAGACGGCGACGGCGACGCCCAGACCCGCGAAGGCGACGGCGTCGCTGTCGCTCTTTTTTGTGGGGGCGGCGGCCATCGCCGTCGCCACAGTTTTTTCTTTTTTCTTTTGAATTTTAATTATATTAATTATATATATTTTAGTTAATTAACACTAATTTTAAATAATTATAATAATTAATTAAATATATTTTTGATTAATTAAAAATAATTTTAATAATTAAATATATATTTTATTTAGTTAAAAATAATTTTACAAAATTATAATAATTATTATACTTAAATTGAATTAATTAGATATTTTAAATAATTAAAAAGATTTCACAATTATAATTTTTAAATTTCAATTTTTTTTACAATTATAAAAATGATTTAAATTTAAATATAATTTGATTTAATATTTCAATTTAATTATAAATTTTCAAAAATATATATAATTTTTTTTCAAGTTTTTAGGTCAATATATTTATTTTATTTTTTAATAGATGAAAATGCAAAGAATCACTCAAAACAAATAAAAAATACATACATGTGAATATATAAATACCATGAGGGTATTTTAGTAAAAGACATTCAAAAATAAAGTCAAAATCAGTCAAAAAACATGCCCAAACGCACAAGGGGCGCGTGTAACGCACCTTCCGTTAATTACTAACGGAAAGGGTGTTTTTTGCTGAATTTTACAAAACACAGGGGGGTTTAGCCTATTTCGAAAACACAGGGGGTTTTTAGCTTTTTCAACAAAACACAGGGGGGTAAAATGCATTTTAGCCTTTAAAATTAGGAGACTTACATTTAATTTCACAAACTCAAGGGAGGTGCAATGTAATAATACGAAGTCATAAGCTATCCCATTCTTTCTCCTAATGTACATGCAAGAACAGTTTTCCTTCGTATGATCGAAAAGAACCTTTGTATGTCAGTAATAATACAAACTGTGCTATTCATATAGATCTCAACTATTCTTCACATGATAGTGCAATGTTATTGCTGGAAAGAGAGAAAAAATTGGGAATTGCAGGATTCTCTAACATTAACCAGAAGACGACGAGCCTCAAGAATGAAGGTAATTTTTCTACCGGACTAAATCAACGAAACGTGGGGTGGTGTGGGAGTTACGGCATTACATATTGTTGCAAGTGCTTGGTTCTCTTCTTGTTCTTCAGCTTACGGAAGGCGCAAGATTCTATCTGCCTGATCCTTTCTCTGCTTACACCCATAAGCTCCCCGATTTCTTGCAATGTCTTCATTCTACCGTCCTCTAGGCCAAACCTCCATTTTACGACTTGCTTTTCTCTTGGATTTAGGCTGTCTAGGACCTTTGCCAAGTCCTGTTTCATGAATTGCTTGATCAGGAGGTCCTCTGCCGTTTCTGCTTCAGGATCAGCAATCACTTCCTGAAGGGAAAAGGGAAGAAAAGAAACCAGTGGGATGATGTAAGATGGTGGAACGGATAGTAAGAGAACTTAATTAAGAGATATGCATAGAGGACGTACGGAGGGTTTGAGGTCCTGGTTAATCCCGATTTTCTGGTCGAGGGATCTTGGAGCTTTGGGGGTCAACATGACGGCAGAGAGCCGTTTCATTGAGAGCCCTGTTGCTTCGGCGACTTCTTCATCATCTGGATGTCTGCCGTTTTCACTATACAATTGCTTTCTTGCCTCCTTCACTCTATAAGTCGCCTCAACCATGTGGAACTGTCATGCCAAGCAAAGCTGTAATTTAAGTTCTGAAGGTTCGATTTCCAAGTATCTTCCTTGAATTCCCCCCCCCCCCCCCCCCCATGAAAATAATAGGTCAATAACAACAAACCTAACGTTCCAAGTTCAAAATATTTACAGGCCACCTCATTCCTTTTGAAAGGATGATAATGTTAGAAATTTAATGGAATGTTATTCTATTTTCAGAAAGATAGGCAAATGCAGGGTTCTTTTAGCAACGGAAACATAGTCGGGAGATTTTTGAATTTGAATGGGTTATAGTTGGTAACTAAACTAACTCCTGATTATAACTGAACTAAGCATCCTGAGGAAATTAGGATTTTCTTAAACTAAGGCGATCATGAGTCATGACAATATGAAGCAGAATTCTTACAGGTAGTCTGATTGTCCTGGACTGGTCAGAAAGAGATTTGCGCACTGCTTGCTTAATCCACCAGTGAGCGTAGGTGGAGAATTTGAAACCTTTTGTAGCATCAAATTTCTCTGCACCTCTTACAAGGCCTCGACATCCTTCCTGAGGACATACCAACAAAAGTAGATAGTAATGCACGGCATTTGTGACTTCTATTGCATTGAAATACTTGAAGTTTGAATGGTATGTGGCAAAACAATGACTACCTGAACCAAATCTTGAAGATTCATTCCAGCTCCCTGGTAATTTTTTGCAATAGAAATAACTAAGCGGATGTTGCTCTTAATCATTTTATCTTTGCAGAGAATACCATAATTTATTTGCTTCCTCAAGGTTTTCTGATCAACACCAGCAGCTGCGGCCCACTGGGCAAAAGTAGGCTGACTACCATAGCGTTCTGTAAGCTCCACCTGAAGTCTTTCCAACTTCAGAAGGACCTGCATTCATGGAGGATAAATATTAAACAAAGACAAAGTGGAGACATAAATCAACTCAAGGTGGTCAGGTGCTGGGCACTGGGGGAAGAGTGCAGAAATTGAAAAGGATGAAGGAACTTCCAGTAATTCGTCAAGATTATCCTGCTCACATTCACAAGTGATAACAACGGTTTTGTCCAACAAAGATGAAAGAAGTACAGATCAAATAGATGAGAATGGTTCATCAATTACAAAGATCAAATTAGCAAATTGAAGAAAAAGTCCTGCAATAAAAGAATTGATCAAATCTATCAAGAGGAAAAACAATTTACAATTTTTTGGAAACGACTGAAACTTGCTCAAGAAGACCGTATAATTGAATTTCAAAGTTTTGGGACAGAGAACAAGCTTTGCAATCTTTGGTTTCTGTAACAGATGGAAGCTAAAGCTTGATTAAAGTTCTTGAGTCCTCCATATGGAATATGAAAAAGCTTCTAATTGTCAAGAATCCCAATCTCAGAGAGGATGGTGGGGTACCAGAGTTTGCAAGAGATGAACATGAAACATATTAAACTGACAGCAGGGAAGCAAGGGCTCATTTCACAATCTATCAAGGGGCAACAATAAATTGTGTTAAAAGGAAAACTACAAATAGAGAACATGCCAGCATAGGAAGAACCCAGTTTAAATTGAGGTAGAAACTCTTTATTGATCCAAGCATTGATTTATTGAGTTAAGAAAGGAACATTCATTGCTTAACTATAAATCCAGAGAGATGGAGCTACAAAACTAGAGACTAATTACAACAGATATAAAGATAACACTGATTTGCAAAACTTTGTGTGTTGTATTTGCATGTTATCAGAAATAGAATAAGGTCCACGAATTAATAAATGATTTATAATACAAAGCAAAGAAAAGAATTAAAAGAAAAAAAAAACGAATAAGAAGCAAAATTTCCTCTATAGTTACCTGAATCCCTCTTGATAAAACCTGCTCTTCGGAAGCAGTGAGAAGCCTAGAAGAACTAGTAGTCCCTCTTAAGTAACGCAGAGGGTCTGAATAATCTACATCCTGGACAGCAGAGCGCTTTTTTCGGCTTGATGAACCAGATTTCACAGACACAATGTTGGCTGCCGCCTTCTCTGCAGCTCGAGTTCTTCTGGCCCTGCGCTCAGTTTGACGCTTTGATCTGACAGCTATACTCTTGGAGAGTTGTGCTTCGAGAAATTCAAGTTCCTCAGCACTAGGCTCCACATCATCAGATTCTGTAAGCGAGTGAGAAGCTGGATAATTTTCGTCCAGCCCAACTTCTGCAACTTTAGCATCTCTAAGATCGACTCTTTCCGCAAGATGAGCAAGCTGATTCTTCTCAAATATTGACATATTGACGTCAGCAAACATTCCTGTAGCACTGCTATCGGATTTTGTGGGGTTATGATGGCTGACCATCATGGCAGCATCTTTTGCTACCTTTACTGCTGCTTTAGCTAAAGCAAGTGCTTCAGACGCAGCAGCAGCAATAACAGCTTCTTCACTTGTAAGAAGAGTCTCCGTATCTAAATTTGCTCCAAGATTTACCTGCATGTACATTGAAGTGGACAATGATGGCACCAGCTTACTAGTGCTATCAAGAATTCTTTAAGTAGTAAAAAGGTACACATTATCTCTTTTTCTTGAGCTGAGGTCCAGGGAAGGAAACAGTGCTTAAAGAACTTTTTGAAAATGAGCTCATAGAACAAGCTATATTATTGGGAGATATGGAGTCCAAGGTCCAGGTAAAGAATAAAAATTTAAGAAAAAGCTATATACGTTTTAATCGAATACCTAGAATTTAATCAAATAGAATTAGACATAGAAGAAAGCACTCTCTCATGTAGGGCTCACACATAAACAAGTTAAAACTCGTACCCTCCAGATCAATGCTTCTGATGCTTACTGCCCATTTTTTTCTCTCAACAGAACAAAGAATTATAATGTTCCCTCCAACAGGAAATAAACAGAATTTGCTGAAAACCTTCTTTTGGGTCACATAAGTTCTACTCAATATTTTATTTAATAGCCAGAGTGTACAAAGAAAATATAATCCTACCTCGGAAGGGGGGCCAATTGCTCCAACATATGTCCGTGTTTTGTTTGCAGCAGTAGCAATTGGATGAGCATCTAAGGAAGGTAATCCCCCCAAGTCAAGCATTGCAGTTTTTGCTGATGATGTTGGTGTTGACCATGATCTATCAGCAGGTACTTGATTAGGAATAGCTTCTAGTGATGATAATTGTAGCTTCTCAAAGTCAAGTACTGAAGTTGTTGCTGTCAATGTTGGTGGTGGTGTAGTAGACAAGATACATTGTGTCCGGAAACTAGTGGCCTCTCTACTTTTTGCTGCATTTAAGTCAATTATCAAAATAAGTAAGATCAATGGTTCAATAAGCTTGAGGTCCACCAATATCACTAAAATTTCCACACCACCAGGAGGTGGCTACTAATGTTTAGGAGATCTATAATGAGAACCACAGACCTAGATCACAATTTACTGCTTTCTTGAATTGAGGGGAGAATTAATGGAATAATCTAGCAGAACAGTTTAGGGGTTCAACTACCACGAGGAACTTTCGTGGTTAATGCAGGCTTGGTGTAATTAGTTAAGCAATCCCAACTCAGGAAGCCAACTGAAAGATAATTTCATATGTATAAAAAGGAGGAATAGGTCTACACTAGACAATTGGGACAATAGAAATGAAACATTTTTAAGTTCTATTAAGTGCCATAATGACTAGAAAGCACATATTGACTAGAACCGTAATTTCCAAGCACCACAGTATTTTTCAAGGAATACTGGCAGTTAGCCTACATGTCAGGGTTCTGAAAAAACAAAGATGAAGTGATTAAAGAGCTATTCATCTCATATATGTGGAATTTCTTAAGTACTGTGAGTTTCATTTTCTGTGTTACGATTTGCATCTCTCTTGTGTGCATGGTGGGGAAAAATGTAAATCACCTGTTGGAAGCTTAGTTTGAGTGATCTCTGGATCAAGCTCAATAATTATGACAAAACACAAGGTTTTGCTACACTAAAACACATACTTACCAGACAGTCTTAGCATACTCACTGATGATACAACACTACAGGTATAGCACATCAATCCAACATGCTGGGAGCTTATTCAATTAAATCCCATAGAAGCCACAATGTTCAGGGAAATTTATGTCACAATAGAATGCAGAATACAGTCTGACCATTGATACTTCTGCTGGAACTATATTCTGGTTTTCTCATACATAAGAACACAATAACTCTAAGGCGCAAACACTACAGAACATATGAAAAAGATGTGAATTCACCAGATTGAAACTGGATTTATCTCATTCCACTTCCCGCAGTTAAAAGAGACTTACAATCTCAGACACCAAAAGAAAACTAGAAACCAAAAAACCCCCTACATTGTACACCGTTAAAATTATCATATTTTTTGGATTGATCACAACAATAATACCGTTACCAGATGACTAAAAGAAAGTAAACAGTCACCAAAGAAATGGAAAATGGAAACCAAATAGCAACTCGATCAAACAAATGCCATTTTCTTTCACACACACAACACATAGCCAACAATGCAGCATCATCAAGAACACGACTTTTCTAAATCCCGCAAAATTTCACCCAGCCAACATAAAAGATGCAATTTTTATCGTACAAAATCTCACACGCAACACAAAGCGAAATGACTTACAGGAGTAGACAGAAGTATGGCTCTGGACTTGAAGTTAACAGCAAAAGTGTCCGGCGAGCACTTGAATTGTGGCAACAGACAAGACATCTTTCTCCAATATACTCAATCACATACATATGCTTACTTATATACTTTCGAACTTCCCATACATTTCATGAATACAGTCTGTTTTCTATAGAATTACTCCCTTTATTTTCCAGTAAAGAGCTTTGTATAGATTATCGGTCAATGAAGCGGACTATTTGCTTAAAGATTGTATGTAGTCAGTAAAAAAGAGAACATTGATACCAAGAATTAGGAGAAGTCACTGCAAACACTAGTATGTGTTTGAGAGAGAGAGGGGGAGCAGGGAAGGAGGATGATGGAATGGAGAAAGGGATAAATAAAAGGATAAGAGAATTTGCATTTGCTCGAGGGAATTGAGGATGAGAGGAAGACAACAAGCAGGCTCCACATTGTCTTGTTATTTCAGATGTGGGCTTTTGTGGGCTCAATTCGGGCAAATTTTTGTGTAGACCACATTCCAACATCTACGATGATTCATAGTTTGGGCTTTAGGGCCATCAGAACTTTGGACTCTGTAAAAGGTAAAAACAGTGTACAAATGATTTTTCAATTTCGAAAAAAAAGAAAAGAGAAAACCAATAAAAGTATCGGTCTTTATCGCGCTTCTCTCTCAACATACACTCACTCTTTTCACTTCCCTCTCCGCCTACGTCAATTTCAACTGAACCCCGTGAACTTCTAAGCTGTGAAGCCCAAGAAAACACACCAATGTCAACTCCGTCTGGGTTTTTCCGGGCTTCCAGGGCTGTTCTGGCAGCCGCCAGGTCCGCCACTCCCCTTACCAAACCCGACATTTCTCCCTCCTCGACCAAAAAACCCACCGTCGCCGCTGCCGCTGCCGCCTCCGCCGCTTCGAAATCACCCAAGGTACCAAAGGAAAAGAAGGCTTCAACCTCAGGGATAATGAAACCGACTCCGGTATCGCTCGCCCTTCAGAGCGTAGTGGGTGCTCCGGAAGTTTCTCGTGTGGAAGCTGTTAAGAAAATTTGGGCATATATCAAGCTCCACAATCTCCAGGTAATTTTACTAGAATCTTTTATCTTTTGGAACTTTTATTTCTTTTTAATTTCAAATTTATATCATACTCTGCTGGTTTGTGCGTTTAAGTAGAAAACGGATTTGTGTTTAAAGGTGTGATTAGGGTTAGCTTGTTGAAGCAAAAGTCTTGACCCTGAATCTTCTTGGATTGAGTTGGTTGGTTTCTCCTCTACTTTTTGGCTATAAGGGGCTTTTTATATTTGTAAAATAAGGAAAGCAAATGGTATTAAGAAACTATATGCAGAAACGTCTATGTATTGGAGTTTAAATGATATATTCATACTATGTTTATTGTGAGTATGCTTCTCTCTTATTTGTAGGTTTGTGCTGGGAATCATAAGAAGTATTAAGATGTGATCATTGAATCTACTTGTAGACAGTTAAAATGTTTGTGGGGTTTGTGGTTATATTGAACCTTTGCTAATTTTTTATGATTGCTTGCTTGATATGTGGTCTGGATGCTCCACTTTGTTTGTATTCATCAAACTCGAGTGATTCTGTTGTTTATATTCCCCTACTCTATTTAACTCGTGCTAATATTACTTCTGTTCTATCTTCGGCGCTCTGCACTTATCAGATTGATATAGTCCACTTATTCATCGCTCTTTCTCCTTCTGTTTTCCCTCTTTGTTTCTAAGATCTGAATGAAACTTAGGTGGCTTCTTATTACCATGTCTGTATATGTGTGGTTCAGCGATTCGGGAAAGGGGGAGGAGAGAAAAATAGATGTGATTTTACTTGTACTGCTACATAAATTCCATAAAATAATAATTACAAGTCAAGAACGAAATTTCCAGGGATGTGCTAATCTGTAAAAGATGTCCGTATTTAGCCTCCCATGAAGCTATGACTCCTTTGATTTGATGAGAGTTAATGTAATTTCTTTCCTTGTTTGTTAATTTCATGCTACACTATGAAGCTTATAGACGTTTATTATTGCTTTTATGCATTCTCTTCTTGCAGACCCTTAAAGGAAGAAATATGTTTATCTATCATTATTTTGCATGTTAACTAAGATAAAAGCATTATGTGTTACATAGAAATGCTTTACATGTTTTTAGGGACCTCCTTTTGTTCTGACCTTTAAATACAGAAACACATTTAGTGTCTTCTAACTTTTCAGTTAGTGTTTGAACAAAATTTTCAGAGAACAAATTACTTTTTGCAAGGAGATGGATACATGTCTGCCATCATGGACCATAAGTGTATTATAATTGTACCTTTACCCTTTTCTTGGCATTCTGACCAAGCAATTGGATTCAATTAATTCCTATTTAGGCCTGATTCATCCTTCCCGAATCGCGGCATACAACTCTCCTTCGTATTGCATACCTAAGTGTGTTCACTCCTACTTATCCTCTGTAAGTGTGAAGCCAATTTATGATTTTCTTTCTTGAAAGTTGACCCTTCTTCGAGTTGCTTACATCTTGTCATCTTGATTTGAGTTGCTATACCCAAATGTATGTTGGGAGTTGAACATCCAAATTAAACCAGTAGGAGTCTCATACTTCGATCTCCTTGACGCCTTTATCTTGATTGTTTTTCCTGGTCAAGGAGAATCTTGATTAGAGTATTGGAGGCATATTTGTCTGAGACCTTAAATGGATTTCACAGGCTATAAAAGTTTTATGGGATTTGTAGACTCACGAAACAAGTTTTATTAGTAAAATTGACATTATAGGGGCCGACCTGACAAGTATCCTGTGCTGTCAAAATTTTTTAGATTCAATATTGAGCTTGTTGTGAAATTAAAAGATTCCTATTTAAGTTAAAAGTTTTTTTTTTCTTTTTCTTCTTCTTCTGTTTCTGGGCACTCTTCTGCATGTCTGCTGAGACATGTCTTGGTCAATCTTGAGATTCTTTCAACAAGCCCAAACGCACCGGATTGTCTTGCAAGGCTCATATTTTCTCCCAGCCAAGAAAGTGAATAGTAAACTTTGAGTTTTGCAAGTGGGCCACACAAAGACAAGGAAATAAAATCTCAGTCTTGGCAAGACAAGCTAGTAAATGACTTGGCTTGTCTAGAAAGTCCGAAGACGGGCCAAGGCATGTCTTGACAGAGCACCCCCCAAAACATTTCTGGACAGTTCCCAAGAAGGCCTACAAATGAAAACAAACAAGGTGCAAGTACTTTAAAACCAACCCAAAAACACTTTGAAAATACATCCAAATAAACTCGGGGAATTGAAAATCTTAGCTGTAGCTAACAGTTGTACATAAAGGAATGATGCATGCTACACTGCCCAACCCAATTATTATTTCCTATTGTTGGTTTTGATTCTTGAGTTGGGAAAGTATTCCTCACTTTTGTATTAAGTGAACATGCAAAGACCCTGTGAATAACTAGTGTATTATGTATTCATGAGTTGCCTCCATGAGGAGACTCTTCAATCTGGAAACCAATCTGTAGTATTTGCTCAATAACAATCTGGAATGATTAAGATTCTACTTCCAAGCTGCACAGACATGCAAAGTTGATTTAATGGCATTTGACACTTCATTGATATTTACTTGAAAAGTTAATTATGATCTGAAATATTTTGCTGAATCAACTCCTATTTTCTAGAACATGTAAGGTAAGGTATTCTACTGGGACCAGGAACAAGTTACACAAGTTTTGCATGCAACATTTAATGTGTCCCTTCTCAGAGTCTGCTGTCAGAAATGCTTTATGTACCTGTCCAAATAGGCTTAAGTCTGTCATACAGTGAAAATTGGTGAACACTATAATTTGTAAACCTCCTGGGTTAATCACTAAACAGTAAATGGCCTACCACTTTTAACTTGGCAGAATCACTTAAAATTGGTTTATATAGCCCCAAGACATGTATCAGCTAGGCCGAGAGATGACCTTCAATCTTTTGAAGTACATGATCATTGCTTCTAAGAAAGCGTGCGACTGAGGCTTGGTGTAATGAGCTTAGCATTCCATAGATGTTTGATTTACCTATCTAATTAAGAGGCTTAACTGACAAAAATTGATGATCATCCATTTTCTGCTCGAGTTCTTTGGTTTAATGAAATTGAACTTCACAATCTATTGGTCAAATATCTTGTGCTTCGTTCTGGCAAGTTGCTTCTCATATGGGCTATGAAACTCTGTAATTCTAGCTATTTAGTTTCAAGTGCCGACTACGTGCTTTATCTGATGATGAGGCTCATTTATCACTGATTTCACTCTGTTTTGCCATACGTTGGTTAATACAAACATGCAGACATTCTAAATCAGAATTCTGTTTTCATTCTGTTCTTTTCTGGGCTAATGCCAGTTCATAGACATTTTTGTGGACTACTAGCTTTTTCTGATGATGAAGCTCATTTATCGCTAATTTCACTCTGTTTTGCAATACATCAGTTGCATACAAACATTCATAATTAGAATTTAATTTTCTCTCTGTTCTTTTCTGGACTGATGCGAGTGCATGGACATTTTTGCCTGCAGAACCCATCAAATAAGAAGGAGATCATTTGTGATGCCAAGCTCAAGAAACTATTTAATGGAAAGGATAAAGTGGGGTTTCTAGAGATTGCTAAGCTGCTTTCTCCCCATTTTGTGAAGGCTAATTAACTGCTGATTGAGTCGGCATCTTTCTTGTGGGGAATGTCCAACCCTCATCAAGTAACCGTTGAAACTCACTCTAAAACCTCTTTCTGGTGTTGCACACAAGTTTGTTTGTACCCTATGTTTCAGGAATACTGGTAACTTGATGTTTCTAGCTTGATGTCTTTGTACAAAACACATAGGATGTTTTATTTTGTTGATTCTACTTCTGGAAGTGAATTCCGATGCTCAAATGTTCTTAGAGGGTTTAGACTACAGATTTTCTCAACCAAAAAAAGAAAAAAAAAGATATCTTGGATTGGCAGTTACTGAGAAAAAGGGGAATCACTAAGCTGTGAGCCAAACAAATTGGAAGGAATTCTCTCCGCTCATTCATAGAACAAAAGTGCCTACCTTTCTGTCCTCATTGAAAATGGAATCTCATTTCATGTCTGCATTTGCAAAAGACAGGGATCTTCAGACGTATGAACATGTTCTTTTCCGACCAGACAAAAGATGTCTTACAATTGTCAAAAACACAGCCAAGGAACCCATGGAAATGAGAAAAGGGGCATCATATAGAAATGAAAACTACAATTGGTACATAAAACATGAACATACACTATTGCTATTAGATGGAGAAGAAACCAACAGTTCAAGAAATATATCCACACCAAACATCTGGTGAAGTTAGTGAAAAAATGTCGGCACGAGTAATTGCTCTTTCTTGAGTGCGTAGACGCACAATTAGTTGAGGAGGTGGTGTATCCATTGCTCGACAATTGCAGGAGATCCATACCATGGTCTTGTTTCATCGTCAGAGCCAACAGGAGAGTGGTAAACTCCATCCAGACTAATGTTCAGAGCGCCATCAAGATGTGCAGACATTTCCGGCACAACTCCATCGCCCCATACATCTGCTTGGCCACAAACCTAATGCAAAACAATCACATAGAGAGTACAACAATATGTTCCTCAGCAATGGGATAAATATCATATCATAGAAGATGAAAAGGAAACAAGATTGCATTATACTTCATGAGGTAGAAATTTGAATGTACCATAACCAACAACGTTTACCTGCTTATACCCTTGACCAATAAATCGAGCTTGCAAGGTGGTAGATTCTGGTTCTGATGTACTAATGGCAGTCATTTCACCAACTGGTTGATCAATTTCGACTATAGCTGCAGAACTATCGCCATCACTCGATCCAAGCAGACGAGCCCCTTGTATGTACCTTACATATACACCAATCAGGTTGTTTTTTTATAGTTTCAGGAGATAACAAGTGAATCATGCAAATGAACACCTTCATTATCATCGTTTAAAACTGTGCAATTTGATCATTTTCAGTCTTCAGAAACCAAAATTGTAGAAGTTGTTCTAAACAAAAACATTGATGTCAAAAAACACAAACAGCAATTTACTGTTAGCCGAAACTACAAAAGCATTTACTCTTTTTCAGCACTTTCAACCAGCAATTCGAATTTACCTTCCTGCAATGCAAACATATCTAAACTCTGGGGTGTAGACGGCTTTGGCGCAATGCTTTTCGACATAATCCAAGAGGCCCCTAGTTTGATCGATGACTCCAGATACGCCTTTAGGTGGTGCACTGACAAAAATGAAAGGAAAACACCTCTATCAAAATCCACGAACGCAAATGAGAGCATTGTGAAACCATGAGTAACCACATAAACAAGGTAATGAATTGAATGTGCTTTGGATGTCTAGAACCAAAATTTACATACAGATGCGGGGTTCCTAGTGTCAACAACAGGGAAACATCAGAAATTCCAAATTCTTGCAAGTAAACACGGGCAAGCCATCCTCCCGCTGAGTGCCCAATCAAAGATAAGGTTGAACCTACAGGAAAACTGGCCTGAATTATGGATGTAATAAGTCATGTATAACACAAAAATGTCCGTTGATCAGCTGTAGTTCCCAACAAACAGAAGTACAGAGTTAAGGTGAAAACTGCACTATGCAAAGGATTAGCTTGATAATCCTAGTTCGACCCTTTACTTAAGAAAGACAACCGTACATTTAGAAATGCGTACACTATGAAAACAAGTGAACTGTGTGCTTGATACAGTAAAATGGATTTGAGTGTAAACAGAAAACATTGAATGAAATTGGACAAAGCACTGGTAGGAAAATTGCAAGTAAGATTACAAAACCTTGAGCCAGTTCCTTTGCATCATTAACAGCTTCTTCGACCCTCTTAAGATACCTGCCGCAAAATCCAGGAAAGATTGAATAGTCTGGGAAAGGTAAAGAGATGAAGAACAGGGTCAGATTATTACCAATCAAGAACGGGTCGAGGGCGGAGAGTGCCTCGCCAATAATTTGAGTCGAGCAAGCCAGCAGCATTTCTCAGCCAATCAATTCTTGAAACCTTCGCAATCACAGTGGGAACCCCGTAATCTTTCAAAACAAGGGCTAATTTCTGATAGTCATTTGTATTGTTCCCCAATCCCTGCAAGGAAAAGGAAAAGAATGAGACCCTACTTTCAAATGTAGAGAAAAATGAAAGAGAGAGAGAGGGTGTTAACTGGAAGAATGACAGCAGGGCGGTAGGTGGTGGAAGTGGTGGGCGGGGAAGAAATGAGGTCGCCCTGAGAGAGTGTGGAAGTGCAACGGCAGCTCCGGCGTGATGATAGTGAGAATTTGAGAGATGATGGTGGTGGCAGAGGAAGTGGCGGCGAAGCCAAAGCCACGGCCATGACCATCTTCTTCCACCGGGAACCAGGGGCGGAGGTGGTAGTTAAGTAAAGGCGTTTGTGGTGGTTAATGGCCGGTAATTCTAGTGACACACATCTGTTTGAATGGGAAAACAAATCATCATTTTTTGTTTTTTCCAACCAGAGTAATCGTCAAAGTTACCGTAAAATAGGGAGATTTGACAGCGACCCTTCATTTCTCTTTTGTTTGCAACTTCATCAATTACTACTCCTCAGTATTACTGTAAAGTCACAGACAGTACTCAGAAAATGACATTACAGAAATTTAAGCTACAGCTTTGAAATGTACTATACTTAGACAACCTTTGACCCGAGGGACAATGTCATCTCCTCCAAATAAATGTTAGTTTCACCTCCAAAATTCTTACCCAAATTAGTATTCATTAATTTTTTTTAATTATATTATAAGTATATTATTTTTATTATATAATTAATTTTAATTTGGCCGAAGTTGATCACGATTCGAATTATTTTCACTCCAATAATTTGTTTCTCTATACTATTTATTAAGTGTAAGGGATAAATTAATCGTTCTGTTATGTCTATATATATATATATATATTTATTAACATGTCTTCAAAAATACTTTGACATAAAATCATCATCTCTTTAAATTTTACTACCAATAATATTATAATATTCAAGAACAATAAATAATAAAAAACATTTAAGAAAATAGTAGTTTTTATCAGTTCTTTTAATTTAGTTTTCTTCTATTTATAAGTACAATAAAAAAATTTCAATTATCAACTTACAATTTATGTCGTATATCAACTTGTTACGTATGGATTGGCAAGCAACAAAGGTTGTCAAAACCTTTGTAATCGAATTTTTAACACTGATATCATCAGCTGCTTACGAGAATCATCAGACTCAGACCAACCACTCCACTTTCTTTTATTGCCTAAAGCAACTCCAGACAACATTTTCCACGATTGCATGCGTCCTACTTCTTAGAAATAAAATTAAGAACCTTAATTATCTGGTAGTAATATTCATGCACCCCACTTGCATGTTTTATTATGTTGTCATTACACTTCTAATCCCTTTTTTTTTTATTATTATTATATCGTTTAATATATTTAAATTCAAAAATTGATTCCACATATTAATTATTCAAATCAACGAATATGTTCAAATAAAATAAATAAAAAAAAACTACTACATGTATTTGTGGAACTAAAACTTCAAATATTTTAGTTGGTTGCGAGGTTTCAATCTTATTAATACGTTGCGCTTCTGACTATTAAAACATTATTATTATTATTATTATTATTATTATTATAATTATAATTAACCGATGAGATATGGTTTACTTATTTAATTGTTTCACACGTACGTACACCTCGTAATATAAAATAAAAGTACACCAAACATTCAATGCATATCTCTTGGTCCAATTTCTAGGAAAAATCAAAGGAAATTTGGTGGGAATTTATTGCGAAGATCACGTGTGAAATCTGGTATTATCACCAAAGATTTTGAAAATTGTTCAATTTTTATGTTTGAGTCTTGGCTACAACACAATTATTGATCTTCAACTCATTTGGTGCCTAATTTATTAATACGTGACTCCTTTAAATTTTAATTATATAAATTTTTATAAATATAGGAGAATTCATTTTATAGACATACATTATTATATACTATATACATGCACTATATAGTCAGATCGTATTCTGCGATCCCATAATCTTAATCCTAAATTAGATTGAGATTTTGAGGGTCACCTTCTAAACTACCGCCTTTGTGTGTAGACCAATTTCATAGTCCAGTTCGAGATATTTATCAAAATCTGAACTCCAAATCATTGTTAGGTCACCGTCAAACAATCGTCATATCATCAACAATCATCGAAGATCTCAGGTCGGATCAATTAGGCTCATAGAATTGCGTAGAATCAAATGTATTATTGACGAAATCATACTTGAACATTGAATAACTTTCAAAATCCCTTTTAAATCGAAATATGCGGCACGAATCATTCTATTTTTTTTATAATGTATAATTGAAGGAACAAGGTTCCTTTTATTTATTTATTTATTTATAGTAAGCTTAAAAGCTAAGCTTACTTGTGTCTTTTTTTTTTTTTTTTTTTGAGCAATAGTTTTAAGCGAAAGTCCTTAATTTATTTATTTTTTTCCGGACAGTTTTCATTTAAACATCTAATTTCCAGAATATCGTTAATAATAATGAAATTCATAATTTTTCTACGTATAAAATATTTAAGAAGTTTCATCATTAAAAATAAAATACAAAGAATTTTAAACTCCAAACACGTTTTACTACGTCCATGTAAGCTATTTTTTTTTCCCGAACTAGAAATCTCCTTTTATTTAAATTAGATGGCGGCTCACGCAAGAAAAAAATAATAATTATAGAATTATTTATAAAATATTAAAATTATAAATTTAAATAATTTATTTTTACAGAATAAAATAAATAAAAAAATAAAAAATTGTTACGCTAAAAGAGTTTTATTTTCTAATAGAGAGATTGCTGATTTTCACATGAGAGCTCCGGCTACTATTTTTATTTTTGGGAGTGAATATTAACCTAATCATGTTAAAATTCAAAATATTATTAATTTATTAAAATATTAGTTTAATTCTGTGACATCGACTTTATAAATTAAAATAAATTAAAATCTAAACATCATCTGAAATGACTTCAAAAGATTATGGATAGGAAAACTCAACTGTGTCTGAATTTTGAAGAGTCCCACCTGATAAAGCATACATTACGCGTACAAGGAACGCGTGAATTATGGAGATAAGTAGGCAGGTGTAACGCTTGTTAATAACATCATCAGCAGGGGTTCTCTGTTTTTACAAAGTTTCAACTTCCCAAGGAAAAAGGGTAGAATCTTGCCTCAAGAGGCGTAATTCATCTGGTAAATCTTGGTTGAAATCTATATTTGAATGCTTTCTTCTTCCTTATTAAAAGGGTTTCTGATTCTTGAACTAATTGATGATATTTGCTTTTAGAATTGTGCTTTTCGGGCCTTCAGGTTATGGGTTCTGTTTTTTTGTTCTTCCCTCGCCGGATGATTACATACATGATGATGTTGGATTTCTTGTTTTTCTTTGATGGGACTTGCTTTGAATTCTGTCCTAGTTTCTTTCTTGATGCTTTTGTGCATGCATAAGTGCCTGTAGCTTATTGATTTGTATCTGTCATGATCTACCTATTAATCCTGTTCATGTTTCAAATGCTTTTCTTGAAAGATCAATAGCAAAAACAGCTAAGTTTCTTGAATTCACCCTTGTTTGATCATGCTTCTCCTTTGTCGTCTCTGTATCTGGTTATGAATGTCTTCAAATTGGAAACTTTTACAGCTGATGTTGTATATCTGGTGTGTTTTTTAGTAAAATCTTGTGTAAACTGCACTCTGATTTGGGATTGGTCTATGAATCGATGAACAGATAAACATTTAAAATAGAAAAACCATGTTGTAAGATTGTATTTCACAAGATGATTCGCGATTTAGCCTTTTAGTTTGATCGGAAGGAAGGGTAAAGGGTTGGGATTGGGGTTGAGGGCTGACCGATTAATTGGAAAAAGCCCTTTTGTCTGATTACAAGGCTTACAAGACTTGGTTTTTCCTATTGGTTTACATATCTATGAAGCATAAAAAAGATTAGAGTTTTTTGTTTGTTCGACAAAGTTAAGTGTAAATATTGCTAATTATTGGATGTAGTATTATATGTTCCTTGAAACCATTGAGTTTTTCTACAAATTTGTAAATAATAGATCACCAAGTATCCCAGATACACTCTTTTTTTATCACCGGGTGATGCTTCCTCTTTGTTTCATTCATTTTCTTTCGAAATTCAAAATTATTGCTCAAGAATGTCCCTGAATTCCAGTAAATGCTCTGTGTGTTGAGCATAATATGCACATTCCCCGAATAGCGTAACGGACAAAATCGCTTATTTGCTGGTTACATCTTCTTGATGCATGACTCTGTTAATCCCTTTGTCACAGTCTGTGTGGTTATAATTCAAATCCAAATAGAAATGGATGGTGGAAGGGGCAATCAAGATAGTCAGGACAAAGGTTGGTTCTCTAATCTTGCAGCATATGCCGGTGGAGGTGGACACTATCCTCCACCATATGGAGCTTATCCTTCTCCAGGCTATCCTCCCCATGGCTATCCCCCTCCCGCAGGCTATCCTCCCCCGGCAGGCTATCCTCCTCCAGCTGGAGGATATCCTCCCCCGCACGGGTACCCGCCGGCAGGGTACCCACCAGCGTCATATCATCCTCCCCCACATGGATACCCTCCATCAGGTTATCCTGGTCCATCTCACTCAGGTTTGTCATATTGATTTTTGAATACCTCACCGAAGATAGTACATATCTCCTTTGTTGCATCTGATGCTGAAATCTTTAATTTCCATTTCATTATTTAGCTATTGCTTTCATTGCAGAATCATCTTCTTCTATGGTAGTTCATTATGAATTGACTACATTAGTTATGCATGTATAGTATAAGATGCATATGATGGCTCGAGAGATATCTACAAGGTCTCGTAGTTAGACCTAGACAGTAATCGTGGAGCTTGTTTCTTGGATAGAAACAAGTTATCATGCTTTCTTATGAGAGCAGTTAAATCTAAAAACACCTCGATCAACTCCTATTATTATTATGTATTTATCTAATAATTATTGGTAATGCTATTCTTAAGTCTACTAGTGCGATACATGTATCAATTTAGTTAAGCGTTATTGTTGATTGCTATTATTTAGTTGAACTAGTCATCCTACCTCACATAACAATTTTGAATATTACAATCATAACATGCAAAATTCAATTACCGTGTTTGGCTAAGAATACTTTGAAGCTACAATGGATGAGTTTAAATCGGATTAGCAACTTGATCTCTATTTCATTTCTCACGATTATTCTACATCTTAGCAACTTACCATGTGTTGTACTGCCCGATGAACTGATTAATAACGTATTGATGCTGTAATAAACAACTCTGAAGGTCCTGGAGTCGGAGGACTCCTAGCAGGAGGTGCAGCAGCAGCAGCAGCTGCTTATGGGGCTCACCACTTGGCACATGGCGGACACCATCATCACGGTGGATTTTTTGGTCATCATGGGAAGTTCAAGCACGGCAAGTTCAAACACGGGAAGTTTGGGAAACGTTGGAAGCACGGCCATGGCATGTTTGGGAAGCACAAGTTCAAGAAATGGAAATAATGCGACAGGGTCCTCGTTTTTCTTAAAGCGACTTGCATCCACTGCCGGCATCTTTCTTTTCTATGAATTCTCGTGGAATGGATGCTATTGTGTTTTTTTCTATTTTTTCCTCTTGGTGATGAATTCTTGTGCAATCCGATGTTGGATCATGGTTTGTTTCGTTACGCGTTTGTATAGAGCTGCCGTTAATAAAATTCCTGAATCTCTTATTACCTGAAATTTCTGAAAATTTATGGCGCTTTGAACTCAGGCTGTGTGTATAATATGTTTCTTTGGTTACTTATACTGTATATATATTAGAACTGGAGATGTGTTGTGGTTAGTAATACACGTACATATACATGAAACTCCTCACGGAAAAGGTTTGTAAATTGTCCAGGACTATGAACTTGAGTTCTTGAACCAAATTCAGGTATGAGCAGCTGTGTCTGAGAAACAACCTCCTGGTATCTCCAATCCGCTGCCGGGCCATTTTTTAAGGCTATATTTGAATAGAGGAATTTGGATTTGAAGGAAGAGTTAGGGGAAGGATTTCAAACGAGTCCATATCTTAAAATTTTGGTACAAAAATCAAGTTAAAGATAAGAGTAGAAGGTCTTTTGAGATTCCTTCAAATATGAAATCATTTAAATAAATACAAAGAATTTGTTATTAGGGGAAGACGAGGTAAAATATTTCATGAGCAGGTTGTCAGCTATTGATCGTTCTTCTGATCTGAAAAAACGTCGAGGCTTGATTTTCTGTATGTTGTTACCATTTTCATCCAAGTATCTTGGTGATTACGGCACACCAACTCAAGAAGTGTAATTCCGCAATTTGGGAGAGAGTTTAGGTGTAATTAACTCTTAGATAAATACATATTTTTAACTAAATTCAAAAACTAACCTCATTTTTTAAATTAATGAAAGAATTAATTAATGAATATGATAGATAATTAAAAAAAAATAGGTATAATACCTATGACTAAATATAAAATAGTAGCTTTTACCATTGTGTTCAAAAAGTGATAAAACGACATTAAAAAAAAAAGGAAAAAAGAAAGAAGAATAGATGTTCTAATGTATGAATGGCGGAGCCAAACGGAGACTAAGAGATGATTTTGACAAGCATATATAAAATATTAAAAATATAGAGAAGCCGACGACCCCTCAACTCACCATCACACACATACTGTCTCTATTATTGTTTGTATTTGGATCTTTAGTTTCAGACAACGGCTTTCCCTTTCCCAATTGTATTGTGTGGTATTTTTGAAGTCCATCTTCCATTCTCCATGCATGTGCTGCTGTCTCAATTCCCCCACCACCTTCCTTTCTCATTTTGTCTCGGAATGTATCCTCAAATATTCAAATCAGATAGCGGATCCCATGTTAACAACAATGGCTTACGATCAATATAGTATACTTGTCGTATGATTGATCGCTTTTTATGAACTATGAAGCGTCACATGACGACCGTGTTACTAGACTTGTAAATACGTACTTGTTAGTTATTAGCAACATGTTGTAAGAGTTTGTGCATAGTAATTAAATGTAAGTAGGTGGTGTGTGGAGATGTGTCTTAACATATTGTTGAGGCTTCTCCTGATCATCAACTTGGAAAATGAATGCTCATATTGATTATGAAGACAACACACGTCCACATCAAATATTTGCCAGTACTTGTGATGTTGAACATTAAAGACCACAGCCCCCACAAATTACCTGCATTTTATAATGTCTACAGTTCCCTCTCATTCTTACATACTTCCTTCCTTCCTTCCTTGTAAGAAAGATACAGAGATAGATGTGTTTCCCTCCACATGAAAATTCAGCAACTCAGTAGATGAATTGTTTGTTGACTTAGAACTATCGATGTTTTAAATTAGTCTATGAGTTTAAATGTAATAAATGCTATAGTAATGAATTGAATCTTATTCCAACAAGAAAAAAAAAATCTTTGAATTTTTTATTCCATATTCTATTGCGTATTTTATTTATTTTAATGATACACAGTCTGTGTATAAATTTTATTTTATTTTTAAATATCATGTTGGATAAAGTGATTCATGCATAAGAACAACCTCTTAAATTTTATGAAACAATACATCGCATGTGCGGGTACCATATTTTTTACACACGGAACAGAATAACCACTCCTGGAATTTCTTAACTAATATCCGATTATAAATTATTTAATATTGTGATTAAAATGTCACATTAATTCTGAAAATGGAAATATATATAATAAAATTTAATAAAAGTGAATAGCTTTTATGAAAAATATTGAATACATCAATCATATATCCTTCTATGACGAATTTCAAATTCTTTAGTTTTAATTTTACACTATTATTCTTAAATAATTACAAATTTTTATAATATATAGTTTTTTAAAATTATTACTTCAGATTCAAATCTATCGATATAAATATAATAATCTTAGAATGAGATTGGGAGGCGTGAGAGTATCCGTATGATTATTAATTACTACTTAGTACACAGCTTACTTCTACATTCTCTGAATTCAAAGGGATTTGATGATAAAATCTCGGCTCCAATCTTGTTCGGATCTCGAGGGGATTACATTTTGTTGAGTTTTAACTTCACAAACATGATTTTAGAGATCATAAGTTTGAATCCCACCAGAAGCGTGGGGTGTTGTTTGCTGTATAGCAGGAGTTGTCTACTGCATAGTAAGAGTTATTGTCTACTGAAATAGTAGTTATTGAATAAGATATAGTTATTGTAATAGTCTTTGTTAGATATTGAGTCAACAGAAATGATTATACTTGTAATCGGTTTATTTCAACTAATAACAGCTCATCGCTCTTACCTCAAAAAAACACTTCACAAACATGTCGCTAATAATGTCTTAATTTAATAATTAAAATTAAGGTCTTATGAATAAGTTTGAAATTATGAGTTCAAGTTTATCAGACATGTGGTGATTGTTTCACTTAATAAGAATTCATTATAATTTATTTAATAGTATTTTATTATATTGATCGGATTAATGTATTGCTCAATTTATTAAAATATTAATGTAATTAATTATATAATTCTTGTTTCTTAAAATAAAAAAAAAAAAACTCACAAACATGTTCGCTATTTCACCTAATTGAAGCAACTTCAATTTTCATATGTCAAGTTTGATTCGATCTAAATTAATTACACAATAATTTAGTTTGATTAGATCAAATTTAATTTAAATAAAAAAATTCTTGCATAAATACAAAAACTCTATCCATCAATTTCGCACTTTAGTTAGGAGAAAAAATATAAAAAAAGATTCACTCCTCATGAAGGACTGAAATTATTATTTTAATTTATTTGCACTTTTATATTTTTTCTGGGTGGAAAAAATTAAATACTAAAGAACATTTTTCGAGCATCGGCTTTCAATATATATATATATATATATATACATACATACATACATACATATATATATATATATATATATTACTTCATTTCTTGTATTATTGGAATTAATTATTTTATTTGATGTTGCAAACCATCATGCAACCATGCATGAACCACTGCATAGGATAATTACAATTAAGTATAATGTTAAAGATGATTGATTTTTTTTATTAATATAGTAATTACATATCATTACATCATAATAGTGCGTATTTTTAATAATTGATTAACAATTAAGAATTAATCAAATAACCATCAATGACTTACACAATCAATAATTTAATGGAAAAATAATATTAAAATAGACAAACAATACGATGTATTTTTATTTTAATGAAAATCGAATTTCAAATTCTTTAAATAGAACAGCCGCGTTCATACTGCATCATTTGTTAATTGAAAAGCATCAAACTGTTCAAACTCAACTCGTATTTGATTCAATTAAAATCTATTTAAACTCGATCTGATTATTAACCAAATCAAGTGCATATATAATTTTTTAAATTTAATAATAATTTAAATAAACTTAAACAATGATATATATCCAATTTGATTCGACTCAACTCTCTTACGTGCCTAAAAGACAACATGGGAGAAGATCATAGTCAAATGTTAATATTGGGATTTAAATTAAGGTTTAATAATTATAAGAAAAATAAGACATGTCCACCTAATTTATTTCTTATATTGGGTAGTTTTTGGGGAAAGTAGTATTGAATTGTGATGGTGAAAGCGCTACCATGTGCTCTTGGCCAGCAAAGTCGCTATTTTGGGGCCCAAATGCGCCGCTACTTCACTTCCTCATTAGCTGTCACTCATCAATACTCTATTCCATCTACTATGCATTTATTTTGTATACTCACCTTATATACATACATATATGATTTGCGGTCGATGTTGAGATTTTGTGAGTTTAATTCTGTATTCTCGAACTTCGTCTTAAATTGTTAAGTTGATCCTCAAATACTTATACTCACAAAAGTTGGCAAGAATAACGTTCTGTAAACCTAAATTACAGTCTCTCGATACTTAAATTAGTAAAATCTGTACGAGAATAACTCGAGTAGTAATAAATTCACTAAAGAGAATATACCTAACATTTGAGGACAGTGTAGTCCGAACAATAGTCAAAGTGTATGATCTTATAATGTGATCCGTTTATTCAGTAATAATTATACAGTTGTTTAGGTTTTACTCATGATAGCAAATCATATTTTATTAAAATTCACTCAGAGTAAAAAGCGCCGAAACCCTTAAAATATTAATAATAAATTTTACAGTGTCTGGACTTTAGGAGACATTTTAATTATTTACATGGATATACATAAGCTTTATTTAACAAAGTCTTGAAAGGTGGAAAAAAAAATTTAATTGCTAAGTATTCCTCAAAAGCTATCTACTTTTGAAACATTGGTAGTGTCTTCATATTTTGGTGTGAGTTCAGACAACGTCATTTTTCTGGTTGTATTGTTTTTTTTTTTTTAAATAATTTGAGGGTATTTTCTTAATGTATTTAATTCATTTTTATCCTAATGAAATTAACAATTGTACGTTTTTATTACTTCAAAAGTATTAGTAATTCATGTATATATCAACAATATATCTCATTAGTTAATCAAATTAATTAATAATTGAAATATACGTATCCATAAATACATACGTAAAAATAAGTAAGGATCGAGGTCATAATATAGTAAACATATTTTCAATTAAAAACACATAAAATCGATAAAAACGTTTTCAAAACGGACAATAAAATAAAATTAATAACAAAAATAAAAACACAAAAGAAAGCTACAAAATGGATGTAGCTAAGAGACAACATAGAATGGAAAAATTTGTCCATATAAATAGACATATGTAGTTTCATGTATTGAGAAATCATCATTTTTTGTATGTTTATTTTATTATATCTTCAACTTAGTCGAGAATAGAAATGTCTTTTTTTGTTTTTAATTTGTTTTGGGCACTTTTTAAATAAAAGAAAAAAAAAAAAAGAAAGAAAGCTAAAAGCAAAACCAAAAGGGATTTCTTTTTGGTTGGCCATTTCTTGCCAACTTTTTTTCTAGTACTTAGATAGATCCCATGTGGTAGCCTCTTTTGATAAATCATCAAAATCCACTCTTGATTTGTCTTTTGTTTGTTTCTCCAAATTATTACAAGTCCGGACCAATCACCTCCCATGATTACAGGATTCGACAATCCTATCATATAGGTTATGTTCCAATGATAAGATTGAAATTTCAAAATTTTTCGTTCCATATAAAATTTTAAGTATCAATTCTATATATGTGAATACTTTTCTATTTTATTGATGGTCGTGATCAGTCTTTATTATGTAGACGTATCGAAATACATAACAAACTGATTCTATTATATAAAAAAAGAAGCCGCAATAAGAAAAAGAAAAGGAAGGAGAAAGAATAAGTTTAAGGTAAACACTAAGTGCCTACAATTATTACCAGAAGAAATATGACTTTTCACTATGTTTAAATACTATGGTTAAAAGTTAAAACTAAAAGTTTGATGAATATCGCTCATCAGTTATTAGCCGTTGTTTTTGTATACTCACAGCGAATGTTAATTAATCGTGGTCAAAATTTTAATTCTCGTATCTGCCTTGTCTGATCGTGGTGTACAGTATTAAGTTACTATAATCTTTAAATCATAGTGATTTATAATGTAGAGAATTATTAATTTTTTTTAATATTAAATATTGAACATGAATACAAGTCATTTGTTTTTTTTTTTTCTTTTGAAGATGTTGGCAAGCACTAGAGCTCTATTGGTCATGGAACAAAATGGATTTGATTTGTCTTTGTTATTTTCTACAAAAGTTGGTCCCCTAGCAAAAATACATTCCCACCATCATGAATCTTTTTTCTTTTTAAATATTTAAAATATTTGTCTCATGTTCTTGATGAAATTACTAAAATTATTATTATTATTATTTATTTCGATGAAAATACTATTTTTATTTTTTCAAATGTTCTTTTTATTTTTATTTTTAAAAAAACAGCTTTCCAGAGTTGAAAAACATTGTTAGATATTTAACTAATTGCAATAATTAAATAAATAATAATAATTTTCTTTTTTGTTTTGTGGGAATCAATAATGAGCTTCATGTATAAGAATTTTATGGGTTAGTCAACTTTTGGTTGCTTTGATTTTGAGAATGATTACAAAGATTTGTCAACATTTAAGCATGGTTTTGTGTTAGCTGTAATACACATTATTTTTATCTTAAAAATGTAATTAACAATTGTCCCATGTACTCAACACACCACTTTTGATGATCATTACAATAATAATTATTCCCCTCCATCTAACTCATTAAATAATTTGAGTTTATTATCAAATATTGTACTACTTAAGTTCTTAAAAAAAATTTGAATACCTACTTTAATCAATTATTATAACTCCGTGGTTGTTAGATCACTCGTCTACCACTTTGTCAAGATTTTGTTGCTGTTAGCAGCGATACAACTTAAATATTTAAATCTTACAGCAATACACGCGTCATGTTTCGAATGTAATCCTGCTACAAGAGCAGTTATTGCCATATAATGTAAGTCAACTGTATACTCCTCAACAACTGTTGTAGATGCCGTTGTTGCCCTGTATCTCCGTATCTAGAGGTGTTTGGTGAAAACGAGAATGTGGAAATTCATCTGCTAAAATATTTAATCATATCTTATAAGCTGTCAAACATTTTAATCAAATACCAATAGTCGGGTCGAACATTCATCGATGTGCCGAAAGATATTATTATTAAAAATAATATAATAAAATAAACTCTATAATAAAATAGTCTAATTATATATATTTGTAATATAGTTTGGAAAATAAAGAGTCGAGGAAATGAAGTCATTCTCTGGAAACTATACTGTGTATATAATGTACAAAGGCGTTGGTTACAGCTGTATCCAATTCCCCTACCCCCACCAACAAAGGGCCCCACCCCACTCCCCCTATACATATACATACAGTACACATACTACACTGTTTCTATATCTACGTATATATATACATTAAATATTCAACATTCAAATTTACCATATACACCAACCAAACTATTTATTTAAATATTAAATACTTGTCATTTTTAACAGATTAAATTTTTAAATAGAATAATTATTTAACATGACATTAAAAAAGTTTAAATAAAAGTTGTTGGGTTTAAATGTTATTGTTATTTATTTATAAAATACTTTTTTATTTTTCAATCTTTTTGACCTGTTATGATATAATCATTTTTTTTTTTGGAATTTTGTTATAATATTATTATCATTTTCATAAATTTGGAAAAATTGAGATTTGAATATTCTAGAACGAAGTGGGCTTAATTAAAATCAAATTAAAAGTGTATGTAATAATTAATTTTGATGGTAATTTCGTTGTATTAATTGAGGGGACTAGTAATTAATTGTTTTTAATTGAAAATTTTAATACATTAATACGATAACGGACGAGAATTATTAATGATCGTATATGAACTTCAGAAAATTAATTAATATAATAAATGAGAAGATCTATCAAATATATACGTAATTGAATTTCGAAATCTTGGTGTAATAATAAAAAAGTACCAACATTGCATCGCGGCGTACAACGTATATTTGTAGAGTATATGTTCGACTAGAAACGTAGACATCATGTCTGTCATCCACTTATACATCAGTTGTTTGTAAGAAGAAGCAATTTTATAAAAGCAGTATATATATATATAATCCTTCACTTTCTCCGCCAATTTGTTCATTCCCAAAAACCGTACGCGCACACAAATACACGCAGTGTGTGTGTGTACACACACAATACACGCACATAAACACACACCATATACCATACATCTTCCACCCAAGAAACCATTCATACACAGTTATGCATTTCTCGTGATCTGTGCGTAAGCCTGTGTGATTATTCTTCTTAATCTTGGGGTTGTTCTTGGTGGTCTGGTCCAATCATTCCTACTTTTTTGTTTACCAAAACCCTTTCTTTTTGATCACTCTGCATTATCTTTCTTGGATCTGCAGAAGAAAAGAGAGAAAGGGATGGGAACCCATTTTGAGTGTGTGTGTGTATTTTGCTGAAAAGAGAGTGAAAGTCTCGACCTTGAGCCTTGCTTTATTGGGAAATTCGTATGGGGAAAGCCCGTCAGGATTTGGCAGCTTTCTGGGGTGAATTCTTGACTGTTTGATTTTTGGAGTGGGGTTCCCAGGGGAGAAGTAAGAGTTTGTTTGTCGCGAAGGTGGGTTCTTTGGTTAATCTTTTCGCTCTTGGTGTTGCATGCTTTTCTTGTGCTCTTGAAATGTGTCTAAGTGCTTGTAATTTTCTGGGGGTTTAGTGAATTTGACTTTCCAATTGCTTATGAGGTTATGTATTTTACGGTTTGCATGTACTTGACTGTTCACCGCTTTGTGATCCTTGTTTTCTCTTCTTCTTTTTCTTTTTATGTTTGGTGAAGGGGAGCAGATTAAATCACTCCAAGTTTTGATTTTTATAGGAGTAAGTTGAAGAAGTGATTTAGTTATCAGGCTTCTGTGTGTATGGTATCGAAGATGAGTGAGAATTGAGCAAGAATTTAGAGCCAGTGATTCACAAAAGAAAGATAACAAGATGAATGGTGGATTTCAGGAATTCTAGTTCAGTTCTATTCAAGTTGCTGACCAATTGTAGGTGAAACCAAAAGGCTGTCTAGAATTAGATTGGCAGTAGTAAATGCCCAATGTTTCGACAGAGCGTGGCCGATGTTCTAAGGCTGCTGTAGAGATTACTTCCAAGTATTTCGGGCCGAAATTTGCTTTTAATTGAAAGCAAATTTTTGCTTCTTTTGTACTTAGGGGTAAGAATCCATCGCATAACTCTTGGCAGTATGTGGTTGTTAATCGAGTTGAATTTACCAAATATTGTGAATTTAATGTCTATTTAAACCAATTTGCTCTGCTTATAGTTCCGCGAACGGGCTTTTTAATGAACCAGAGACAATCGACACACGACATGTACTTAAATTCGCTGCTTCTGATTCATTACTTCTTTTACAAATGTGCATTGAAGAATAAAAGTGCGTTCCAGAAAACGAAGCAAGGAGAAAAATAATTCAGTGTATCCATAAAAGTTAGTTTATTGCATCTTTAAGTGTGATTGAAGATATAAAAATTCCAGGTTACTTTTCCTAATCTTTACTTAAATCGTCTTGCTGTAAGATTCTTGCCTATATATGCGATTAGTTAAACTTTTGCTCTATGTAGGAAAACAAATGAAATCTTGATTGCCGGACTACTTTCCCATTTTTCCTTTCCTTTCTTTCTTTTAGCTTACCTTCCTCCTTTATTGGACAATCTTGTATCTTGTCATTTTGTAAATGTGAATGAGACTTAAATCAATATGGTGAATTGTCATGATTGGTGGGGCAAGCTTATATGAGGGAACTGAATTTTCCTAGGATACGATTAACTGAATCTTCGTGTATCTCAATTATGAAAAGGCTGGTTTCAAATAAGAGCAAAGTATATTTGTTCTTCAGTTATATACCACAGGTGATAACTCGGCTTACTTCCCATTCAAGATGCTATCCTAATTGTCTGTTGTTTATGTGACAGACCTTTAATCTGATGCTAAAACAAGCTTCCAGCAAAATGGACAAAGACTTCTGACAGGAATGGATCCTCAAGCTTTTATTAGGTTGTCAATTGGGTCTTTGGGGATTAGAATTCCCGGGACAGCTCCAACTGCCACAAAATCTGGTATTACTGCATTCTCTTCTCCATGTGTATGTGAGATTCGTCTTCGTGGCTTCCCTGTCCAGACAACACCAATCCCCTTTATATCGTCTCCTGAAGCAACTCCTAATTCTCACAGTGTTGCCTCAAGCTTTTATCTCGAAGAGTCAGACTTGAAAGCCTTGTTGGCACCTGGATGTTTCTATGCCTCTCATGCATGTCTGGAGATAGTGGTCTTTACAGGGAGGAAAGGCAGCCACTGCGGTGTCGGTACCAAAAGGCAGCAGATTGGAGCATTTAAGTTGAATGTGGGTCCTGAATGGGGCGAAGGAAAGCCGGTTATTCTTTTCAATGGCTGGATTGGCATTGGCAAAAACAGGCAGGAGAGTGGAAAACCAGGGGCAGAGCTTCATTTAAGGGTGAAGCTAGACCCTGACCCAAGATACGTGTTTCAATTTGAAGATGAGACTAAATTAAGTCCACAGGTTGTTCAGCTTCAAGGCACCGTCAAGCAGCCCATTTTCAGCTGCAAGTTTAGTCGAGACAGGTGATACTGAAATGCTTGCTCATTTTCTTTGTACCTTTTCGTTGTTTGTTGCTCTGTGTCTTGGAAGTTGGAAGCCAACTTATTCATTTGGACCTGAAGAGTAAATGACCTGAAAGGCTTGTTTTTCCTTGATGCCTACTGGCTCACATTGACATGCTAGTTCTTGATTATTTGGAGCTTATAATTCACAACCTTATTGCTCTTTCCATGGCTGGTTCTCACGCGCGGCTGCTCATTAGCTAATTTTTATTTGTGAAAATAGAAAACAAGTTCCTATATATTTTGTGCCATATTGTAGCCGAACATTGTGGCAGTCTCCTAAAAATACACTCAGCATAGCCGTGCCATAGAATTTGCAAATGATTGCCTATGTTGATGATGACTATCTGTTTCTTATTTTGAAATAAATTTACAGGGTATCCCAGGTAGATCCGCTTAGCTCCTTCTGGTCAAGTTCAGGTGATGGTTCCTACCAGGATATCGAGAGGAGAGAAAGGAAGGGGTGGAAGGTTAAGATACATGATCTCTCTGGCTCGGCTGTTGCAGCAGCCTTCATAACAACTCCTTTTGTTCCATCATCAGGTTGTGATTGGGTTGCCAAATCCAACCCAGGAGCCTGGTTGATTGTCCGCCCCGATGCTTGCAGGCCTGAGAGCTGGCAGCCATGGGGAAAGCTCGAAGTATGGCGTGAACGAGGAATCCGAGATTCTATTTGCTTCCGTTTCCATGTTTTCTCTGATGGACAGGAGGGTGGTGAATTTCTCATGTCCGAGTTATTGATCAACGCGGAAAAGGGTGGGGAGTTCTTTATAGATACCGATCGCCAGATTCGTGGTGCAGCAACTCCAGTGCCGAGTCCACAGAGCAGTGGAGATTTTGCGGCACTGAGCCCTGTTACCGGTGGGTTTGTTATGAGCTGTAGAGTGCAAGGGGAAGGCAAATGCAGCAAGCCCCTGGTGCAGCTAGCCATGAGACATGTGACGTGTGTGGAAGATGCGGCCATTTTTATGGCTCTTGCAGCTGCCGTCGATCTTAGCATTGAAGCTTGCAGACCTTTCCGTAGGAAGATGCGAATAGGCAGTCGTCATTCTTGGTGATACATGCATCTGAGAACAGTTGTTTTCTTGAGCCAAGAATAGCTCCCTTTCAGATTTTCCCCTATTGTTGTAAGACATTTTTGTACAGAATGAACTTGATTTGGATGTGCAATTTGGATTCTGGGCAACCCCAGTTGACGACCATGTGCTGTTCTTGATAATCTTTATTTCTTTGGTATGTCTTTTATGAAGCATGTCTCCAGTTCAGACAGTAGTCTGCTCACTCTATTGATATATTACACCAGCCCATACAAGTTTTTTATCATATGTGCACATCTTAAGAATAAAAAAGCATAACCATGGATAATTTTATTTAGAAAACAACAAAAGCTGTCTGAATTTCACAATCCTACTTGTGTGTTTGAACAAACAGAGAACACGAAAAAACATAATTATATAAACAAATATAAGTGTTCTGTCAAAGTGCTGCTACTGAGTGAATGCTTCATAAATCTTGGCAAGTTCTTGCTGATGCCTTTGTATATCCTCTAGAGCCCGTGCTTTCTCCCCACCATCACCCGCATCTAATATCTTCGCTTTCTTCGATATTTTTCTCTCAATACTTTTTATCTGCAATTGTATGGTGATGGAGAGATTTCACAAGACAAAACAATGTGTGTGTGTGTGTGTGAGAGAGAGAGAGAGAGAGAGAGAGAGAGAGAAACCTTTCTGTAAGGCCATCTTAACACTCCATTTCTGCGGCATACCTTCTTCAGCACCGTCGGGCATATATTCATTTTCCGGGCAGCATTCTCTATTGGAAGATCAAAGTAATCTACAAAGTCCTTCAGCTTCAGTTTTCTAGTTCTTTCCCTCTGCACCAACTCATCAGCATACAACTTTTACTACAGAAGTTCCAACAATAAACTGAAAGAGAAATCCTACACCTTTTTCTTCATTTAGAACAATTTTTTGGCACTGCTTATTGATAACCAACTATGCAGTAGTCAATCTCGGAACCGATCATGTGATTTCTATCTGTAAAATGTCGATAGCACTGAAGTCGAAACGGAGTAATAAACAGAAAACATTGCTAACCTGCATGGATAGAGGGATCTTCATGAACCCCCCTTGGCTGCTTCTGCCTTCCGGTTGCTTCAACGTTTCTTGTTGGTTATTCAGGAAATCACCTGTCATGCAGCAGATCAAAACGTGAAGTTATGCTAGAAATAGTCTACCACTCTAAATCTACAATCAGCGTTGGATTACTAGAGCACGGTTTTCATATTTGAATCTCATCATACGGACCTGCATTTTCTGGTGATAATTGCAGAAAATCATTTGGATCGTCACATTCGTTATTCAATCCAATGCATAAGGCTTCATAGAAGGTCGAGAGAGGATCTTGCATGGAACTATAGCCCTCCTGTTTACACGCCTCAAAATATCGGACCAAGAACTTCTTCACAATCTGCATGCTTTCCTCCTGAAAACTGAATGAATTTTAATGTTTCAAAACTCAATCAGCGCAGCAAAAACAGGTAAACAAGAAAACAATCCCAACAACTTTCTGGAAATGAAGACGGCCGCCTTTTCCCTATCTACAGCACCGATGTATTCAAGAAAACTTACTCGAACATCTGGAACTCCTGGCCGTGAACAGATGAATCAAAATCATACTCCCCAAGAACTGCATGAGTAATTACTCCAAATCTTCCGTGGATTTCAAGCCTCTTCACATTCATGCCTACAGAAACAGATCACCGAGAGATTGAACGCATGGACAAACGAAATAATTAATTGGAGAGAAAACCAAAATTACGATTTCCATGTTTGATATAGGGATAACTCTGCCCCGCATTTCAGAAAATCTCATTTAAATCGCACCATTAGTATGAGTAATCTCTCGAAGTACTTGACAGCAAATGCAGTTATACTGAGTTCGAGGAACAGGAACGAGGGGAAGTGGCAGTGATTGATCTCCGGAAACTAGATTTTCATGAATGCCATGGGTACTGCAGCCTTGTCCAGGGAACCGGAAGGACCAGCACCAGAGGATCCTGGAATATTACCAGGAGAATTGCAGAAAGCCCAAATAACAGGATCCGCCAATGGATCCTCCGGGTCCAAAATATCGTTCAGTTCGGAGCCCAGATGATGGTCCAGCCAATTCAAAGGATTCTGCTCTTCGTTCGATGGAAGTTCAGAGGGGGCAAGAGTAGGATTTTTAAGGAAGAACGACGAAGACGGTTCCGTGCTCGGGATTTCCCGAAAAGGGTCGTGTAATGTGAATTTGGTGGACGGATTGGCCATTCAGTATTCTCTGGCGGGAAATACGGGGGTGCTGGTGGCGGCGACGCCTGGTGTGGACCAAGCGCCGCGGCGGAGGGCTGTCTGCCAGATTGATGCTTGCCAAAAACAGAGAAACTTTCAGGAACTATTAATTTCGTATGTTCTCTCTCTGTTGAGTCGGTTGAAATTGATAGAGCGTAGGAACTAGGAACCGGCGGGAAGAAGCAGGCAGTTTACGGCCGTTGAGAAAGCGGTTAAATTTAGAATTCGAAATGTAATGATTAGAACATAATTTACCTCAATTTTTTAGATTAATTTCAAATTAGCATACGGGACATCTTTCATTTCATGCATGTGCATATAATCACATATTTTTATTTCGCGTAATTTTGTGAAGGGAAAAGTGTATATTAGAAAGTATTAGATTCTGTGGCACGCAGTACCTGCGCGCAGGAATTTATTAATATTTTTATTTTATTGAAATTCATAAGATATATATATATATTATATATATTTATATATATATATAATTATTAAATTTGTCATTGTTTTACAATTACATACAAAAACTGTTGATAATTTTTTTCTAATGCATTAATTATCAATACATATTTTACTTGAATTAAATTAAAAAATAAAACTTTGTACCTCATACATTATATCGATAAATACTAATATGTCATCTTTATTTTAGTTAACAATAAAATGAAATAAAAGTGAGTAAATTTAATTTGTGAATGTAATAATTGCATGAAATTAATTTTTAAAAAAAGTGATTGAGTAGTTAATTTGACGTGAGTTGAGAAGTTAATTAAGTTTTATATAGAAGGGTATTTTTGATATTTAAAAACTTTAGTGTAGTGGTATGAGAACTACCACTTTGAGTCTGTAACTCCCCTTTTAGATACACTTTGTCCGCTACATTCAAACTTTAATGTTGAGATGATTTTTTTTGAAGTTATTTTATGTAGTAAATATTGTCGTAATTAGTTAGTTTTGTTTTGATGATACAATAATGTCCATATCATGTTATTGTTATTGTTAGTGCTCACGTTAAATTATGCAACCTATGTCCCTTTTATATAATTTTCTCATTGACGATGAAGTTAAGGTACGAAAATAGTTGTATATTATGCTTTAAGGTTGGTGGTGTTAGCAGATGGTTTATGATTCTACAATTGGTCAAGAATGTGTTAGACTCTTACACGATGTCTGTATCTTAGGGGATATGTACTCAAAAGCCAAAATGCTGAACCAATACAGAAAACTTGAATTTTTTTAAAAACAACCAAACATTTGCATCTCGTCCGAAACTTTTCAATTGTAACTAATACTATCTCCAACAATTCCCAACAACAAACACACAATATCACAAACAACAGATCGGTTTACAATAAAAAGAAAAAGCACATGGAATTTCATATCACCAAAGTGACTTCGTCATCATCTTCAATTTTTTATAATAACTTTTGATTCAGCTCTCCTCCTCTTAACCTCTTCTTCCAAGTCAGGTGGAAGGGCAGATCTGAGTATGTGGACATTGAGATCAAGTTTAGAATCATTGCTTTCCAAAACTTCGAACACGAGAGCATCGCCCTCGACAAGATTATGGTGGTCCAAGAACTGCCTCCATCCAGCACCAAACCCCTTTTGTTTCCTTTGCCCGTAGAAATGCATCTTATGGATTTTCCCCGAGCACCTCACTGTGGCTTGGAGATTCGTCCATGGCAGCAACGACTCCACTCGATTTGGAAATATCTTGATCAAGTTTGAAAAAAGAAAATATAAAATATTGGAACGAGTAATTTGCGCATCAGTAAAAAAAAATACATATAATTATCATTTCATGATTTAGGAAAAATGACATGTTTTTCATTAGGGTTCTCACTAATGGTCTTATTAGTTACAAAAAAAATCTCACTTTTAGTCATTTTATCAGATTTCGTCAATATAAAGAAAAATTCCATGTGCCGAGTTAACTCTTCAGCCACGACTGCCACTAGTCATACGTTGTCATTAATGGTTTCGTATGTTTAAAAAAATCTTACTTTTAGTCATTTCGTCAGCTTTCGTTAGTATTCTGGATAACGCGCGATTACGTGCTTAGCACGTGCCTTTTCTATCAAAATACTAACGGAATCCGATAAAATAACTAATAGTGATTTTTTTTTTTTATAACTTACGAGACCATTAATAAAAACCACATAATCAATAAACAAAAAGTGTAATGACTCTAAGGTATCGGATGAAAAATACAATTTTTTTTCTATTATTTATGACATATGAGATTAAAATTTGTTGCATGGGAAGTAAAATGATTTACCATTTGACAAAGAGGTTTCATTGCGGACCTCATCAGAAACATGTCGAAGAAAGGTTTATCCCCTGAAATCCATGTTGCTTTATCCTCACTGCCATTGCAACTCTTCCAGCTTCATTCACCTGAAATATATATACAAATCAACACAACGTTACTAAACATTGATTTCATCGAAATGTTTGGATCATTTTAATTGATGTAAAAACAAACAAACAGTCAGCAGCAAGTAACATCAACACTTCAAAATAAGCTTTTTCCAAATTCCAACTATATATATACCAAAACAAATTATAGAAAATTTGATTTATTTATTTTTATGTTTTATGTGTGAAAGATCATTGTCATTACAAGACAACAAAAGTAGTACTACTACGTGGCCCCATTTGCTTTGTGATATCGGTTATTTAGGCGACAACATAAAAATAAAAAAAATCTTTATTAATCATACTATATTTATTTAGACTGTTGGATTAGAAACGAGTCCCATAATGCAAAGTAAAACACCTTACTTTGAGTGTATTGAACTGCTTATACAACCTAATAATGAAAAGTAGACGGGACTAACACGTACGGTTGTCTTGTTCTGAAACATGGTGTGAATGGTGTCCCAAGCTTCTTTCGCGCTCGTTGCAGAAGAGATCCGTAGAACGATGTTCGGTGAGAGGGCCGAACGAATTAGAGACAAAGCTTTTGCATCATTCACCATGTCTAGTTTCAGCTCTTTCATTGCTGCAGCACCAAGAATTTCTGCAGGCTGGGGTTTCTTGTAGCCTTCTTCCACCAAGTTCGACAACCCTTCTGAACATAAATGTCTTTTCATCCTTATGGACCAATTTGGGAAAGCCGCAGCATCACCGGAGAACGTCGGAACACGGGAACCGGAGCTTGAGCCAACCATTTCTTTTACTACTCTCTTCTTAATATAGTAAAATTATGTTAGTCTTGTTTTGATGCTGCATTCAATAAGTTAAAGAAGATGAACAAAGCGAACATTAATTAGAAAGCATAAGTTTATCCGTACGTATGATTATTTGAAAGTAAAAGGAAGACTGGTAGGTGGTGTTTCCGAATATAGCTCCGTTTTTGTGGTGGGAATAAGTTGTCGAAAAGTTGAAGTGTATTTGGATTGATGGATTTGGATTTGAATTTAAAAGGGGATTTCAAATGACTCATTTGAAAGAAATTTGAAATCCATCCATATTTATTAAAATTTAATTTAAAATTAAAATAAAGGATTTCAAATCTTTTGGATTTGGAGTTATCCAAACATGTCTAAGGGTGTGTTTGGATTGATAAATTTGGATTTGAATGAAGGATTTGGAGAAATGATTTCAAATGACTCCATTTGAAAGGAATTTGAAATCCTTTGGGTTTGGAATTATCCAAACATGTCCGAAGGATCTGTTATGAATCCTTCCATCCAAATGCAATCTAAAAGAATTTTCAAATTCTTCATAACAAATCCTTTGCATATGTTTGGATAATTTCAAATCCATTCTTCCATTTTAATTTTAAATTAAGTTTTAATGAATTTGATTCAAATTCTTTCCAAATTGAGTCATTTGAAATCATTTTTTCAAATTGTTTCTTCAAATTTATCAAATCCTTCAATTCAAATGCAACCTAATTGAATGTACACGTTCAATTGAAATTATGTTCATAAAATGTTTGACTTTTTTTCGAATTGAATAATCACTTTTCTATTTGAATAAATGCATCCTTTCACAAGAAAAAAACATATCATCATCTCAATCAAATGATACAGCACCACTTCAATTATTCACATCTATCTGGTTGACTGGACATAGTTAAATGATGACTGGGCAAAATTGACCACCATCCACATGTCACGAGTTTGTCATGTGTCTTATATTGTAACTAACACTTGTTACGATCTAATTTGATTAAAATAATTTTATTAATAAAATTTTATCATTTTTATTTATCATTCACTATCTTCGGACAAATAATACTAGAGAGGACAAAATAACCAAAATCCAAGGGAAGTCGATGCTAAAACTCTAAATTTTAGAGAAAGTAAAAGCAACAATCAGGATAAAAAATAACACATACATATAAAAAAAACACTGACACACACACACATCCAAACATAAGATACAAATTGATGAAAAGTTAAAAACAAAATTGCAACAAATCTAACATGATATATGTTTTTTAAAGCAATTAAGACATTGAGAAGCATATTTGAAAGCAACAAGCTTTTTAGTACTATAAGACAAGGCATCAAGAATTGAAAGTACTATTGAGGAGCTTGTTAGGAATTATTTTGAGAAAAATTCTATAAGTACCACAAGAATTAAAAGCATGAATACAAGATCCTAAAGATGGAGTCGAGAAATCCTTACCTTGAAACCTAGAAAGAAGAACAAAGATGACTTTTTTGATGAAGATCTTGAAAACTCCTTTAAAGTAGAGTGTTTGCTTAGTTTTATTTCATTCCAAAAAAGAGAATTTATATGGAAATTTCTATTGTATGGTTATTTCTCAATGTATTTCCACAGTTCTACATATATAAGATAACGAAAGAAGAAATGTTTCGTCTGTCTCTGATGTGGGATGGAAGTGCAATGGGCAAAATTGTCCTAAAAATATAGTGCGATTTTGAAATTTCTTGAATCGGAGCCGCGCGCTCATAATCAATATTTGGTTAGATTAACATGATATTTTTTTCCTAATAGAAGAGATTTTGAATTTAAATTCAAATTCTAATTTCCTCGCCCCGATCTTTATAAATACAGGAACGACAAAAGAGCCGGTGCCACACAAATAGCTTTTAGGGTTAGGTTGGTATCTTAACTTTACAGAGCGAGGTGTCACACCAACTGTCCAGTAATGAACCAACCATGCACATTGTAATATATTATTCTTTTTACCAAAATTGTTTAGTATATGCTCAAGAAACTTGCACAAAGCATTGAGTAAGATTGAATTCATAGGGATGGTATTTGAATTTATTTCTTCAAAGAAAAATGGGGATTTGGTTAAAACCATAAGAAAATAAGTTGAAATAAGAAAAACTAAAAAAAAATCAAATTTAGTTAAATTCCAGTCAAAAATAGAATCCAACCTTGATTGCAAACTCCAAAGTGGATTATAGATGCAAAAAATTGTTCAATTTTCATTGAGTGAATGATTATGATTGATTGTACGATCTATCAATCTAATTCTTCTTAGTCGAATGAAAGAAATATTGACTTATTTTTTTATATTTACATAATTTTTTATATTATATTTTTATTTATGTAATCACTTCAAATGTAAAGTAACAGGAATTAATATTTTATTTTTGTATCTTTGTGAATTATGAGTGAAAATATACAAAATGAGTGAAATTGAAATTGCTTTCCTCAAATTGAACCTTGGGTACAAAACTTGAATCATTTAAAAAAACAACGTGGCACGTGGCAAGAATCAAGTGTAGAAGAATAGATCATCGGCAATGTTGACATTCTCAGCGATTTTGACCTTGTCATATTGAGTCAAATCCTCGCTCATCTCCCGCAGTTGCCTCACACTCCTAACCGGACAAAACAGATCCGCTCCTTCCTCGCCGATCGATGCGACGTCCCTCGGATCGCAGCCGGTGACCCTTACGTTATCTTCCTCCGGAGATGGAGTCGGAGGAACTGCACCCTTCATCCCCCAGGCCGGCAGCGGCGGGCTGCTGATAGTATTCTCGAAGCTCGGAGCATCGTCGCTGATACCTCCATCAAGCACAAACGCAGATGATGGAGTTCCCGGTGAAGTGGTGCCGCTTGAACAATCGGAGATGAAATTGGCCGGGGCGACGCTGCTTGGGCCGTTTTCAGTTCCCCCATCATACGCCAGCGCCTGAGGGGAAGCTCTTGGTGAACTGCCATCTGCAGAAACGCCGGAAAATGGAGTCGGAGTTGAAACTGGATATGTGGCGCAGGCAATTGACGGATTTTCTTGAAAATCTACGACGTCATCCAACGATGTCATGACGGAGACTACAACTATCCACCTGTTATGATAGACCTCCTTTCCGTTCACCGGAATGCCGTCAACAGTAACCACGCCGTCAATGGAATGAATCATAACAGTCTTGTTCGGAGCTAAAGTGTCAAGCTCCATCCCGGCCGCAGCTGATTTAGCAAGATTAGCTAAACGGTGTCGTACAGGCACGACATGGTGATGGAAATTGTAACGGAAACCGCCAGGTTTCAGGAACATGTTCTCGTCAGAAACTGCAAAGACTGTAATGGACGTCAAAGATAACAGCTCCGATCTTCTTATGGCGATAGCGGCGGCTACCACATTGTACCCTCTCCTCTTCAACGCCTTGATCGCATGGTCAAGAAAAGTTCGGTTCGCCTGTCGTGGAACGGCTTCAGCCGCAGGATCAGCATCTGGGACGGAACATTTTGTCGCGAATGAGAGGTCCAGTGCGCCGTCGATTCCATGGACGGTGAGATGGTCGTCCACGTAGAGATCGGGCTGGCGGATTTTGACGGCTGCGGCAGGGTTCTTGAACGGAGACGAAGAGATGGAAACTTCGCCGCCTAATGAACTTGTGAAGAGGTAAAGGCAATTGTTATTGTAAAGGGTGCGGAGCTCGTCGCCGTCGTCTCGTGAGGAAAGATTGGACCACTTGAGGACGAGTGGTGGCTTGAGAGTGTGGTAGAGGAGGAGCGGAATTGAGGGGCGTGGCGGCGGGCGGCGATTGTTCAAGAACTTGGCGTGGCGAAGGAGAATGCAAAGTCTGGTGGGACAAGAAGCGTGCCGGAGAAGTTGGCGGTGGTGGCGGAGATGGAGACAATCACGGACGCGAAGAGAGAGTAGCCTCTGGTACGGATGGTGTCAGCGGCGAGAAGAGCGGAGGAGGGTGGTGGAAGAGAAGGGGCGGCAGTGGAGGAGGCGCCCCAGCTCCAAGAAAGGAGGCAGAATAGATGAAGAGAGAAGGTGAAGAATTTGATGCAGCTGTAATGGTAAGAATCCATATTTGGCTAATTAGCCTCCGGCGTGGAACTTCTCTTGTTGTTTCTTGATGGAGATTGATTTCTTGGCTTGTCAGTGTGAGTTTTGACGAGGGTTTTTGGTTTTTAGCAATGGTGAAGAGATGCATATTGGCGGGATATATAAACTGAATCCATAACTGCTTCTGGAAACAATGCTGCTGAGATAATACGCAAAACTTACCCCTTTCAGTAAAAAGTTGATTTTTCCAAACATTATTATGTTATTTAATTATACGGATTGGATTAACTTTTTACCCAATGGGGTGAGTTTTGGGTACATAATCTTCATTTACTACGTTTTATAAATAAAAGTTACTAATAAAATCATTTTAAAACTTTTGAAAATTTTAAAATTAAATTAACCTAAAAACTTATTAATAAAAATACGCATTAAGCAAGAACAAGAATAGAAATATTTTGATGATAATATCTCAAAATAAAAGCATTAGACTTTTCCTACAGGTAATTAATTATGTTTATAGATAATACAGTCAATATTAATTTTACTTTCGATCACTCCATTTATTTAACAAGCTCTCAAATAATCATATTCTTGGGTTAAAATGCAATTTATTTCGTGTGATTTTTGTATTGTTTAAAAAAATTGCAAACAGATCCCTTATTATTTTTGTAATGATGAGAAAAAAAAAATCCCTCGACGGTGGTGCAATATTAGCCTACTTGTGTATTTTTGGTATCATAAAAGGAATTATTATCCAAGTTTCTTGAGGCATTTAGAGCTATGCGACCATAAAAATTTGTGGCCAATTTCAATAATGGTGGCATAAAAGCGATAGCTGCACAAAAATACCTGTAATTGATGCAAAAAACCCAAAACCCATCAAGGATATCTTACTCATCTCTAGCATTAAATCAGTTTGAGATTTGCTCTAAACAAGGCTTCCCCAATAAATATGTGCAACAAGGATTTCTCCTCGTCACACACACAGCCTCAATGCATCATTTGTACAATTTACCAGGAAAGAAATAATGACTAGAACCATGAAACTTCAATCAATTCACTAGCATGTCTAGCCTAATCTTGGTTATTTCTATGCCAAGATTTCCTTGTTAGTGAAGCAGCTGGTTTTAGCATCGATCTTATTCATAGAGACTCCTTACGATCTCCTTCCCTCGATTCTTTACAACGAGTAACAAATTCTTTGCAACGATCTTTCAATCGTCTCAACGTTCTTGCCCAAGATCATTATCCAACAATCAGCCTCAACTGAAAATCGTTCCCGATAGAGGAGAATACCTCATGAAGTTCTCCCTTGGTACGCCTCCGGTCACAAACACTAGCCATTGCTGATACTGGTAGCGATCTCACTTGGATACAATGCAACCCTTGTGACCGATGCTTTAAACAAAAAGCACCCTTTTTCGAACCAAAAGGTTCTTCCACATACAAGCCCGTTTCTTGTTCTTCCAATACATGCACTGATGCCGTTTTGAGGACTACTTGCAACGGTTCTAAGGGCACATGTAATTACGCAATAAGCTATGGTGACAATTCCTTTAGTAAGGGCGATCTAGCCATAGAAACAATTACGTTAGGTTCAACCACTAGAGAAAACGTGTCGATACCTAATGTTATCATAGGGGTGGACACTTGGACCAAGGAACTTTTGGTGTTGATGCATCAGGTATTGTTGGTCTCGGGGGTGGAAAAGTGTCACTAATAACTCAAATGGGCTCGTCAATTAAGGGCAAATTTTCTTATTGTCTTGTGCCTTTTTTCGGTAAGAATGTAAAACCAAGTAAAATGAGTTTTGGCGATGAGGCTGTTGTTTCGGGTGGTGGCATGGCTTCGACACCAATCGTAGCTAGAACGCCAAAAACTTTCTACTTCTTGACATTGGATGGAATCACAGTTGGGAAACCAAAGATTGGATTTGGATTTATCCTCATCGTCATTAAATGGTTCCAAGGCATCTCATCAAGAGGGCAACATAATCATAGACTCCGGGACAACATTAACTTTCCTCCCAAGTGATCTGTACGATAGAGTCATAAGAGCAGTGAAAAGCCAAACGAAGCTGAGACAAATCACCGATCCACAAGGCCTCTTGAATCTGTGCTATCTTTCCAGAGGAAATGTTGCAGAGGTTCCCAAAATCACTGTCCATTTCAGAGGCGCTGATGTGGAGTTGAAACCTATTAACACTTTTGTTAAGACCACTCAGGCGTCTCTGTGTCTTGCCTTTGCACCAGCCAATGTATTGCAATTTATGGTAATTTGGCACAAATGGATTTCTTGGTGGGGTATGATCTGGAAAAGAAGACCGTCTCTTTTAAGCCAACTGATTGCAGCAAAGCATGAAAATAGCTGAGAAACCACACTGTCTTAATTTGCGGATTATTGCGATCAGCTCTATTTATATATCATAAAAGATGTGTTTCCTAAGCATGAGACAGAAACCAGTTATGGTTAATGTTCAAGAAACATTACTCTTTATTTCTGATCAAAACAATTACAATCTTGAAATTATATTACTTAACAGCCTGCATGAAGCTTCAATTAATTTATTCAAATGGACTTCATTTTTATGTGTTAGTATTTTAGTTTTTTGAAAAAAGGATTGATGGTTGAAGGAATATTGGTTTGAGATTTGGAGAACAAGGCTAGAATAAGAGTAGTTAGCTAAATCAACAAAAGAAGAGCAAGAGAGCTAGAACTTGGAAAAATGATAGTTTGTAGTTAGTTGCAATGCTTTCTTTCTCACTATTACAAAATCCTCATACTATATGCCTATTATACTAGCTCATGGAAGCTTCTTGAAATTGAATTTGTGGTTACAATTAGATGCTTGCTCAAGAAGCTTTGAACTCTCTAGAATTTGCAAAAAATTATCTAGGATTTTTTTCTACATTCTCTAGAAAATATCTAAGATATTTGTTTGTAATAAACACATTAATCTTCTAATACTCCCCTTAATGTGTTTATGGCAGTCCGATCTTCATGCGTAGTTCTTCGAATTTGTTTCGTGGTAGTGCTTTAGTAAATATATCTGCAAGTTGCTCTTCAGTGCTGCAGTACTTGAGTTCAATCTCTCCTCTGGTAGTTGCTTCTCGCAGAGAGTGATACTTGATGTCGATATGCTTAGTTCTACTATGCTGCACCGAATTTTTAGTTATGGCAATTGCTGACTTGTTATTGCAGTAGATTGTCGTGGGCTCCCTTGTTTCTCTCCTATATCTCTAAGATCCTTCTAAGCCAATGGCTTGATTTGATGTTGCAGCAGCTGCAATGTTTCTGCTTCCGCTGAGGATTGCCACATAGCTTGTTTCTTGGAAAAGCCCATGAATATTCCTGACCCAAGTGAAAAAAGTGTAGCCTGATGTGCTTTTCATGTCGTCCACTGATCCTGCCAATCACTAATCTGTGTATCCAACCAATTTTGCATCAATTTGTGGACTTGTACCATATTCCAAAATCTTTCGTACCTCGTAAGTATCTTAGAATTCTTTTTGCTGCTCCATAGCGTACTTGGCTCGGACTCTGCATAAACCTTGATAGCAGACTTGTGGCGAACATAATATCTGGTCTTGTGGCAGTTAGATATAGTAGGCTTCCAATTAGACTTTTGTACATGGAGCCATCGACTTTTTGTGATCCATCTTCTTTCTGGTACTTTTCGCCAGTAACCAAAGGAGTAGTAACTGTCTTTGCAGCTTTTCCATTTTTGAACTTCTTAAGTAGAAGTCTCCGTGTACTTCCTTTGACATATAAATATTCCATCTTTTTCTTGATTTATCTCAATTCGAGGAAGAAATGCATTAGGCCAAGGTCACTCATCTCGAATGTCTTCATCATGTCTTCTTTGAAGTCTTGAATCATCTTCTCATTGTTTCCTGTATATATGAGATCATCTACATATAAAGAAACAATTAGTGTATCGTTACCTTGGCTCTTTATGTAGAGAGTAGGCTCGCTCAGGCTCCTCCGAAATCCTCGATCCATGAAGTATTTATCTATTCTGCTGTACCAAGCACTTGGCGCTTGTTTGAGCCCATAAAGTGCTTTTTTCAACCTCAAGACCTTTTCTTCAGAACCTTTTGCTATAAATCCTTGAGGTTGTTCCACATAGATTTATTCATCGATATTACGTTTAAAATGCAGACTTTAACGTCCATTTTGATATATTTTCCACTTCTTATCCGCTTTTGCATATAAAGAGCTCTTATTGTATCTAAACGAGCTACCGGAGCAAAAGTTTCAGTGTAGTCAATACCTGGTAGTTGAGAATATCCTTTTGCTACGAGTCGAGCCTTGTGCTTCTGTATTGATCCATCTGCATTCAGCTTCATCTTGTAAATCCATTTTACTCCAATTACTTCTTTGTCCTTTGGCCTGTCTGCGAGCTCCCATGTGTTGTTCTTTTCAATCATCTTGATTTCTTCTTCCATTGCTTGGACCCATACTTTATGTTTTACAGCGGTTTCAAATTCTCTGGTCCAACATGATGAAATTGCATGTTTCATATATATCACTGAGAAGCTTTGTCCTTCTTGGCGGGTTTCTCCTCAATCTCTTCTGATGGGTGGTGGTTTCTGGGTGATCCTGGTGCTTGTTGACTCCTCTTTCCATTTCTGCTTGGTCTGTTCCTTCTTGTTGTGTTGTTGTGGAGGTGTCTCTTTAGGAATCATTACACACTTTGTCTTTCTACTTTTTCTTCATCCCAGTTCCACATGGCGTCTTCGTCGAACTCAACATCTCTACTGATAATTAGTTTCTTGTCTTTAGGTTGTAGATTCTATAGCCTTTTGACTGTGTGCTGTAGGCCGAGGAAGATCCCTTTCTCTGTCTTCTCTTTCAGCTTATCCTTTTTTCTCTGTTACATACAGAATGGTTACATGGTTAGCTTGCCTACTCATCATTTTCCTATTGGAGCTCAAGCCTTTAACCCTCAGGATGTGTTTGAAGAATAGTTTTGTGCCGCAGTGTAAAGCTGCCAAATATTTTGTGTTTCTCCTGCAGCACGATCTTGCCATCTCCATTGACGGTTCTGTTCTTTCTTTCTGATATCCATTTGGTTGAGGGATTAACTGACAGTAGTTTGATGTTCGATTCCCTCTTCTTCTCGAACTTCGTGAAGTTGTATTTTTTTCCCTCGATCGCTTCTGAGAACTTTTATGCTTCGACCACTTTGTTTCTCCACAAATTTTTGAACTTCTTGAAAACCTTAAAGACTTCAGATTTTTCTCGCATGAAGTATACCCAAGTCATTCTGGAGTAGTCATTAATGAATAGGATGAAATATCTGTTTTGTTCATGTGATGGTGTCCTCATTGGACCGCAGACGTCAGTATGAATAAGTTCCAAGACTGCTTTAGCTCTCCAGGAGGTTCCTGAAGGGAATGGCTTCTTGTGTTGTTTTCCTTGTAGACAGGCTTCGCAAGCTCCCTCGACAGCTTGGATTTGTGGTAAGTCTGTCATCATTTTCTTTTGATGTAGTATTTTTAGCCTTGGAAGTTGAAGTGACCGAGCCTCCTGTGCCATAGCCATGACTGGTCCTCTTGTGCTTTCATAACTGCGCGGCCCATATAGTGGAGATGTATTGGAAATCATCTATGCTCCTTCATTCTTACTTCCGCAATTTTAAGAGTTTTATCTTTGTTGTCATAGATGGTGCATGAATCTCCTCCAAAGTGTAGAGTATATCCTTTCTCCATCATTTGGCCAACACTGAACAAATTTGTTCTTAGGTTAGGGATGTACATAACTTCATTAATGATGCGCGTACCTTTTTTTGTGTTGATAGCGACTGTTCCTTTTCCTTCGACTTTCACGATGTGGTTATCCCCGGAAATAACAATCCTTCTCAAGATAGTTTGTTCTTTTACAAATACGACATGGTATGTATTTTTCTTTGTTCTGCTTCTTTCTGTCTCTCATTGTACTTTTAAAAATTTTCTTCTTTTCTATTAGAATTCTGAGATCTCATATTTAGTTTAGACTGAAAAGCATTTTCAAGAGAATTTTCTTCCCGCCTACTTCGCCTTTTTTCATATGCCTCAAGTGACCCAACTAACTCGATCACAGTTAGTGTGGTGATATCTTTTGTTTCTTCAATAGTTTTTACTATTGGGTCATACTTCTCAGTGACACTTATAAGCAATTTTTCTACGACCATTTTTTCTGGTATATCTTCCCCATAGGCTTTTAGTTGATTCACCAATTCACGTACTTTTGTATAATATTCATCAATTGTCTCAGAATCCTTCATTTTCATATTCTCAAAATCTCTTCTAAGAGTTTGGAGTTTAATGATACGTACCTTTGCACTGCCTTGATATTCCTTTTGCAAAATGCTCCATGCTTCTTTTGCCGATGTAGCAACACTAATTCTTGGAAAAATATGATCTGCCACTGCAGTTTGGATGTAGTATAAAGCCTCTGAATCCTTTGCCTTCTTATTCTCCAATTACCTTTCTCGGCCGACGACGAAGTGGAACTATCCTCCGGCAGAGTAACCCTTCTTCTACTAACTCCCATAGTTTTTGAGATTAAAGTAAGTTTTTCATTTTAATGGCCCAGTAATCATAATTTTGGCCGGAGAAAATGGGGACTGAAATTTGTTTGGCTAATGAGGACATGGTGGTTGGACAATAGAATTAGTTTTGATACGAAAGTATTTAAGATAAGAAGACACGCCCAGTATACGGTCGGACGTGGCTCTGATACCACTGTTAATATTTTAGTTTTTTGAAAAAAGGATTGATGGTTGAAGGAATATTGGTTTGAGATTTGGAGAACAAGGCTAGAATAAGAGTAGTTAGCTAAATCAACAAAAGAAGAGCAAGAGAGCTAGAACTTGTAAAATGATAGTTTGTAGTTAGTTGCAATGCTTTCTTTCTCACTATTACAAATCCTCATACTATATGCCTATTTATACTAGCTCATGAAAGCTTCTTGAAATTGGATTTGTGGTTACAATTAGATGCTTGCTCAAGAAGCTTTTGAAGTCTCTAGAATTTCCCCAAAAATTATCTAGGATTTTTTCTACAATTCTCTAGAAAATATCTAAGATATTTATTTGTAATGAACACATTAATCTTCTAATATTATGTCAAAAAAATTCATGATCTCCCACAATCAGCAGCCTTAAAGGACACTCTCCTCTTCACAAGATCATACCCTACAAGAAGTTCACCTGGGCCAAGTTGCGTAAATAGCTAAACCTTCAACTGATTTAGCAGCCAAGCACAACGAAACATTACTTGTTCTAACCAAAACGTTGTCGTGCCTCAACTTCACATCAGCCCTTTGAAGTGAACAGTGACTTGAGGAATTCGTATGTCGTTTCGCGTAAAGTAGCACAAGTCCAACACCCCTTCTGGATATTTGATTCTCTTCAACTTGATTGAACTCTTCAATGCATTTTCCACTTTGGTGTACAAATCAACAGGAAGCAGTGTCAATGTTGTTCCTGAGTCTATGATGATGTTCCCTTCTTCACTAACACCCGAATCAGACATCTCCAGCCTCTGATTCCCAACACTGATTCCCTCCAGCGTCAAACGGTAGAAAGTCTCAGGGCTCTTCACTACCATGGGGGTAGACACTACCCCTCTACCTAATACCTCGGCGTTAGCCCCAAAATTCAACTTACTCGAGTTCGACTTGTCTGATACCGACACCAAGCAGTAGGAAAATTTCCCTTGAGTTAAAAACCCTAACTGTCTAACAAGTGAGGCTTTCCCACCTCCGAGACCAACCCCATTCACCACCAGTAAAAATGCCACCATTTCTGAATCCACATCCAAATACAAAGTTAGGGACAGAAACCCTTTTCCGACCCGTCGAGGCTAATGTAAGAGTATCCGTCGAGACCGCCCTGAGTAAACGACCCATCTCCGTACCCTCAGAATATAGGCATTTTTTCCGTCTTATGCTACAGAAAGTTATCTCTGGGAAAGAAGTGCAGTTGGCAGCATTGCAAGGGATTTTTCTGTATGTGGAAGAAGTGTTAGGTTGAAAAAGTGGTAATTCTTGCTTGAAGCATTTCAGACAAGGTTGGCATTGTGTCCATGTAATGTCACTTCCTGTATCAGCAATGCCTAATGAAGGGATTGGCGGTGTCCCAATTGAGTATTTCATGAGATACTCTCCACCTGAGTTGATAATGTTGGTTTGAGGCGAGCGATCCGCCTTGAAACGTTGGAGACGGTTGAAGATCTTCGTAGGGCGTTCGCTATACGTTGTGGGGGTGTCAACAAAGGATCGTAAGATGGAGACTGAGGAGAGTCTCTGTGGATTAGATCAATGGTGAGACCAGTGGTGCTTTCTTCTGTCAATGGATCAGATTTACCCATGGACACAAGGGAAATTGTGAGTGCTATGCAAGTGATGAGTGTAGGTCTGAGGAGGATCATGATTTTTGACATGTTCTTGCAAGATCATGTAAGAAATAACAAGAATGTCTCTGGAGGATGATGTTTTCAGAATCATTGTAAGACAAACATTGTTTATATAGGAGAAATTAAAAGATATTAGAAACTTAAACTCAAATTCACTCAATATAGTTTCTTTTTCAAAATTAATAATTTGAATTTATCTATTCAAACACAATCTCAAAATTATATTGTAATTTTAGCATGAGGATGCTTATAATTGTATATTTGTAGGCAATCCCTTTAATTTGACCTAGTGAAGGTCAAGAATTACATGTTTTCAACCTTTCCTAGTGTGACATATCAAATCTAATAAAGTTATTCTAATGTAATTACAAGGTCTAGGAATTTATTTTGAAATCTAGCAAATATATATAGTTATGGACAAAATATCTCAATGATTAAATGCATGTAGGGATTTCCAAATTAGTGTGTCATGTGTGCAATACGCATGGACGCTTTCAACCAATTCATATAAATTTTTCGGTCAAAATTGTCTTCAAATTACTAATTTTAATTGTAGGACTAAATTTGTCACCTCTTATACTTACAGAACTGAAATTGTAATTTTTCAACATTTTATTTTAAAGAATATACCCAACCTTTTGATATTACTTTTTCATTCTTGCTAACTCAAATGTTTTGGTGACTTTATATATAGGCTCGCAAAATATTTTATAAAATGTTGAAAAGGGTTTGATAAACCTTTTAAAAAGTTAATTTATAATAAAATTGAAAATAAGACATTACCAAGTTATAAACTACTTCAGAATATTTGCCCATTTATTTTTAAATATTTTACAAACTCTATTAATTTTGATCGTGTTGATTATGAAACTTACCATTACAAATATCTTAGAAATTTCATAATCATATTTTATCTAGATAATTTAAAATTTTATTTTTGAATAAAACCAAATATTTTATAAATTTTAAAGTTACAGGATGAAAAATAATTATTAATTAATTTTTCACTAGATTAAGCCTTTTTTTTGCTTGAAAAAAGAAAGATAATAATGGAAATTAAGAGAGAAGACTTTGTTTAGAAAAGGAATTAAGAGAGAAAAGACTTGAAACCTATGATTTAAACCCCAACTTTGAAAATAATCTAGCCGTTAGTTGAAGATCTCCCGATGAAAGCCGCGAGGCTGTTGAGTAATTCAACCTGTACCAGTAGGGAAATTTACACTATACTCAAGAAAGCATTGTTTTCATCAGCCAACAGGAAAGATCTGCAGAAACTCCACTCTCTCCTGATCACTTTTGGTTTGCGGAAGTCTCTGATTTTCTGGGGCAAATTAATTTCCAAATACTCCCAATTTAAAGAACCCAATTCTTGTTTGTTGGTTTTTCGTGAAAATTCTCAGGCAGATAATGCATATATATGGAATACGATTATTAGAGCGATGACCCATAATGGACTTTATTCAAAAGCATTAGAATTTTACGTGGAAATGAGAAAATTAGAGGTGAAGCCTGATTGCTACACATTTCCTTCAGTTATCAACGCTTGTGGGAGTTTGGTGGATCTTGAGAGAGGGAGAGTGGTTCATGAGGATGTTATGGAATTGGGTTTTGGATATGATTTGTTTATTAATACTGCCCTAATAGATATGTATTCAAGGTGTAATAAATTGGGGCGTGCAAGAGCAGTGTTTGACGGAATGCCGTATAGAGATATTGTTTCTTGGAGTAGTTTGATGTCTGGTTACTGCCAATGGATACTTCAAGGAAGCATTGGAAATTTATTATCAACTTAGAATGGATGGTTTAGTGCCTGATTGTTTTTCATTTTCGAGTGTTTTGCTAGCTTGTGGTGGAATTGGGGAGGTTGAAGAGGGTCAGATAGGTCATGGTCTCGTGGAGAAGGTTGGAACATGTACGGATGTGACTGTAAGTAATGGGTTGCTTTCTATGTATTTTAAGTTTGATATGTTAATTAATTGCTGGAGGATTTTTAATGAGATGGTTCCCCGTGAAACTTATTTTCTAACTTTACCACTGACATTAACACCAGAACTAGTGAATAGATGTTCAAACAACCAAATCTGAGATGAAATGAAATAGCTTGATTATCTCATGAGCTACTTCATCTATAAGTGCTACTTATCAAGATTGTCCTTTGAGGTTAAAATTGCTGATGACTATCATTTGAATCGAAACCATTATTAACCGGACGAACTGAACCGTACTACTTCTGTTTTCATGCAGTTCTCCGGAGATATGGTTCACGCATGGCCTTAAATTTCTCAACCATTTTGTCTCGAGGTGGCCAGCATTCTTTGATTACTGGATCATCTGAGAAGCTTTCATCCATTCTGATAACAGTGGAAAAATCTCTGGATCTACTAATTTCAGGTCAACTATCTCTTCCAGGATGTTTATTAAATTAGCCATCCAACCAAATGCAAGATCCAAATAACCAATCGTCTCCCCTCCAAAGAATTTCTTCCCTTTTAGCAGCTCTTCTAAGAATTTCAGGTTTCCAGCTGCTGGAGCAATAGCTTCCTCTTGCTCTTTTCCTTGAGAGATGAAGACACTCCATATTGATGGCAGAACCTGGTTTCCATTTTAAGGAAGTGTAGGTGAGATTATGGATCAAATATTGATTTTTAACCTATATTACTGGTTTCATATGTCTCCTTGTTTCACAGAATGAGAGATGCAGCGTATCAGACTTCAAGTTTGTCTTCAGAACCATAAACAGCGGAATATTACTCGTAGTTTGCAAAAATCTAAGACAATATCCGATAGAACAATTCTAATCAGAACAAAAGTTTGTGGTAAAGTATTTCACATACCTTGTCATCTCCAAATTTTGCCCAAAATCGAGCCATGGCTTTCTGATATGGATCTTGGGGGAGGAGCGGATGCTGCTTCCATGTCTCATCAATGTATTCAAGAATCAGAAGGGACTCACAAATTGGTTTTCCGTTGTGCACAAGAACAGGTACCTTCTTGTGTATAGGGTTGTACTCCAGAAGCGAGGCACTCTTGTTTTGGAGATCCTCTAAGATTGTTTCATATTCTAATCCTTTGAGCTTCAGTGCATGGACCACCCTCAGAGAATATGGACTTGACCATGTCCTGAACAGCTTCAATTCTTCTGCATATTGTTTTGTCAGGGAATTTATCCCGATCAAATGATTATATTTATAGGAAGTTTGCTTTCTCTGTATCAAGAAGTATGCACTTGTCTTGGAGTTACTGAAATGAGTTCTGAGTCTTCCTTCTCTGTTTCTCTCTTTCTAATGCTTGCAGAATATTCCAAGGGCCGGCATTTATTATTCGGGTCTCAGTAATCAGCCGGCTGCTCCTGATGTTGTCAGCAGTTACGTCAGCAAGACAGGATGTGGGACTGATTGTGGCTTTGATGTGGAGTGGCTGAGGATAGCCCCACGTTCATTGCTGAAAAGTTTTCTACATAAAATAGTAAAAAATGGCCCACAAAGAAAACAAGAAACCACGGAGGAGTTTCCATCCATCATTCAATGATTTTCTAAGGGCACATTTGAATTGAACGAATCGAAATTATGAATTTTAAAATTCTTAATAACAAGTTTTTTGGATTTGTGTGGATAATTGTGAAGTATTAAAAAAATTGAAACATTTCAATTTAATTTTGAATTATATCTGTTATGTACTATTTAAAATAGCATTAGAACCCAAATAGTGATATATTTATATCTATACTAATATAAAAAGGAAGAGGCTCCATACTCACAAACGGCGGTTAGTGACACTGTCACTTTAATTTTTTTGTAAAGTAAAAAATGTCCTTTAAGTAATAAGATAACTAACTCATTCACTTTCTAAATTATACATTAACTAATAAATTAGTTTTCTTTTTGTGTCAAGTATTGATTTGTATATTTTATTTTTATTTATAATATATATTAAAATATAAAAAAATATTTATTATATACACGCAAGAACGATGTACCACAACGATTAGTTATTAAAAAAAAGTTCTGCAAACTGAATGTTCAAAAAAAGGTAATTAAAAAAGTTCAGGGAATTTTACCACAAGATAAATTTGAGTAGTCGGCAATACTTGACTCAATTGAGATGGAGTAAAATAATTAATCATATACACTAACATAAAAAAATTCTAATATAATATATTATTAATTTGATTTGAATAAATATTTTATTAATAAGCAATATTAATTTCATCTGCTATAATTAAAACTTTTATTTGAATTTTTGTTTTATCGGTCTGCGATTGAATTGAATTTTGTTGAATTTCCTCTATTCCTTGTGTGGAATCGGAGGTGGTTCTAGTGTTGTTTGGACTCGGATTGAGCGTATTAGCATTCTTCATTATCAGTTTCTTGACTGATACACGATAGTAGTGATCGGTTGCGCAAAAGCAAAATACTTATTACAGATTGATTTATGTGGTGTTTAAAGTTTGTGTCATATGCCGATTGATTTTGTAGATCACGGATTGGTCTTGTCAATGATTTCTTACACCCAGTTTCCATACCAAATTATGAAATTTGGACTTTCTCGAGTAAATTTTGATGTTCAACCTCCATACTGGAACCTTTTTTGAGATAGAGGAGAATTAAGGTGGAATATGGATTCAAAAAAGTTTACCATGAAAGTGGAAGTTGACCTTCAGTGATTTGTTTGGCTTTATTAGCTTATTAGAATGTTAGACTTTTATTTCAATTTTCTATGTAATGATGTACTTGGTTTCGGTGATATATTCTGCAATCTGTTTATATCCCATGTGGTATTCCTTTCATATGCTTGTGTCATTGTGCTTGTTTTGAATTTCTCTTTTGCAGCTGCTATTTTTTCCTTTTTCCGGCTGTTGCAGGTTTGCTAGATCACATCAAATGGAAAGGGTTAGTATTTTTCTCTTAACTGATTGCACTATAAAAACTTTTTGATTCTTATCTTTCTATAACTTTTATGTTTTGGTATTCTTGTCGATATGCAGTATGAGAGACTTCGAGGAATTGCATATGGTGGCTTCTCGGAGGTCCATATGTACAAGGACCTTAGAAATGGTCAAACTGTTGCTGTTAAGTGGATTAAGATTGGTGATAAAGATGAGGGTCTGCCACATGAAGTCTTAAGGGAAATTTCTGTGTTGAAGGAGTTGGATCATGAAAATATTGTCAGGTGATACTTTCTTATGTATTCTACCACAGATGCTAAGCCTAAGTATAAAGAAATCAGCAGTTTATGATTGAGAATTCTGATAACTGAAATAACTGTAAAATGTTTTATCGATGGTCAACCCTTTGTATCTCCTGTTGAATTTTTGTATCTATGCACCAGAACTCCATGAATTATCTGCTATACAACTTAAAATAATTGATAAAAGCAGATATTTAAGGAACACAGCGGTTTATTATTGATTTTTTTCCCTTCATTTGATTAATCCGATTATAAAATAATATTGAAAACAAGATGCACATACTCTATAAAAGTGTAAAGGTAAATTGTTGTATGCTATACATGTTAATGAGAATTCTTCATGCTCATCACTGTCAGATGGAAGATTCACACACTAAAGATGAATTAAAATTTGACATGGACTGTGATGCGCAGGTTATTGGATGTGGTGGCTAAAGAGAAAAGCATCTATCTTGTTTTTGAGTACCTTGACCTTGATCTAGGCAAGTTCATCACAGATCATTCAACGACTGGAATAGATCCGCTTGATAAAAGTGCGTAGCATCTTTCTCCTACCTGAAGCTATGATTTTGTATATGGGCATTGATATACTTAAATAATGATGCAAAATTATTGAAATCTAGACAAGTAATATAGCTCTTTTTTGAGTAAGCTTTAGGTCCCAATGAAATTCCTGAGTTGACCATGAGAAATTTACTGGATGACAAAGCTTTATAGTCCGTAAGTGAGTTTGGATTTGCTTGTCTAGTAATGCCAATGTCGTGTACTGCTCCATTTAGGTATACTCTCAGTAATATATCCATTAGAATATTATGTTCCACTTGTAGTTGTTTGCATATATATGTAAACGATAATGCTTTCATGATCAACTTTTTGAATCTAGTGGTTTTAGTATTGGTCTTACCATGAAAGAAAAACTTCTTCTTTCAAACATTTTATAAAACTTTGGCTCTAATTTAAATTTCTTTATTGATCGAACTTTTAAAGAATGCCATCATCTTCCTAGTTATTGGATATAGAGGACTCACTGACCCCTTTTCACTGTTCATATTTCCTTTTGTACCTTGTCAGCCTGCATTTTAGACATAGTGTACGTTGATCACCTGCTTTTATGATAGCACAACACGTGAATTTTCTCATTGTCTTCTTGCAGGGCTTTCTTTTCCAGATTCTTAAAGGTGTATCCTATTGTCACTCTCAAAAGGTTCTGCATCGAGATTTGAAACCTCATAATTTGCTGGTAGATGTTCGAAGCAAAACAATAAAGCTAGCTGATTTTGGCTTAGCTAGACATTTGACGTTCCTCTACCAGAGTATACTACTGGAGTATGTTCATAGAATCATCACCACCTGTCTTTCATTTTCAACATTCTGATTATGAATAAGTTATCTCATTCAACATTCTGATTATGGATAATGTTTGAGATCATTTAGACTTGACTTCCAAGGAAGTTCCCTCATGGAATGATTCGCCTTGGGGGAGAAAAGAAGATAGTGACATAAATCACTATTTTTCATATCCTAGAAGCATAAGCATGTTATTCAGTAAGCCCCCGCCCCCCCCCCGCCCCGCCCCCACACCCCCGAGCAAGCATGAACTTGTAATGCATTGGATTTCTAAAACTTCATCTATACACTTAAGCAATATGGTAGCAATAACTGCTTCGGAAGGTGAACTTTATTTAAGTTGATAAAATTTATTGATATTTTATTGTCTTCTCAGGGAAAGTAAATGAAAATAAGTTAGTGCTCTGCTCTCTAAGGTCTTAACAGCATGGGAACCTTCTTTACCAAAGAATTACTTAAACTTCAGACTTATAAATGTGACTTGCACTTAATTAACATAACTATATCATTTTGCTAGAAACTAAGATCTTATGTGAAAAAGCCTGATATACCATTTGCATCTCCTGGCGTGCAGATAGCAACTCTTGGATATAAAGCACCTGAAGTCCTGCTTGGCATGCGGTACTCTAGTGCAGTTGATATATGGTCTGTGGGTTGTATATTTGCTAAGATGGTGACAAGGCATGGTCTGTTTTCTGGGATGTCTGGTCCTGTTCTGATGTCTGACATACTCAGGTTAAAATTTAGTTGAGTGAATTTTACCACTTGTCTTAAAAGTGTTTGCTGATTTGGACCATTTTTCTGAAGCATTTTTCCTGTGCCAATGAGAGAGACTGGCCAGGGATAACACATTTTACCAAACTTATGGAAATGGAAACAGTAAGAGCAAGTCGATACAAATCACAGTATTCTTACGATTCTAATTTAATCACATGGTTTGAGATGTGATAAACTTTAGAACTTGTTGTACTCTTCTCTTTTCCTCTACGTACTAAATGCACTTACCTTTCCTTCTTGCTGCAAACAGTACCCCTCCGAACCCAAGATGACCCTTGCAGATCTTGTTCCAGGCCTGGATGAAGAAGGATTTGACCTTCTCTCTGTAAGTTTGAGCATTTTCTTTTCTTGTTGAAACTTGCAATTTCAAACTCTGCTGTGGAGTAGTAAGAAGTACATAATAGTTTGAAATTTTTTATGTACCCCAGTAATCACACCAGAGATCAACGTTTCCTTCCGTTCAAACTTACTCATGAATGAAATTCACCCCTATATCAATAAGCGTTCCAATTCTAGCACTGTGAATTGGTGTTGATAGATATCATGCTTGGACCTTATTTTGATACAACTATCTGCTCTTTTGCAGAGAATGCTGTGCATGGATCCAAAAGAAGAATTACTGCTTATGATGCGCTGAAGCATCCATACTTCAAAGACCTCCAAGGGAATTGTTGATCCGATTTTGGTGCGCGGACTGAGGTTTCTTCCTGTGTATAGGTATAGTAAGTGTGGATCCATCAATCATACTGTGAAAAATCTCATCTTCCAGATGAAATAGAATTGAGTTGTGGATCCTTTCTTAACCTCAACACTGAATAATCAAAGTGCATTCTGAAATTTCTTCACCTTAGCTTGCATTGCAATATTAATGATGAATCTGCCAGAATATAGAAAGCCTTGTGATCGTTGCTTCTTTAATCAACTTAAGCTCTCACAAAAAATTATAGAAAAGTTATGTAGAGCGACAACTTAGATATGAACTTACTGTATAAAGAATCTGATCTAAATTCAATGTAAATGATGTATAAATGAAATTAGTAAAAGAAAGAGAAGTATATATATACTTTAATGGGGCAAAATATTTTTTTAGTCCCATAAAATAAAGTCAGAATTTTTTTTGATACCATAACTAACTATGATATGTGACGCTTTTAGTTTCATAAAACTCAAACTAACGTATTTTTAGTCCCTAAAAAAGTGATTTTGGGCTACTTTTAGTCCCAAAATTACAAAATATTTTTAGTATCAAACAACGTTTTTTTAGTCTCAAACTACAACACACATGACTTTTTAAAACTAAAAATACGTGATTATGAGTTTTATTGGACTAAAAGCGACGATTGTCATAATTGTGTTATCAAAAACAAATTCTGCCTCGTTTTATGGGACTAAAAAAATATTTTGCCCAGCTTTAATGAAACCTTGCTTAAGTTGCTATTAATGAAACGTTAGATATTGTCTAATCTTTCGGTAGAATAATGTTTGTTGTGTTCAAAAGTACTACTTTAATCCTTTTATTTTTGAGATGATACTAAAATATTGATTACAATTCTCCATATATATACTACATTATTAATGTTAATGTGTGCAAAGTAAGTATACCTGTACGCATTATGCGTATAAACTATAAATCAATCCTATCTATATATATCAAAAACAGAAACGAGAAATTGTATTTTTTTTCTTTTTTCCCTTGTCGCATAATCTCTTTTTTTTTTTTTACATTAATTTCTTTAACTTATTATTTTAATTTTATAAAATTTACAAGTTACTGTATATATGATTATTTTTTGATTAAAATTTCTGTCAAATAACATCAAATGGAGCGCACGCGTAACATTTAAGGACAATTTAATCTTTTAAAATATCATATATTCACTACATGTAATATTTTTTCGGTGGAATGTATAATAAAAAAATCATCATACATGGTAACTTATAAATTTCATAAATTAAAAATGATAAAATAACAAAAAAAGAATAACAAAATATAAAACAAACATAATTCAAATAACAAAATATGTTAATATTGTAATAATAATTCAATGAATTCGTACTTTATTTTACACACGCATGAACTGTGTCGCGAGGTATATCTAAGGCTGACTCATTGCCTAGATTAATTAATTTCTTCACTAGATTAAGCCTTTTTTTTGCTTGGAAAAAACAAAGATAATAATGGAAATTAAGAGAGAAAAGGCTTGAAACCTTTAAATATGGTAAACTATTTAAACCCCAACTTTCAAAATAATCAAGCCGTTAGTTGAAGATCTCCCAGATGAAAGCCGCGAGGCTGTTGAGTAATTCAACCTGTACCAGCGAAATTTACACTACAATCAAGAAAGCATTGTTTTCATCAGCCAACAGGAAAGATCTGCAGAAACTCCACTCTCTCCTGATCACTTTTGGTTTGCGGAAGTCTTTGATTTTATCGGGCAATTAATTTCCAAATACTCCCAATTTAAAGATCCCAATTCTTGTTTGTTGGTTTTTCGTGAAAATTCTCAGGCAGATAATGCATATATATGGAATACGATTATTAGAGCGATGACCCATAATGGACTTTATTCAAAAGCATTAGAATTTTACGTGGAAATGAGAAAATTAGAGGTGAAGCCTGATAGCTACACATTTCCTTCAGTTATCAATGCTTGTGGGAGTTTGATGGATCTTGAGAGAGGAAGAGTGTTTCATGAGGATGTTATGGAATTGGGTTTTGGATCTGATTTGTTTATTAATAATGCCCTGATAGATATGTATTCAAGGTGTAATGAATTGGGGCGTGCTCGAGAAGTGTTTGACGGAATGCCGCGTAGAGATATTGTTTCTTGGAATAGTTTGATGTCTGGTTATACTTCCAATGGATATTTCAGGGAAGCATTGGAAATTTATTATCAACTGAGAATGGATGGTTTAGTGCCTGATTGTTTTTCATTTTCGAGTGTTTTACTAGCTTGTGGTGGAATTGGGGAGGTTGAAGAGGTCAGATAGTTCATGGTCTCGTGGAGAAGGTTGGAACATGTGCGGATGTGACTGTAAGTAATGGGTTGCTTTCTATGTATTTTAAGTTTGATATGGTAATTAATTGCTGGAGGATTTTTAATGAGATGGTTCGTAGAGATTGCGTTACTTGGAATACTATAATCTGTGGATATTGCGAATCAAGTTTCTATGAAGAGTCAATTCGGTTATTTTTGGAGATGGTGGGTAATTTTGAACCTGATATTTTGACAATCACTACGGTTCTCCTTGCTTGTACATATGTTAGGAACTTGAAATTGGGAAGATATGTCCATGAGTACATGGTCAGTAATGGATATGAATGTGACACCGTCGCTAGTAATATTATCATTAACATGTATGCAAAATGTGGTGATTTGTTACATGCAAGTGAAGTGTTTGAAACATGGGAAGCCAGGATTTGGTGTCTTGAACTCACTTCTTAATGGTTACATTGAAAGTAGGTTATATCAGGAAGCAATAGAGCTCTTTAGGAGGATGAAGAAACATATTCAACCTGATTTTGTAACTTATGTGACACTTATTTCTATTTGTACAGAACTAACAAGCATAAATTTCACAGAGGAACTCCACTGTGATATAATAAAACAAGGATTTGATTCCACTCAAATTGTGGGCAATGCTCTTGTGGATGCATATGCCAAATGTGGCAAAATGGACGATTCACTGAAACAATTTGAGAACATGAAAGTTCGAGATATAGTTACATGGAACTCAATAATTGCTTCTTGTGGTCTTTCTGAAAACACTAATCTTGGTTTCAGAATGCTCAGCAGGATGAGAGTGGAGGGTGTAATGCCAGATATACCTACCTTTTTGAGTGCACTGCCCTTGTGTTCTTATCTCATTGCAAAACGACAAGGAAAGGAGATGCATGGCTGCATTTTTAGATTGGGTTTTGAGGGCAATACTCCGATTGGGAATGCTTTGATTGAAATGTACTCCAGTTCTGGCAATTTAAGGAATTCAGTACTGGTTTTTGAGCAAATGAAAACAAAAGATTTAGTTTCATGGACAGCAATTATTTCTGCATACGGAATGTATGGTGAAGGTTGGAAAGCTCTTGAAGCTTTTGAGCATATGAAGGAAGCTGGTATTCTTCCAGATCACATTATATTTGTTTCTGTCATATACGCATGTAGCCATTCTGGTCTAGTACAAGAAGGGAGGGCTTGCTTTGAACAAATGAAGAAGACTACAATATTGAGCCTAGACTTGAACATTATGCTTGTGTAGTTGATCTTCTGTCACGCTCTGGCCTTTTAGCTGAAGCAGAGGAGTTCATTATTTCCATGCCATTGAAGCCTGATGCAAGCATATGGGGAGTGCTACTTAGTGCTTGCCGAGCCAGTGGAGACATGAAGATCGCAGAACGTGTGTCAGAACACGTTCTTCAATTGAATCCAAATGATCCTGGGTATCATGTTTTGGCCTCAAATATGTATGCTGCCTTGGGAAAGTGGGATAAAGTGAGAGAGATAAGAACTTCTTTAAAAGCTAAAGGACTCAAAAAAGACCTGGATGTAGTTGGCTTGAGATTGAAAATAAGGTATACTATTTTGGAGCTGGTGATCGATTCTTTAAACAACACAAAGAAGTCGTTGAATTATTGGATGTCCTCTCTAGTTTGATGGCTAAGGAAGGATATGCTGCTGATGTCAAATTTGTGTTGCATGATGTTGAGGAGGATGAGAAGTTGGGCATGCTTTGTGGGCATAGTGAAAGACTTGCCATAGCATTTGTTTAATACATACGAAACCAGGTGCTCAATTACTGGTTATGAAGAACCTTCGGGTTTGTGGGATTGCCACACTGTCACAAAGTATATATCAAAAATCATGCATCGGGAAATATTAGTAAGAGATGCCAATCGCTTTCATCTATTCAAAGATGGAACCTGTAGCTGTAGGGATCATTGGTGATAACATCCTTGCCACATATGAGTTTTTGACTGGAGAAGTCTTTTGTAGCTGAAATCTGAATATTTACTTGGTTGGCATGGATCCCTGAAATGATCCCTACTAATCAAATGAAATGATGAGGACGGAGAGATGATGCCAGAAGGTCAGATTCTTTGTTGGCGGATATTTGTTTCCGCTGCACATGTTATTAGTGAATTGGTTTTAATTGATTTGAGGAGCAATTGGCAAGGTTCAATCACCAAGATGCTTTTGAGAATCTCCAGATGTATGTGGCATAGCAATCAGACGGCGTAAGTTAGACCATTCTCACTCCATTACACTCGTCAACACTATAATAATCTTGGTCTCAGTATATGGAGCAGATCACCTAAATTTGCTATCTTTGACACTGCAGGTGAATGGTACCGACCACGCAGAAGTTCTTAAGTTCAAGTCTTAGAGCCGCACATGTATAATGATTCCCTGTTCTTCACCCTAGAAAGGAATTTGTCCTGGCTGTGAGAGGTCATCATACTGAAGGTATTAAACATAAATTTTCCTCACCTTTAATATCATAGTTAGTCCCTGTTCTGTGTATTATATAAACAAATTTAAAAGTTACATGGTTAGATTCAAAACTTTTTTGCCTTTTATGGTTGTGGTAGGTGTGGTTAAAAATATAAAAGACATACCATGAGAAACCTGTAGTAACTCACAAATTCACTTAGATAATCATGTTTCGCCATGAAACTTATTCTTCCAACTTCGCCACTGACAACACCAGAACTAGTGAATAGATGTTCAAACAACCAAATCTGAGATTAATTGAAATAGCTTGACCATCTCATGAGCAGTCTATAAGTGCTACTTATCAAGATTGTCCTTTGAGGTTTAAAATTGCAGGTGAGCTATCATTTGAATTGAAACCATTATTAACTGGACAAACTGAACTGCATGACTTCTGTTTCATGCAGTTCTTTGAGATATGGTTCACGCATGGCCTTAAATTTCTCAACCATTTTGTTTCGAGGTGGCCAGCATTCTTTGATTACTGGATCATCTGAGAAGCTATTCATCCATTCTGATAACAGTGGAAAAATCTTCCGATCTACTAATTTCAGGTCAACTATCTCTTCCAGGATGCTGATTAAATTTGCCATCCAACCAAATGCAAGATCCAAATAACCAATTGTCTCCCCTCCAAAGAATTTCTTCCCTTTTAGCAGCTCTTCTAAGAATTTCAGGTTTCCGGCTGCTAGAGCAATAGCTTCCTCTTGCTCTTGTCCTTGAGAGATGAAGACACTCCATATTGATGGCAGAACCTGGTTTCCATTTTAAGGAAGAGTAGGTGAGATTATGGATCAAAAATTGATTTTTAACCTATATTACTGGTTTCATATGTTCCCTTGTTTCACAGAATGAGAGATGCAGCGTATCAGACTTCAAGTTTGTCTTCAGAACCATAAACAGCGGAATATTACTCGTAGTTTGCAAAAATCTAAGACAATATCCGATAGAACAATTCTAATCAGAACAAAGTTTGTGGTAAAGTATTTCACATACCTTGTCATCTCCAAATTTTGCCCAAAATCGAGCCATGGCTTTCAGATATGGATCTTGGGGGAGGAGCGGATGCTGCTTCCATGTCTCATCAATGTATTCAAGAATCAGAAGGGACTCACAAATTGGTTTTCCGTTGTGCACAAGAACAGGTACCTTCTTGTGTGTAGGGTTGTACTCCAGAAGCGAGGCACTCTTGTTTTGGAGATCCTCTAAGATTGTTTCATATTCTAATCCTTTGATCTTCAGTGCATTGACCACCCTCAGAGAATATCGACTTGACCATGTCCTGAACAGCTTCAATTCTTCTGCCATATTGTTTTGTTTTGGCAGGGAATTTATCCCGATCAAATGATTATATTTATAGGAAGTTTGCTTTCTCTGTATCAAGAAGTATGCACTTGTCGTGGGGTACTGAAATGAGTTTTGAATATTCCAAGGTTGTGTTCCTGATGTTGTAAGCAGTTAAGTCAGCAAGACAGGATGTGGACTGATTGTGGCTTTGATGTGGAGTGGACTGAAAAGTTTTCTACATAAAATTCATCATTCAATATTTTTCGTATTCTGAGATATTCTAAGGGCATATTTGAATTCAAATAATCGGAATTATGAATTTAAAATCCTTCGTAACAAGTTCTTTGGATTTGTATCGATAATTTTGAAGTTTTTAAAATTTGAAACATTTTAATCTAATTTTATATTATATCTGTTACATATTTTTTATAATAGCATTAGAACCCAAATAATGATATATTACTCTAAAAAGTGAAAAAGGTAATTATGATCTCTAAGTCCACCTTCCCTCGTGATTGACGAATTGTGTTTGAGACAAATTAAATTTGATCGAATTAAAATAATACTCATCGCGTGAATTTATTCTAACCCCTTAATAATTAAAAAAGTTCAGTGAATTTCACCACAAGATAAATTTTGAGCAGTCGGCAATACTTGACCCAATTGAGATGGAGTAAAATAATTAATCATGTACACTAAAATAAAAAATTTCTAATATAATATATTACACTACTTAATATATTTAAAAATATATATATATATTTATATTTATGAAATTCAAACTCGAAATTTAATTTGAATAAATATTTTATTAATAAGCAATATTAATTTCATCTGCTATAAAAACAAAAATTAACAGGGAAAAACTGCTGCTTCGACGCGTCCATCTGCTATTGGTCGTCCTCTCCAGAAGTTTGTTGAGCGTAACAGATTCCCGCTCACGGTTAATCGTCCCTTTTAAGCTGAAATTCCCTCCATTTTGGTTTCACATACTTTTCATTCTGCAGTTGCCTGACTTACATTTTCCCCAAGCGTTTTATGTATGTACTTCTTGTATTTCTCTTGCGCTTCATCTCCAAGTTCTGCAGATTGAATTGAATTTTGTTGAATTTCCTCTATTCCTTGTGTGGAATCAGAGGTGGTTCTTCATTATCAGTTTATTGACCGATACGTAATAGTTAGTACAGATTGATTTATGTGGTGTTTAAAGTTTGTGTCACGTGTCGATTGATTTTGTAGATCACGGATTGGTCTTTTAATGCTTTCTTACACCCAGTTTCATAGCCAAATTGTGAAATTTGGACTTTCTCGAGTAAATTTTGATGTTCAACCTCAGTACTGGACCTTCTTTTTTAGAAAGAGGAGAATTTAAGGTGGATATGGATTCAAAAGTTTACCGTGAAAGTGGAAGTTGATCTTCAGTGGTTTGTTTGGCTTTATTAGTTTTTTTAGAATGTTAGACTTTTATTTCAATTGTCTATGTAACGATGTACTTGGTTTCGGTGATATATTCTGCAATCTGTTTGTATCCCATGTGGTTTTCCTTTCATATGCTTATGTCATTGTGCTTGTTTTGAATTTCTCTTTTTATCAGCTGCTATATTTTTCCTTTTTCCGGCTGTTGCAGGTTTGCTAGATCACATCAAATGGAAAGGGTTAGTATTTTTCTCTTAACTGATTGCACTATAAAAACTTTTGATCCTTATCTATCTATAACTTTTATGTTTTGGTATTCTTGTCGATATGCAGTATGAGAAGGTTCAAAGAATTGGACATGGTGGCTTCGGGGAGGTCTATATGTACAAAGACCGTAGAAATGGTGAAACTGTTGCTGTTAAGTGGATCAAGTTTGGTGATAAAGGAAAGGGTCTGCCACATGAAGTCTTAAGGGAAATTTCTGTGTTGAAGGAGTTGGATCATGAAAATATTGTCAGGTGATATTTTCTTATGTATTCTACCACAGATGCTAGGCCTAAGTACGCAGAAATTAGCAGTTTATGATTGAGAATTCTGATAACTGAAATAACTGTAAAATGTTTTATCGATGGTGTCAACCCTTTGTATCTCCTGTTGAATTCTTGTATCTATGCACCAGAACTCCAGGGGTTTATTATTGATTTTTTTCCCCCTTCATTTGATAAATCTGATTATAAAATAATATTGAAAACAAGATGCACATACTCTATAAAAGTGTAAAGGTCAATTGTTGTGTGCTATACATGTTAATTAGAATTCTTCCTACTCACCACACTGTTAGATGGAAGATTCACACACTATAGATGAATTAAAATTTGGTATGGACTGTGATGAGCAGGTTATTGGATGTGGTGGCTAAAGAGAAAAAGCATCTTTCTTGTTTTTGAGTACCTTGACCTTGATCTAGGCAAGTTCATCGCAGATCATTCAACAACTGGAATGGATCCACTTGTGATAAAAGTGCGTAACGTCTTTCTGCTACCTGAAGCTATGATTTCATATACAGGCATTCATATGCTTAAATAATGATGTAAAATTATTGAAAACTATACAAATAATATAGAGCTTTTTCAGTAATATGAGAAATTTACTGGATGCACAAAGCTTTACAGTCTGTAAGTGAATTTGGATTTGCTTGTCTAGTAATGCCAATATCGTGTACTGCTTCATTTAGGTATACTCTCAGTAATATATCCATTAGAAATTATGTTACACTTGTAGTTTTTGCATATGTATGTAAACGATAATGCTTTCATGATCAACTTTTTGAATCTAGTGATTTTTGTATTGGTCTTACCATGGAAGAAAAACTTCTTCCTTCAAACATTATATATAAACTTTGGCTCTAATTTAAATTTCTTTGTTGACCGAACTCTTAAAGAAAGGACAAAATATTGTTTGATTTTCATCATCTGCCTAGTTATTGGAAATGGACTCACTCACCCAATTTCACTGTTCATATTTCCTTTTGTACCTTCAGCCTGCATTTTAGACCTAGTGTAGGTTGATCACCTGCTTTTATGATAGCACCACACGTGAATTTTCTCATTGTCTTCTTGCAGGGCTTTCTTTTCCAGATTCTTAAAGGTGTATCCTATTGCCACTCTCAAAAGGTTCTGCATCGAGATTTGAAACCTCATAATTTGCTCGTAAATCTTCAAAGCAAAACAGTAAAACTCGCTGATTTTGGCTTAGCCAGGACATTTGACGTTCCTCTTCCAGAGTATACTACTGGAGTATGTTCATAGAATCATCACCTGTCTTCCATTTTCAACATTCTGATTATGAATAAGTTATCTCATTCAACATTCTGATTATGGATAATGTTTGAGATCAACTAGACTCGACTTCCAAGGAAGTTTCCTCATGGAATGATTCGCCTTGGGAGAGAAAAGATGATAGTGACATAAATCGCTGTTTTTTATATTCTAGAAGCATAAGCATGTTATTCAGTAACCCCCACCCCCTGAGCGAGCATGAACTTGTAATGCATTGGATATCTAAAACTTCATCTATACATGTAAGCATATGGTAGCAATAACTGCTTCAGAAGGTGAACTTTAGTAAAGTTGATAAAACTTATTGATATTTTACTTTGTCTTCTCAGGGAAAGTAAATGAAAATAAGTTAGTGCTCTACTCTCTAAGGTCTTGACAGCGTGGGAACCTTCTTTACAAAAGAATTACTTAAACTTCAGACTTGTTAAATGTGACTTACACTTAATTAACATATCTATATCATTTTACTAGAAACTAAGATCTTATGTGAATAGCCTGATATACCATTTGCATCTCCTGGCCTGCAGATAGCAACTCTTGGATATAAAGCACCTGAAGTCCTGCTTGGCATGCGGTACTCTAGTGCAGTTGATATATGGTCTGTGGGTTGTATTTGCTAAGATGGTGACAGGGCGTGGTCTGTTTTCTGGGATATCTAGTCCTATTCTGATGTCTCAGATGCTCAGGTTAAAATTTAGTTGAGTGAATTTTTACCACTTGTCTTCATAGTATTTGCTGATTTGGACTGTTTTTCTGAAGCATTTTTCATCTGCCAAGTGAGATAGACTGGCCAGGGTAACATCAGCTTTACCCAAACTTATGGAAATGGAAACAGTAAGAGCAAGTTGATACAAATCACAGTATTCTTGAGATTCTAATTTAATCACATGGTATGAGATGTGATAACTTTAGAACTTATAGTACTCTTTTCTTTTCCTCTATGTACTATATGCACCTACCTTTCCTTCCTGCTGCAAACAGTACCCCTCCGAACCCAGGCTGGCCCTTGCAGATCTTGTTCCAGGCCTCGACAGTGAAGGATTTGACCTTCTCTCTGTAAGTTTAAGCATTTTCTTTTCTTGTTGAAACTTGCAATTTCAAACTCTGCTGTGGAGTAGTAAGAAGTACATAATAGTTTGAAATCTTTTATGGTACCCTAGTTATCACACCAGAGATCAATGTTTCCTTCCGTTCAATCTTACTCATGATTGAAATTCACCCCTATATCAACAAGTGTTCCAATTCTAGCACTGTGAATTGGTGTTGATAGATATCATGCTTGGACCTTACTTTGATACAAGTATCTGCTCTTTTGCAGAGAATGCTGTGCATGGATCCCAAAAGAAGAATTACTGCTTATGATGCGCTGAAGCATCTATACTTCAAAGACCTCCAAGGGATCGTTAATCCGGTTATGGTTGGTGGGCTGAGGTTTCTTCCCGTGTATTGGTATAGTAAGTGCATCCATCAATCATACTGTGAAAAATCTCATCTTCCAGATGAAATAGAATTGAGTTGTGGATCCTTTCTCAACCTCAACACTGAATAACCAGGGGACGGTTTTTACAAGTAGCTCTGAGTGTAACTACATTTTACTTGCCCTGGAAATACATACATTGAACTTGAAATGTAGTATTTGCAAGTTGTTGATCAATTGCATTCTGAAAATTCTTAATTAGCTTGCATTGCAATATTAACATGATGAATCTGCGAAAATATAGAAAGCCTTGTGATCGCTGCTGCCTGCTTTTTTAATTAACTTAAGCTCTCATTGAAAAAAGTTATGTGGAGCGACAACTTAAATATGAACTTATTGTATAAAAAAATCTGATCTGGATATTCAACGTAAATGAAACCTTGCTTTGCTATGACTACAACGTTAGGTTGTCTAATCTTTCGGGTGGAATAATGTTTGTATGTTCACAAATACTACTTCAATCCTTTTATTTTTCAGATGTTACGAAAATATTGATTACATTAATTTTCCATATATCTATACCTTATTATTATTATAATTTGGTAAAAGACGACCATATCCTTATTTTTGTTGTTTCATAAATATAAAGTTGTAAAGTGAATCTTGTGTATAATATGTGTATATTTGATATGATTTTGTAATTTTTAAATTACTTTTTTTTTTAAGTTGTTAGTGTTAAAATTTTGTCCCAATACCAAGTTCATATATCTATACCTTATCTATCTATCTATACTTTATTATTAAGCGAGAGCACCATTTTAGAGTCTCATTTTTTTGGTCTGTTAATTCATAGTGTTTTTAATATTTAATTTAATTTATTTATTTTATTTATTTGTTAACTTCCAAACCCCCCACTCTTCCTCAAACCACTCTTCTAAACTTTTTTCAACTTCCATTAACTCTTTATAACTTCTTTTTTAATTTTTTAATATTTTAAATTCCTTCATTTAACATACTTTTTTAAAAATATAAATTATCTTTTTTATTTAATTATGCACACTGCCACACACACTAGTACTACATTATTAATGTTAATGTGTGTAAAGTAAGTACATTTTTTTCTTTTTTCCCTTCTCCCATAATCTCACTCTTATGTCTGTTTTGTAGGTTTTTCTCCATTCCTTGCATCGATGGAATGCATGTATAACATAAAAAATCACACTTATTGTATTTAATTTATAATGTATATTTATATAATTATTAGAGTATAGTACATTTTCTCATTAGAATTATGTCAGTTTTTTTTACATTAATTTTTTTATTCTACTTACTATCTCAAGTTTACAAAATTTGCAAGTTATCGTATATATGATCATTTCTCGGTTAAATTTTCTATCGAAAATCATCACAATGGAGTGCACACATAATATTTATGTGCAACTTGATGATTTAAATATCATATATGCAATGTGATGTGCATAAAAATAAGCTGGTTCAAGCGACCTAAAAAGAATAAAAAAACGGAAGGCTTAGGACATCCCACGCCTATAATGCTCTCATGAAACTAAGAATGACCTAACCCATAGTCTAACGAGGTAGGCCCAAACAGCCTAAGTAGTTCAGGAAGAAGAGACAAGGATCAGAATATTCCCCGACTAGGACCATGGTTAAAGCCTAATAAAATATTCACTCCAAAAGGCTCACGCATGTGGCAACCTACACTCCATCGTGGCATCCAATTGGCCTAGGTGTTAGCAGCCACTTCGAACCATGTCAGCTTAAGGAGTCCTGCATGAACAAGGAGGGATTCCCTAGCGGCTAGGATTCCTCGTAGGCAAGGGGTCTCCCAAAGTAAAAAAGACTCCTACTAAAGCATTCCAAACTACAGATAATGATGATTTATTTTAATAATCCCAAGTAACTTCCGTAAGATTCTTGGTAGTGGGATAAACCCCTACGGGGGAACTCCATCTATAAATACAGGTTTGGTCCCTCCATGATGGGATGTCCTTCGCACTCTCTAAGTACTCTACAAACACATTCACGTGTTTTTGTACTTTCTCATCCATTTTATTTACCATATCTCAAATTTTTAATCACATATATTTGTTTACTTTTTGGCTTTATTCTATCTTAAATCCAATATTAATTTGAACGTCAAAGTCTAATATAGTTTTTGCAAGTTCTCTCCTATAGAGTTCGCATACGCTTCGGTTCAAACTTTAAGCAATAGTCTATATTTATTGAACCCGTATTATTTTTGCACGCATCACATAACATGTAATATTTTTTCGATCATACACGATAATTTGTAAATTTCATAAAATGAAGGTGATAAATTAGCACAAAAAATATATAAAAACAAACGTAATTCAAATAACAAAATATATTATACCCTAATAATAATTAAATGAATTCGCACTTTATTTTACACATGCATGAACTGTGTCACGAGGTAATATATAAGGCTGATTCATTGCCAAAATCGGGGGAAGAATCGATCCACGCGACGGTCTCTAATTGGTATTGAGAAGTTTGTTGAGATTCTGGCCCTCGAAAGCGGGAGTCCTCAACATCATATCGTAAAATTCCGCTTTTGCAATCCCCTCCCAGGCTTGCATTGTCTGCAGAGAACGTAAGTTGTGCATCAATTTATGTAATCCAGTCCCGGACCCTTGTCTTATCATGCATGAGTTTGGCGATTTGGATATTGAACAATTCCTGGAGCTTCTGCAAATTGATGCTTTGATCACTGACGTCCTGTTATTTCCATTTTGTACTTTTTTGGATTCTGTCTGTTATATAGTCTGGGAATGATTAGAATTTCGTGAATTTGTGGAGATCAAAGCTGATTCTTGTGTTGTTTGGGACACAGGTTGATCTTTACTAGCCTTGTTCAGTCTCAGTTTTATCACGGATATGTGAAGATCGCATTCATTTGGTTACTTATCGTTGCTTTTAGCTTTTCTTTGGATTTTAAGGGTTTTTGTGGCTTTCAACTGAATGTGATTGTGAAAATCAGGTTTTTCCTGCTCCTGATTGGGATAAATCAAATGTTTTTTTCGTGGTGTATTATATAGGTTGCTATTCTTGGTGCTTTGCGACACTGCAAACTTTTATTCGTCGAATTTGGTGAGTGAATTTGGATACTTACTAACCGCTGAATATGAATTTAAACTTCAACGATTATACTGCAAGTGGAATTTGATATTCAGTGGCTTCTTTGCTAAATCAGCTTTCACAAGCTCTTATGCCACTCTTTTTTCTTTTGTACTTTTTCTAAATGATATCTTTTGGGATATTTTCTCCCATTACTGTAATATTTGAAATTTTTCTTTTTCATTTGCTTATGTGAAAGGCCTGTTTTGAGGTTCAATTTTGCAGCAGCTGTATTTTTCTTTGCTGCTTTGGTGGACTTTCTTAATCTCATCTGATGGAAAAGGTCAGTTTTTTTCTTTTAACTGCTCGCATTTTGAAGCTTTTGGTTCCATACACTTTTTTAACTTGTAAGGTTTACTAACTCTGGCTGATCTTCAGTGTGAGATGCTTCAAGGAATTGGACAATGTGGCATTGGAGAGGACCATATGTACAAGGGTCTCAAGAAAAATGAAATTGTTGCTATTAAGTGGATTCCTTTTGATGTTAAAGATGAAGGCCTGCCATCCATAGTCTTAAGGGAAATTTCTATGTTGAAGGAGTTGGATCACGCCAATGTAGTCAGGTGATAATTTTGTGTATTGAATCATAGGTGATTGGCACAAGTGTTGAGGAATATAGCAGTTTAAATTCCATTCTTCTATCTATAGGTGTCCTTTTTTTTCTGAACAAAAGATGATGACTTCTAACAATTTGAATGTATTTAAATATGGAAGTTAGGTTTTATTTTGTAAGACATAAATTGAAAAATGAGAAGCTGGAAAAGGTCATTGCCCCTTGACGTAACTCGAGATTATGCCATCTCCAATCCAGAATCTGTGTTCCACCTGGAAGTTTGAAAAGTAAAGTAGTTGTAAAATGACTTATTGATGGTGCTGTCACTTTGTACCTTTTGGTAATTCTTGTATGTTATGTGTCAGTTACCACTTTAACTTAACTCCAAGATGTTTTCTGTTGTTATACAAGTTAAGATGATTGAAAGCAGGACAACAGAGATTTAAGAAGCATTGGATTTATCGTTGATCTTAAATAATATGACTACTTTGATTGTAAAATACATTCAAAACATTCTGCGAACTGTTGAGATATGTAAGTTTGAGTTGAGGGAAAGGATTTTCTTTTTTATTTTATTTTTGATAAGGAGATTTAGAGATTGAAACTAGAAAATCATAAGCAAGCAAAAGTTCAACCTTTCCCTTGTTGGGCCACTCATGCTTTACTGTTATTAATTTCGTGCATGGGGCTGTTGGAAAAGTCAATTGCGAGCGGCAAGATGGTGAATACTGAATAGCTGCAAGTTTATAATCTTAGTGCAACTAATAGCTGTAATATAAATGTCTTACCAGTTGGCGATGCAGTTGAACAAATTGGGCTTAGTTGCAGAATCCATATTAATCCACGCCAATCTGAAATATCCATATACTTACTACAGCAGTTGAATGGAAGATTCACACATCAACGATAATTCAGTTTGATGTGGGTTTTATTAAGCAGGTTACGATGTGGTGGATGAAGAAGATGGCTTCTTTCTTGTATTTGGGCATCTGAAACTTGACCTCGCCACATTCATTGATAGTCATTCGAAGACTGAAGTGGATCCCCATCTGATAAAAGTGGGTGATATCTTTTGCTATTTAGAAGTTACATAATAATACGAAACTGTTGGAACTTTAGAATTGCATAAAGTCTAGTGCTTCTCAGTAAATTACAGTTTCTCTACACTCTCCATGAAATGCATGATTTGACCATCAGATGTATAGTAGATAAATAATGCATAGTACTCTGTAAATGAGTTTTCATTTGTCTGTCCAGCAGCACCAAGATCTTGTACTACCCTTGTTCATCTGCCTTTGGTAATAAGATACGGGAAAAATGCAAGCAACCTCCTATAATATTATAAATGAGCAAATTACATCCCTATGAAAAAAACAAATAGCAATTTACTGTGTTTTTTAAAATAGAGCAATTTACCTCCCGAAGTTTTTAAAATGAAGCAATTTACCTCCTTAGATGAGGAGGTAAATTGCTCATTTGGTGTTTTTTTTTCTTCATAGGAGGGTAATTTGCTCATTTTTAATATCACAGGGGTAAATTGTTATTCTATTCGCAACATCAACATTTTTGAATATTGTATTTTCATTTTATCCTTGGTCTTACCATGAATAGAAAAACTTCTTCCTTGAAAATTTTTTACGAAGTTGGATTGGATTTTTATTTTTTTTTTTCTGACCAACTCCAGCGGGGAATATATATTATATATAACCCTTTATTACCTTTATCCTGCCTAGTCCATGGGGGAAAATAGAAGATTTTCATTTCTAGAAATAATTTTTTCCATTTTCATATGTATAATGATCTGAATATTCTCGTTGTCTTTCTTGCAGAACTTTCTTTTCCAGATACTTCAAGGTGTCTCTTACTGTCATTCTCAGAAAGTTCTGCATCGAGATTTGAAACCTGATAATGTGCTCATAGATCCCAGAAGCAGTACCGTAAAACTTGCCGGTATTGGGTCTGCCAGGTCATTTGATGTTCCTCTTCTGAAGTATTCTACGGAAGTATACGCAGATGACCTGCCTTTTATTGCAAAAATTTGTTCTTGATATTTTTTGTTCAACCTATTTATACAAGAATGTCTAATCTTTAAAGAACTCACATTTACTTCACAAAGCAGCAAGAAGATAACTCATTTTGTGGGAAAATATCTTGTTTTTTGTCTGTTGATTTAGCAGTGACTGAAATTTTATAGCAGTCTTGCATGTGGTTTTCTACATGAACTCTTCGTATCACCAGACTTGTGTTCTAAGGAATTTCCCATATGGATTGCTTCTTCCTAATCTTGATGATAATGTCGACATATCCTTTAACTGGCAGATATTTATGACTTAGCTTTTAAATCTTAGACAGTTGAATAGAATGAATGTCAGGATATGTTATATTTTTAATACTTGTATTAGATTGAAGTCAAAAGAGTCATTCTCTTTTCTGGAAATAGAAATGAGGATAAGTTTTCCTAATTTCTTTTATTCTTTGAATTGTGTTATGAAATGGGAACCTACTTGGCTAAAGAATTAATTAGAAACCAGAGTTCTTTTGTTGTAATTGCCTAATTGGCACATACTTGGAATAACTTAAATGATTTTCTCAAAACTTAAATCTTTCCTCATCTCCTGGTGTGTAGGTGACAACTCTTTCATATAGAGCACCAGAAATCCTGCTGGGAACCACTACTCTAGTGCAGTTGATATGTGGTCTGTTGGTTGTGTATTTGCTGAGATGGTGATGAAACGGCCTCTCTTTTATGGGGCTTGTGAAATTGATATGATGATTCAGATATGCAGGTTGAATTCAGTTGAGTGGCTTTTTCCACTTATCTTCCAAATATTTGCTGATGTTTTGGTCTTTCTATTTGAAGGACATTTGGCATGGGAGATGTGACAGACTGGTCAGGAGCAAAATCAGCTTGGCTTAAAATTTCCAAAATGGCAACGGTACTAGCAAATGGATTGAAATCTTAGAAATTCTTTAAGAATTTAATACTTCTAGCTTTATATCCTAAAATTTTCTTCCTTGTGCAAACAGTTATGCCCTGAATCCAACCAGACTCTCGCAGACATTGTTCCAGGCCTCGAAACAGAAGGATTAGATCTTCTCTCTGTATGTTTTGAGCTTTTGTACATTGAAACTTTCAATTTCAAACTTTGGCGTGGATCATAAAGGAAAACACAGAAGTCTCAAAATCTTATATGGAACACACGTAATCAAACTAGGGATTAACTTTTCTTGCCACACCAGCTTACTCATGTGAAAGTCCAGACCATTCCGATTAGCATTCATGAGGAATCCAACTAAACAATTCACTGGTATTGATTTACATCAGGCTATTTGTTTTTTTGTATCAACATTTATGCAGGAAATGCTATGATCCAAATCGAATTACAGCTCGTGGTGCAAATTTTTCAAAGACTTCCACGTGAATGCATAATTCGAGTGCCAGTTTGGTGGCTAGATTTAGATTTCTTCCTATGTATAGCAACTGCATCCTTGAATTGAACTGTGATTTTCTTCAGCTTCCAGAAAAGAATCCTTGTAATTTACTTTCTTTAATAAGATGAATTAAAACGTTTTGTGTACTATATCTCATTTGTGAATTGACCATGCAGTATGTGCTCCACATACGAAACAATGAGTTGCTAGCTCCTTTGAATTGTATAGGCATCAGCACGTAAAATGCTTCCATATTTACATTATTTTCAAGCAAGAACAAATGAATCCATAACAGCAGATAGTAATCCATATATCTAGATTTTGACGTGCATTGTTCTGTTCTTATTGGCATTTAACCTTGGTATATGACACTCAACTGATTGTTAGCACAAGTATAGCCCCCATCTATGATTAGATTATGCCCTGTTATGAATCCTGCATCATCACTGGCCAGAAACAGCACAGCTTGAGCAACATCCTCCAACCTCCCACCCCTCCCCCGCAGAAGACTCCCTCTCTCACCTACTATCTTACTGACATCTTCTGGCTGCAGGTCTGGATTCCCAAGAACCTTTCTGTAGGCACTCATCAGTATCTCGGTCGGTACCCCGTGTGGGGAAACACAATTCACACGAATGCCGTGTACTCCCAGCTCACATGCAGTACTCCTGGCCAGTCCAAGAATGGCCTCTTTGGACAATGTGTAGGAATGGGATGCCAAGCCCCCCATGATGGCTGCCGAGCTTGACGAACATATGATACTCCCAGCATTCTTCCCCTTGATCATAGCACGTGCAGCGTGCTTGATCCCGTGCACGATTCCATTCAGATTTACACCTAGAAGGGCCATCAAGTGTTCCATTTTGAGGTTGGCAATGCTCCCCCCTGGACCAGGTACCCCAGCGTTGTTGAACATGATGTCGAGCCGTCCCTTCCAGTCGATAGCGAGCTGGACTGCGCGTTCAACATCGTGTTCAACCGATACATCACAGTGCACATACCGGCCTCCAATGGAATCGGCTAGTTTTGCCCCAGGTTCGTCCAATATGTCAGCGATGATAACATGGGCTCCATTTTCAGCAAACACTTGGGCTGTGGCTGCTCCGATCCCCCTTGCTCCACCGGTTATGACTGCAACTTTTCCTAATAGTCTTGTTTGAGCAGACGACAGAACAGCAAAATGAAGACATAAATGCATCAGAAAGAAGTCGTAAAGATTGAAAAGTATTAGCAATCGGTGATATATTTTACAAACCTCTTTGAGACTAGATTGAGAGCAACATCACCTGTGCCACGACCACCTGAATCCATTTGATTTGCCGAGATAATTTTGATTGCAGTTCTTGCAGTATATATAGCTGATTCTTTGGGAAATGGCTGATTGTTTATGGTTGCACACTCTTTTCATTAACAAAACTAATCTCTAGCTAACTGCAAAGCTTGCTGCTGCATTGTGTTAGGCATCTGTGTAAAGATAATTTCTAGGTAGTAACTAGGTACCTGCTGTTTGCATTGTATGAAATTTGTGCATGCTACAATTCATTTTAAACTACAAACCCAAAATTTGAGTTATATATACATAGAGAGATTCAAGTAGAGTAATAAGTTGTTGAACTCGGTCCATCTTAATGTTGTTACAAAATATGTCTGCAATATAATCTTGTATGCGAAATATGCAAGTGAAGAATCAACATCAGATGTTAATGAAATCTTCTTCACATTTTGCTCTGTTATTTTCTCCTACTTACCTTTCAATTCAATCCCCTCTAAACTAATACTCATGCATTTAACAATTTGTGTGACGACAACGTCTACTTAATGAACTGCATTCACTATCCGATGTAGCAACCGTGCACGAGAATTAATAGCTAATTAATTATACAGAATTAATTAGGATAAACTCTTCAAAATATAGCTAATTATCCACATATAAATATTGTGAGTTGATGGCTCCTCCAAAAATTCAATAATATTTATGTGATAAATGATTTAAGAATAATCAATAAAACACTATATTTATTTTTCTCAAAAATATATATATTGATCATTTTAGATGGGGCGATGAGGATGAATTATACAACTCATGATCACTTAAGGAGGTAAATTGCTTCATTTTTTAAAACATAGGGAGGTAAATTGCTACAATTTGAAAAATATAGGGAGATAAACTGCTATTTTATTTTTTATAAGGGGACTATTTACCTATTTTATATAACACAGGTAGATAGATTGCAATTTACACATCACTTATATATACCACTTTTTACAAATCATATATCAATTAATTATCATCATTACACATTTATCGATCTCACATGCATATTGTTTCAGTTTCATCAAAATTCATTTTATTTCATTTGTTTTGTTGAGATGGGATGAGATGCCAAACTAATTACAACATCGCGTTTTCCCTATAACAATGTAGTTCGATCTTAACAGTTCCATGATTAATTTCTTCATTTTTCCAAGCAGTAATTAGTATACAATAAAAATGCATGCATGCATGGCTAGGGTTAATAACTTTGGAGGTTCACTGATATGCCATTCTTAAATCGTAGCAGAAATCTGCATCACCCCCACCAATATATATCTTTACATCCTTTCGCTTCAATTTTTTTTTTTTTTTAAAAAATATTTTTTTAGAATATATGAGAAAAACAAGTGAAATTAACAAACCCTATATTTCAGATGCAAACTTTAAGCAACCATGGTAAGATATATATACAAAATTTGCAGGTTTATCGACCAAAATTATCAGGAAAAAAATAAGGGAAAAATATTTTTTTCGTCCTTTAATTTTACTACATATTAGTATTAGTCCTATACGTATGCATTTTATTTATTTAGTCTTGTAAGTTACAAAAATGAAGACAAATAGTCATCCGATTGTCGAAATTTTAATTTTTAGCCGAAAAGACATGGCAACTGAGTTGAACAATTTTTTGTTTTGAAAAATGAGTTGGAAAACATGTTGGACATGTTTTAAAGAAGAATAATTAAACACTAACCAATTTTAAGTTATATTATATACACACATATCTAAATTGCCGGAAATTCAACAAATTGCGTGCCACGTGGGCAATTTCCAGCTAATTTTAAAAAACTCGCAAAAAAATCATGTAGAAAACCCTAATTCGGATTATTTGTCATCATTTTTGTAATCTATAGGACTAAATAAACAAAAAGCATATTAATAGGACTAAAACTAATAGGGGGTAAAGTGGACGGAAAAAAAAAATCCCCAAAAAATAATAACCAGTATAACATACATGGCATATTTTAATTTCGGGCTGGAGAAAGAACGTATGAAGAAATTAATTAGTGATGGCAAAAAAGAAAGAAATTTAAGCATCAAGAAGAGATTTTCTTCCTTTTCTAGTTCTGATCAGACTAACAATTTAATGACGTCTTCTCTCTTAATTATCTAACCTACAAACATGTAAGCATGCATGTACATGCACATATATATATAACATACATGAATATATTATTATATATCACGACTATGATCATCCATTTATCATTACTCCCATGTTGCAGTGATCATGATCATCTTGGAAACCCTTTTTTTGCTTTTAGGGGGAGGAAAAAATGGAAATGAAAATTATTTGGCAATTGAACCTGACAGATTATACAATCACAATCCCAATTCATTGATGAGAAAACCTTTACCAATAAAAATGAAACAAATTACCCTGGCTAAGATATGAAGGATTGTCCTGAGTAATTGATTAGACAGAGGATGTTAATGGCATCTCGGGTTCCTTGGAGGAGCCCACGTAGGGGTCTGCTCCGCCGCCGCCGCGTCGACTACTCTGCATGGCGGCTGAGGTCGTGTTCATGGTGGTTTGTCGTCTGGAGATCTGGCGGACGTCTGCCGGAGCGGCGCCACGGCGGTAGCCCTTGATGCAGGAGTAGAGATAGGTGAGAAGCCAGAAGATCCAGGGGGAGCCGATGAGGATGAATGCGGCGACGGGGTACCAGGGCCGTGAGCTCGACGGTACGAAGACGTAGAAAATGAGGAACGCCCCGCCGGCGGTTACGCAGAGGCAGAAGAATGAAAAGACCAACGGAACCCTTATATCTCCTTCCTTTTCATCCTCCATTAATGATCTTTCAAACCAATCCGGGCCACCTTATCAAACCTTTTCTTCGATCCAGCCCTCTCTCTCTTTCTCTCTCTCCTTCCCCCAATTGTTTACAATATTTCTCTCTCTCTATACGTATACCTGCCGCCCTGCGTTTCTTCTCTCTGATTTGGAGCTGCATTCAAGAATCAATATTGGCGTAATTTCTTAAATTATCACTGGTGAATATTACCTGATGATCCTCCTCATTGCTTCTCTCTCTATCTCTGCAATTGATTCCCTGTGTTGATTTCTCTGTCTAGGGTTGATAGTTTCAGAGAGGCAGGGAAGGATAAGAAGACGGGCTTCCAGATTTCATGAATGGGAAACGCCTCCAAAACGGGTGGGTGGTAGTCGTAGTGCTACCTACTTTCTGTTTTTCTTTTTTACCTTTTTTTTTTAAATTAAATGCAAAAACTTTTAATTAATTATGTAATTATATATATATATATATATTATATATATATTCGACTTTACAATAATTCAGAAAATATTTTAAAAATAATACATCGAGTCGACATCACATCAACCCATCCTTTCTTGGTAGGACAAGAGATCAGCTTTTATCCGTCTCAAACTTCGACACGTCCCCAAACTCGATCAAATTCAATTTAATTATAATTATTTTTATGCCTATGTTTTAGCAATATCCATCAAAATATTGGCCGTGTTAAATACAATTTATTTTTTAAATATTGGATTTTATACAACTAAGTATAGATCACATGTATTAGAAAAAAAAAAAAAAAAAAAGAATAGGACAATTACAACACTGTCACTAGATATTTACACATAGAGTCTCTTATATTTAAAAAATTACATATTACACCCTTATTATTTATTATTTTTAATATTTAGACCAAAACAATTAACGATACTAACGTACTTTACTCATGCCAGCATAAAATTTGAATGAAAATCAATTATTAATTATTCAACTATTTGATGATCACACAAACCTCCTTTGAAATTTAATGCATATATTGATAAAATCCCCTAAAGACTTTGAAATTAAATATATATTCAATAATATTTATTATCAACTATATATATATAATCTTAGGAAACCATCAAACATCATTATTAATAAAATGATAAATTTTAGACTAATTATTAGTCTATATTTATAGAATTTGATTATGTTTATACAAACTCATTTGAATTTTATTTTAATTTATATTTATCTTGATGTTTCTAACTACTCCTAAAATTTTACAAAACGTATGGCAAAGGCGCATGTAGTAGAAGAGCGTTTTCAGCTGAAAACAGATCATCGGAATCCCCTGAGACAAGAAAGCGAAACCGAAACAAAAGTCAGTTGTCTTGTAGGTAAATCGGAAAGGCAAAATCAAGAAAGAAATTGAGATGATTGCCTCCACAAATTGTCGGAAATCAGTTCTGGTAATTGTTTGGGCTGTGTTTTACTATGTTCTGATGAAGTTCTGGCGAAGTCTCGAGTTCCAATCGCTGTAAGTAGTAATTTTCCTTTCTTTTTTCTGAAAAGGTACGAGCTTTTGTAAATTTACAAAGAATTTGATAGAAACCCTTTTTGCTGTTATTTGTTAAGGAGGCAGAGATTCGACAAAAGAAAAATGACTGCTATGCGGACATTGAAAGGTATTAGTTTCGCGTTTTTATAGATTTTCTTTCATGAATTTTGTCTCAGCTTTTACTGTTTGATTTCTTTATAAGAAGGGATTGTATTTTTGCTAGCTGATTCTTTATTTTGTTGCTAACTGATTGTTGTGATGGGCTTTTGCAATGATTGGCGTGAAGTGGATTATGGGGTCAGCAATGCAAGTCTTCAATTATAGCCAAGGAGAATTGTGCTTTAAGATGCCTCTCGCCGGTTTGTTATGAGCTCATCTACGAGAGTGATCCAGTGAGGATCTTAACTAAATCATGAAACTAGTATTTCGTTATGATATCTTACGAGGCAACCACAAAATGTTGCACATATGGTGTAAAAAGCTGCTCATTTTATGATTTTGGTGACAATGCATGTTGTTCTGAGACTGTTATTTTCTGTTTTGTTGCATTTTTAGTTGGAAGAAGGGGAGAAAGATTACTCCCGGAGTTCAGAGTACAAGTACTGCATGCACAGGTAAAATGACTTAGTGCTCAACTAATATCCAAAATGTTATTGTCACATTATATGATGTCCTCTCTGGAAGTTGTGCTGGAATCTTGTTCGGGATATGAAACTGTGCTGAAAGTGTGTTTTTACGGAATTTTTCAACTGCTATAGCATATTATATGATGTGCTGTCTTTCCTTTGCTTATGACGATGTGCTTATATGATGCAATTTTGAAATAAGGTCCTCTATCTATCATGTTTGAATATGGAGAATGTTGCAAATATGAGAGTTAACTACTTTTCTATTTTTTTTTTGGTTTTATAGTACTTTTAGCTCACAGAATCTTGCACATGCTGTAGCTTATGTAAAGGATGAGTATGTCATAAGTATTTACATGTTCCAATCATCTAGTTTTGTGCTTTATTCCTTTCAAAGATATGTATGATGGAGTTCATCGTAAGTCTGACCCCTACAACTACTTGACCCAGTCCATGATTGAGTGGATATGGATACTCTTTTATTCAGACTGTTTATCTTGGGTGCAGATAGCAAATCAGGAATGATAAATTATATAACGAGTTTCTGGAATTTATTCTTACTAATAATCTTTTGTATTATAATGTTCATGTGGTAGTGGAATATGGTAGATATTATATTCAGTGACAAGATGCTAATGTATGAAGAATAGTTGCTCAATTATGTGACCCTCAGGTTTTATCAGGCAATTGCCGTGCCTCACTGCCTCCTAAACATCAATGATACGAGTAGATTTGTAATACTTTTATAATGTGCATGAAGAGTAAAACTGTCAGATTACTAGAAAAGGATGGAAGCATGGGCAATTAATTCATCTGAGGAGATTTAAAATCTTATGTTTCAGATACCCTGCTACTTATAGCTATTATGTACTGTTTGAGATTAATAGCGGAACGGAAATTTGATAAAAGTTATTAATGTCATTATTTTAAAGTGGAACCTAATTTGCCTTTTGTTTCCTGCTTCAAATGATCGGGTTGAACTGTTCTTCCATGTAAATGACATTATTTAGGCACTAGACCTTCGTGATGGGAGCATGCCGGTTTTAATTGGTCTACATATTCAGCTTTTTCCTGGAGAACTAAGGGTATATTTGGATTGATGCATTTAGATTTGAGGGGTTAGATAAAGGATTTCAAATGAATCAATTTGAAAAAAAATTTGAAATACATCAATATCCAACAAAACATTAGTTCAAAATTTGAATAGGAGGATTTCAAATTCTTTAAATTTATTATCCAAACAAATTAGAATTTGTTATTAGGGATTTGAAATACATAAATTTCAAATCATTCGATCCAAGTCCAACCGAAGATAAAGTGGAACTGTATTTGGATGCTTGCTGAACTTGATCTTATCGAGTTGCAAAACTTGTTCTGATATAGTCACTTAAAAATTTTCTTCAGAGAGTTTTCATATGGTAATTGTGAAAGAGAATAATCAATGGATTTTCAGAACATGATCTGTATGAAGAGGTATTGTCATCTAAATGTACCATGGGAAGCTGCAAACTTAGGCTAGTTATATGGCCGCAGGGGTATCATGTGTCTGATGATGTTGGCATGCATGGCATTAAGTAAATTGTCCTATATGTATTGGGCAGCCATGTACTCCACTACTTCCATCCACAATGGATAATGTGGATGACTGCATGGTAATTGACCATTGTCGACGTCCTCGGTCATTTGGCATTTACTTATGCTATTTTGTCTCCTCTTCTCTTCTTTCCTGACCTCCGAGATCCTCACAGCAATAGGTTATTCACTGTTTAAACAGGTCTTTGACATCACCACTTTTCTCTGTCTATCATATCTAATTTGTATTATATATTTTATCCCAATACAGACAAAGCTTTCATCTTTGATTAGCTATTTTTGTGTTTGTGCTTGTTTATCTTGCCAGTAAATCACAGTGTTGGTGTATTCCTTACTTTCATCATGGCAGGGTCTCTCTTGGAGAAGCCTAGATGGTGTTAAAGGTTCCTTCGGCTAGCAGCTTACAGCTTGAATATGTTGTTGCATAATAGGCAGAAATGGCGGATGCAATTGTCTTCATACTACCTTAGAACTCAGCCTCAGATCAACTCAGACAACTATTTTGAGGAAGGTTCCCCCCTTGAGGCTCAAAGGGCCTGAGTTTATCTTTGAAGTGGTGTTTATTTTGTGTGATTTTTATACGTTTCATCCTTTGTGTTCTCCATGTTGCACAGTAATGATTGTATTTCAAAGATGTAAATTGACTAATCAGACCAGACAGATTTGTCAGATAACTATTTCCATCCCATCTTTGATTTTGAAACACTGTTAATGGCTGAGAAATTCTCAAATAATCAAAATGAAGGACTGGGATATGAAAGAATCATTACAAGAAGGTAAATCCAACATAAATGGTAAAGGTGAAGACAGGGTCAGCCATTGTTACAAACAAGAGAATTGGAAAAGATGTTTACCAAACAAAAAGGATGTGCCTGACCATCATTTTCCTACTGTTTACAAGTTCTCTGGTCGAGACTAAAAAATCAGTAAAACGGAAAACAAAACCAAACTCCCTGACCTGCATTCCCATTCAACAGGTCCACTGCCTTCTTTCAAACACATGAATACAATCTGTGAGACAGTGAGGAAATATACTGCAACCTGCAGTTCGTTGAGCATTTAGTGTGGTTGTTTCTTGAAGATGTGATAAACAATTTTCCAGAACACAAACATTCTTCAGTAGATATGCCACAAGTTTTAAGTCAAAACACTTGACATTGTTGTTTCTGATTTTTTTTACAGGAACACGAGTATCTCCATGGACAACCTTAACATCCCTCAAATACCGTAAGTCAACCTTTTGCAAATTCAAGTAGTCTTCTCCATTGGAATAGCGAATCAAGTACTTTGGTCCATTGAAATCCTGAAATTCATTGAAGAATCCGTGGAGGTAGAACTGTAGAAGAAAATCAATTAGCTCACTGCATCACATATCTATATGAAAATACGGTGTAAGCATGAAAGCTAAGTAAAACTGGAATGTGATGGATCCTTTGGTACCTTTCACACAAGACTGCAAATCTCAAATGAGAGAAAGATGGACAAGAAGAATCATCCAATGAAATTGCACTTGAAAGTTCACAGTAGATAAAAGAGAAACAAAACATGTGAGAGATCAAAACTTTATATACACGTACTTTTTGTTTACCCCCAGACTATTGAAAGAGTGACCTAACTTGAACCAAACTACAAGGACAGCCCATCTTCCAAATGGTCAGTCCTAGCTATAGGAGGGGAGAAAATCATGAAGAAAGTTACTGGTGCACTTCAGTATCTGATGATCACATATGCAACAAACAGGTAAGGCAAAGTAATGAAAGATGGCCAGAATCAAACCTGCACAGAGTTCACCACTTCTATGACTAGTTTCTCCAGATCACGTGAGCTTTGTAGAAGGCCTGCTATCCCAGGGAGCTCGTTTTCCAGCAAGGTTGATTTAACTGTCAGTTCACCACTTGTGTGATGGTTCTTGAAAACCCATGTTGCCGCTATTGCTACTGCTGACGTTTTCTTCTCCAATGGCACTATCCCTTTCCCGGCGGCGGCCCATAATTTCCTCCTGTTCCTTTTAACTTGGAACACAAACAACGGGGTAATTTTGTTTACGGATCGAACTCCATATCTCATCTTCAAGCCACAAGAATTACTGAAACTGGGACGCTACTGGATTTCTTGTACATTTCTTGAATGCAGTTGGAAGTGGACACGGTTAAGAAGAACGTGGGTTAGAATAAAGAGCGGGCAATCAGTCATAAGAGACAATAACGAATAGGACTTATTTAAATACCCAAAGAGAGAGAGAGAGAGGAAAAAAATAAAATAAAATCCTATCATAAATCCTATAAATTCGTGGTCGCTGACAAAACCCTTTCTTGGGCTCTTTGTTTCTTCGTGCCCAGTAAGCAAACAAGAATGTCTGCGACCACCCCGTCAAAGTCGCCATCCTCCTCAGATCTTCTCAAGCAGGTTATTGTTACATTCATTATCCTCTCTATGAATTATTTTTGTTAGCCTGCTGCAAGAACTAATTTTCTGTCTTTCTCTCTCTGTTTGCTTGTGCTTGATGAAATTAGTAACGGGTTATAGTGGTGGAATTGACAGGTGAGAAGTCATGAGGTTGCTATAGCTGAGCTCAATAATCTTTCTTCCTCTCGGGTACTGAGTCTGTCTCTTTTCATTTAACAATTCTTGCTGGAAATCATATCAGCAATTTATATATTTTTTACCTTAAGAAACTGAGTGAGCGCACAGAACGGATTTCTTGCTTTCAAACCTGGAGACTAATTTAACCAGCTCAATTGGTTAGTGGAGTTATATAATGATACTTTCATGAGATTGAGTTTGAATGTATAGCCGCCATGTGATTTGTGATTTATGGGAACTTGTTACTTGTTCATAGTTACTTAGATATGGGTATTTTCTGCTATGCTGTTCTTGTGACATTTTTCAGATCTTCAATTGTTTCTTTGTCATCTATTGAAAAGATAAAATTGTGATTCGGTGTACTTATTGGTGATTATGATGATGAGATGTCTTTTGAATGAGATGAAGTTTGAAGCAGAGTGTATGGTATTTGGCTTCATAGACTTCTACTGTTATGTATGGTAGGCCAAGATGGTTCAGGTCCTTAGATTTGTGTTATGTATTGATGATAGTGTGGAACAGGAAGCAGCAATTAGTAAATGAGAGAATGATCTTTGCACAAAGACGTCTGTTGCTGACTGCTAGAGTCCTCATTTTGATCTGAAATATAGTCTGGAATCCCGGGCATAAAATTGATACTTTGTATTAGCAGCTAGTGGATATTTGATGTGTCTGGTATGGATTCATAATTGTTTGAGTTGAATGATTAACCTAAATCTAATGCTTCTTGTGTTTGGCCGAGTTTATATGGTTTTGGGACTCCCACATACCTGCACGTCTCCCACTCGCCTTTAGAGAGATAGGGAGATCGATGGCTCTTGGCGGCCCTCTTAGTACAGGGAACTGCTTATTTCCTGTTAACGTTTCTTGAATTGATTGATTTCAAGTTCTGCTCCTACTGTCCTTGTTTCCAATTATCATTTGTCATTATTAGCACTCATCCATCAATCCCCTGATACGTAACCCTCATCTCAACACTTTTGCTTATTGAAAGTTAACAAACTCAATTTCGAAATGATTCCAAATTTGATATATAGGACTATTCATGCAGCATGATCTCTTGCATCAATTTGTAGACAGTTCGGGTCATGAGATAATTGTCACAGTATCTTTGGTATGAATCGGCACTGTCTTATCATACACTAATAGTTTGACATTGCTTCATGCAGGCAGTCTACCAAAGAAATGGGAATATATTTTTCCGAACAACTGTTCAGAAAGCAACAGCATTTGAACAGAGTAAGATTGTCCTTAGGTTTGTGTTTTGTCTTCTTTTTGTATTTTTTTTAGTATTATGACTGACTTTGTTAATTTTTTGGCAGAACAATTGGATGCTACCAAAGCTAAGCTGCAAAAGCTGACTTCATCTTGATCGCCAACGCATTTCCAGGATGACTCAGGTTCTGGTGCAATGTTCAGATGGAGAGGTGCTGTGTAACAAACTTCCTACAACCAATTCAAGATTGATGTATCTCTGAACATTTGAACTGTTTTCGTCACACCATTCCAGCCATCACTGTCTAGTATTACAAACATCAGGGGTTTTTAACAGTGAACGAATGACAAAAATGTTCGAGTACTCTGTTAGTGCCGACACTTGAGTGATTATGTCTACCATAATTGTAATATAATCTCGGGGGGTTTTCAGCTATGGTGAATCGAGGACTTAAATTAGTGCAAGAATTTTATTTGGATCATTACACTGGCACTATTATATATATTACAAATTATCAATTTGCAAAAAGATTACACTGCATTTTTTTTTTTTTTTTTTTTTGTAGTTACATACAAAATTTTGCATGAGCAATGAAGAATCTAAAATGTAAAACATGACTATAGGCGCCTGTAGTATATTCAAAATTAAGGAATCTTTTTATAACCTGCTCAAAACTTATACGACCCCAATTTGATTTAGTCTTGATGTGGTTAAGATTCAAAATTTTGCCCAACAGAAATGATTTGCTGATAAATTAATGACAGCAAGGACTGAACTTGGAACCTAATGTTTCCATAGACACCAGACATGCTAAGGCAGTGAATGGTGAAAACACAGGCAAAGATCACAACAAAACTGGACACAAGCCATTCTTTAAAAGAGATATTCTCCATCACTGTGTAGTACTACAGCAGAAAAATCATACTTACATGTTACTTAGAATAGAAATTTAAAGCTATGAAGGCAACAATAACTTCAACAAATTGCCAACTTAAACACATTATTTCCTTTAGATCCTGTACTGTTTATTAAGCACCAGGAAGCAACGTATTGATCATCCAATCCTACCAGTATGAAAAGCAAGCAGCCATCTTTACACAACAAAGTCTTTATGACCTCTTCAGCACCTTGTTGAAATGCAACGATAACAAGGGTCACGAGGGATGCATAGACCGAATTGGGTATTTTCTGCACCACTTTGCCAACACCTGGGACATTCTCCGTTGTCCTTTTTGTCAGTAAGGCCACTGTTGGAGCAACAGCCAGAGTAAGGATCAATCCCTGACTCACTGTGAAAAATGTGTCCTTTGTTAGCCGGCGGATGAACTTCACAAATTCTTCGCGGTCCAGTTCACCATCAAGGTTTATATCACTCTCCTGCACAAAGAAAAGAAGTTGCATAACAAATAGTAGAGATAGTGAAACTTTCAGAACTGTAGGACCAAGAATAAAGTTATACAGGAATGCATACAGTGTTGTGGTAACAAGTATAATGCAGACAGTAGTGAGTTGTAATTCTAGAATATAGATAATATAATGGTTATGCTTAGTGATTTATTGAATCCCAAACCCAAATTATCTCATATATGTGTGTGTGGACAACAAACAGAACAATGCTGTACATTAACAAATGGCACCTTTCCAATTGTTGCAATTTAGCATCACTGGCATTTAATTTTGTTCCTATACAAGAAGGCTTGCTGAAATCAATTGGACGGGATATCAATCTTCAACAGTGGCACAAATAAAATAAGACTTTGTTGTCTACCATAAAGTTGTCCTGTGTTAGGAAAGGGACATGCGCGCGCGCGGCACACACACACAAAGGACTTAAACTTTGTCTCTCAGGCATGATTATGTCATGTCAGCTTTTAGAAGATAAAGGAAAACCTTTTAGGTCATATGACACGTTGAAAACTAACAGAAATACAACTTCATGAAGACAAATATTTAGGACAAGAAACTTGCATGAAAATATAACTAGCTTTTCATAGTGCCCAATCAAGACATCTTCTAAGCATGCTTGCAGTGAGAATTTGCCAACCAAGTAGCAGATCCGCATACCTTATCAGTAAAATACTGAAATCATACCTTTTTCCTAGCAAACATAATGGAAATTGGATTACATACCTGCATCAGGTTCTTAATTTCCTCCTTAGAAGGGGGTCAAAATGAGGACCAGGTAACCGCTTATTAAGATCACTGCAAAGATGGAAATATTTTCAGGAATCCAGAAACAAACCTAAATAGTTCGGGTAATACATTAATACGTTAAGTGAAATATATATTGATATGGAGCACGTATAGGTGAAATTTCTTACTTGTACACAAGTAACACAGCAATATAGAGCTCTTCAAATGTCAGATTAGTCCTTCCAGTATCACTCTTGACACGATTAAAAATTTTGTTACTAATCATTTGTATCTGTTTCTTTCCATTCCTTTCCTGCCCAAAAGGTAAGCTGTAATACTAAATAATATATACAAAATGAATAAACATTTACATCCCGCATTAGGATTAGTTGAATCAATCACATGAATTAAGACTTATGAATTAAAAGAAAGTCCTATCAACTCAGGGTAGCAGAGTATCTTTCTGCATGCAAAAATTCGTATATTCAAGCCCGGCATGATGCATAACATCAAAGCAAGCCAACTCATTAGCAATAAATAAATTATCCAAGAACCCAAAGCTTAACAAAATTTGTCATTCGGTCTTTCAAGCGCAGACATCCCTAGAATGCCATGGAACTTACTAATCAGATATCTCTTTCCACGAACCTCTACTTTAGTTTCTCTGTCAAATACTTGAACTGCTAATGAAATCACTTGAAACTCAAATCAGATGTGAGGACAACATATCAATTTCACTTTCTGAAGTCAACGCATGCCAGATTGATGGTTCATTATTCCTACCAAACCTTGGTCCTTTATGCGAACTAACATAATGAAAAAAAAAATGTTCAACTTTCCACATTATCCGTATGTAATCCACAAATATCTATTATCATGAATAGCAGGCTTACAACCTAGAAACAAATATCTTTAATGGAATTTTGCGAAAATTAGTTTACCGAAAGAATGTCAACAAATTTTATTTCAAAATTCCAACTGATTTATGAAAACTGCAAGGTCCTTGCCTACTAAGCCGACCGGCGACCTGTATGTGGAGACTGAATTCCACATGCAACAACACTCAAAAGCATTATTCCTTTTGTATGAAAAAATAATAAAACTAATGAAGCAATTATAATCAAAATTATCCAAGGTCACTTTTTTCACCATGAAGCTCTTCAAAAAACACACACATCATACTGTTTCAGTGTTTTGGCTTTGGAGGGCTGTAAATTAACCCTCTTGGAACAAGACTCTCCACATACAAAGACAATGAATTTCCCAGGCATCCATTGAAAATACATGTGTGGCCCAAATATTAAACCAAGATACAAGAATCAAAAATTCCAATTTTACAAAGCTTAATAAATCTTCTATAGATTGAAAGGTGAAATCCCACGAAGAACCCTTACGCCGTACACCCAAAAACACAAAACGACAAACTATGATCGAACTCTTAAAACCAAATTGACATCGCGGATTCAAGCTCAAGAAGGATTGTGAAACACGCACAGAGAAAACGTGAAAACCCATCATTCTAGATTGCAGAAACAGTATTTCTTGAATCAAAGACGTCATTTTTGTTGCATAAAGAAATGAAGAGAGTTGGTCGAGTTTAAAGAAAATTAATACCTTGAACTTTTTCAAGAATTTGGCCCATGGCTCTGGAGATCTTACTGTTTTGGGGGTGAGTGTATACTCAATAATGCAAAATCAACGGAAAAAGTTAAAAGTTGAATGGATTTTATGGATTCGACTGAGCAAACGGGTGCTTAGGATCTAATCCACGTGAAGTCTTGGCGATTACGAGGCGGGGTTCAAATAAATAAATGTACATTTTTCATTTTTCTTTTGACAAATGAAATTGAGATATTTGTCTAGATAACGTAAAGAACTCAAACTCCAAACTATGGGACGACAATGACAACAAATTCAGAAATTTGTTGAGTGTTTGAAAGACGCCACAAACTACTCCACATTGCCTTCATTTTTCTAACATTTATTTACGACGACAATCATGAGATTATTTAAAAGAATATAATGTATTTGGATAAAAGAAGTTGATGGGATTTTATTATTATTATTATTATTATTGTTGTTGTTGTTGTTGTTGTTATGGGGAGTGCATATATCTTATTAAATCATGATCTAATCTCCTATTATAAGTCAGTGTGTGTATTTTCAAAATGATATGGAAAAAAAAATAGAGATATGGGCATTTATACTATTTGGTTAATTTAGGAAAATTATCTTTAATGAATTTTTTCCATGATTTTTATTAATTAGAGTTAAATCCAATAGTTTATTAGGTATTATTTTAGTCATTTCATCCCATCATCGTCTCAATCCTTCACTTGATAATTACCTTTCATTAAAGTTGATTGTTTGGAATCACGCTCCGCTCCCTTGTTGATTGCATTAATGTGATTTGTGTGATTTAATTAAATTTCGGTTTGATGATGTGATTTATGCCACTGTATTTCTTCCATATCAGCATAGTTTTTTAAGTTTTCAATATGTTTAATTTTTTATTGAGTCGGAACAACATTTTGTAAAAATATCACAAAAAGATTCGAAATGTTTTTTTTTTAATGGTTTTTCAAATAAGGATAAAAAATTTAAAAAAAAAAAAAGGGAGGAGGAGAGAGAGTAGTTTGTGGGGTACAAGGCCTACCTTAGTACCAAAAGGCATCCTTAGTACTATGAGAAAATTGTTCTAAAACATGACACTGGACAAGGCCTAAAGTGAGTGTTTGCATTGTCTGCTTCATCTTCTGAAATTCATCATTTACCAAACACTCCCATAATAAGTGTGGTATGGAATGACAGAATTGATTCATGGATCATTGCATTGCATGAGAATATAGGAAGGAGATGTTGTGTTCATGGTTTGAGATTAAGGTTGTCACACACATAAACAGATCATTTTTGCTGCAAATTAAAGAGAAAAATTGCCAAATTCAAACTCAAAGTCAGTAGAAAACTGAAACTTAATCATGAGATAGAGTTGTCATGGAACATAATTTGATTCTAAATTCTTGGATTCTGACTTGTCTTAAACTGATGAGCAAGCTCTTTCTATCTGGGGTGCACTTTCTTCTTCTTTACATGGCAATTGCAATCGTGCATGCTTGTCATACACCCCAACTTCCTCTTCATTTCTTTCCACATGCTCGTTTTCTGCCTTCTCACACTCCCTCTCTCTATCTCTCTCCTCATCACATGACATTCTCTCTCAAGCTCCGACACTTTACTTCCCATCTTCTCTATCTCGGCTCTCACTTCTTCCTCGTTCTTCCTGTCTTCCTCTTCCTCCTCCAGCTTCAGCAACCGGCTTTCGGGACCTTGGACTTCTTTGGGAATAGCCTCTCTTAGCTTCAACTGTGATATAAACAGAACTTGCACGACAACACGTACAGGCAGCCGTTCGTTCCGTGCAGCATGTTCGCATGCTTCGTCGGACAGCTTATTGCAATCCAAAACCCTGCACAGATCATCTCGTTCCGATTCTGTCAAATGCCTGTGCTTGTCCAGGTAGATGTCGATGGCTCTGTATAATCCATCTGATGGTCTCTGAGTCCCTGTTGATGCTGCAACCGACATATCAGCAAGTGCTATAAATGTGCCGATCTTCAGATCTATGTCAGCTGAGATTTCTGCCAAGAATTCGTCGATAAGTTCTGCCACTGAATTTAGCCCACACGGATCTGGACCGGTGTAGTTGCAGTAGAAGTTTTTCAATATCCTCCTCACACACTCGGTGTCGTACTTCTCATCCTTCGCATATCCCTGGGAAGGTATTAGGAGATCGTTAACCGATGCCTGGTCTAACTGCTTTCCAATTCTGGTCTCCAGCCCATTTTTACACTCAGCATTTGCATCCAGGGCGACTGCAAATTGCAGCATTTCAAACAGAAACTTGCAGGGAACTATGCCTCTTTGATTAGGGAGAAGTTTAACCAAAGCTTCAACCATCTCCCTTTGCGAATTTCTCTTGAAGTTTGGCGTATCGTCTCCTACTCTATCATTGGAAAATACCCATGTCTTTGCATATTGACACAGATTTGCAACCACGTATTCTTGTGGAACGTTACGCTGAACCATTGCTTGGATTATAGGTACATAAAGTCTCAAGGAGAGTGTAGTTAAATCTTCAGATTTCCAGTTGATATCAAAAAGCTTCCTCCTGGCATTTGCCTATAAGCATTCTCATTCTCATCACTATCATCATCAGAGATTGATTTCTTGATTGGCTCTCCTAGCAAACGTGGATCATTGAGTACCTTTGAGATAATAGATTCCACACAGTAATCAACCAGGCCAAGTTGTACAGCTTGTTGGAGAACATTCTCCGCGCTCTTGAGAGCTTTGATGGAATTGTTCCAGCTAGGAATAATGTGGTGCTCGAAAAACAAGAGGGCCATGTTGATTAGATTGTTAGGACAATGGCTTTCAGTCATTCCAAGGTATTGAGCAACGCAGGCAACACGAACAACGTTTTCTGTCGACAGGTTGATCTCAAAGCCGTGACAGAATCTTCCCACAAGCTCCATGGACTCTGGATCAGCAGGGATATCGCGGAGTTGAAGGGAGAGATCGTCATGAGGGCTCCTTTGCAATAGCTTTGCTATCTTTGCTGACTTGAGGGCCAGAAGTTCCTGAGATGAAACTTCACAATTATCAGCCTACTCAACATGTATAACAACATTTCTTGTAAGGTTATTGCTACCTTGTCCAATGTGAAAATCCCGCCACAAAGATGAAGCTGGACCTCTGATGTTAATTTCGACCCCGGTCTCCTGAACAACAGGAGACTATGTAAAGAGGTTTGATGAAGTTAAAAATGAAAGGCTTTGAGGTAAGCAGTTGTACGTACCATGTAGGACATTATTCCTTTCCTGGCTGCCATCTCATCTTATCACCTTCAGGATGCTGTAATTCAATATGCATCAGAGACATATATGCTATGTCAGAAACGATGAAAAACATATGCAAATCTTATACACACAACAGAGTACTCAAAATTCTCACAAAGATTGTGTCTGGTCGAACCCAATTAATTACAGAACGCGGGATTCAACCGTAAATCAGCCAGATGCACATATCATAAATACACTTATCGTATAACTGATTCGGGTTCGACGTCTCAGCCCTTTGAACAACTATACATACCTTAGTATGGTGATTGCGATGGGAAAAATGGGAGAAGTGTGAAGGTGTGGAATGGAAGGAGACTAGTGATTTGCAGAATGTGGTTTAAAGAAGAGTGGATGTATATTTTGAATGAGTCTAATAGCCGTTGTTGTGAGTTGTTGAGATTATGTGAGATTCAAATGGGATACTTTTTGATAATTCTGTTACATGCGGGGAACAAATAAGACTTGGGCTTTGAATCTTTGCACAGTCATTACCCCAATTTTAGGGTTAATTGCAAATTACCCCATTATAAAAAATAAAATACTATTTTATTTGTGTTTTTATAAATAAAGCAATTTATTTCTCTCTCTCCATCGCTTCTCACACAATGGGATATTTGCATTTAACCCTGAATTTGACGTTACCCGCCCGTCCCAGTCCACTGTTTTTGGACCCGATGGCTCTAACCTAACAAGCTATTATTATGTTAAAACACATAATTTATTTTGCAAATATATATATTGAATGAAAAATAGAGGTTAAGAATCATGAAGGACTACCTAATTATATTGAATAAATTTGGACAAAGGGACTATTAATTTTGCTTAACTTGAGCAGAGTCAGAGTTCAAAGGAGTGGAAATTTTCAGCTATTTATTTCCCAATTCCAATTCTATCTAATGATGATATTTCTTGCATATTTCCTTACCCAGAACTGCAATCCCAAGTTTTTTCTATTAATTTTAATCGGAGATTAGTATCTATAATTGATTTTTTTTTTTTTTTTTGCCTTAACTAATTGATGTGGCCTAGGTGGTACGTACCATAAACATTTCGAAATTTTCTTAAAAGAGGTATAAATTTCTGTCACTACAAAAAAGCAAAGTCGAGAATAATCGTGCATGATTATGACAACTTACCATTCTAATTATACACAAAATTAAATATTTGGATGTGGGGATTAGAAACAAACTAAAAAATGCATAAAATATATGTACCCTCCAATGGGATGCGGCAAAAAATTCATATATAGATGATAGATTTTGTGGAATATATATTGAGATTTTCAGGTTTCATTTGATTTTCTCCACATAAGTATGCTGAGCACCCCTTGTTTCCTTAACTCTAAACAAGTCGAGAACTAAACATCAACAGAAACAATGCAAAAAAACAAACACTAACAATTGAATAGCGAAGGTATTAAATTGGGTCCTAGGTCACAGTTCTAAGGACTAAAATATAGTGCTGTGGAGGCATCCTCTTGTGGTATGATCACCAATGACAGCAGCTATGACAACCTTTTTTTATTATGATATTTGTTTTTGTCAATTTTTGTTGTATGTAACGATGCCAGGCGGGCAATATAAAATCTAATTGAGAAAATTCTGATGAAATTTTTCAGGATCAAAATTCTCACGCCCTGTACTGAATTTTTTATATGGGATTGTACTTCCTTAAAATAAATGATGCAATTTTTATTCACATAAGGTAAAGAATGCAAATAGAAAATCCAATTCACTATAAAAATCAAGAAGTCTTATTTTTATATACCATCTGAAAATTTGCATATTAAGAAGCCACAACACAAGGAAAAGGTAACACTCAAAAGCCAACTGAAAAGGGGTCCCTTGTTTTGCAATCTCTTGCTCCTAATCTCACTGCTCCAAACTTCACCATGAAAACAGCTTGCTAAATTACATTGTCTTTGTCATTTTGACTTGTAAAGGAAAAAAGAAAAAGAAAAAAGAAAAGGTAAAAGAAGAAAGCGCATGCCATTGGATCAACGCTATAATCTGCCGTATACCTAAGAAACAATGTTGATGATTATAATACTATGCAAAACGAACACTCGCTGCACATGACAAAGCAAAACAATGATAAGAGATTTTCTTCTCCAACTCCGCCAAGAGAAGAAAACTTTTCAGTCTCAACTCTTCAATGCCGAGTCCTGTAATTCCACGTTCAAAGTCCGCTCCGATATCACCAGCCCACATTCACCGCTAAATGTACAGTCTTCAAGCAAGTCTGTGCGATCAGCTCGCTCGACTGGCTCATCGATAATTTCCTGGCGAAAGAACTTGGTGTTACATCTCAGGGAAGAAAAAGAATTCAAACTTAACTGAAGAGAGTCTTGAGGAGTTCAATAGAAGAAATACATTGATAGAAGCGAGGTACAATACCAGCAGCCCTTATTACAAGGGATTAACAGACTTTTCGCTTGTGATCAATAGAGAGAAACTGTCGGGGTCGAGCCCAGGAAGAGAGAGCCATGCAACAAGCTACATCAGTTCTGGTACCAAGTCCAGTTTTATTCTCATGGTCCAGGAATGGGGTTCATCTTGCTTCAGCACCTCAAAAAAGAATGAAAAAAGTTCTCCTTCATCGGTTTCTTGGACCAAAAGCTCCTCTTCGACAAAAAGCTCCCGTCATACCCGGTTTATGACTTCATCTTCTTCATCATCATCATCAAAAATCTCAGAAAAGGTGGCACTAACAAAATCAGAACCAAGACAATACAAAATGACTCTGAATTCGAGAGAGAAAGGTTACTTTTTCTCCATGAGGACAGAGGATGCTATTATTCCATCAACTATGGAGAGCCATTGAGGGAGAAAGATTCTAAACCAGCATCAATGCTGCTGGTACCACCACCAATTGAATCACCACTAATGCTGCCATTACCACCTCCAACTGCATCACCACCAGAATCATTACCATACCCATTGCCACATGTAACACTACCAACTGGACAAACGTTACTTACACCACCACCTGCAGCTGGGGGAGGAGTGACACATGAGAACAAGGCGACAAACACAGCAGAAGTTCAAAGAATATACGTTTGGGCAGACAACTATAGACCTTTTTGGTTGCAAGATTTTCTTTGCAATAGAAGAACAGCTCTCTGGCTACAGGCGATCGTGAGGAATTGGCGTGACAAAGGAGAAAAATGTGTCATTTCATATTTGAAGGAAACCCAGGCGTGGGAAAGAGAACCATGATTGGGGCTTTTCTTAGAGAAGCCTTTGGAGAAGACAAAGTACAGGTGCAGTAAACTCTCGTCTCTAAGTTAAATATCTGAAAGAGAATTATAGATCTTCATAAAACCCTAACTTCCACAAAGAACTTCCATGCTAATTTCACAGTCTAGTTAATTGCAGGTAAAGAAACAACCAACAACTGTACCATAATAACAACATGTCGCAGTATTCTAGCCAAAAGACTAATTACATGTTAATATTTTACGCTTTCTGTGTTATACGCTTTAGTTACTTAATCTGCTATATTTTTTTATCCTCAGGCAAGAGAAGAAGCAAGAAATTTTACTTGAAGGTAATTCCATTGCGTCCTCGAGTTTCTTAGCTATGCATGAGTTTCCTTTTTCTTTCTCTATTTTGGGTCTTACTCAAAATAGTATCAGCTCTAACACTATAAAATGGTCACAAGAGAGTAATATCTTAAAGCAAATCAAACATATATCAAAGTCATCTGCTTTGTCCCATAGTGGAAGAGTCGAGATAATCACATCTGATAAATATACAGAGAATGACGAAAAACATATGATTATACAGTTCATATAATAAAGACACATGCAAGTTTCAAGGGTTAATCAAGTAGAAAAATTGTTGCATTACTGATCTCTAATACAAGTCCAGTACATAGGAGAGAATAATAAGCTTAAGCAATAAAACAGAACAGTATATAATTAATGATTGCAGTAATTTAATAGACTGGAACAAACTCACAACATCAGAAAGAGAATGCTGCTCATGAACTACATATGCACAGCATGAGTTTCTTAGAGTGCAAAGGTGGACCCCATAGCAAAAAAATCACATACTCATTCACCTGCCTAGTCTTGCAAATGAGAGAGAAGCAGGATTATGATGATCAGAATTAGCCTGTTTCTCGAGATTGACCTCACATCATCCGTCACAGGGAGAAGCACTGGGTAGTATCCATGTAAATTTAAAGGTATCAACACAACATGTTGAAGTCAATCTTTCTGAACTTAAAGGTTATGAGAAGCATGTCATTGTTGAACTTATCAAGGAGAAAAATCAGACATCTGATACAACTTTGGAATGCAATGAAGAGAATTGTAAAGGTATGCACATACTTTTCTAGAGCATTTATTTACTTCCAGGAGATAGACCAATGACATATCATGTTATCAATATAACCCATGCAGCTATTGTTCTACATGAGGCAGACAAGTTATCTACTGATGCCCTGTCATACATAAAGTGGATGCTTGAGAAGTTTAAAGGCTGTAACAAGGTGTTCTTCTGCTGCAACGATGCCAAAAAACTCCAGGAGATAAAGCCACTTTGCACTTATGTTCAACTCCTTGAACCTTCGATTGAAGAGGTAGCATCTAATAATTTTAAAATCTCAGACTCATTATACTCAAACCTTTCACCAACTTCAAAGTTTTGTCTTTGATCTCCACAATTCCCTGGTTTCCGCAGATTCTCCATGTTTTGTCATTCATAGCAACACAAGGAATACAGTTACCTCATGAGTTGGCATATAAAATTGCTAACAACTCCAAGAATAATTTGAGACAAGCAATTCGCTCATTTGAAGCTACTTGGCACTTCAAGTATGTTTAGTAATGTAAACATGATTATATATCTATATTGGAAGTCATATTTTTGCTTTGCCCTTTCCAAAAGTCTAGTATTTGGCTAATATTCTCCAATTTCCAATACCTTGTACGAGCAATGAAGTGGGTGCAGCACCACTTTAACAGAAGATCAAGATATCAAAACTGGGTGGGAAGATAAAATTGCCAATATTGCTAGAAATGTGCTAGAAGAGCAAAGCCCAAAGCAGTAAGTACCACGAACATATACCAAATTTTCAGTCAGCTGGAAATTCAAGCCTAACAATAAGAACCCATCTGCTTCTACTAGGCTTTACAATATCCGTGGAGAACTTCAAACTCTTATAGAGCACAATGTAGCTCCAGAGTTCATATTCCAAGTAAGGATAGCCTATTTCACGTCTACTGTCAAAGATTATAGCCATACTAATTAATCTACTGTTAAAGATTATAGCCCTACTAATTAAACTTGTGTTTATGCAGACTCTAAAAGAAGAACTGGAAAAGATTCTGCCTGACCAGTTGCAGCCACAATTTGACCATCTATACGAAGAATATCAAGTATAAACTTCAATTTCATATCAACTTTCTCATTTTCTGGTGTTCCTTTAGACCATAATACAAGTCCATAGCATAAATGGCTAACCATCTTCTTGTTTCCAGAAAAATCGTGCCAATAAGAATCACTGTTCCTCTGCACATCAACAAGAGGAGCTTGGTAACAGACAAAATGATCAAAAAAAGAATGTTCAACAGTTCATGAGGATTGAAGGTAAGGCAAGCATGCATTGAATGAATGCTTAAAAAAAAATAAAAGGTTGGCACTTCCTTTTGCAAACTGAATGATATCACACCTTAATCACCACGGAAAATACTTAGAGAATGCAAAGACATTGATCCTGCACATGAGATTGTTTCTATATTTTCAGAAAGATGAAGTATGAAGTACTTCCATATGATCTGCAAGGTTTCCAAAATAGTTTCAGCAAGGGCAGGAATCCTTGTGTATTCTCATTGTCAACTAAGATGCCACTTTATAGCTTAACTAGTCTAAAAACCATACTTTATAATCGAGAACCAACCTGAACACTAGCATCTCATAATATTTCTATCTGGTCTTTTAAGGGCCTCATTAATATCTAAACTTCTCAAACTAGTTTTTGAGTGCCTGCTTAAAGAGTATGATTGGAAAAAACCTGAGGAAGGAAACTACAAATTGCAAATATCGGCAATTTAAGAAACATTAAAAAAAATTGCAGAAATCACACTTACACGAAACCAAAAAAAACTATTTGTTAAGGATGCATCTAGAAAGAAACATAAATGGTGACTGAGAAATTTCAGGTTGTTCAAGGTTAAGTATTATTCCAGGAAAGGTAATTAGTTATAGAAAGACCGACGCAAGTAAGCAATGAAGATACAAAACAATTCTACAAATAAAACGAGAATTTCAGAACCTTCTTAAGGGTAACAAAAGATGATACAATATACATCTGGTTAGGATTTTGGCACAGGGGTAGGTTCCGATCTCCCAGAATGAATAATACAGACCTAATGAATTTACTATAGAGTTATCTGCCATTTAGTTTTCACTTGTCATACCTCACAAGTAAACAGAGAGCAAGGATGTTCATAACTTTTTGCTGCTTATATATGTAATAAGTTTCTTGGCCATTCTAGGATGGTTCAGCTTTAGACGATCTGGACATATTTCTTTTTTTCCAAGTCATACAAGTTTGTCGTCATGCTATTTAGTCCTTAACACCACTATTAACAGACTGACTAATTTTACGAATTAAAAATATAAGCTCCGGTTTATATCCGTTAAGTACAAGCTTTATTGGTTGAAACATTCTGGTAATGACTATCCAATAATTATGCATCAGACGATGTGGTGTATGCTAACTTTCTTTATTCCATCCACAGAGTTTATAGCAAGATTCATGAGTTGGTACAAGGGCTTCGCTATAAAGAACAAGGATTTTTGACTAGATCTTATCCTGGGAGGCTACTTGATGGTTGTCCCAAGAGGTATTACTCAAAACACTTTGTTGCCCATTGTTTTGAGTCAATTCCAGCATAAAATAAGACAGAATATGAACAATACCTTGGTTTTATATCTTTTAAAACTATATGTATTGCAGGAATGCATTCTGCATAAAACTTATGCAGCACTGTCTCCAATTTCATTCAGCAAAATGGTATTTCCTTGAAAGTCTAGAAAATGATACTCAATGTTCTACCTCTCTTTCAACCCAGTTCCATGGAGTAGTTTTACCTCTAATGCTTGACAACATATATGGCATTGACCAAACTATTAAACTCATTGATGGAAATCTTGTAAACAAGGGTAGAATCACAAATAATGTCATAAGATGGAGCTTCCATCCATCAGCAAATTATTGCAAGAAACTTTTGCTAATATAAACACAAGACCAATAGAATATATCCAACAAACAGAACAGCAACTTACCCAGTACATATACAACAAGCAATATCATTTCACCTCCACTATATGGCTGATAAAATGGCATTTCAGAAACCAAAAGTGAAAAGAATAACAGAAAACAAAGTGCTAATTGTACATAAAACCCATCGTACACTTTTCTTTAGCAAGTAAATCGAGTTCCTTACTTCAGAACCACTGCGCATTAAGTGCAAACTCACAAGCAGACCCAGGCAAAAATGATCTTGCAAATTGCAATGCTCTCCTCTCCTCTGACATCCCATCTCTCGCTCCCGCAATAACACCGGTGCACGGCTGCATGCTTTTCCCATCGCATTCCGATCGAGTCTAGCGATCTAGGTCCGGGAAATTCTGCTATTCCTCGACGGCGGAGCTGCAGCATGAGTTTGTTAAAAATAAAAAAAAATAAAAGTCATATTTGTCATGAGTTTATAATTTTATTATATATTATTCATAATAAAAATTAATCAAAGAATTTAAACCGTGAAAATTAAATTACAAGAACTATTATTTACAATTCCCATTGTTCATAACTGCTTAGGCTATATTCTAGAATAGATCCAAAAGATCGGCTGTGATCCTGGCCTGGACTAGCCCATTATGAAAAATTAAGCCCAATAATGGCCCAATTCACTAAGCCCCACAAGTGATAAAATTTGTGTGTGTTTAGGTGGGTAAATTATATCGACACTCAAATTACATAAACGCTCACTTATTCTTCGTCAAATACAAATAGACTCCTTCATATAATTTACGTCAGAGAGTGTTTGTGTGAATTTTTGTTTTGAGGAATGTGTTACAAATTTACAATTACAACTTTAGAGGATGCACGTATAATTTGCCAAATATTAGTTAATTATGAAAAAAAAATTAGTTAATTATGACTACACAACGTTTATTAGCAATTATTTATGTCAACGAGGCAAAATATTAGTTGTAGTAAAAGAATATGATAAATGTGTTGGTCATAGTTAAAATTGAGGCAAATATTAATTAATTATGGTTGAAATTTAAATTTTTACGTCAATGTTGTTTGGTCGGGAATCCGGATAAATAGTATTATTTATTTATCGTGATTTTTACTTATAATCATTTATTATATAAGAAAAAATTAATGTTTTTTTTTTATAGAGACGCCTAAAGTGTTGCTCAAGTTAATAAATATTAACATTTCTTAGAAAACTCATATACATATATATATGGATTGCATATTATTCCCAATACATAAACCATTACACACCACTTTTATTTTACATCAAAGAATTTCCACTTCAACCTCTCAATAAATGCAACCTTATTACTATAAAATCCCACCCTCCTCAAAAAAAAAAAAAAAAACCTATCATTTACATAACAATATGTAGTAGTAGTAGTAGTATATAACTATCACTCTTCCTCTTGGTTTCCGTAGTCCCTAGCACCCATAACTTGCCCTCTTTTCTTAACCCTTCGGCGACGGTGTTTCTCGTCGAACTTCAATCGACCTGTGTTTTTAAACAGTTGTCTCTCCACTGGGTCAATGTCACATTCTGATAGTGGAATTGGATATCTTAACGTGTCGTAACAATAGGAGTAGTACATATACTTTGACCTAAATTTTTTCATGGCCAACTTCTGTTTAGGGGTTATGCTAGCAAAATTAGCACTGGCAAGTTGATTGTCTCTTTCAGCACAGACCACCTTCTAGCGGGTCCATGGGGCATCCGTGGAGAGGTCGTCGGTGAACTCGGCCACGAAAGGGGCGTATTTGTAATTCGCTCTGTATTTGCCTCCTGAAGTAGCCCAATCTGAGGCGTCCCAAATGGTGGCGTACAATCCCATCGGCTTCGATGGGAAATCCGCTCCCATTGCATCGTTTCGTACTATCTCCCGAATGGGAACATCATCAATATAAAATCTGTAAATAATAATAAAAAATTTAAATAATAAGAACCTCAAATATATTGAAGTAATATATAATTTAACACCATCAGTTTACATAACATATATATATATATAGTAGACAATATAACTTATATTAATTAATTAATCTTTATAATACCCATAATTAATTAATTTTCTTAAGGTAGGTTATATATTAATTGGCATGACAAAGCATAGGATTAATTAGTTCCATATATATCATAATGACTTATTCCGGCTAATGATGCAAAAGCTTGACAAGGACAACATTACCCTTTTATGTGCTTATACAATTATGATCATCATCATTAACAGAAAGACTACTTCTCTTTCTTGTTTATATTTTTTGAAATAATTTAATTAGCCCAACCTCCACAAATATTATCCAATCAAATTACAAAGTCCTCTAATGGCATGTGACTCATTCTCATCAATATTTTCTCATGATCCTTATCCCTGTCCTTTTCTCCCCCACATGTGATACCTTTGAAAACTATGGCTACCATACCCCAAAATCATGCCTATAATTAAAAATTTCAAGATAAAGGCTAATTTTGTGGCTCAAGCAATGCACATATATGGGTTTAATATATGACATGTTTGGTGTTTTCTGTATTAAATATACGGATGAATAATACATATACTGGGGCAAACATTTTTTTAGTCCCATAAAATAAGGGCAGAATTTTTTTATATCACAATGGTAGGTGACACTTTTAGTTTCTTATGTCTATTTAGTCCCAAAATCACAATAGTTTTTTAGCCCCAAATAACGCCTTTTTAGTACCAAAACCACAACGTACATGACTTTTTGGGACTAAAAATACGTGATTATGAGTTTTATGAGGCTAAAAGCGACACCTACCATAGTTATGGTATGAAAATAAATTTTACCTTTATTTTATGGGACTAAAAAAATATTTTACCCAAAATAATATATACGTTAATCATCCACTCACTCTGAGTATTGCGTATTAAGCGTAGCATCTACAAGACTACATGTATGTATACGTTAATTTAACAGAAAATTCTTATTCAAGTTATAAATTGGACCGAACTCAACCAATGACAAATATATATACTTGTCATATTATGATTGGTTATTTTTTTAAAAATTTTACCTTAAAATAACAAGTGTATTTCATTTTCAAGGCAATTGCTTCAAAGTTTGGGTAAAGCAGAATTTCCCATGTTTGAGATGGTCAAATTTCAGTGGTAGCCGCAATTGACAATTGCATAATGAAAAGGGCAGCTGCCGAATATTTATGAAAAAACAATTAAAAACAAAAAACAAAAACACAGAAGCGCAGAAAGGACTTACATGATATTCTTGGTGGTCCAAAGTATGCTGTAAGTGTGGAACTCTTTGGAAGGGTCAAACCAGAGGTAATACCTCTCTTCCCTCCCTCTGTTTGTGCTTCCATTCCCATACATGTTTGTCTGAAACCTCCATGCTTTTCCTCTTATGTTGCCCAAGAACTCGAAGTCCAGTTCGTCGTGCGTTTTCCTGAATATGTCGCCGTTTGTTGTCTGCAATAAATAAATACATAGATAAGGTCATAATTATATATGTATGCAAGATTGATGATGAAAAGGGAGTAGTCTGAATTAATATTGAATTGTTTTACGTACGTAGAACGCGACGACGATGCCGGCAGTGTAGTCTGACGGCAGCTTGATCTTGGCGCTGAAGAGGCCGTGGTTGTAAAGGTCAGAGGATTTGAAGCCGGAGCCTGAGTCAGTACAAGATTGTAGTAAAAGTTAGAAACAAACATATATATAAACATGTATATGTATGTATGTATATGATCAGTATGCATAATTGAAAAATCCAATTTTGCTATAAGGGTTTGGAGCATGCAAGCATATATGATCAATATCATCATCATCGCCATCATACCTCATGATTCTGATGAAACCCCATAAAAGAAAACTTGCTAGAAACTGAAAAAAAGAAGCAAGACATGTACACAAAGGCATACATATACATACATCTATGACTCATGCATATACATATATATGAAGTATACGTGCCTGTGTATTGGTTGAGATGAAGCTGAACATTGATGATCAGCGGATGGGATGACGTTTGGTTCACCAAAGAGAGGGGTGAAGCCTGTGGTGAATGGAATAGTGGAGATGTTGAAAGCTGATGGAGCTTGAGGACGATGATGAGGATGAGGAGCTGCAAACGATGATGATACATGGAGAAGTAGAAGAAAGGTGATGATGATGATGATCATGATCATGATGGGCGGCGGCAGAGAATGAACTGGAGCTTTCCCATGATGCTAATTCAGTTTGTAGCTACCTCTACTGTACAATATCTCTTTTGTTTTCTGCAGATGTATCGTTCTAATTCTATATATGTATATGTATATGTATATGATGAGAGAGAGAGAAGGTAAGATGATGATGATGATGAATTGTTTAATCATGCATGAGTGGACATAAGAGAAAGTTAGAAGGGAAGGAGGGCGTTTATGGAATGGAAAAAGATATTATACAAAGACTCCTTCAACAATTATTCACACTCCATTTTCAGATTCTTTATTATGCTTTTTTTATTATTATTATTATTTAGCTACAAATTATTAGTATTTTTTTATCCTGTAACTTACTTCATTTATATTTAATTATTTTTCTAATGAATTTAGTTCTAAATATTTCATTAATTAATACCATTTACATCATAGCAAATATCATTTTTTATCCTATAGCTATAGATTATTAACACTAAAATGACTAAATTTTCTAAAAAAAATGACAAATATTATGAGATATTCAGAACTAAACATGTAAATGTGTAAATTTAATAATAAAATACTAACAATCTATAATTACAAGACCAAAATATAATTTTGTCTTACATATATAGGTGCTCAAGAAGGATTGATTACTAAGAATAAAGTTGATACACACATTTAAATATGTATGTATAGATATATAATATTGGTATATATGGATATCAAAGTCTTGTCCTTATGACACATTTACTTTGAGTGATGTGATTAAATGGGATATATTAAATTGTGGGGAAAACATAATATATCATGCTTAAGGCACTAATCACAAACTAATCCAAAATGAAGTAAACAAAAAATAAATGGTGATTAGGCATGATATCATGGCTAATCACTCAAAGTAAAGGTGCCCTATATATATAAATGTAGTGCATGATTTTATAATACATAGATTAATTGAGATAATTAAATACAAATAAAGATCATATGTAGAACAAAACAGTGTGCCGTGCGGACTTGCAGAGTTTTTGTGTTCAGTTTTGTATAACCATCTCATAATTATATATTAACCACTAAAATTCTCTCTCCCCTCTCTCTCTCTCTCTATATATATATATTCAACAGGACAGAAAGACTACGACAAGATTATTAAAATCATCGAGTTATTTATATTTGAAATATGTAGTATAATTATTCATATAGTAAACTATTTGTGTTAAATTAAATTTATCATGACGTGAGTATGTATAAAAAAATAAAAATTATATTTTTAGTCCTATAATACTAAGTGCTTAATAAAATTAAAAATACATGTATTTTGCCCGAGTACTCACTAAAAGTCGAATGTTTTTATTATTAAATAAAAATAATTAATCAGCCATATATATATAGTATAAGCTTTAAATGTCACTAATTAATGGATTGCCTGAAAAGTCAAGCAAGGAGAAAGGGAAAAGCAATTAATTATTAATTGAATAATTAGTGATCCAAAAAATGACTTGATTAAACTAGCAATTAATTATGTAGTTGAAAGAAAAGAAAAAAGAAAACTTTAATTACTCCACCTAATAATTATATACAATTACAAAATGGCCCCTCAAATTGGACTGGTGGGTTTGGTCATCTAAACCTATATTTCTATGTAAACTTGCTCAAATTCAGACTGTATGGTGGCTCTGACTTTCTTTTAATCATCCTATGAGAACCAAGCTGTCCACGTGGCTACATCTTGCTGCCCCTTGCAACTTGTTCAATTTTAAGGTTTTTGTCATAATTTTGGGGAAAAAAAGATAAACCCTTTTATGAGATTGACCAGAAATTGGTGATGATAAGAACAACCAGCTCTGAAATTATTATATATTTTTTTATGGATTTTTTTTTTTTAAATATTGAAATAAGGTATGAATTAATTAATAGTGAAAATAATATTTGGTGGGCTTCTTCAGAGACAGTTGTCATGCAAAACTGCATGAGTTGCCATAATATTGATGTTTGTATTTATTCTACACGCTAATACATATGAATTATATTTATGTATTTTACTTTGTGTGATGACACAAATCATCACTTGCACAAAAATGACAGCTGAATTTGGAAATTTGGAACCCTTTATGTATATGGACTCACCACTTTTGATTTATTTGCTATTTCTTGGCAAGTAGAATCAATATTCGTATATCAATAAGTTGTTCGTTCAGTAGCAAGCGAGTTGAATTTTAAGACAATAATAATAAGAGGTGTGAAACCTAAGTCAGATCTGTTGAGAGAAGCTAACTCTTCTGCTCTCGTTCTGTACAAGATGGTTTCGTCTCTCATAACTGGAATCCAGAAAATTCCATCACTCAAATTTCTTGGCACCTTGGCGCACACATGGAGGTTCAGCTAGCTCTCGTATATTTATAATATCAACTGTGTGATTCTGTTCCTAATTCTTATTCGATTATCTTTTTGTGATCAACATTTTTTACTAAGGGTTCTTGCCCCCTTGGTGCATACACAGGGGTTGAACGTTCATATAATTACAGTATCAAGTGTGTAATTCTGTTTCTACTCTGTATTCAATTATCTTCTTGTGACCGACATTTTTTACTGAGGGGGCAAATCAATAATCTGAATTCTTGTGATACGATCGTGCGGCTCTCCTTGGCTCTACTGTGGACAAAATTACTGAAATGCCCTTGGGGGCCTATTTCCGTTGCCCATATAGGAAATATGGCATTTTTGGAGTGTTTGGAGTGTTTGGACATTGAACAAGGAAAGAGGCGGGGGCAGGACAGCTCTTGATGGTCTGTAAATGTAATTAATACCCTTAATTGTAAGTAGAACAATTTGTCCAGTAATGTGTTGTTGTCAGTTTGATGAAAATTAGGAATGTAATAAAAGTGGTTACACCAACTTAGCCTTAACATAAACACAGAGATTAGGAGGGATATGAAATAAATCAATGCTGCAATGATTGAGTTCTTTATTTAGTTGATTTAATCATTAAGTGAAGATTAATAATCCCAAGAAAAGATGGCCTCGAAATAATTAATCAAAAGCATCACATCACAACACATCATAATAATCTCCGGATAACTAATCTAATAATAATAGTAATAAGGGATAATTATATTTACACCCATGATCTATAATTTATTTACTTAAATTACCCATGATTTTTTTGCGTAACTACACAAGACACTCCTAGCAGCCAAAAACCAGCTGTAGTTTATGTAATATTATTGACATTTCTAAGAGTGTATTTGTAATTTCGCAAAAAGTAAAGGTGATCTGTGTAAATAATATTAAAGTTTTTTATTGATGTATGTATACTTTCTCAAAAATAAGAACGATATGTGTAAATAAACTATAAATTAGGATTGCAGATTTAATTATCCATATTATTTGATAATATTTGGTGGGACATAAATAATTTGAAAATTGGGAGTTCCCTTTGTTGTAGGGTTTGGCTGGAAATGTATGGGCCAGGCGTGTTTGAAGAATCTGATAGTTGGCCGGTCGCTTTCTCCGCCGTTTTCAGATTTTATTTATTTTTCTGAAAATTGGAATATATCAACATTTGGGGCCTACTGGGAAGGAGTAACAAAATGGCACCTTATGTGTCATTCTTTCATTAGGCTGTTTTATCCACAAAAAATGGTGGGGCAAATATTAAATAAGAGAAAAAGGTGGGCATAAAAAAGCAAAAATAAGGAATTTTGTTGCTTCAAGCCACAGAGATTCTGCGTTAATACACCGTTTTTTTATAAATAAAAAAAAAAATTATTTTTCTGTATAAATGATGCTTAGCTTCTTCATACTGTTCTCAAAGTATCAAGTTTGTTTGACTTGGGATAATAAGATTTTACAATTTCACACTTTTAATTTGTAAAAGAAAAATCAATTCTATACTCGACCACCCTCCCTTAATTTGTGTCTGTCATGATGGTATAAAGTGAAATGATTATTGTTGTGTATAATTTTGTAATTTAAATCATTCCCTATATATAAGAAAAAGAAGAGAAAATAAAAATTTTACTCTTCCCATATACTACGTGCATGAATATGGGGCCTTGGAGTTAGGGAGAGAAATGTATCCACATGTCTGGTTGACTACAACCTAAGACCAACACAGCCCACCCCAAGTCCCAACCGGACATAAACAGTGTCAGCATACTTTGTTTTGAAGCCAGGGCTTATCCCAAAACCAACATATATAATAACTTGGGGACTGTTCAAGTGGTCTTGTATGTTTTGGTTACAGATGAGGATACAAATGTTCAGATTATCATGTCACTAAACTGTTTTGATAGAACTGTACCCAACTAGACAACTTGGAGAAACTGGAACTTGTTATTTTCTCTGCCGATTGATGGATATTTTGTAAGTAATCCTGCAAGCGACCTATAGTCCTGGAGGTATATTTTGACCTGAGCCAATGATCAGAGTCGAAGCTACCCAAACTTTGTGTATCAAGAAAAAGATGGGACCTGCTAAATAATGTTATACCAAGTGTTCTTGATATATATCATATATATAGTCACTAAGAAATGACAAGTGAGAGATGAAAACATTTGACTTGATTAGTTAAAGAACAGGGCTGGCAAATGATTGTGAAATACTGAAATTAATGTAAAGGAATGATGGGTGAGGTGAATGATTGATTGCGTAGGAGTCAGCCCTACTGCGTTGTCCAGAAAATAATATCCCAACTCAACAGCAGAGCATAATTCCACTGGGCTCCAGTCTCCAAACCTGGATAAACAGAAAAGAAGTAGAGGGCAAGAGTGAATGATGAGGCAATGAATCAGTGAAATTGCTTGAATATTAAGTTTTGGTCAACAAACTTTTGAACTGATAATACCTTCTGGAATAATCGAGCGGGCCAGAAAACACAAATCAGGGAGAACTATAATCCAAGCCAAGAATATCAAAAGAAGATATATTATAAAGATCACTATCCGTTACATTTATCGTAAAGAGCAGAAAAAGGTGATCAGGAACTAGTTTCCAAGTTGTCGTCTGGACATAAAGAAAAACGAAGGATCATTCTGAAAAACTGTAATAGAGAGAGAACCATACTCCAATCGACAGGTGGCTCATTCTCCAGTTTTTCAAATCTTACGGCCTTCCTAAGGAAGGTAACTAGGAGCAGAAAAGTGCAAAGTCACAAATGGTTCGTTGACCGCTACAAGTGAGTATAGACATATTAGCTTTCTTAGTGAATATAAAATATCCCAGGTAAAAATGGGAGTGCGCAAATTATGTTGATGAACTAAATAATCGGCAATATTTCAGTATTTATTCAACTACTACTCAACTTAGCACTATAAGGCTTTGCAGAACAGAGGACGCATCACTTAGCTTAGTGTGTAGCTTGGCATAATGTAGTGAAGACTAAAAAACCACCTATATTTACTAACAACCAACTGATCTCACATGCACAAAGATATTCACAACAAAATGGTTCCTCTTTTGCCCACAAAGTCAATTCCTCCTGCACCTGCATCCCAAGTAAAACTTTAGCTGCAATTCCATCATGTACAATAAATTGTTGCACAAAATTGGCCGGTCACTGTCCATCTACATACAAGCTAGATACAGAACGGCAGCACCATTTGCAATTGTTTTAGCTCTGGAAAACCCACTGCATTGCCTGGAGAATCTGAAGAGAAGAGCCCTTTAATTAAGCCTCAAAATATTCATCACCGCTGTTAAGTGCCCTTCTGGAATTATGTTGTGGCATCCTCAGATCATCATGAAAAATAGAGTTCAAACTTGATATGCAGTTTCGACAAAGACAATACCTTCATTGTCTGATCCTCAGAACATTCATATCTGGCATTTGTTTTCCAGGAAAATTGAATATCTGCAGGCTGAAAATCAGCTACACCATCTCCAAGATGACGTCCATGTTATAAAACCAAGTAAGGATTCCATCAATCTCATGAGGGCACTGCTACAGCCTACAAGTCTAATGATGAGATATCCGTCAAATAATGAAGCTCACCAAAATAGAGCCACACAGTATCTTCCTACAAGAAAACTGAACGGCTAATTCATTCTCAGATCTAGCACTAGCAGTAGCAAATTGTGGCACACTGGAATACCACCTTATATCTCAATCATTGTCTGTCTAACAATATGTGTTCAGTTTAGAGTGGCAAGCTAAATATTACAAGTCATGACGCTCCACTTCAAGTGTTAACTGGAGTACTCAAATAAAATTTAGCACCTACCAAGGAAACATGAAAAATGCCCCGGAAAATAAGAAACATGCATAAAGCAACATAACACCACCAAATATGAAAAAGAAATACTCAGTAGTTAACAGACTCACACATCTCATTGCTCATCTCGAACTAATGCTTTCTCTTGTTTAAACATATTCATGTCATGATATTGTTCTACAATATGCTTATTGGTCCGGTGATTACAAGGCAAACGATGATGATTAGAGAAAAATGTATCATGAGCCACTAAAACTCCATCATTTTTCATTCAAAAAGATACAAATGATTTTTGGCATTAGCTAAAACAGGCACAAAAAGTAAAAAGCTAAGTGCAACTTAAAAAGTTACCACTTTTACAGGGTATCTCCTCAAGGGCTACACAATTACCATTTCCTCATCCGGTTTGTGTCTAGTTACTAGTAAATTTCCACAGAAACAGTCTCTTCGTATCAGTAAGTTTCAATTGCTTTATCTTCGTTTTGTGCAGTAACAAAATGTTTCCATGCTGATATACACCAATATCCAAGATGTCGGCCCTATGAAGTTAAGTGCTACACATGTAAAGTTCTATTCTTCTGTTCATCAAGATCAAATGGAAAACTAAAATAATGATGATCCAAAACTAGTTTTCTGAATAACAAAGAGACAACTCCGCTTGGTAATTCAGCAGATCAATAGACATCTATCCGACAAACAAACAATTGCAGAAACATTGTTGATATGTAAACTCTTCATTCTTCAAAGTATCTTTTTTCAGTCCTCTACAGAAGCAACCATATTCAATAACACTAAATAATCGAGACGAGGAATTTCAGTCAATTGCTACCTAACCGTGGTCTAGTTAAAAATAAATCACCCGCACCGTCGAGAACGGACCTGACTCGAGAACCGCGATTATGAACGGCGGCGTGAATCTCCTCGGAAATGAAGCACTCAAATCGCCGCCTTAGATCAGGGTGCAAGAAGACGACGGCTTTCTGGCGGAGGCAAATTTGAGATTCTCATCATTGGGTGGTTTGTCGGGGCTGTAATTGTGTTCCGCCACTTCGCCGGAAATGTGGGGTGGTGCAGAAGACGATAGTTACCGGGCTGGATATCACGCCCAATCCGGTTCATTTAGATGTTTACATTGTACTTACCCAACCAGAGATTTGAAAAGGTGGCCGTGTTCAATGAGCCCAAATCAGGATAAAATATGGACTACAATCCAGCCCAAAACTGGTTGGATCGTGATCAGGCCAGGCCCATATTATGTCCCCACGTGCAAGGCCCATGTTGTCTTATTTTAGGACATTTTGGTAAAAGACCTAAGCAATCATTATTTTCAATCCATTTACATAAATATGAAATCATTTTTATCCATTTCTTATAATAATTGTTAACATCTTGAATAAAAGGTATTTTACAATTAAAATTACACTCATCCACCTTATAATAACGTTAACATTTGGAAGTAACGTCTATATTTGTTACTGGAATATAAGTTGGGATCACTTTATTTTTTTATTCATAATTATTTTTTATAAATTACAATGAGCTGAGACCATTTTAGAATTCTTGGATCGGAGAATAGATAATATAATTACAGAACCAACGAATGAAAATGAGACAAAAAATGCTAACATCAGTGGAGAAACAAGACGATACACAATGGCTACGTCTTTAACTTATAGGGGTGCAATTTGTATATTTTGACATACAGAGAGGGCAGTTGTAGTGCATAACTTTATAAATCTACGATAATTATGGAAAAATAGCATTTTTCATCTCGTAACTTAGAATATTTTTCACTTTAATTTATTAGTTAGGATTCTCACTTTTGATCCTGTAACTTTCAAAAGGAAACACTTGTGGTCCGATGACATATTCCTATTAGAAATTTAACGAAAAATGTTATTACATGCATTAGACGAAAGATGTTACTTTTAAAAAGTTACAGATCAAAATTAAGAATTTCACAATCATTAAGACCAAAGTAAAAGAATTTTAAAATATGAGATTAAAAAATATTATTTCCACGACAATCTTTTAATATTTTAAAACTTACACAACTTATAAACAAATCAACAATTATTCTTTGTACAAGGAAAGAACTCAAAATGAATTATAACCAACACCACCCTAAACATTTTATCTTAAAAATCAATTACCACCACAAACTACGCACGAAAATAGCTTAGAAGCAAAGGATTTGGACTTTGGCGACGGCGCGTCAATAGCAGGGGATGCGGATGAGTCCCCTGCTGGTATACAAATGGTGGATCCATCTGCACCATTACGCCTAGCTTTCTCACATTCATCCAAGAACTTCTTGAACGCACCCTTCACATACTCCACTCCATCGGATACTGTCATGTTTTCGACTAGTTTATGTGGGAAGCCCTCCTTCGTGTGGTCTCCGCACAATGATGCTGCCATTTGCACCAACTCCTCTTGGAATTCACTCAGTTTTGCTTCATCTTTGGCCTCAGCTTTCCGCAATTTGACTGGCTCCGATAGAGTTTCTGAATTAAATACATTATCATGTTGTTATAAAATTATTATAGTAATAGAATCATTTTAGTTTGACACAATCATAGAATCTAAACTAATCATATGACAAGTAATCAATTTTTTTTTTGAATGGTATGTTTGGGGCTAGGGCTGGGTGGGGGGACCCTACCTGGGCAATCAGTCCTCGGACTTTTTCTGCTTATCACCGTCTCAAAAGTGCCAGCCCATGCATCGCGCTTAGTTAAAAACTCCTTCAAATTGAAGATCTTTTTAACCGTTGCAGGTATCGACGAGTGTTCAAATTCAGATGTAGGATGAGGTCCCAATGGTCTATGTAAAACTGCATAATCACCGGCATTCAGTCATAAATGATTATAATAATATTTAAAAATTCAAACTAAATTAATTTAAAAAAACTTAATTACCCGCTCCTTTCTCAATCCACGGAGATATCATGATGGCCGGAACCCTAACACCCAATCGATCAAACCGGAAATTGTAAGGCTCGGGACCCAAAATCCCATCCGGGCTGGGAACTCCGGTGACCGGAGTTGGAACATGGTCAAAGAATCCACCATGTTCGTCGTAAATGATGATGAACAGCATTTCATTCCATTGAGGACTAGACCTCAATGCTTCATAGACTTCCTTGACAAATTTCTGGCCTTCAAAGACATCATGAGACGGGTGATCGTCGTTTCCGGGCAATATTTTCAGGTCGAAATAACGTTGTTCCACGACCACATAGTTTGGTAACTTTCCTTCCTTGCAGTGCCTCTTGAAATGAAGATCAAACTGGTGGAAATTGTTTACTATGTACTTCAATTTTCTCAGGTTCCTGTCAAGAAAACCAAATGTTTCCAACCAAACCATGTCTGAATTAGTGGCCTAGCTAGAAATTAATGATTGATTTTTTTTATTTACAGAGAAATTAATGATTGATTAATCACCATTACTTGTAGAAAAGTGTGGCTGGAGGGTACTGATAGTATATGCCAAAGGTACAACCGGCTTCTTCCAAGGACTCAAATATAGTCTTCTGAGGGTACCCTTCGATCAACAGCTTCCTGTCATTACTCGTAGCGCCGTGGGAGGTGGCGGAATGCACAAACAGCCTGTTCGGCTGCGTCGACGCCGGCACCGCCGCGAACCACCGGTCACAGACGGCGAACTCCGCCACCAGCTCCTTGTAAACGGGTATGGCCTCGGGTTTGAACCCGTTCATGACCGTATCCGACATCCCATTTGTCTTCCTTTCCGCATTCTGAGCGAAACCTTGCATGGTGGGCTGCTTGACGGCTGAGTCTTGGCTCCATGGAACACCAAATATTTGCTCGAAGATGTCCTGGATGGAGTGTCCCGGATCCTGGTCCACGTAGAGCGACCCGTCACCAAAGAAAACCCGCTTCGAGGTAAGGTCGTCTGCGGTGGACAATGGGTTTGATTCGTATCCTGTGACGCCGTCGATTCCTGGTTTTAGGGTTTTCATCCAACCCAGCATGTGATCGAAGGAGCGGTTTTCTTGGACTAGGACAACTACTGTTTTGATGGGGAAATTAGGGTCTGAGGTTGTCTCTGAAGCCATTGTTGTTGATTCTTGATTCTTGATTGTTTTGGGGTTTTGTGTTGGTGGATATGATTTTTGGGGTTGTTAGCTAGGTTTGTTGGGATACACTTTGCTTATAAGCTTGTTTATAGGGATAGTTATGATCTTGGAAGAAGCTTATGTATGAATATATATATCTATTACCAAGTAGGAGAATATTTTGGTTTATTTCTCACGTCTAATTTACGCTTGCTTATAGGTAACGAGCACCAATTTTTCATACGCACGACTGTTGTATATATTTAAATTTATTCTGTATCTGTATATATATATTCTACACTAATATAAGAAAATAAGGTATTTTACTAAACCCACAAATTAACATTATCGCATTAATTTTTTGTAAAGCCAAAAATATTTTTCAACTGATGAATAATTAATTTATTCAACTTTCTAAATTTTATATTGGGCAAATTAATATTTTTTTAAACACATAAAATAAGGGTAGAATTTGTTTTGCTATCACAACTATGGCAGGTAATGTTTTTAGTTCTATAAAACTCAAAATCATATTTTTTTAGTCCGAAAAAAAATGTAATTTTGGGCCTTTTTAGTCCTAATTACAACACATTTTTAGTCCCAAAACCACAATGCACATAACTTTTTAGGACTAAAAGTACGTGATTATGAGTTTTATGGGACTAAAAACGACACTTGACATAGTTGTGGTACCAAAATAAATTTTGCCCTTATTTTATGGGACTAAAAAACCATTTTGCCCCTTTCATATTAATTGATAATTAGTTTTCTTTTCTTTCTTTCTTTCTTTCTTATATTTTTTTTTTCTAAATGTAATGTACACTTTATTATTATTAATAATTTATTTTAAAATATAAAACCTTATTTTTTATATGAATGCAAAAACGACGTGCCATAACGATCAGTAATTAATAAAAAATAAATATTGTCAATCTCATTCTCTCGAATTATATTATATGGTAAATGTGATTCCGAAAGAATGTTTGGGGTGAAAATGGAGAAAGGAAGAAAGATGATTATTTAGTTGAAGAAAAAAAGTGGAAAGAAAAAACCAGAATACAATGTATACACGTACTTATAGTTTTATATACGTACATGTATTTTCACAATTTCCAACTATATATAATTAGGTATACGTACAAGTAACATTATGGGAAATTTATTTTGTCGTTGTTACTTGTGTTACCCAATAATTTGCACTAGTACGTAGTGTGCAAGGGGGTTTGATGTCAACAAGTATTGTGCTATAAGAATGTAGGTGTATGTAAGAGTCAATAAAATTTTATTTAATTAAGGTCTCCTAACTATAAACTTGATTAACTATAATTGTTTATAATTGGAAAAATGGGATTTGATCGAATTTTTTTCCCAAATTAAATAAATGAAAGATTGGTTCGAACACAACATTTGGGTTTTTTTTTTTTTTTTTCTTCTTTCGCTCCTTAATACGTATATAGTAATTCATTTTGGCGTAATTGATTTTATTAAATAGTTAATCATGAGATAATCCAAAGTATTTAATTAAGTGTATTATTCAACTTGATCATATTACTACATATGTATAAGACGTGTAATTTCACTTAGTTAAGTATAAGAGAAAAATCAAGAGCTAATTGTCGGTATGTCCCACTTAGTTCATATATATTTTGTATACATTAATTAATTTACAATATTGATGTAATAATTGACCTTTAATTAATATTTGTAAATAATTATGTAATGAATGGTATCTATCAAAAGAAAATTTTAAGAACCATTTTAATAACAATAAAGTTATAGAAAATAAAATTTGGTATTTGTTAAGAGGTGGGGCATTAATTTTGAAGACAAAAAAGTTGAACAAAAAATTAATGTTATCTCCGGTGGAAGATGTTATGTGAGAATCCACTGATAAGTTGTTGATCTGGTGGTAAGTAAGTTGAATTTTTAAATAGATTCTTGCAAATGAGAAATTTAGTTCAAAATTTTAAAGTCACACTTGTTGGGAAGAGTTAACTTTTTTCTCTCCTACTCCAAATATGATTAGTTTCATCTGTAATGTAGAATGAAGATGCTGCTGTAACAACCATTGATGAAAATATTGCATTGAAACTAGGTCTTCCCTCATCACTATTAATATATTTTCTTCTGCATCTCTTTTAACACTTGAAAAGATTTAAATGCATTTTTATCTCGTAACTTAGGTCATTTGACTTTTTGTTCTTGTAACTATCTAGGGTAGCATTTTGTTCCGCATCTCTTTTAGTTTTCGCGATCTCAAATTCTTTTTTGTTCTACCGGAGTTCACCCTTCACATCGAAAAAATGTATATGCAGCTCACGTGATCTTTTAAATTTGGCTATTGTTCATATTGGCTCATTTTTTCAACATTTTCATTTTCTAACGAGATGCATGGCCAAAATGCTAGCTATTTTAGAAAGTTAAAGAACGAAAATATCAAATTACCTAAGTTAAACAGGAGCAAATGTGCATTTATATATATATATATATATATATATATATATATATATATATATATATATATATATATATATATATATATGATTATCCAGGCATTATACAGATCATTGAATGTGGAGTATAATTATACGGATGAATAAAAGCATATACTAAGCGTGTGAAATACATCTGACAACATTTTGACTTTAATTATTTCCACATTTTTCTGATCAATTAAGGAAAAGAAGCATTAACTATAGTAATGTCGGCACTGAATTGCTTACATTGAAATAATGGTATAAAGAAATTTTATTCAAATAATAAAGTCAATGTTCTACCAACTTAATTAACTACCAAATATGCATCAGCTTTTTAAGTTATGAGTTTCGCTAATAATGTGGATATAAGTCTATTGAAATAGTAATTAATTAATTTCTTGTATTTGATATATAATTAAAACGATCTATGAAATTATGTATATATATATATATATATATATTATATATATAATTTGAAAATTAAGTATATAATATTTCTTCCCGCGTTGTTCCTTGAGAAGAATTAAGAAATTAAAGACAATAGGGATATAAATCATGAAATGCCACATGATATCCAGTTACAGATTGTTAGCCTAATTCAGACGCAACATGTCTGCACAATAATTTTGCTAAGGAACAAAAGCATGTCCCAAAGGTCTGAAAACATATATATCTCACAATGCAAAAAGTGCAAAAAAAAAAAAAAAAAAAAAAAAAAAAAAGAGTTTTAATATGAGTTCACCTCATCAATTTTGAACTCGATTTTTCTTTTTATATTAACATCGTTTATTATTTTTTGCGACTATTATAATGATTGGGTGAGGTCTTATTATTAAATTATAAGGTAATATTTTGTAAAGAGAGTTTGTATATGTTATGTTTTTTAATATGGAGTGTAACTGTAAAGAGAGTATTTATGTAATTTGATCTAATTTTAGAAAATTCAATGTAATTTATTCTAAATTATATCCAGCAATTCAAGGTGCATGAGAAGATGTAATAAATTGTTACATTAACAAAATAACATAGTCGTCGTCGTGTACAAGTGAGATTGGAATTTAGAACATCATAGTTGTTAGATGTATGATGTATCAAGACCTTAACCTTGCTTGTTGAGGTTATATATATATATATATATAATTGTTGTCTTAAAAAAAAATTAATATTTCTTGTACGCCACAATCAAACCGCTGCTGTCATGGCTGTAACTTATAAAATAATGAACATAAAATGGAAAATTGTGGGCAATATTATTTTTTTGTAAAAGATGAGCACGTTCATATATATATACTTGGCAGTTTGGAATATTCTGTTCTAGAAGGGGCATTATTCTGTATATTTAATATAAAATGTTATATTTTGCTTGCGAATTGAATCTTCCGTCGTAAATACTATTTCATCTCATACTCCAAATGATACCACATGAAAATACTAATTCAAATTGAATTTGACGAGATCCGGACTAATTGCATGATAATTTAGAAAAAATTATCAATTACAATATAAGTATATTATATTTATAACGTGATTGGTTGGATCAAATTAACAAACATAATTATAAGAAAAAAATGTTTCAGACACGATGTACATCATTGTAAAAATTAAGAAATTGCACGTGCAGATTCTTGCATCAGATCGAGAATGCAACAAGTTAAAGACATACAAAGAATTCCAAACAGCCTGTCCATGTAGTGAAGAAGCTAGCTAGTTAGGGCCACAAGTCAAGCACGAACATAGTTTTCTTGCAAACGATCTAGAAACGCGTCTTTTAGGCTGATGAGGTGCAAGACTGCAGACAATATGGGACTCGTCAGCTCCGTTTCTGATGGCATTGTCGCAATCATCCTTGAACTTCTGAAACGCGCCTCCGACATACTCAACCGCCTGAAAGACTTTCATGTCTTGCACTAATCTGTGAGGAAAATGGTCTTGTGCGTGCTCCCCTTTCAACACTGCACACAACTGCACCAGCTCTTCTTGAAATTCACTTAGCTTTGCGTCTTCATAATTTGCTTCTATTTCCCTCATTTTCACCGGTTCTGGCAGAGACACTGCAACATCATTCGTGAACAATCACGGTTCTTCATCGACGACAGTTGACATTCGTTTAGGTTGTCAATGGATGGGTAATATTTCAACGGACCTGGGGTCTAATGTTTATGTAATAATATTGGGTTTGAGTTTAGGTAATAATTATCATATTATAGGCCTGAACTTAGATATTGTCTGCCCATTGACAGCCCAGACCCTTCATATATGGTGAAAATCACATAACTACCCCCATGATTATGCGAGAAATTACAATTTTCTCATTGTACTGGAGGAGCATCATAAAAAAATGGATGCATATGATGAAAGCATCATGAATACGAGGTCAAGGTGTTTTTGTAATAATTCAAATAATAGAGGGCGGTTTCTCTAATTTGGCCATAGTTCAGTGGGGGGTTCACATATATGTAAATATGAAAATTTTACCTGGACAATCTGTTCTGGGACTGGACCTGTTTAAGACACACTCGAACGTGCCTGCCCAAGCGTCACGTTTGGTCAAGAACTCTCTAAGATTGAAAATCTTCTTGACAGTTGCTGGAATTGAGGAATGCTCAAATTCCGACGTGGGGTACGGTCCAGAAGGTCCATGCAGCACTGCATTTTCATCAAATATTACTAGTAAGTACTAATAGTGATCGAACACAGTCACTGTAACTTCGTAGTAAAACAGCCCAGCATTCTTGCCCACCTGTTCCAGGTTCAATCCAAGGAGACACCAAGATGGCAGGAACCCTAACACCAAGGCCATCAAATTTGAACTTATACGGTTCAGGACCAACAATGTCGTCTGGACTAGGAACCCCCGTGACAGGTGGCGGCACATGATCATAAAATCCTCCATGCTCGTCATATATAATCACGAACAAGATCTCGTTCCACTGAGGACTTGATCTCAAAGCTTCATAGATCTCCTTGACGAATTTCTGACCCTCTGACATGTCGTGGGGCGGGTGATCATCGTTTCCTGGCACCAGCTTTGTCTCAAAGTATCTTTGTTCTATTACTACATAGTTCGGTAGCTTTCCCTCCTCGCAGTGTCTCTTGAAGTGTAGATCAAACTGGTGGAAGTTTCTTATGTACTTCAGTTTTCTCAGGTTTCTGTTCCATTAAACTTGTGTTAGAAAATGGCAGTAAACTCCCCCCCCCCCCCTTCCTTTTTAGAGGTCTCGACTATCTCGGACTTATATTTTACATAAATAAGATGTCACAATTGAACCACTTAATCGAACCAAATAATCTTGTAATATTATGTTTCAACTTTTGACAATGACTTTATGTCCGGATAATCTAATCAAGATTCTATTATTAGAATTAATGATAACGATGTACAAGCATCTCTCCACGAGAGTTGTTTAAGTATAAATTACATTTTTTTTAATTTATAAAAACTTTTCTCTAATTATTCGAGTTAAAAAAGAATCTTACATTAACCACTAAATTTCTAAATGATCTTTCTATTTTATTAATTATTAGAGTAAATTATAAAGATTTACAAGAAACTGAATTAATGCAATTACTAGAGGTGGTATTTCTGATCTTATACAAATTATTTTCGTAATTTACTTCTGTAACTTGTAATTTAATCAGGCCGTACGCAAGTCACATCACATACAATTTTTTGATTAAATTGACCGAAATTAATTAAAATTATCAAAATTCTAAAATTACAAAACTAAACCATTAAAATCAGTTTGTGCATATTTAAAAATATCATCCCACATAAATTATAGAACTGAAACTACATCTCCCACCCATAAAAGACCCCTCTTAATTTTCCTATTAAAAAGATTGCAATTACCTTCCTTCTAGAATTAGATACGCATAGAAAATTATAAAATTATTGTTTGATGTTTCTAAAATAAAGATGTAATATTGTAAATATGAAAGAAAATTTTGATAGTTCTAAAAATAAAACAGGCTATATATATATATATATATATATATTACTCAATAATATACAAATATTCAAAAAAAAAAAATCTCATAATTGATAGAGTTTATTAAAAGTCTTGATATTACACACAAAGACTAAAATAAAAGAAGAAAAGTAAAAGCCATCAGAGAGTCATGATTGATGGCTTTGAATTGAATATTATATTTATATACAGTAAAAGTTTGCATAAAAAACACATGGTGGCCTTCTCAGTTGTCACAACTTGGACCATTTATATATAATATATATAATCTGTGGGCTCAATTAACTTAATTAAATAGGATTAAAGGAGTTGATGCATCATTAATATAATTGCTTTTAACTAATCACTAATTTTAATCAAATAAATTAAGCATGGTTCAAACTGCAAATAGATAAAGCTTGTCCACATCTTTCTCAGTGGCCCAATCATGCATAAATATCCGTAAATTACAATTATTATGTGAAACCGAAGACTAACATCCAATTTTAAATATTATATTCTTTTACCTAATCAATAAGATATTATTAGTGGAAGATATTATTAAAGAATCCTATTAAAATTTTAAAAAAAAATTAGATAAATTTATAAATTCTTATCATCGTATTTTGAATATTGTAAGTCACTTTTGTGAAAAAAGTACAAAATATTTTGTAATATTTTATGACGTTTCACTAATTTTTCAAAATATGATCATAGAAAACCTTACAAACTCGTCCGAACACGACGATAGTCGATTGGATTTTTTTATTTTAATTTATATTCTATTTTATATTTTATTATTTTATATATATATATATGTGCATCAGCTGTATAAATTTTTTTCTTAAATAGAATTAATAATATATTTTTTATACATTTGATGATTGAGATGTACACGTAAAATGAAATATAAGATACAATAAAAAAAATCCAATCTGTTATTGCAATTTCAATCTAGACAATGCAAAAATGAGCAAGAAAACAAGTAAATCTGAAAGAAATAATATTCCAAAGTCGGAAAATTCTTATCTAGATCGGTCTTTGGCCGAACCTGAACCAATTATAAATATAATACATTTATTGTGTGATTAATATATAATTTAAAAAAATGGCCAATCAATATAACAAATGTGATGCACTTACTACATAATTAATTTTTGTTCAGTTAAACCTAATTCATGTAAGAATTTCCTCAAAGCCAAGAATGCAACTCTTTTTTTGCCCCGAAGTACTAAAAACGAAAGAGAAAAGAGTACCTGTAGAAGAGAGTGGAAGGCGGGTACTGATAGTAAATCCCAAACTCGAACCCGCCCTCCTCCACCGACTCAAAGATCGTTTCTGCGGATACCCTTCCACCAGCATTTTCGTGTCGTTCGCCGTCGCCCCGTACGACGTTCCCGAGTGTATGAAAAGCCTGTTTGGCTGCGTCAGAGTGGGAGCCGACGAGAACCACCGATCGCAAACTGCAAACTCTTGCACCAGCTCTTTGTAAACCGGCACTGATTCGGGCCTGAATCCGTTCATCACGGTGTTGGCCATTCCTTTCTGTATACTTTCTGCTTGCTGAGCAAAACCTTCCATCGTGGGCGACAGGTTGTGGCCTGAAGCCGAGGCCTGGTCCCATGGAACGCCGTAGATTTGCTCGTATGTTGCTTCGAATGAGTGGCCGGGATCGGGCTCCACGAACCCTGATTGGTCGCTGTAGTGAATGCGCTCTGAGGAGGATAAAAGGTTCGATTCTTTCCCAGTCACGCCGTCGATTTCGGGGTTGATGGACTTCATCCATCCTAGGACGTGATCGAATGATCGGTTTTCTTGGACTAGGACCACCACGGTCTTGATGGGGTATTCGGTAGTGTTCTCAGGCATTTTTGCTGGTCTGTTTGACGGTTCTTGCAGAGTGGATGATATAGAGAGAAAGGGGGTTGGAAAGGAAGACTGGAAACTCAAATTTCAGTGCTGTTCCTGTTGGACTTATTCATGGATATGTGATTCTCTATTTAAATAACAGTGCATACATATATAGTAATTTATTCCAGCTAGATTAGAGAATAATCTTTACAATTTTAAGTCATAAGAAAAGCGTGTTATGAACTTCTGTTTCTCTATTGGGAGCCAAGATTTTCGCAATTATCTTACAATTTTCAATCTGATTCAGTGGGAATTGATAGTGTTCTATTACAGGAAAACAGGATGTTGATGTTGTTTCCTTCTTGATGTGATCGCGGATTGAATTTTCTTTTGCAAATCTATGTGAAGTTACGCTTCTAACATCAATGAGAAAAGTACATGGAATTGAAACCTTGGGTGAGTTTGAAGAGAGAGAAGAAACTAGGATGCAAGAAAATGTTCCATCGTCAGTCAGCTATATTGAACGATAGACGGTCGAGAACTCTTGTTGGATGCTAACCACGTTAAGTTGAACATTAAAAGCGTGTTTGCATTTATGCAAGAGAAGAACCCTCGTGTTTCTTGAAAGAAACTGAGGCAGACAACGCATTGCTTCTTTTTGAGACAAGACCAGGCCTTGCTTCTTTACCACACTTCTTGTAATGTAAAACTCTAGTTGGACCGTGAGTTATGGATCCGAGCCAGGCTCATTTTCTCTAAATGGGCCGTGGTTAATCTCACGGGAGTAGGCCTGCCCGTCTCGTCTCTTGAGGTGGTTTCTTAGCCGAAACTGGTTAGCATGGTCGCAAAGCCGCCAGTAGTCATCAGTGCTATGAGAATTAGGGAGAGTTTTAGGACAGTACGTTCATCCTTTGTTCTTTCTATGTTGCACCATTGTGTACAATATGAGCTGCAAGTTCCCTTTGAACAGTCTTTGTAAGCTCATGCCCTAATCTTTGCAATGAGGGCCGAAGCAATATTTTTGTATGGAACAGGAAAGCTCTCTTTTATGGGGGCATGAAACACAATAAATGACAGGAAATCACATAAATACCCCAGAGGTTTGGGAAAATTGTAGTTTGAAAAATCACATTAACACTCAACCGGATGGCTAGAGCGAAAATTGTAACCTAAAACATAAAAGTAGGAGTATAATGTAACCATCAAGACTGTAAAAGAATATCGCTGTTCTTGCTATATCTTCGTCTTATCAAGTCGAAACTCAAGGATTATTTGTGTTTCCACATCCAGGGCAGGAACTTCAGCTCTAGCTAACGTTCAGCTAAATTTCATCCTGTTTAAACCATGAATGATGCAACAACCAGATAGATGCTAAAGAACAAGTAAGACATCGAGACTTCTAACTCTGCACAAACTCAGACAACCTTAAGATATACATGCTCGTATCATGAAACATAATGCACGACTGAATTAGGTCTCTGACAGGTCTTTTGATAACAATTATCAAATTTGCTTGCTTCAGTTGGTTGAAGTGTGAAAACCATGGTTGACAGATACATGTAACCTTACATCAGTATCGATGCAACTCTTTGCCTAACTCGGTTTTGACTTCTGATATGGAGTGTTAAGGTTATCCATAGTATTGATATTTCACAACTGAATTCAAGATGAATATTAGAGAAAGGACCAGAGGTTTATGAGCATCCGAAGACGAGTCTTGCTCTATAACCTAATCAATTACTATAGAACAAGAAGGAATGCACCCACATGATTCAGATATTCAACAAGCTTCAGAACAAATAGAGGATTTATACCGAAAATAAGAACTTCCCCCCATATTTCATATACTATTATATCAAACTTTAGGTAACTTCACTTCTTGTATATTTCTAAAATGACATAACTACCCATATAAGCATCAAACAGTTCGAGGAAGAGAAGTTGCAAGAAAATATTCGAAAGCTCCATACCATGAGTCGCATAATTTGGAGGTAAAATAAAGGGAAAACTAAAAAACAATCAGCTCATTATTCTTTTGTATAATCTTGAAAGCATACACAAAACAAGGCATGAGCTGATTTTCAGGGATCATCTCATCGGACAAAACTCAAACAATTTGGGAATCTTTAACAAAAACTTTCTTGAATATACATAGCACAACGATCTGTCAGGAAAACGTGAACTAGCCCTTCCCATCAAAAGGAAAAAGAAGCAAGAATAATGCCCTACAGCCAGTGAGATGCACCCATTTCACGCACTCGATTTGACTGGCAATATTATGAGCCAAAGAGTTTCTGATATAGTCGATTTATCAAGTGACTGGCAATATTATGAGCCAAAAAGTTTCTAATATAGTCGATTATAACTCGAAATGAACTTCACAGCAGAATGAAACTTGCAAGAAGCCAAGACCAATGCTCTGTAACTATATAGCTGTGGAGGGTATATATATCCATACACGGATACTTAGGAATCCAACAAATTACCAGAATACAACAATTTAAAACATTGATGTATATGGATAAATAAATAATAGTTTCAAATTTCATATTGTGTTCAATCCCATTTAGCATCAAACCTCGAAAAATCAACGAGTAACTGTATTTCCATTGCTACTTTCCTGTGAATCTGAAAAATATTCGAGTAAAATTTGGCGTCTGCCAGCCAATTGCACAATTCAGTTCAATGTGGCAGCCTCTCATTTTTGTTGGTAAAGTTTGTATCTTTATCCAAAGTATCTTCAGTATATTTTATCAACTGGGAAGCATAGAATTCTTGCCTTTATCATGGACTGTGAACATGAATCTGCTCGCAGAAGTAGACCTCTTCATTGCAGCCGGACTCCTGAGTAATCCACCATTCCTGCTTTCTTCCAAAGCAAACCCCTTTGAAGAACCAATTCCCCTCCAAAGATGATCACTCTCCACTTGCACATATTCATCAATTTCTTCAAATCTCAGGATATCCGAAACCAGGAGCTGTCTATGGGACGGAAATGCACCTAAAGAACCCGATCTCCCAAATTCCCCAACTCCCTCTTGATCGTTTCCTACACCCTGATTCCTTGAATCCTCTGCATTCCTAACTACAACCATATGTTCATGACAATCCCTTTCTTCATCATCCACCACCAAGACCAAGTCATCGGGCGGGTGAACTTCATAAGCACTCGTGTTAACAGCTGATGAAGTTTGAGAACTAGGCACCGGGGGAGGCGCAGGCTGAGCTAAAATGACAACATTAGCACGGCACAATGGGCAACTCGACTGCGATTTCAGCCAAGTATCAATGCAAGGCAGGTGAAAAGCGTGGCTGCACTTGGGCAGAAGCCTCAAGTGCTCATTTTCTTGGAACTCACTAAGACAAACAGCGCATTCAGTTCCTTCAATCAAGCCATCGCCTTTCTTATACTTGCAAACAGTAATTGTCTTAATCAGAGCCTCATCCAATCCAGCTGAGCCAACCTGCAACTGATCCTGACCCGATTCTTCCCGATTCTCTTCACTTTCTACATTCGTGCTGCCACTATAACTCCTCCTCTTGCAGTACCTTGTGACAATAGTATAGTAGCTGACCAGAAGGAAAGCGCTGGCGAGCACGCCGATGATGGCTATGATGAGAGGGGAAAAAGGGCGCCCCGAATCATCATCCGACGGCGGCGGAGGGGGAAAGATCAAGTAGCAAAACTGTGGGCAGTATATACTGCAAATACCTTGCGAGCAATCCCTGTAATTATCATAAGGTGCAAATGGATTTTGATTCCCGACAGAACCCATTTCCAAAAACCTCCGTGGTTGCTCAAATTTACCAACAACCTACGCAGAACTCACCATTGCATCCAAGAAAATTCTGGGGTTGTAAGATTGGAGTGGAGTTTGAGAGGAGAGTGAGGGCAAGAGAGCTTAGAAGTGAAGGAAACAAAAGCAAAAGAGAATGCGAAAGTAGAATTGAAGCTGTTACATCCTCTTTTGCCCCGCAATAAATTCCTTATTTTTTTAACAAGAAGAATCAAATGCTTTTTCAGACACCAATTTGTTTGCACAAGTGATGTTATGAAATGAAAATGAAACCCCACAAAAGTAAAATCCTCTGTAATCAGATCAGGCAGCAGAATATTATTGTTCAAAGTCTTGATTTTTGTCATCTAGGACACAGTGTATGTATGTATGTATGGTCCTCATCTACTTTTCTTTCTTTTTTAGTGGCTTTACTTTAAAATCTTTCTTTATATTTCCATACATAAACATATGATTACTGTTTATACGTAGGACCTACATATCACCGAAAACGATGTTTCAAGAACAACTAGCGTCAGAACTACTCCAGTCTCCGGACTATATTAAAAACCATCGCTCAAATAAATGGACTTAGGTAACCGTGACTTCGATCATCAATCTAAACGACAAAAGGAAAATTCCTCAAAGTTTGTAAATTATTTATACAAATTAATAATTTGTGGCTCTATATGGAAGTGTTTACAAGAGCTGTAAAAAATTATGTTTTTAATTTTTGGCTCTTAAAAAGTAATTTTTAAATTGTTTGGATATCTACTTTTATTTTTGAAACGGTTAAAAATAACGTTTTTTGATCAAAAAATACAAACATTTTGGGTGTTGTTTTTAGTTGCTTTGGGTTTTTTTTTTAAAATAAATTTAACTTTATTTTTTTACTATTATACTCTTATTATAATAATTTTAATTCAAATTTATCATTTTTTATTTATTTTTAAAATTGTATTGGGTTCATACCCCGCCACGTGCGGGGAGGAGTTATTGAGCAGGATAATGGTTATTGTAATAGTTTTTGTTATTCATGTCGAAGTCGACAGGAATGATTGTATTTATACTCGATTTATTTCAATTAATAAAAATTCATCGTTCTTACCTCAAAAAAAAAAAAAAATCTTTGCAAACACTCCCTATGTCTGTACAACCTCTATAGATACTATTTAAATAAAATATTTCTTTATTAATAAATTATATATAAATTAATATTAAATTTATAACAAAAGTAGTGATAAAAAATGAATGAAAATTAAAAATTATAATAATAATTATCAAAAAAAAATAATAGAGAGATGGAAGTTAGATGGAAAAATAAATTACAATAAATTAAATATTTAAAAAAAAACAGACAAAAAATAGAGAGGAACCAAAGGTATGCTTTTTTTTCTTATATTTAGTATAGATAGTTATAAATTAGTGATGCAATTGAAATTCATTTGATATTAATAGAGAATTGAACTTGGATTCAGCAAATTACTTTGTCAACCTCTCAGATCATGAGAGGAAACACATGGGATCAACATCTCTTTCAACTTATCATTCCCATCAATCTCACACTATCAATTTTTCAAGAATTATTTGTGTTTGTTTTTAATTTTTTGGTATTCAATAGACGGGTCAAAAGAATTGGTATGTTTTACGTCTACAATTTTAACTTATTATTTATTTATATTAAAAAGAACATATCAAAATTATCGAAAAAATACGGGTTAAATACAATTTACCTCCCGCGTTAATAAAAAAGTGCAAAAAAACTTTTGTAAAAAAATAAAGTGTAATTTACACCCTTGTGATTTAAAAAATGATGCAAATTTACCTCCCTACGTAAATTTTCACAAAAGGGTAAATTGCACTTTATTTTTTTACAGGGACTTTTTTACACTTTTTCAGTAATACATGGGATAAATTGCTTATTTAACCCGAAAAACACACTTGTTTATATCTCTTCCAAAATTAAATTTATATATATTAAAAGTAGAATGAAATAAAGCCAAATTTTTTTTAGAAAAGAAAGGACATAATGTCGGTTGAGTCAATTTGGGAATAGAGTGTGAGTGAGAGAGTAGAAGAATCATATGAGTGGACTGCAACACATCTTGCGGAAGGACGGACGGAACCCTCTAAAGAAAACAGTGGGTTGCCCCCACCGTGACGGAACCAAGAAACGCCAATTCAACCGCCACATCTCCTCTCTCTCTCTTTTCAAACTTTTTAAACCACGACTTTAGAAGTAGGTGGAATCTAGAGTAGTTGGGTGACTACATAACAGGAAAAATAAATAAATAATAATAAGAATATTTGTGTATTAATAATTTTTTTTATTTTATCAAAAAATTCTTACTCCTATTGTAAGTGTTACTATATTCGATATTGATTAGCTATTCGGACAAAATTCTTGATACAGAGTTTATAAAATTTCAAAATAAGATATTTTAGGGAAAAAAAATTATAACATCTTATAAAATAAATATTTCACAAAATAAAAATATCCTCATAATTTTGTCTATATTTCGTTTCTTTTCTCGTTTTTAGTAAACTTACAATTCATGTCCCAATGATGTATAATGATTTTTATTTATTTTTTGGTCATGTTATCAATATGCCGAACCCCGTAACATTTTATAAGTTGCAAAAAGATGTTATTAATTCAAATGTTTTAAAATAAGTTTTTGAACTTTATAAAATTTTAAAATATTATAAGATATTTTAAATAAACTTATTGAGATAGGGTCTTATTAGTTAAATAACAATGTGATGTGGATGTATAATTTCCTAGTTTGTTGTACCTTCCAAGAGTTGAGAAAGATTAAAAAAATAGCAATACTTGTACTTTACTAAAAGTGGTCCAATTCTTTACTAAAACTGTTGTAGTTGTTGGGTTTGGACAGTGAAGAAATGAAACCTCAAACTCCCATCATTAACAGCTTGAATATCATTAATGTTCTTGCTCTCCAATCATTATGTCTATTTTATTATTATTGACTTCTCCTTCCAATTATGCCTCTAATTAGGTTGCTGCACTTAGACATGCCCACACATTGCAATTTTCATTTCCAATTTTCTTACAATTTTTGTTTTTATTTAATATATGCATGTTACGTGTACAAAATACCTTTTTTTAAATGGAATAGATGGCATATTCTTCGCAGCGTGGTCTTGAAATAGAAAATGCGAAAAAAAAAATATTAAAATAAAAAATTTAATTCATTGTTCCAGAGATTTTATGAAATGAATCGAGATGGATCTTCGATGTCTTTTTGAAATCCATTTCAAATTATGTCGCATCTTCTATTTCATTTAACATATACACATCAAATGACATTATATATTTATTTAAGAAAACAATTACACATGTAAGAGATATATATATATTAAATGAAATAAAAAAATATAACAAAATTTAAAATAAAAAATTCAATTCCGTGTTATGGACCTATTGTTTTGACCCTTACTATCAACATTTTGACAGCATATTTTGTTTGGGTAATTTCTTTTAAAAAGATAGGGGTGAATAATAAATCATTGATATATAAGAGGCGGTCTTCGTAATTTATTTATTTATTTATTTTTTTGAATCATAAAGATAAAAAATTACATATATAATTTTTTTATTGTCACTTACAAAATTATCCTTTGACATGTTGAAAGTTGAAAAAATGCTAAAAATAATAATAATAATAATAATAATAAATAATTAGCATAATTTATGTAAGAACTTATTTCAAAAAGTCCACACGTGAATAACTAAAAATAAATAAATGATTAAATAGAACTGTACAGGATCAAGACTGTTGTGGAAAAGCGTGTTTTAGAAGGTCATCAATGATATGGTATAGAGTCAAAATTGAGATGCAAATCCTACGAAAATGCCCAACCTCGCACATATTACATGGCATGCGATCAAGAATAAGGCTGTACAATTACACTGCTACAACAAAACATAATACAACCCAGAAACCAAAATGCACTATATTTGGCTACTTATTCTCAACTGTGTGGCAGAAACTGTAGGGTATCCGAAAGAATGAAGAATCGCTATTAACACTGCACCTACAAGACGACCAATGATGATTCCATCATGCTTTACTCTTCCTCTTCTCGTCCGAAGCCTGTTTCACTTCGACAATAATTAAACGCAACGTTCAATTAGGGAAAACAAACAGAAACTCAATATCTACGATTCCATCATACGGCGAAGTAACGTAGCAGAACAGTTCATCTGTGCAAAATCACAGAACACATAGTAGGTAGGCTTAGTATCAAGAACTTGACAAGCATCTAACGCTTAAAATAAAACTCACGAGGAGCAACGCCTCCGTAATAATGCTGGCTATCAACTCCTCGAATTTTCAGTCCCACCAATGGGATAATGCCATGTGTACTTAGAATGAAATTGAAGAATAGCGAATAAATCGAATAAATAGTCTGTCGCTGGTTTTAGAATGATATGCATAAACAAGTTGAACTCCCCAAACATTGAGAACTGCCAGATTTATTCGTATCAAGCATAGTCAATTCTCAATGGCAGCAAGAAATAAAAAAGGGGAAAAATTCTCATAGAACACATCGAAGTGCATCGAGTAATAATAGGTATATGCAGGAAAGAGTACCTTGCCCTGGAAGATTCTCATCGTCAGCACAAGTGTATCTCGCATTCTACATTGAAGGTAAGAAAGCATCTTGTTAGACAAATCAGAGAACTCTGAACTTCGAGCGAAATTCAGTTTCTGAAAATGTGTTGCTTGAATCTATACACATAGGGTGCTAAAGCAATTGCTGGCTTCATCTATTACTTTAGTTTTTCTATAGGTTTGTTAAGTAACATTTTCTTCGGAAGAAACGAGAACATGATTCCATCAATTACCGTTACACGATCAAGAAAATCAATGTTAAACACAAGACAGACAGAGACAAAATTTTCCAGAAAATATAGGTAGTTTGGGGTTCTAAGCGTTAATCTAAGAGGAAACGAAAGAGGGGATGTGGCTTTTCCATTACATCGTTAAGAAACAAAATCTGAACAAGTATCAAACAGTAAAAGGAGGTAGTGATAACAAAGATGCAGATGTAAGAAGTTTAGAAATGGTGTAATACCTTATGTCATTATTTGTGCTAAAGGGATATGATGAGCCGTTTGAACATGTCAAGACAAACTGCGCCGAGAGGCCACTTGGTATTTTGATCTGAAAATATAAGTGAAATGAAATATTAAAAAGGGAAAAGAAAAAAAGGTATGCAGCTTTTTCCATTACGGTACTCAAAGTAATTGATTATAGTCTATACTAAGAAAATTCTGCGACCATGCGGTAAGATTGCTTTTCATGTTAGCCTTATTACATGCAGTTTTTAGCGTAACTCTTTTGTATAAACATCCATTTTTTACAGATCTTGGTCGTAAAATCAATAGTTCGGATTAAACAAAAATATTGAAAGAAATGCAAGAAAAGAATCAATTATGCAGCTCTTGAACCGCTAAATTGAAAATCGTACAAATAGCAACTTAGCTTAATAAAAAATTCATATTTCAGTCGTTAATGCGTGGATTCCAATCAAAGGCTCAAACTCTTTAGTCTAGTACTTGAAACTTCAAAAGTTTACTTCACATGTGATAAAGAGTAGGACCATACCAACAAGTCTTTAGAATATTTCTCGGAAATTACAACATCCTGGTTTCTCTCAACTTTAACCTGAAAGCCCGACCGCCTCATAAATAGAGTTGCTGGCTCCCAGTTCTCAGAGGAATCCAACTGTCAAATGTTTAAGAAAATTTATAATCAGAACAAAACGTTCACAAACTTTTAAAGCACGAAACAACAAACCCAATCACTTATAGAATCACAAAAGTCCGTGGATGACAAAATAATTGGCAATCAGATTTAGACTTATAAGGAAGTGCCAAACATACATATCTTTCAGCATGTTATCTGGGATTATGGAAAACAACCAGTGCCACGAAAATATAAACTTCGTCAAAATTAGGATTTTATATCAATGAGCTGAAAGATCCGTGACCAAGTATAATATACCATGTAAAGCATAAAGGTCGCTCCTACTATGAACTCAGCCATCATGTAGAAAAAATGAAAGTCTTGTGCAGTTGGCATATTTCAGGAAACTTTAGCATTTAACTTAACAAAGCAGCATGGCTCAATTCATGAAACACAATTGTTAGAGGTACGAAAGAGAAAAGAATAGCAAGATTTGTTAGTAATACAAGGAAAGAAAGAAGAGAACATGTTATATGCAGTAAGAACTCAAGACATACAAGAATTAGGACGTTAAATATTGCCAAGCCTTTCGATATATAGGTATCGATCTCCTGTTGCATCTCTTCATCTGCATTTGTCACACAACTCATAAGAAACATACATAAAGCAGCAGAATTATCCAAAATTTATTACTGTAAATGTAATCCAAAAGAAGCATGCTTCCTATACTAATAGGAGAAATGATGCACATACTTTTTGCGGTAGGCAAAAGTGTCGTCAAAATGCATCTGTTTAACACAAGATCACGACTAAACTCAAGAGTTCCTTTCACCATCTCCAAATTAAAATGTTTCCTTTTGTGCCTTTTATTTTCTTTTAATTTCCTTGTTTGGAGTGGGAGCAAAAAAGACGTACTTTTGTTATTTTCAACTTGAAAGATTGACGTTAGTGTACAAAATGAGAAATCTAAAACAATCATATGGTCGGCTTTACACTCGAGTTTCAGAAATACGTTGCGCAACATGAGAGATACTTTAAGCCATACAAAAGAATTTAATGCTATTTTAACTTATTTGGTGTACGGTCTAGCATAACTATATAAAATAAATAACAAGCTTTGCTGTGTACTTTTTTCCTGCAAACAGAACCCCAATGCATGTAAGTAGTTGACATGTATGTAGTCGTCCCCTGAAAATATGTTGAAACAATCATTTTACATTGTACCACGGCTGAGACTAGGTCCTTTACACCCTTAGCTGTTGAACAGTTGTCATTAAAATAGTTGTGCATGAATTTCCTCCAAGTACTTTGTATCTGAAAAAGATGAAAGCTTCTATCATACTAAACTTACGGTGTTGTAGGGATGCGGTTTCCAAGTAACTTTCCAATATGAATTAGAATTTTAGGAACTGCGAGATATTGACTAATCAACCTCAAAGGAATTCAAACATCTTAAAATTTACTAGTTTCAGGGGAACAGGTCTCGTTCTCAGAGTTATCATGTCTCCTTTGTAGGATTGTCTCATCAGGGCCAACTTAAAATCAGAATTAACCACTTATGTTATATATACTATTTTACATTTCCATATGGGGTTAATTACACTTAGACCCCTTCTGAGAATGCAAAATACACTTTCCCCAAAGAAGTTTCCAAATTACACTTAAACCCCTCTGAAAATTCAGTGTCTACACATGACCCCCTTCAGTTAGGATTTGGATGGGAAATGCTGACATCAGCACAAAAAATGCATATATTCAATTTTGCCACTAATTTATCATTCTCATGTATATTTTCGTACTTGGGATAAATATAATTATATATATATATATATGGAGTGACGTTAACATTACGACAATTTTCCTTATAAGTACAAAATTATTACATGGGAATATTAAATGAGGGGTAAAATTGAAAATTTATGTAATTTTTTTTGCTAACGTCAGCATTTTTCGTCAAAACCCTTACAAAAAGGGGTCAACTGTAAAAACTGAAAAGTGTAAGGTGTAATTTTGGAACTTCTATGGGGGAAAGTGTATTTTCGCATTTTTAAAGAGGGTGTAAGTGTAATCAACCCTTTCCATATATAATAATGAAAGTTCGATTAGAATGTAGGGCCACATAAGATGGGGGGTGATTAGCAAACATGTATTGTCACTTAGATGAATTTGGGTCAGCCACGTATATCCCTTTTTTCTGTTTATTTTGTGGTGCTCTATCAAGGCCATCTCTATGTTTCCCTTTGATCGGATGAGCAAACAGTAGTTTAGACCAATCTCTTTGTCTATGTTAGTGTATTGCTTTTCCTGATTGGTAATCTAGTGGCCTACGTTAGACATTCCCAAAGAACTTGATTGTATATTGCCGTACGTAATTGGTCAACTTTATGTGCTACTCAGCCTACTCTAAGATATGTTCATCTTGACTGTTATCCTATTTGACTGAACAATTGAAGCTATTTTTAATAGATACAACATACACATATGCTTGAACAAGATCGTCAAATATGAGTGAGCTTACAAACTTCCATGACCAGTGTATATAAAACTGTAAACAAGAAATCTACTATACATGGGCATGAAATTATTGCCACAGTTTTTTTTTAAGATTTCACACTTTAAAGGAAAATTCCTATTTCATTAAATTGCACTCACCACATGTAATCTTGTTGTGATCATTGGCAAAGATTCTGACAAGATCACCCTGAAAATGATGCAATATGGTATGTAAATTAGAAAAGCATCGCAGATAATGAAAGTTGCATCGATTAGGTAAGTGTCCAAAGAAAAACACAACAATTAAGGAATTGATGACAAATAACTAAGTATTTAAGCTTATTTCATTTCTCATGTGTTCCTGTTCCTAACGTGTTGTTATATATTACATATACATTTGAAGATAACACTTAATAGGTCAAAATAATTAGAAATAAAGGAAGCAAAACTGTATTACCTGTCGGCCTTGTTCATCCATTGGAATGCACTCAACAGCAATAAGTTTATCAACATCGTCAGCTGTCACTACGTAATCTGGATTTGTGGCTCCTGAGACAGCATCAACAAAGTAGAGACATATATTTCGTAAGGAAACAACATCATCATTTGAGCAACAAGTTTAACCCAGCAAACCCAAGAAAATCCATGGCTCAAACTTAAAATCAATTTATACGCTTACCTTCGATATATTGCCTTGTGCCATCTGGATAATGGCGAACCCACTTGTATTCAGAGCAAAATGATAAGGAAAACATACAATATCAGTAAAAGTAAACCTCGGAAATGTAAATTATTCTATATGAATACCCTAGCTCATACCTGAAACATGCAGAGAGAAGTTCCACGTACAGGATATCCACAGCCTAAGAGTTTGCATCCTGGTTTAGCATCTCCAGTAATTTGAAAGCCCTCTATTCCAGGTCCATCTTCTGCAGTAGAACTTCTATTATATGTCGCATAGGAACAAGATAAGCCACTTTTTTCATGAGATATTATGCGTATTACCTTCTGAATCAAAAGAACCAACCCCATCATGCATCATTTGAGGATGGGAAAATTGATCAGTGGTTCTTTGCTCAGATCCCGAGAAGTACCCATTTCTTTCAGGCATATTCTCCATAATATGGCCTGCAACATTTCTGTAATTTTAATCTGTCAGAATGAATAGAAGTCTTGATAATGAAATGATAAACTGAGCAGGATGAGCTCTATGAAAAGTCAATGGTTTATATCATCTTTAGCCTGTGATCTGTGGCGTAAGTGCAAAGATATCATGAATCGGAATATTACATTGAGATGCTGAAAAGTATTTCCTAGCTTCCAATATTGAAAGCAGTAACAGAGTAGAAAAAAGCTAGAAGAAGATTCAGTAAGTAATAAATTGTAGGATGTTAAAGCTATGCGGTCCCGGAATTTTCATGCAAGAGAGTATAATTTATTAGGAAGCTACACGAATCAACAGAACGTTGTTAGTTGTTAATCTTATACCAACCAGCATTTCCACGACTCATCTTTTCATTGCTTTAAATTTATATATCATGCCGATTACATTCTTCAGCGTCATAAGGTGATTATTTTTAGAGAAACCTTAACAGCACTAGGCCAACGAAATGAGGACAACTAAAGCACGAGGCTTGTTAAGGTAACCTCTAAGACTTTAAGAAAGATGGATAACAACACTTTGTGCTTGCAGAAACGATAAATGTACAAAATACAACAAGACTTGGTCTCTTCACATTGTAATACTGGTTGGCCGCAGTAGACAAACAATTATCTGGTGATATGGTAAGCAGATCCTACTGGGATGCATTTGTACCCAACAGTATTTGGGAAAGAGCATTAAAAACTAAAGTATTTTCGAAAATCTAAAAATTTTCTTAAAAATAAATAATTTATTTCAGGTTGTTCTAAATGTCCTATGCTATTATAAAAGGTAATACGTTAATCCTCACCACCATTAAGTAGATAATCAATAATAAACCAAGCTCATCTGAATAACCACTCCATTGAAACAAACAAGTTATATAGCCACAAAAATTAGTGGAATATGAAATGTCACAGAGCATACAATCTCAAGGAAAGCAAATGAAATTGATTAACTGCCAAAATACAGTTGGCTGGATTTTAAGAAAATAATTATCAAACCCACCGGCCGTACGTTGAAAAACTTAGGCTAGTCAAGAAACCAATAAATTCTAATTACATAATAAAAGCAAACATATTAGAACTTTCAATTGTAAAAATTACACAATTTATACAGTGAAAACGCAATCAAGCTCCAGGACTTTGTTATGCTGAATAAGGATGCTAGTAACATCACAAGAAAATCAAATCCATTAGTGCTTTAACCAGGCATAACAAAGCTCCAGGACTTAGTGCTGCGGCCATTAAAATATATGAAATCCCTTGGGTTGATACTACTGAAGCTATTTATAATTAAGTCATACATGAAAAATTCTTGACACAAAAACCATGAAACGACATTAAACAATCAAAAGAACTCCGAAAATTTTCAAGCCAACCTATCAATGTCCGGTATTGTCCTTAGAAGATTCTCATTATTCGCAACACTCCGCGTTAAGCTCCTGACTTGTTTAGGATCATTATCTTGTACATATCTTGACGCGTCATCAGCTGATTCCAAATGTTTTCCATCACCATACTGGCTGTAGTGAGAAAATCCACGCACACCCTACAGAATGGATTCATAAAGTAATGATCTTTATTTCGACAAGATATAAATAGAATACCATAGAATGATTGTGCTCAATAACTTTCTTAAACACGACCTGACTACCACAAATGCAAAGTAAGCCAGTCCGGTCAACTCATTAAAAATATAAATCATGTACAATATCATCTGAAACCTGAATGAGGTGAGGTACCAGACAATGAAGTTACAGTAATTACCATAGAACTGCTTGGAAATTGGCCAATCATTGGACTTAAACCTGGAGCATCTTTATCAACAAAACCATTTCTTGAATTATTTCCAATCATGGAATTCACCTCTGCAAGTCTGGCCTGCATATAAGTGATTCTTAATTTAGATGGTCATGTTCTCTGCTGCTCAAATGCGAGCATAACCATGTATAACCCCCACAGACAAATATATTCATTGATCAATAGTAGTAAGCTACCCTTGGGTTTCAGCATCCAAGAAAGGGAAGAACTATGAAATCAGTATACAAATCATACAAGCAAAACACAGAAAATGTAAGCATCCATCCCAGAAAGAGAACGTTTATATATGCAAAATCTTTTCAAGTTTGACAGTTAAATGATTTTCGTTTCACAGAAAGAGAATGTCACTAAATGGGCACTACGAAGGTGCTTCTCATATGCTATTTATATAATGTATATATATATACACAAAAGATATATATCTGTCAAAACAGTTCTGTATATTAGCAATAGGTCAGTAAAAGAGATGTAATTTTCAGGTAAGCATCCTTAGTCAAATAAAACCCCAGACCCCAATGATCCTTTCTTCAATAAGATCACAGTTCTCCTTCCTGTCTGAAACTCAAGCATTTCTATCTTCCATAAGATCCAAAAGTGACAAAAAGTATATATGATATTATCAAGAAGGATCTTTAGTACAAAAATCAACCTTTATCATTAAAATATTTAATTTTATTTGATACACTACCTTACTATTTTGCAATAGTTACCCTTTTCAGTACTATTAAAGTTATCACTTCGGATCAAATTAATGTTTTCTAGTACAATGGCTGCTTTAGAATTCAAATTCACCCAATATCTGCAACAGAAGTATCCCTTTTAGAACCCTCAGTCTATCTCTAAGCAACTGAAATATACTATTATTACAAATAGTAAGTAATGTATATGAAAGAATAGCCAAACAGGTTTCATGAGTATATGCTTTTGTGGGGCAGTCTGCATTTGCAATGAATCATTCAGTTTACACATGGATGAGTCAAGATGATGTGATTCCTATAATATGTATTAGTCAGTGGTCATCTACCTAAAACCATAATGTGTTAATGGTGTACCATATGTCTACTCCAAGATTCATAACCGTCCAGTAAATGACAAGGAGAGCAGCAAAAGCAACAAAGAACAAATTTCTGAATGGGGGCAAAGGTACTTCATGCCATTAACAAAAACAAGGAAACAGAATGAGTGTGTGAAATAATAAAAAGTTGAGACAAGCTTACATGTGAAGTTCTTATCTTCAACTGCAGTTGATCATGTAAATGCTGCAAAAGAATTAGAAGAGCATAACTAATAATTGCAAAAACTTGAGCATAGGCTTCATTTAAGAAATTTTTACCACCGAACAGGGTGGTGTGGGGATAAATAAAATTTGTAGAGAAAAGGGGGATAAACCGAAGAGAGAGATCTTGAACAAAAATAAAGCTAATGTACAGAAAAAATAATACAACAATCATAACCACAGTTCAATTTTAGTGCCCCAGACACCACATCCAAGCAAATTGATCGCATTTATTTCAGCACCCTACGCAAAGGTCAGAGTTCCGCCAAACTAGAACAATTTCAAGTATGAAATTCAAATTTCATTGAACAAAATGGTAACACTAAAATACAGAAGATTAGCTTACACCCTATTGAATTAGGAATCTGACAAAATGATAAAGCAAAATATGATAAAGCAGCAGACGATGCAGAAATTCATTTCCTTTACTATTCTGTAGCAAATTGAAGAAGTAACCTTCTGTACAAGCTATGAAAAGATTACACCAGTGAGACAAATTTAAGAGCAATAAGAGGTAGCAGAAAGGCCTGAGGGCCACTGGAATGAGAAGAAAAGAGGTAAGATAAATATTGAGGAAAAAGAGCTAATTTCGAAAGAATGTCAAAACCAAGATGAAATTTTGGAATTCTGTGGCGGAAAATGTTTTAAAGGATGATAACCTACTAAACAACTGGCTTTTTATGACAGTAAACCTGAATTTCCTGTATTCAATATTTTGTTTGCGGGACAAAAGGGGAAAGGAAAAAGAAAAAAAAAATCTGCCCACTTCATTTTCAAATTAATTTAGGCAATTTTTATTTTAGCCATTTTAAACCTGCAATACCTCCAATTTTAGGGAAAATGATTCTACGGAGTATGGATCAGGAGCTGAGCTGCTATTTCAGTTCCCTTTCCCGTAACCACATAGATGAAACAGCACAAATCTATTCTTCACTTCCACTCACATCTTCCACATTTCCCACCATAACCACAGTTACTGAAAAACAAAATGAACATCCTAGTTCTACTTAATAACAAATATTAAGTCTACAATCAATGTTAACATAAAAAATAAGAGCATGTGGTGTTCCTCTATCATCTCCATGGACATCATGTCCCTGTTATCAATCTCAATGTAGTAAATTAAACATCAAAGAATTCCTGTAAAGTGGCCAATCCTGTCAGATAACAATGAATAAATACTACACATATTATGTCTTAAAAGGTCAACTCAGCAACAGGGGCACGTCGATGGATGAATATAAAGAACCCTGGTTAATGTTATTGATTAAGAGTGCAAAGAATAATTAACAAGGGAAAGTCAACAATAGCCAGACACAAAGGAACTTAAAAACGATACAGCCACAAGGAACTAAACATGCATTTCTCTAGAATTAAAAAAGGCAGCTCAATCACAAATACTGGAACATGCCAATAAACTCATGCACCAGATTTAAGGTATTCATATATCATTAATGCACAGGTATAGAATCAAAATATCACTAATGTAATAAATTCCACACCTTGATGCTGTCTGTTAGGGCAGAGGCATTAGTAGCATGAGGTAAAGCACCATATTCAGCCAATATTCCTAGCATAGATGATGTAAAGATATTTTCTCGTCCTCTTCAACCTGCCATGTGAATGCTTATATGAAAAGTCTACATAGAGAATGCAGGAGGAATGGGAAAAGGGAGAGAGGCAAGGAATGATTGATTGAAGGAGGATAGTTCAATATTACCATAAATTCTTGAGTAAAATTGATAAACAAGTTTCTTTCACTTTTGAAAGAAGAGACATTTAAACCAGAACATAAAAAACCTATTGCTTATCTTTTAAGTGCACAAACAGAAGAAAGATGCATGTAAGTTAAGATGCTAAACATTCATTGCAGTGCAAAAGCTTAGGGTATGGAGATCTTGGTTCAAGTAACTTTTAAGGGATCTGGACATTTCTAAGGCTGAATAAGACTACTATAAAAGTGAATTTTTGTTGAAGTTGTAGAGGGAAAGATACATCACGATCTTCACGTATTCCTCGTTCACATAATGATAGCATTCTGTTCCATGTTGTTCTATCAGAATACCCATTATTGCTTCTTGTAAAAATGAGGGGGAAATTACAGTTGAAAAGGAGCATATATCTTTCTATCCACGTCAAGCCTTTGAACCTTTCAATGGAACTAATGACCAGAGAAAGAAAACACATCTGAAAAATCAATAATTCAACTTTCTTCTTGGAAACAAAAATAGGAGGCAATTGGAGTAGAAAATTACAGATTATACACCAAAATTTTGGTGGGATAGACCCTTGTAAAATGCGAGCTTGTCTTGTTATGTCTTAAAGTAATGCTATTATAGATGATAGTATCCTGGTTTAAACTTGACTATGAACTGGGGTATAGCAGCAAGCTGTAAAGGTTTATGCTTGCTTGAACACTTTAGTTCTGGTCAATGATGAAAGCATTTCCATGCGATCTGATTAAGTGGAACATTATCCAATGATAAATACAAAATGGAGGATTTATTTGATATAAGAGCTCCAATGAACACCTCAAGCCGTATACTACAAGCAAAGTCCTTCACTGGATCTAAGGTACCTCTTACTTCTTCTCAGTTGATAACCTATGATCAAGTGTTTTTCAGTTGATGACTTCAGAGTATCTTTCACAGTAAAAGCCTGAAATTCACTCTTGGCGTGAACCAAGCCAATCTGGCTGATTTGGGACCTAGGAATCCTGCAATATAATGAGGCTTCATTTCCCCAATTCTCCTAGATTTCAATCAAGCATACCCTCTGTACAAGTAGTACAAATTTAAAGACATACAAAATTGAATGTCTTGAAATTGGTATTATATTGTAATTTATTTAAACAGAAGCAATAACTACTTGCAATAGTAAGAGGTAGAGAGAAAGTAGCAAACCACCAAGTATTTACCTTTAATTGTCTAAGCAAGTTTAAAATTTACTTCAAGATCACCTTTCCTTCGTGCCAACTCATTTGATGCAGAAGTTATAACTTCGCTTTGCTTTTCATCTAGAGCCTAAAACCAAAAGAAGTATTTCGGATATTACGCCATGTTACCAAAAAAAAGAAAGGGTTGACAGGCAGTCTGTTAAACGAAAGGTAAGTAAAGAGATAGAAAATACGGACCACCCGTAACTCAGCAAATTTCCTCTCCAGTGCATATTTCTCATTCAACAGTTGTGATTCCTACAATCATGCACCAAAGCATAAGCCTCGTGAAAGAGTACGGAACTATGCAATGCTATAACTTAAAACCATATATCTTACTCTAATACTGGCAAGAGCAATTTGTTCCCTAAGATACGAAATTTCCTTCTCTTGAGTGCTAGCCCGTGAATAAAGTTCCTACAAAAATTTCATTTCCATGTAGAACTTTAAAATGAAACCAATGCTTATCTTCTAAATAAATACGAGTACCATGGTTTCTTGGTCTTCAGAGTTGATCAGATTTTCTTTTCCTTTCACATTTTTTGGTGCAGAAGTTGCTCCTAAGTTGAGCCTGTGAACAAATGCATATTGGCATGAATAAGTTTAAGGCATAAACATTAATATCTCACCTTCCTCAAAGGTTGGTTAGCCCAATTACCTGCTTGCAAAATCCAAGCTTTGGGCCTGATTCTCAACATTCTTGTGGCCATTAGCAGAACTATCACCAGAAGACATTGCCTTTTCGATCGAAGTCCCCAAGAACACAAGTTCAAAGCATCCCAGTCAGCACATTCCACAAATAAAGAAGACTTTTCGTTCCAGTTCTGCCTTGACAAACAATAATGCCCCTCTTGTAAAACTTCTGCGAGGAGCCTGACCAACCACCTAGAACTGAATCAATATATGTTTCTTGTATGCGTGAGGGTATGCGTGAAAGCTAATACTATGGATCTTGTAGATAAGAATCACAGGAAGTTACACTCTTGTAGATAACAATCACAGGAAGTTACACTTTTTATATATCAACTTATTTCGTCTCAAGTCAAGAAAATCCACGGATTGCAGGCAACTCTTAATCTATGCAGAAATGAAGACTAGCTTTCTACCCAAATCTTAGCACGACTTATATCGAAGCATCCCAGAGTTCAGACATTTTAAACAGTTTACTCAAGAATAAAGGAAATACAGGTAATAGATTAATGAAGAAATTCCAACAAAGAGAATCACAAACCATAAAGCAGCAGGCATCACTTGTTCTATTTCAGCAAGAAAAGTTTTCAAGATTATAAAAGAGAAAAGAGAGATTGGGAAAAAATTGAAAAAGTGAGGAAGATTTGTTTTCTACAAAAGTACAATCCTTCTATCTATCTATTAAACAAGTGCAAAAGAAAGTGACAAGATAAGAGTCATGTAAAACAAATTCCACCAGAAATTGATGCATTCCATAGATACATAAGGCAGAAAATAGAAAAAAGATTGATGCAATCAAAAATTCACCAACCAAACACAAAATCTGGAAACTTAAATGACTTGGGGAAAGAACTAAGTATAAGAAACAGAACAGACATGAATCTATTGCTCCAGTAAACCATTTGAAGTAATTAAAGTAACAAAAAACATGAAATCAGAACCAAAAGGGGCCTAGTATTAGAAAAGAAACGGCAACATCACACCCTGAGAATCAAGATGCAGTCCAGTTCAAGAAAGTGAAACAATTACCACCAAGAATCAAGAATGAACTCAAGAAAAAGGAAGAGACTCATACATGTCACAGAGAACACCCAAAACAAAATTCCGTTGTTTATACAATCGAATAAAAGTGAAATTCCAATGACGACGAATCCATGCCATCAAGAACTCACAAAAAACGAACACAATTCACAAGAAATCAACACAATTCTTGAAAAAGTATGAATTCAAGAAGCAAAGAATAGTGGGTTTCTTTTACCTTTGTGAAGTGAGAATTATGATTGAAAACCTGAATAATTCACACCCACATTAAAATCAAGAAAAGAGGGTCTTTGGAGAAAGAGAGAGGGGGCAATGGTATTCGAGTTATTACAACGTTGGCATCAGAAAAGTCAGATGCTGAGTCCTTGGAGTTTTTTTTTCTCCTTTAATTTTTTCCCCCGACCGCAAAGCAAAAATAATGATAATATCAAAATTTTGTCAATCCATAAAAAGAAATTAATATAATGAAAAATTATATATATACATAATATCCTTATACAGATTCTTGCAGATAGGTCAATTTCAGTCTATTCTGGTGGGTCAAAGACATTGAAAATTTCCATGTTTGTTCCATTTCTCCTTCAATGTTAAAAAGGAAATAAATAAAAGGCTAAATTATTATCATGGTCTTATAATTTTAGGTCATTAGTATTTTTTTTCTAACTTATTTTATTTACATATTTAGTTTTTTTTATGAATTTAACATTTTTATATTTGGTCATTTTTAACAAATTTAGTCCTGTATTTTATTATTTAGCCCTAACAACCATAGTTACAAGATAAAAATGATATCTATTACAGTGTGAAATTGGATCAAAATTGGCAACACATAACAAAAATTACCAAAAAATGACAAAAAATGTAAAATGTTCAGGACTAAACTCGCTAAAAAAAAAGACTAAATGTGTAACTTTAGTAAGTTACATAACAAAAAAATGTTAATAACCTAAAGTTATAGGACTGAATAATGTAATTTTGTCTAAATAAAATATTGAAGTTCTTCAATTTTCTTGGATTTTTTCCTTTTTAATGTTCTTATGATTATCTTATCTTTTAGTGATGATTATTAATAATTAAATATTAATTTATTATAAAAATTTTAAAGTGTAATTGTGTATTCATCGTCAAACTTTATAAAGAAAAGACAAGAAAGGTTATAAAGTGAATTTTGTTGCCTAAATGAGTATATATTGTCAATCTTAGACAATATCAAGGTGATATAAACGAGAGGATGAAATCTAATTTAGATAGTTTTTGGTTAATTTTTGTAAGAAAATAATTTAATACATACTTTTTCAGCTTCCAAAATATTAAATTTTAGTTTAGAGTCAATTTTTAAATTATTTGAATAAAACTTAGAATCTATAATTCTAAATTGATACTTGAATTTTTAAAAATATTTTAATTGATACCTAAAAGATTTACAAAGATATCAAGTTCTGTATATAGACTATCTAAAACATTTTAAAATAACGAATGTACTTTTTAAAAAAGAAAAAATATATATATATATATATATATATATATATATATAATATTAATTAAAACATTTAGGAAAACTCATATACGTTTGACATTAATATCAAACTCCTATACAGATTGCATGATTTATAAAATTGAATAGACTCTGTGCTCGTAATTATAATTATAAATTCAAAAATTAGACTTATATTTTAAATAAAGTATAAAATATAATTTTAAAAAGTGTCAATAAATAGGAAGAGGATTTCACGAATTTCAACATGCAAAATATATATTTTATTTGGTTCCAAGTTTGGTAAAAAGTTTATTTAGTCAGGAAAGCATTTACACCGTAATCTTAAATTATTCATCAACATTTTGACTTCTTGTGGAAAAATTCTTAATTAGAAATTTGAATAAATCAATTATATAACAAATAAAGTTATATTATAATATGATTAATTACACTTACCTTGTGAAAAATTCAAATTTGACTACATTCGATTTAAGTTAGATTTTTTTTTTTTTTTTGTTTGGTTGCTAACGTCAAGTTATATTTGTCCAAAATTAGGACTTGCTAAAAGATATATCAAGTTTTTACGTATCGTATTACTATTACTCATCAATTTATGTGGGTGCATTATGATTTGACAATAGCCAATTTATAATGCTCGATCAAATTATAAGAAAATTCTTTTCCAAACCTGAACCAATCATATGGCAAGTGCAATACACTTGCCATGTAATTTGTGTACAGTTTGAAAAAAATGACCAATCACAGAGTAAGTGTATTGGATTGGTTTGACTGAACTAGGTTCAGGCAAAAAATTTCCATGATGATAAAGACTAAATTCCTAGTGTGTTGTTGAAACTGCAGTAATTAAATTTGATAATTTTCAGACGAACTTTGATGAAACGGACATTGTATGGTAATCAAATTCCATCAATCAAATACTTCTTCTCTCAGTGACCATCGTCGCCCTGCATCCGGCCACCACCCTATCCAAAAGTGGGCGACGGCGGGATTGTCCCATTCTGCGGGGGCGACTGAACAAAGGCAACCTCGTTATCACCCTCTTTGTGCGCGGGCAACAACGACATCACAAAAACTATTCTAGGTGACGGCGCAGCGCATACATCAATATATATTATAGTATAGGCTTAATTGTATTTACTTCCCCATATATTAGGAGGTGGCAAAACAAGAACTCTAAATATAGGGGTGGCAAAAAGTACCCCAAAATTTTTTATTTTTTTGCAATTGTAAAACTCCGATCATCAAATTTTAAAAAGTGATCAGAATTTGCTTACGTAAAGAAAATTAGGGCATTTTTTTGGAATTTTTACTGATTGGGTATTTTTTATTTTTTATATGCCACGTAAGCACTTACATAAAAAAAATAAAATTATATAAAATTAATTTAAAATTTTATATTATGGGTATAATTATAAAAATACTATTTATTATATAATAAATTAAAATAAAAATTAAACACAACCCCCCTCCCCGGCCACCCACCTACCCAATCCCTCACCACCCTCGATGCCACCGCCACAATCCCCTCACAGAGGGGGCGACGGTGTTGTCGGCCCCAGGAAAGGGGAGGCAATGCGGTGTCGCCCCCAATTTGGGTGACGACGACGTTGCCCAGGCGCCTCGGCCCCCTCCGGGGCGGCGGTGTGGAGGCAAGGCGTGGTGGCTGGGTTAGGGGGTAGAGGGGTGGGAGAGGGGGAAGGTCAGTTTTTTTAATTAAATTTATATTATTTTTATTTTTATGATTTAAAATTTTCTATAATATTATAATATTTTTTTTATAATTTTATTTATATTTATTTTTAAGTTTATGATATATTTTAAAATATGTAAAATTATATATACACACTCAGAGATGTCGTGCCAGTATGCAACGATAGTTAGTATATAATATAAATACATTTTATTTTTAGGTAATTTGATATTCTTTTTTTTCATATAAATAAAAAATATTTTTTTTCACATCATTGCTTATATGACAAGGTTTTTTCACTTAAAAGCTCAGGTGGCAGTTAATTTTTATTAAAAAAAAAAAATCAACCAGCAAAAGTCCCAAAATAAAAAAATACTAATTTTTGTCCACATAAGCAAATTTCGGCCACTTTTAAAAATTCGTTGGCCGAAGTCCTACAATTGCACAAAAAAAAAAACCGGGTTACTTTTTGCCACATTTATTTAGAGTCCTTATTTTGCCATCTCCTTTAATATACGGGACAGTACACACAATTAAGCCCTATACTATATGCTATCATGTATGTATACTTTATATATATATATATATATATATAATATTTTCTAAATTACTTGAGATTTGGACCGTGCTTTATTAACAATTAAAAATTAATGGTTATTATAAGAAGGGTATAATAGGCAATTCAGTAGAATAAGTGTATTATACTTTGCTTCACCTATATAGCCAGTTTGGATTAGAGCTTCCGTCTGTTATGTGACAGAGCTCCAACAGTGTTGATGGCCTATCAGAGAGATGAAGTGGCAGAGCATCTTTCAAGAAAGAAGCCATCATCAACCTTCAATCTAGTCATCATCTTCTTATGCAAGAGAGACAGACAACATTAAGATTAAGGATGCAAGAAATAAAGCAAGTTTAAGCCAGGAACCTGTATTGTGTATTATTTACCTGATGCATTAATAACATATGTACTTATTCACAGCCCACAACTTAATTTCCTAATGCTAAACATCTGTTGTCAGACAAACAATGTTGCATATTACGTCTTGATCATGTAATCCCAACAACAACCACCATCTACCTTAAACTCCCCCTGAGGATACCTCATCATCACATGGAATCACTATTTCACTAGACATTTCATGCTCAAAAGACTGATCCTTTTCGGCCTCGAAACTATCCACACTACTCTCTGAACAAATCTCATGCAACAAAGACACCTCATGAGTAACCTGATCCTCAACCTCCACAAAATCCAATTCATCGGTCATCCTCGGATACTCCTTAAATCTCTGTCTCCTAGCCACAAACAGCTTCACAATCAAGACTTGAACGCGCTTCTCCATCTCTCCCATTATGCGATGAAATTCTCTAACAACCTCATTCAGTCTACCGGGCGAAAACTCCAGCAACGACGAGCCACATTCAATGCAGAAGCTCACAGCTACCTCAATATGATCCGAACTCGGACGTCCCAACAGAAGCAACAAAACATCAAAGGCCACCAATTCATACACCACTGCTTGGTTCACTAAGTGCGCCAAGAACTTCAACGCCGCCTCCATTTCTTTCTTGTTACTGCAATCATAAGCCTCTTTGAACTGCAAAACGACCCTTTTCACAAGCAGAAGCCCCACGTCCGGGAACTCAGAGTTGATCACTGCAACCAATGCAGCGTAAATGTGCGGAGAGCCCAGCTGGGATTTCATTACCGCTCTGCAAAACAGGCCTCTGCCCCAGATCAAATCCTGGTTCAAGATTTCAGAAGCTATGAACTGAATGTTGGAAAGATTAAGTTTTTCCACAAGTCCCGTGATGGTTTTCTCCATGGAAAGCCACTTTGATCTCTGGTGCCCGTGATCTTCGTTCCTCTTCATCTCTAGTTGAAGAGGTGGGGTGCAAGAATCTCTGAAGGTAACAGCAGAATTTAGCGAACCCATTGTGGGTTTCCTTCTGGGGATTGCGATTTTCTTTCCTACTCAAGAATTAGAATCATGAACAGGGATTTAGGAAACACAGAGGAAGGAAACATAACAGGGAAAGATTTGATTCAAGAATTGCTTTGGGAAAACAGGAAAAATGGAATTTATAAGGGTTTATGATGAGGAGTTTGCTGTAATGCAAGTGTTTGCGGAAGTATGGGAACTGAATAGGAAAAGTTCAGTTGATTGGAAAGCAAGAAACAAGAACCAGTTTACACGGTAGATCATAATCCACAGGAGAATAATTTTCCTTTTCTAAGAAGTGATACGATGGTTAAATTATATCCACACTTTCTGGAATTTAATTATAAATATATTTTTATTAATTGAAAATTATTCACCCAACTGAAATTTGTTCCGTTTTTACGTATAATTTCATACAATAAGGTTCTAAAATTTCATATGTAATATTTCAAAAATATTCTCATAAGTTTTCGACCAGTTTTTGGACTAATGTTACATGTTCTTATTTTTCTAAATTACATCAAAGAGTTTACTTTTAAAATAAAATGTAAACATATATTTTAAAAAAAAAATTAGCAATCTTAAAATGAAAATCACTAAAAAAAAAAAAAAAAATGTATATAATATATCATGAAAATTTAGTAACAACACATTGATTAATTAATTTAATAAAAAAATCTTATTTAGTATTTTATTAATATTAAAGAACCAAATTGGCTAATATTTAAAGTAGCAAATTAGTGTAGTTAATTTTTTAAAGTCAATAAATATTAAACAAACCTGAGTAGGAATGTATATAACTTGGAGCCGAAGTACACAGCATTTAGTGGGCTTTAATGGTATTGTACTTGGGCTTCTGATAGAAATTGGCCTTATTAATTAAATTAGCAACTCCTCCGTTTCAGCCCATTATTTTCCGGAGAAAATTGCGATTTCTCTCTTCTTAATCTGCACATATATATTCCTTTCCAAAACTTAAATAAATGAGATCTGCACATATATATGTTGGATAAAAAAAATAATTATTGCACAAAGTCCTTCAGTATCACACACATATAATTATATTTTCAAATATTGAAATATAATTATTTCATGCCGACGTAATTGCTATAATATTATTATTAAATAGGATAAATTACAACGAGATCTTTTAAGAATAATTACGAATATTTTCTATTGTTTGTAAAATTATCAATATTATGTAATTTTTGGATGAAGGTTTGCAATTATCAATTTTACCTTGACTATATTTAGAAAAAAAGAAAGATGTGGAATTTTGTAAAATTATAAAAATATTAATTGTCGACTTAGTCTACAATTTAAAAAAAAAAAATTATAATTCATCATCCATAAAAGTATTTTAGTCAACTCATCATAAATAAATTAAAAAAAAAAAAAAGATGAAAACTTAATAGAAATTAATGGAATAGGCTAATTGTTAGACAATGTTAAAATCAGATGGTATTGATAATTTTTTGAACAATGATGGGATGTTCGTAATTACGACAAATATAAAAAAAAAAAAAAAAAACTCGTTGTAATTAATGTTTGTACGTGAAGAACGGACGACTATGTCCAAAAAATTTCTATTAATGTCAAGAAATATATGTTATTATACAATTAAATGCAAAGATAAATAAATATAACGTGTATGTGTGTGTGTACATGCGCGATTATTGATCATGCAGATTCTTGATTTTTTATTTTCGATCATATTTACAGTTGTTAGTCATATCTTTTTTATCCTTTTATTTCTTGAATTTATTTTTTTTTTTCACAGAAATTTAGATCAACAAAAAACAATTATCCAGTTTCTTAAACTTTACAAAAATTAAGGTCTATGAAGAAATAATTAACAAAGAATAAGAAAGTTCTAACTTCGAAAATGGGTTTTCCTTTAAAGGAAAAAAACACGAATCGCAATTAATTAATCATTTAATTATACATCTCGTGGGCAAATGATTCTAGTTTCTTTTAAGGGTATATTTAATTAAGCAATATTCGCAGCTTTACATTTAAAATAAATAACTTTATATATATAATATATATCCACCAAATAAAAGATAATAACACTTTCAATTTATTTAACTCGTCAGGACTCATACGCACCCCATACTCCCACACAAGGATCCGCCCCTTTCTAAAAGTAATTATCATTTTTTTTAAAATTAAAATTCCAACTTTATATATATGGAGCAACAAGATCTCAATTAAATTTATTTATATTTATATAATCTTAACTGTTAGATCAATATATTTCGATCGGAGATCAGAATGATAATTTCTCCTCATCAATACGGAATTCAATGATGAAGTGATCTGCAACACCAAGAATTCTCTTTGAAACAATTAATCAGGAGTTGTCTCGACTGAAACCTTTTGACTATTAAAAATTAGCATCGAACGCAAGAAAATATATATGCATAACGAATAATTAATTGCTCATAATCTCGTAAATGGAAAATCGTTTATTTTAAGTATTTGACCGTGATTAATTTTATAGCTAGGTACAAATGTAATCATTTTGTTGACATATTTATTAAAAAAAAGAAAAAGGGTCCAATCATTTAAAATTTAGAGAGAGATCTAGATTGAATGATTTGTTTGTTAATCAATTAATAATAATATTTTAATAGTAATATATTAATTAATTTTGGTTACGTACACCATTTATGGATATCATATATAAAAAAACTAATCTACAGTTTTGGGGATTATATATTTCACTAATCTAAGTTCTTGCTCTCTGCAATTATAATATATTATAGGAAAAACAAAATATTTATAATTAATTATTATTTTATTTTGAGTATCTTCATATCTACCTAAGTAAAATTAAAAAATAAAAAACTAAGAAATAAAATATAGTCATTAATCCAAAGAAAAAGTAGAGTTAGTGCTCATCAATCAAATCATTGTTGGACTAAATCATCCTGAAATCTAGGCATTTTCAGTCACACAATCCCACCCTAACCAATTGATTGCAAATGATTCGAAAGATAGTCATATTTTAAACATCAAATATTCTGTACTTTTATTTTTCTCTTAAAAAATAATAATTCTTACTTATAATTATATTTAATGGCACGTAAATCATTCTGCACCTCTTATTTCATGTGTTAATTAACCTCAAAACTTAGTACAAATTATAATTTATTATCACATAGTAATACTAAAAAGTCATTTTTATAAAAAGAATTGTTGAGTGGATGGGGTTTAATACCAAAGTCCAATGTTTAATAATGTCAAAAAAAGTCGAGGTCCACAGCCAGCTAGCTGTTTCTTATAATTATTGCCATCACATAGACATAACCTTGGACTTGCTCAAAATCAGCATATTATAAAGTTGGTGGAATAAATATCTATCTAGTCCCAATCTTGCCCTGATCCCCTTTGTAGTAAATAGGTTAAATTCATCGGTAATTGCATGATTATATTAATTTTCATAAAATATTTTTACTCGTCTAATAATTCGTTAATTTTCAATATCTTATAAACATTAGAAATGTTTTACAGTACGTAATTTTATCTTCTAATGTTTTCCATACAAGTTTTAACAAATATTATCTAATATCACTGAGTTAAAATTCTATTGAATATACAGAACTCTCGAATATCACGATAATGAAAATCAAGATTAACTTATAATTTGTCGATGGGACTGCAATGATCAAGTCGGACACTATTACAATAATAGGGGGATTAAATTCCTATAATTGGGGTACCTATAACAAAATTAACTCAATCTAATCTAAGAAGAGAAATTCAAGAGTTGGTCAACCCTAACCCTAAAATCAAAATCAGTCTTATAGTCTTTTTCTAATCAGAAAGACAAATAATGTTTAGGTAAGAAAGAAACATGGTGGGGACCTCGGACTTAAAGTATGGGATTAGGACGAAGTTAATAGCTTTATTTGAGTCCGTAAACGCGTTCCTATTGGTGGATGGTGACTTAATGGGCATTGAGATTATCAATAAAAGTTGTTAATTAATGGATTATTACGACACAAGACGACAAGTTTAGCACCACCCACTGGAGCACTTGTGATTAGGGGCGACAAAGATGACAATTTTTTTTTGCTTTGAAATCTTCTCATTAATCACTCGTCCAACTTGTGAGGTTGATAGGCATGTGTGAACTTTTGGCCCTATGATGCTCAAATTTTTCAAGAAAATTTGTAGTTCGAATCGGGTTCGATCATATCTGAACTAATTATATATATAATCATAAAAATTTTCGTACTTGTTATTTGATTGATGTATAATTTAAAAATATTATTACATTTCTTATACGATTGATTCGATCTTATCAAATTTGATTCGAATATTGTTCTTCTGTCATGGGTTTTGAGGAAAAATTGTAGTTCGATCGGATCTGGTCAGATGTGGATTAATTATACAATTATAAGGATATCATACTTGTTATATGATTGATGTACAATTTAAAAAAAGTTAGTATATTTTTTCAACTTTGAGCACTATTTTCTATCGGGTAATTAATCAAACTACATGGAATTATATATAAACTAGAAAATTAAGGAAACACATATATAGGGAGACCATTAATTTTATTTTATTTTTTAAAATTTATTATGTTGTTCTTCTTATGATTAAATTCCAAAAGTCTAAAGAAGGGTTCATGCAACCTCATCTTCCTGGTAAAATAACATTTATTTATTTTTATTGTGTAATGTCCCACAATATTTATTTATTAATTTATTTTCTTTGAAACAATTTAAAATTCCATGAAAGTCTCCTCTGCACATTAATATATTGCAAATGATGAATCAACCTGGGGGGAAAGGGCTGTAGTTTAATTAATTACCTCTGTACGTACTTTATCACAATTATTTTTATTTGACTTCAATTTTATCAGTATAATAAAGACTAATTGATTTGCAGTTATTTAAATTTAATTAGAATAATAATGAGACTAAAGTTAATAACATGGTTGTTACATATAATAATATCAATCCGTCAACCATTAGGAAAAATAAATAGTTCGGATTTTCTTAATTTGACGCTATAAAGAAAGAAAATGCCCCTATTCACACACTTTTATGTCCTTTTTTGCCTCATATCACAGAGTTTGAATTATAATTTAATTGGACCACATGCAAATCATATTAAATTTTTAATCCAAATTGATCGAAAAAGACTAAAATTATCCAATTTTATAAAGTTTTACGAGTGTAAAAATCAATTCGTGCAAAACTAAATTGACATTCTTAAGTTAAGAGACTAAAGTTGTAATTTACTCTTAATATTATTAATTAATAATTTAAAATATTTGTTTACTTCTCTGTGAATATTCTTACGCTAATCAAATTTGATACGATTGAATTATAAATCATGTAATTGTAATCCGGTATGATACGATTGAATTGTGAATCATGATATAACTCTTGCTAAATTATATATTTTTTATGTACATAAATTATTTAGGTATCTGAACCAATTTTTGTAAGAAACTGACAAATATTAGGTCTAAATAAGTGAAAGTAGGAAACAATTACATTGTTGTAATTATAATTGGGTCTAAAGTATATATCAGCTGCAATTAAAATATAAATCTTGAATTGCTGTTGAGCCCCACTCATCAACTGCTTCATAAATTAATAATAATAAAAAAAAGCATTAAGTGGACTACGATATATACATTATAGAAATATCCAAAATATAATACTATTCTTTTAAAAACAGACCATAAACATACTTTAAATAATAATAATAATGCTAATATTAATCGGCCTTTAAATGTAATATGACATAATTAATTACTTTCCAATTGCTATGGTCAAAGTAAATATATTAATTTAAAAAATAAAGTGTAAATTTGCATGCATACTGCTTCAGTCACAAATTTATTATTATCATTTGAATTTTTTAGATGTAATTCAAACACATATATATTTTTTATTTGTGATTCATTACATCTTTTAATATTTTCAATTTAAAAATTAACTCAACGAGTTACTGATGAGTAGACATATACTCGTATTCGTGATGTTTGAACCCATAATTTTAATTTTAATAGTGAAACCTCGATAAGAATTTTTGTTCTTTTGCAAAAAAATATTTTCTTTTTTAAGAAAAAATATAATCTCAGTTACATTTTTTGTAGTAAAAAAGTTCATCCCAACACATTAAAAAAATAATTATTTATATATTTTCTCAGAAATCATTTTCAAGAACAACTATGCATATAAATACATAGGTAGAGAGAGGGGTAGAGTGATGATGGCGATGTGTGATGTAGACAGGATGGATATGATGGCATGAAGAGACACTGGTAGATCTTCTCTGGGATTTAGATATATACATAAAAACCCTAATAATTCTACATATACACACGGATTCAACTCTTGGAAGAGCTGTCTGTATAGAGCAGTTTAGTTCTTGTCAGTCTGCTGACAAAACCCTAATCTCCTTTTTTCATATTTTATTACGACAAATTTTGTGTGTGGGAGTGGGTGTGTATTAATGATGAGTGGGAAAGTACTGGAGTTGTGGTGGTGTGGTGTGGTGGGCTTATCAGTTGGTGTCTGGATTTTGATGACTTTGATACAAAAAGAAACACTTGCATTGGGCAACCTTGGTTCTGCTGCCCGGAAATTGTGGGGGGTAAGGTGGGGTGGGATCATGGGGTTGGGGGGTGTTTGGACGACTCATTTTAAGGTTGCAGATACACAGCTTTATCTCCATGACAAAAGTACACCTACTACCACTCCTCGCAGATGCACTTGCGACCTTGCCAATCACAACACTATTATAGGTTTTATTTGTTTGTTTCTATTTTTTGAAAGTGCTTCTTTTTTTTTTTTTTTTCTATAAAACAAAGAGAGTATTAAAAATGTTAATTAATGTATGTTTTTCTATTAAAGCTTTTCAGTATGTTTGATTTTGTATTTTGTATTAGTAAAAAAATAAGATATTTTACATTTTGTATTGTACTAAAATTTAAACAAACGTTTGTAATATTCAGCTCCGTGAAAAATAAGAACAAAGAAATAACTAGTATCAAGAAGTGAAACTCAATAAAAAATATTCCTCCTTTTTTGTAACGATATTTGATCTTTTATATAATTTTTTCTCGTATTTTATTAGAGGAGATAAAAATTATTTGACATGGTTAATTTTGTAAATAAAGATTATCATTGCAACATGATAAATTCAGGATTTGTAAGTGCTATAAGCTCTGGATTATTTGAAAATTAAATAATGACAATAGAGTCGAAAAAAATAGTTTAAGAGTTAATTTACCATATACGTATTCAGTCACTAATTAATTAGAAAATCAATATAATTGAATTTATTAATTAGAAAAAAAAAAACTCAATAGTTCCTCATCATTAAATTTACCTATTTCAACTAAGGTTAGACATTATTAATTAGTAAAGTAATTAAGCTGAAAAAGTAGACCATGTTAACTCACTTTTGCAACATTGTACACAAGGAATCAAAATGTGTTTTTCCCAACAATAGAATCATAAAAAGATGGAGACAACATAAATTATGTCCCACTTTTGTAAATCGAAGCTTTGGATTTTAATTATTACTACACTCATAAAGTCTGAATAGAGAATTGAGATATCTATAATTAAAATCAAGTTTACAAGTAAATATTTTTTATTTAAAATATTATAAAGTAGCTAGCCACATTGATCATCATATTCAAAATTGTAATTTTGCCTGGTCCTCAATATATTATATTGTATATATATATAACTATTTTATATGTGGGAAAGAAAACAAATGTCATCGACGTATCTTATGGATCGGGCAAAGTATTATACTTAAAATATAAGTTTTTAATAATTAAATTATACTTTTTATATACGGTTGTCGTATACTTTTGAAATATATATTTATTTAAAGGTGTCATATATAATATATCGTACATTTGGCACATATATGTTATAAGTCATGATAGCTACATTTTTATTTTCACACATCAATTAAAAAAGAAAAGAAGATTAGTTAATTATGAAAGGATTAAGTAACAATTATAATATTATCACTAATTATATATACTTTAACTAAGAGATGGGAGATTTTGTTTTGACACATGACTTTCATAATTTTAATAGTGATAATTATATTATAAGAATTTTCATTAATAATTAGCATTAAAAAATGTATAAATTTAAGACTAACTAAAACAATTAATGGTATACGCACGTATAATAATGACGACACAATGGAAAAAAAATGAAAGATGTCACTATATTTGTGTTGTTAATTATTGAGTTGTTGTAAATGTATTACTAATTATATGTGCATTATGACAATTTATACGTAAAATTTTCGTTATCAGTAATTATATTAGCTATTGTAACAAGATCAAAATTATTACTAATTAATATATAGTTTTAGATGCCAACATTAAATTATTAATTAATTATCATTTTTGTAGTGATCTAAATCAACCTCAACTATAGCTAAATATCAAAAAAAAATATATATATATACGGGGAGGGATTCAAGTAGTCATGTTACTGTTAATGTTTACTGTTAATGTTTACCTTGTGAATTGTGAAGGGGGCACGTGGCAGGGCCCACAAGAGGCTGTCAAATAGTGGTTTGACTGATTGGAGATGAAAGGGAGTGGTGCCTCGTGGCCAACAGCTACATATGAAATGAAAGCCTTTCTTCCCTCCCTGAGTTTGACTTCTTACACCTCACGTGACCCGTGCGTGGAAGTGTGTGTTGGGAGGGTAAGAATGGAAGATGTGACAGCATTAGTTGTTGAGGATGTTAACAGAGATTTGAATCATCAATCCCATATTGCTTGTGGGAGTTGGCTATATATACGTATGTCTGTCTCTCTCTCTTTCCCTCTGCCGTGTTTTGTTCTTTGCTGCAGGCAGTGTTCGTATCGTAGGGTTCGGATTGGACTGTGATGATGAAGATATAGATAGCCTGCAACTTACACAACTCTTTTCATTATGCTGCAATTCTTGCTATTCTTCCATACATTTACAATTGTTGTTCAATAGTATAATTACGATTCAAAATATTCAAATTAAATCATCAAGTTGGAGAGCATGGATATCTCACTTATTATATTAAATTATATTTTTAGTTATTATTTCCTATTTTAATATGAATTAGTGAATAATAAAAATTGGAAAATAGATTGTGTTTTGAGTGCAACAGCAATTAATTCTTGTTGCCCCATTTATGTATTGAGATTAAATTTTATCAAAATCAAGTTTTTACATAAACTACAATTTTTAGCTTTTATCCTATTATCTAAGTATCTATTATTCCCTTTAAATAAAGATTTATTTTTCCAAACATATATATATATATATATATATATATGCATTTGTATTATAATCAATTATGAATGTAAAGTTCATATATAATTATTATTTTTAAATTAATTATTATAACTAATTATATATGCAATCATGTAGTCAGCCTAATTATTGTCCTTCTGATTTGATGTATGATTTATGATCGACATTTACATACATCTACTGCAACTCTCGTGCAATTGATTAATCAGAGATCAATCAGAGGTGTAGTTATTAATAATTGATTTGAAATTAAATATATATGAAAACGAACAATATAATAAGATCCCATATACCCATCGTGGCTTCACAACCTATATAATTATTTAGACCTTATAATAAGTTGTCCTTTCATTATCTCTTTGTGATGATATGATATAATTAAAAACAACAAATTGATTGGTGAACATTAATAAACATAACTTCATTGGCATATTTATATTATGCATTAATTTCCTTCTAGTCAAATATTATTTAAATTAACGGATACAAAATATATATATATTTATATTATTAAATTCAAATTCATATAATTATTGGATGAACCTATTCCCGTTTTAGCCACTAGTCTGAAAATATATATATTTTTTCAAGTGTACAAAATAAATTATATATATTTGTTTTGATTAATTAATTAATTTATTTTTACTATACTGGTCATGTAATTAGTTAACTTTAAAAAAAAAGTTATATTTATACGGCATATATATAATACAATTACTTTACTTTAACCCAATCACATCAACGCCACTACGGAAACAATATTTCTCTAAATCAAATATGGGTAGGGCTAGGTTAGTCAATAAAATTAAATTCGATCTTTTTTTTTTATCAACTAAGTAATTAAAAATATATATCCAGTTATAACTTCAATAATATAATATGCGCGCAGAGAGACGAGCATCGCTATGATTAGTAATTGATATTGGCTATAATGAATTCAGTTAATTAATATTTGCATTGATTTGTATGCTCGAAAATTATCATTTAAATATGTACTGAATCAACGTACTCCCGTTACATCAGAATTTATACGAACTTAAACTGTTTTTAGTGCTTATATGTGATATATAAACACACGAGTGCTTAATTATATATGTATTTTCTATGCTAAAGTGTTGGATAATGTTATATATACATATAACTGCATTCTCAAGACATCATAGTATTTTATCAATAAGATATGTGGAAGGGCAGATTGATGCAGTAATTAAAATACTAACTTTACATGCAAGAATTAATATATTGCAAGGAAATGTTTCTTTTTTTCCTTATATATGATATAATTGAGTGATTTATATATTCAAGAAACCAATTTACTGGAAGAAATATTATGAGTTTTTGCTTCAGTTAATTACTACGATCATCAAAAGACAAAAATGACCACGATGAATATAAATTAATCATATTTCTGCAAATCTGTATTAGCTATTGTTTTTACAAAGGAGTGAAAAACCATGACAAATATAATTAACCATACATCTTCTTGGTTTTATGAATTTTTACTACAATTAAACTAGCCTTGTATTTTGTATTAATTTCATTTAATACTTATAAAGAAGAGGTATATATATAATGTGTTCTTTTAAATATATAAATATATTGCACATATATACATGATTTGTATATATTAAATAAAATAGCTAATATATGCATCATTAATTTGTTATTTATAATGTTTAATTTAGCTTGTAAGTTGAAAAAAACATATATTAATAAAATAACATAATGATTTGGTTGGAGGAGAAGGACAGAAATCCAAATCACAAGGTATATATATATATATATATATAGACAATGTTGTACGCTGTATGCATCATTATGATCATTACAAATATATTAATTTATATACATATATACATACAATGTTGTATGGTGTAAGCATCATTATGATCATTACATATATATTAATTTATATATATATGTGAGGGTGATGAGTTACTTAACTTTTTCCTTGATCAATGAACTAATCTGTTCTTATTACTGCTAACCATTATTATTGTGGTTTTTATTTTAATCAAAAGCAGACCCACATACTTGATATAAAAAATCCACAGCAGCTTCATCCTTCATGAATATGCTCATATATTATATTCCTTTTACTTTAAATTTTCAATTTCTCTCTCTCTACTGCTTCCTCAACATTTCCTTTCCCCCGGGGAGATCGATTCTCCTTGTTTTCTATTCGCTCTAGGGTTTGAATTCTTTTTGCTTTAATTTCTTTATTTTACTCTTACTCTATATAAAAATTATTAATCACTACTCCATTTTTATACTCTTTTTATTTCCAGATCAAAATTATATTTTTTTTCCTGGTTTCCTGTTCTCTGCTTCCTTCTTCTACTTTGTATGTATGGCTGGTTTGGACTTAGGTTCTGCTTCCCACTTCGTTTCTCAGCTCCACCTTCAAAGACCCCTCGATTCCGAAGATGATTCCAACCGCAACCACTTTTCCGCCGAGAACAACGACCACTCTCATCCCGGTTTGGACTTGGTCACATCCAATACAGCTTCCGGAGATGTGGGGGGGCGTCGGCCCCGTGGCCGCCCTCCGGGCTCCAAGAACAAGCCTAAACCTCCGGTGATCATAACCCGTGAAAGCGCCAACACCCTCCGGGCGCACATACTCGAGGTCAGCAGCGGCTGCGACGTCTTCGAGGCGGTCGCCACCTACGCCAGGAAGCGGCAGCGGGGGATTTGCGTGCTCAGCGGAACCGGCACCGTCAACAACGTCAGCCTGCGGCAGCCCGCCGCGGCGGGCAGCGTGGTCACTCTCCACGGCCGGTTCGAGATTTTATCGTTGTCGGGGTCTTTCTTGCCTCCGCCGGCTCCGCCGGGCGCCACCAGCTTGACAATATACTTGGCCGGGGGGCAGGGGCAGGTGGTGGGAGGAAATGTTGTGGGAGCGTTGATTGCTTCGGGCCCTGTCATCATCATAGCGGCGTCGTTTACTAACGTGGCGTACGAGAGGCTGCCGTTGGATGAAGAGGAAGCGCTTCAGATGCAGCCCCCGGTTTCTCAGCCGCCTAGCGGCAGCGGAGGTGGTGGTGGTGGTGGAAGTGGAGGGTGGGGGGAACCAGTTTCCGGATCCATCGCTGGGACTTCCTTTCTTCAACTTGCCACTGAACATGCCAAATGGTCAGCTCCCGATGGACGGTGCATGGACCGGAAACTCCGGCGGACGGCCGCAGTACTAGGGCTAATAAGGTCAGAAAATTATCAACCGTAGATCATCATCATCACCATCAACATCAACATAAGCTTCCTCATCCTTGTATATTTAGGTTTTCATAATTTTCTTTGTTTTGGTCCTTAATTTCATTAGCTATTGGCTTTAACTCCGATCGATTGTGCTGAAAAAACCCTTCCCAAAAAAAAAAAAAAAAAAATGATCTTCTTGGTTTTCTTGTTTCTCTTTGTGAAACTTCTGATGAGTTTTAATTAGAAATAATTTTGGGTTTAGAGTTTCAGACTTTTGTATGAACCTTTCTTTATTAATTATTGCAACCTGTGTGTCCTCCCAGAATCTTATGCTAAATCTAATCCAATTCTAGCAACTTAGGATAACATATAAGATCATTAATAATCTGGGAAACGAAGAAATTTTCTTTAAAAAAAAATGGAAAAAGTTCCTGGTTTGGTAGCTACATATAAATAAAAAAATAGTCGAGGCCAGCGGTAAGGACAAGTTGCTCGTCATAATAGGCTTTTGGTATAACTTAAATAAAAATATATATTTGCACATAGATTCCTTTGGCTACATATCCAGCCTTGTTGTGTTGTGTTCATTACACATAAGTGCAGGTTTATCACTTATTAGCATGAGTTGTCCTAAGTATTACAACTATATATATTATTATTCAAGAAGAAGGAACCTTGTGGACTATTTTTTAATACCAGCTTTGAAAGATGAGCTTTATTCTCTCTCTCTCTCTCTCTCTCTCCATTTCTCTCAAGAAAAATAGACTTTTATGGTTTTGATGAAATGGATCATGATAAGCATCTTCTCAAATTAGATGAACATAATTATGCATTTACCTTAATTCTCAATTTGTTTGTCACATGAACATGTTGCTTTCTAATTTGAAGTAAAACAAATTAATAATACTTACATTGATATACGACATGCATATATATTAAGTAGAATAAGATAGAACTAAAATTAAGAAAAACCCTCTCATTCCACAAGCAAGAAAAGCCAGCCAGTTGTCAAGTTTTTCTTGGATTTTCCTGAGCTTTTGTCTTGGTATCTCATGGAGACATGAGTACAAGGTAATATTGTGATGTTAGTAATAAAATGTTGAGTCATGACAATATTATAACCTTTGCTAATGATAGTCGTAATAATTCTTTAAAGATGTAATAGTAAACAAAAATTATATTTAAGTTGTTACTTTGGATGGATGTTTGTTACTTAAGTTTATCAATTATATTATATATATATATATATATATATATATTATGGGGCTTGCACGTACATGTGTAATTCTTTTGACATATATGTTTGTGTGTAATACCAGTGTGTGTTTCTTGTTCAATAAATTATTATTGACATGTCCTAATTGATGGCTGGATGATATACAAAATGCATATTCACTCAAAATTCATTGCAAATAAACTGTTAGGGCTTGATCGGTAATGAATTGTGTACACATAGTTTATGGAAATTAAAAGAGAAATCCATGAAAGCTATATATGGATTCTAACACACACACACACACACACACACACACACACACACACACACAACACACACACATAATATATATATATATATATATATACTTTGATGTACTGCGTAGGCTTGCCATTGTTTGGTCATCTAATAATATAGTGCATATATTGTGTGTGTGTATATACACATATATATATATATATTATATATATATATATATATATATGAATTTTTGATGGAATCCATGAAATTATTAACTATTATTTATTGCAATTATCTTGACTGAGTTACGACAAATCAACATATATATGTGCTGGCTATACTGGAAAAACATTATAATGTGTAGATAGCTGTATTAATTTGGGATGAGTCGGAAACATCTTATAATATATTAGCTTCCTAAATGTTTACATCAGTAGAATTTACCTGCAGCATGTCCAGAAAAATGTGTGTGCGCGAACGTGAACTAGTTTAGTGTTAATTTTCTTCGATAAATTATTGATTTTGAAATATATATATATATATATATATATATATATATATATATATACTTTTGTGTGCGCGCACGCACGTGCTAATAAGGGAACTTATTTCCCAAGAACGTGCTTACAAGTATTGTTTTCATTATAATACTGTATGTATATAGTATGATTATATCATAAATATATTTATTGAAACAATTATTCATTTCATGTATAATGATTATAATTAAGTTTCTATTACGAATTTAGACATATATACTTGATCGATTAGGAAATCAATCGCGTTTATGTCCTATCCCCTTCCCTTCAAATCCAATATTGAGCATTCTTGGCTAAATCATTGGTGGCAATGTATGTATTTTGATATATATAATTCGTCGATATAATTTATACATCACTAATCATATACATAGTGTGGTCGATTATCGTGCAATTGTTAAAATTGTTAATTACGAACTATTAGAAAACATGGTCTAATATTCATATATGCATTTGTCTGGATATGATTATGAGTATGATGTAAACAATTCACAATTCTTGGAGGGGGAAGAAAACGTTTAACATTTAATACTTATATTCTTAGAGACTATTGAATAGATCGAGATCCAAAAGTTTAAATATTTTAAACCTTATGTGTGATTAATAAATGGATCGGAATGATGTGTGTTGAACGCAATGGAATTATTAGGAAAAAAAATACAGAAAGACACTATAAATTTTCATTCATTTGAAAATTCTCATTTTTTTTAGAATAAATATGAACAACTTACCTCAAGGATCCTATATCTTTATGATCATATTCTAGGAATTTGTCAATGAGGAGTTGATCCATTCGTAAAAGGAGAAATCGCATTTTTTGGCTTTTATGTTGATCTTTTTACTTTTGATCCTATTGATTACGGAATTTTAATTTGGGTCACGTAACTTTTAAAAAGCAGCAATTTTGGTCCCATAACACCTTTTTGTTAGATGTTTAACGAAAAAGGCGACGTGGTTGTTAAATGCTTCGGATAAAAAATGCTAATTTTTAAAATTTATGGAACAAAAAGTGTAAATCCTGTAATATATGGAACCAAAAGTGTAAGATTCTAACTATTACGTGCTAAGCATGAGTATTTTTTGTTAAATATATAACATAAACATGTCATGGGACTAAAATGCTACTTAATTTATAGAAGTTATATGATCAAAATTGATAATTTTTAAATCAATAGCACCAAAAGTGAAAAGGCTCTAAATTACAGGATGAAAAGTGTCATTTTTCCATTTGTAAAATTAAGGCTTTACCATTAAAAGGTTGTAAGTTTAAGTTTCACAAATGTGGATGTATACAAATTTTTATGGTAGGTTGTTGTGTCTTTGTTTTATTTGAACAAATTTATTGATTTGAATTATTAATGTGTTGAACCATACATTTGAATTTGTTGAATGATGTAATAAATTACATGTTATAAAAAAATCATGGAAAATTTTAAGAAAACATGATTGAATTAATCATTTCTGTAACTAATAAAGTAAATTCATTCAATTTCTTTGTCATTCCAAGATTTTAGAGTCAACTCTCAATATTGCAACTTATATTATATTATTATATATATATATATATATCGTCTTAATTTTAAAATTCGTCTATCTAAATAGTAGGATCTATCTATATATATATATGGTATCGCTCTATCTTCTTCCATGATCTTAAGGCGAACACCCAAGAAAATAATGGCTCGGAATAAATTATATATATTTTACTTTACTCATCATTAAATTATTAATTATTACCATCTTGGTTAAAATTTGAAATATCATGACATGTTTGAAAAGAATGAGTGAATAAATACACACATAATGCAATAATTACAGGAAATCCTATTTACATGAATGTGGTCATCCACATAATTCAACATTTCGGGCAAGTACATTATTCAAGAATCCAAACTATGGAACAAGAAATACAATTGCCGCATTTATTCAGACAACCTAATAATGGGCATCCAAACGGGTAATAACCCACGAAGCAACAACTCAGACAGCGCTAATACAAATTCAAAATCCCAAAAATCCAATTAAATCTGATCTCATCAACATATCTATACAGATTCAAATACAATAAATATACATGTATATATCCCTAAAACCCCATCTCCCCCAAGAACCAAGAAATTGAAAAATTAGCCAAAAATGACGAGAAGAAAGTAATCACCAATGACTCAGAAAGGAAGGCGTCGTTCAAGAAAAGGAAGAAGGGGCTGATCAAGAAGGTGAGCGAGCTCAGCACCCTTTGCGGGGTGGACGCTTGCGCCATCATCTACGGCCAGTACGACCAGGAACCGGAGGTGTGGCCGTCGCCTCTTGGGGCGCAGGCCGTGCTGGCCCGCTTCAGGAAGCTGTCGGAGATGGACCAGACCCGGAAAATGGTGAATCAGGAGAGCTTCACCAGGCAGCGGATCAAGAAGGCGGAGGACCAGCTCCGCCGCGTCCAGAAAGAGAACAAGCGCAAGGAACTGGAGAATTTCATGTTCCAGTGCCTTGCGGGGATGGCCACCCTGGAGGATTTCAACCTCCGCGATGCGGCGGAGATGGGTTGGGTCGTTAATCAGACGCTCAGAGAAATCAATTCCAGGATGGAAGCGCTTCAGAAGACTGGCCAGCATCATCAGCCTGCGGTTGGCGAGGGTTCTGGTTCTGCTTCCGATTCCGTTTCCGCCCGGGCTGTGGTTGCGGTTACGGTTACAGTTGCCCCCCCTCCTCCACCAGTGCAAATGGTGGCTCCTCCGCCTCCTCCACCATTGCAAATGGTGGCTCCTCCCCCTCCTCCACCATCGCAAATTGTGGCTCCTCTTGCTCCTCCTCCACCACCACCAACGATGGATGTGGATCCTCCCCTGCCGGGGGAAGAGAACATGGAGAGCTTTCCGTGGAATCTGGTGGAGAGCCCGACGGGGGCTGGCGGCGCTGCACTGTATGGGAGTGGGTTAGCAGGGTGGGAGGATGGGATCGTGCTGCCATATCCATACATTTTCAATCATGGAAACAACTCCACCTCTGGAACTCAACCTGGACAGAAAACTAATAATTTGCAGTGTGGATTATCAGTCTTATCTATATACATTTCAGGTCTGAATTAATTTTTCCAATCAGTTTGCAACTTTAGAACCACATTTTTTGTCAATTTAATTTATGTATTATCACATTGTTTGGTTGATTTTAATTTATCTGCACTTGTTTAATTTACATATATATATAGATTTGCATTTAATCCAGTAATTTCTTGTTAACTTTTTACTTTTTTATTTTTTTCTCGAAATTAATGTTCTTATTACAGTTACTAGGATGTTTTGTGTTTGCATTGATGTGATGAACTTCATTTATCTGGAAAAATAAGTATGAAAAATAGGATTATCTTCGGAATTTGTTATTTAATTTTAAGGTACAATTATAAATAATATGTGAAATGAAACAATAAATCATACTTATTTTGCTGATATTTTTGTTATATTTGCTATATGAACTGATGTTGAATTTGTTCATAAATTTTTGTGTTTGGTCCTTGTTTGTTTCATTGGTTTCATGAAAATATTTGACATTTTGATACAATGTTAAATCATTAAAATATTGTTGGTTTTTTAATGTTATGAAGAAAATAAATCTTTCTTTGAATTTCTCTTAACTCTCTCCACATCTACAACATGCAGACGTATAATAATCAGTACATTATAAAAGTTATTTTTAAATGCGATTACGAAAATATATAGTTCACGACAAAGTTGATCAAAATTTTAGTTATAACGGTTTAACGGGTAAAATTTACTAACCTTTGTCTTTACTAAAACATTAATATTGCTTTAACTTTAGATCAAAATTTGTCGTTATTCATTTTTTATTTTTTGTCGTTGAGTTGTTGCATTCGTGAAACATAGAAATTAATGATAATCGCAATCACAGATAATCAAATTACAATGCCACTCTATTCATTTAAATCATATCTTTTATCATTAATTTTTACTTGACTTCATAAATAATCAAAACGGACTTAAGCATCCGAAAGATTTTACATTGGATAAGATGTTTCTAAAAATTTGATTTACGATTCAAAATGAAATATTACTTATTGATTATCGATCCACACGTAGATTAATATTCAATTTTCTTCATCGTATTAGTTCTTCGATTTGAAAAGGTTGGATGATGCTAAACCTATTTTGTTTGATTTTCTTCCTGTTTCCTAAGATAGGTTTTTTACTTGTGCTGATTTATTTGGGATTGAAGCCTTTATAGTTAGGTGGAGGGAAAAAAAAAGGAGAGAGAGAATAGTTCAGAAATTCTGATTGGGCCTATTCTGTTAGCCCAATTACCCATTGACTGAAACCCAACTTCTATTTGGGCCACCGATTAGAACTAACAAAAACAGCAGATATTGAGCCCAAATAATGAATTTGATTTGTCAGTCGGAAGTGCTAATTTCGTTAATTGAACTTACGAAGTGTTATGTATTCAAAAAAGGTGAAATTATACTTTTTTATTCTAAAGAATAGAGGGTTTTAATATTATTAGTCATCTATTTTACGAAAATTTGAAAATAGTCTTAGAATTGAGAAAGCTCGACACATTTAGTCATATGATTTATGAAAATTTTAAAATAATTCTAAAATTGAGGAAATTTGACACATTTCATTCTATAAATCCCGTTAAGTATAGTGCTAAATTTGTTGAGTTTCTTTCAATTTCGAAACCGTTTTGAAAATGACTAGATGTGTCGAGTTTTTTCAAATTTGCTATTATTTCAAAAATCTTATAAAACAGAGAATTAATAAAAATGTTGAATCCCCTACTATATGAGACTGAAAAGATAATTTTGCCCCTCAAAAAATTATTTTAGTGTGTTTTTAATATATTTTCTAATTAATCCTATCTAAAAGATAGTGCCAAGTTCGTTTATTCGTGAGATGTGATTAATGCATGATAAAATTGAGAAGATATAATTATAGTACTAATTTATATTTTGTTTACTAAATTGCACAAACCTTGGGAGTAATGTGTGATTGTTTAGTTTCACTGTTTACAACTGTGACATAAATTCGAGATAAATTTCTGAATTTTCAAAAGTACCTGTAATTGGAGTTTTTTTCCTTAAAAAAGTAAAATTGAATGATGAAATTTATTGCGACTATCCCAATGAAAAAAATTTAACGGACATAAATTATTAAAATATCATCCAACTTAATCGCCATAATTCCATGAAACATAAGATTACCAGTAAAAAATAAGGGAGGGGGGGGGGGGGGGGGGGGAATATGCCTGAAATCAGACAATTTGAAAGAATTAATGTCGGAAAATCCTTGCAGTTATTCTTGAACCACTGAAAAGGAACATATAAATGTATATATATTGTTTAACTCTCTAATGCAAGTCTCTCGTGTGAGCTGACGCACCGCCAGACATGTTTCCGGCTCGGGTGGAAGCGGAAGAGCCAAGGCCACGGCCGGAGGAATAGGCGTCGCCGCCGCCGTATGCGAGGTCATCTGTTGAATATCCAGTTCCTGCAGGTGAATTGGAATGGTTCCCAGAATAATTAGGTTCCTGCTGCATGTAACCGTCTCTCCGAGGCCGTCCTGGCCGCCGGAGACGCCTCCTAAAAGTGGGGTCTTCCTGTCTCGCTGCACCAGCGCCGCCTTTTCTGCTGCTTTGCTGACATGGTGATCCATTTCAGCTTCAGCTTCCCTCGCCATTCTTACCTCATGAGCTACCTCAACTCTTGCTTTTGCCAACTCTTTCTCCGCCTACAGTTCGTGCAATTACACGAGGGAATTTTACTATTACAAATACTAAACCCACCACCTCTTACCACGTAAGGATATATTCGTAATTTAAAAATAGAGTATGCAAATGTAAATTTTCAAAAAAAAAAAAAAACATATAATATATATTGAAGGGATCATGTACAAATCAGGGCAGATCATCCAGAGCACTAAAACATAAAACCTAATATAAATTCTAATCGTAATTTTAAAACAAAAGACGAATTAAAGTTTAACATGCATCAATAGCCAAATTTCTTTATATATATCTTTAAGAAATTCGGAAGAATAATTTTACAGTAAATTTTTTATTAATTAATTTAATAAAATTATCCAATAATATTGAATGAAGAGAGGTTAATTACCTTTTCTTCCTCCTTGGCCTCATTCTTGGCTTTGCGGACGGCGGTCATGTCGTGCAACTTTTCCTTGATGGCCTGCATTTTTTACTCACTTCTGTGTTTGAGTAATTATTATTTTATTTATGTGTATATATAGGCAATGGCTTCACACTAATATTTGTATTGTCCGGTAAATGAGATCTCATTTCAACATTATTATGGCTGAAAGGCATTACATGTGTTAGCCCTGGAGAATTCTCTCTCGTATTGGGTTTTTTTTTAAATTATTTCAAAATTAGTTTTTATTAAAAATAATTAATCATTTTATTATATATAATTGATCAATACATTTTTAATGTCATAGCTTGTCGACACTACAAGAAATATAATATTTAACCATGGCTGATTGTCATGATTAATAATAAATAACCAAAGCGAATAGTCATTGACCACGGTCACGCAACGGTTGTTGGCCATGGTTTTTGTGAGGGTGACCAAAATCCATGACAAATAATTTTATCATGATGAAAAAGCTAGTTTTTTGCATTATTTTTTATTAACGATTCATGATTATAATAATTACTTATTATATTTTTGAATCATAATTAGTCAATAGTATTTTTTTTTGTAATGCAAAATCTATTATATGATATCATTGTTATTGTTCTTTCCCTTTAATTTTTAAGTTGTCTTCATTTCTCTCTCTTTTTCAGTATTTGTTTCTTCCCGAAACATTGCATTTGTTGTACTGTCCAAATTTAAAAGGTGTTTTTAAACTAAGATTTATTATGAAATGCTTCGGAAGTACTTAAATAAGCTGGAAACTCAATTGCATGCAGTGCAAGGAATGGACACGTGAGAACAATGAGATGGCTCCGTTTATAGCTCTTTGACGCTTCAACGAGTAAGATCGTAAGAGGAGGAAGTGGATAACAAATGGTTGTATCTAATCTAAGGCACAAACGTTAATATTTATAAACATACAAAGTCTGTAATCATTAATGTGCGATCATTATAAATTTATAAATAAGATTGATGTTGGGTCGGATTGGTATGACCCAACTAAAACAAACGGGGATCTTTAGCCATTATGTTATTAAGACTTGTAAGGATGTTTATGGGATGAAACGAGACACCAAACAGTTGTACTCTACCACTCCAATTTAACCCTCGTCTTTAAGAACATCAGGGTTAGATGAATCGATTAGCTCTACTATAATATTAAAAAGGGTAAGTTTTATCGACACTCTTTAAAATTAAGTTTAATTACACAACACCTCATATCATTTACAAAATTACAAGTACACCTGCCAATGCAATTTTCCTAAAGGATGTTTATTGTAAGTTTTTCCCGAAAATATGTTGGCTTAATTTAATGTTACATCTTTAAGGGGTATATTTATAATTTTTTAAAAGATAATAGGTATTTATGTAATTAAATCTAATTTTAGAGGATGTGATGCAATTTACTTGATTTAAAACTCAACTTGACCTGAACCCAAGTAGTTGAGAAAAACAGGTGCTTGTGTATTAAATATTTTGGTTGGTATCACCATCTTGCATTATGTACCAAGACCAAGTGGCCCTGGTTTCTTACATCAACTATGTAAGTTTGGGACAAAGCCAGCTTCGAATAGTAACTGCACCGAGACAGTTCCGTCCTTGACTGCGCAAAAACCAACCTATGCACCTCAAACGCTAATAGAATTCGAAAATTGATTGGGTCAAGACTTATTGATTCAATTTTCGAAATGAATCGTAGTCGAATTAATGATGTTAAAATTATATAATAATAAAAATCAATATATATAGTTTGTATTAAAACAATAAAAATTATCAAGATATAAATATTTTTTTAAAAATTAATATAGGAATTAAAAGGATACCAAAAATCGATTTGTAATTAAAGTCAGTATATTAAAGTTTTTATGTCAAGAATAAAAATAAACAAGATTATGTAAATAGCAAAAGTAACGAATTAGTTACTATTTAATTAAATTATAACTAAATTTTGTTTTCAATAAATAGTTAGTATCCCCCGGCCATTCTTAAAAATAAGATATCAATCTTAGAAATATGATTTAATTAGCAACTTAAGTAATTAAATAATTATTGTAACGATTTGCTTGTATTTTTCTCAATTTTTTTGAAATGTATCATAGAATTAATTTCAAATTGTATCGATTTTAAAAAATTTCATGAACCAGCCGACTCACTTGATTTGAAATCGAGTCAATCGGGTCATCAATTTAACCGACAATTTGAGTAATTTAAAAAAATATATTAAGAATAATATGATTTTATGGATCGGACTGGTCGGACCGGCCAGCCCAGGCTGGTTTTAAAACATTGGTATCCACCACCTAAGTCTGCCCGAAACTCTTGAATATGTTGTTCACTTATATTAATCCATAAACCTATCCTAAACTACGTATATCATCAAACATATATAGTTATGACCAGCAAAAACTAATAATTAAGACAATCTCAGTGAACTAAATAGCAATAATTGAAATTCATGAAAACCAACGGTCCAGTTCTTTAGTTGGTTAAACTAAGTTTCTGTTGACCTAAAACACATATGTAGATGCCAAACCCTATCTTAGTATATGACAATTTTCTTACATATTATATATATATATATATATATATATATATATATATGATCGATGTTATACTTTTCTTTTTTTTTTAATCTTTCATCTTCGGAAATAGGAAAAATTCGAACGGGAATTTTTTAAATAAATTTTGATGTCGACGTCGTAGAATTAATTAATTTCAGCAGGTTTACTAAATATTTGTTTATATATTGAAAACGTCGTTGTTTATAATACAAGAAATAATTTATTATATTTATATATTCTTTTTGTTATTTAACTTAACAACGAGATCGTTCATGAGTGTGATCAGCAACATCCTCCGATCATATTTTCTTGACTTTTTCGCATAAATAATTATTATTAAAAAAGAAAAAAAAAAAAAAGAAGGGAAAACAATAATGTTGGATTGGTATGAAAAAAGAAGGTACGTAATATACATCTTTGACTATTAATTGAGCTTTAGTCACCAAATTAACAACTGTAATCCGTATAGACAAAGCTCAATTAAGGGCAGGATGATAGGTGGTTACGTTCTTCTTTTCAACGTTTGATTCTACGAATGCTTCAAGACAACATGGATTTTTGCATTGTTTCATTTCATGATGTTTGGTCACTAATTCAAATTTCAACTGAAAATTGTTGCTGATAATTAACTTGATTTCCATTTTCTAGAAACTGGATTCAAAGGTTGCCCAGTCTCTATCTCCAACTTATATAATCAACTGCCAACTACCAGTTCCAATACTATTATTTGTATATAAATAATTACTTTCCCTACTTAAATGGGATTAAATAATATTTATATTCCGACTAAAATTCAAGTATATTTGAAGTTACATGACTATCTAATCTTACCAAAGTTTAATAACTTTATTTACAATAATTCTCGACTTTTTCCAAACTTGATGTTAACTATGTTCAAGAACCTAAAACAATGGAGTTATCGCAGTTGCGTACAAAAATACAATATATAGACCAAATGAAATTATTTTATCCAAATTAAATATATTGTGATCGAATCAATTTACTTATATTGATCATTTTTCATGAACGGTACAAATTCAATTATTAGTGTAAATTTATTCAAATTTGACAAAATTAAATTTGGGATTATTTTTTTCAAATTAAACTATAATTACCATTGTAATCACAAGAATGATATTTGCTCTACAATAAGAAAACATCAAAGGAAAGTAACTAACATTGCTCATCTACTTTTTATTGATTTGAGAAAAGAAAGAATTTCGTGTGTATCATCATTAAAAATATATTACAAATTTTGACTCTTTTTTTTCTCTCTTTCTATTTAAAAAAATAAATAAAAATTCCAAGTTTCCTTCTCCCTTCAGCAAGAAGTATTATCATTTCCTAACCCCAAGTAAGCCTTCACGTCAGTCGGAAAACATGGGTATCGCCGCCACGCCCGGCCGTGGAACTTCAAGATTTCACCACCCTGTCCTCGACTGTTGCGAATCATGCAGACCAGCTTTTCCCGCCCCGGAAACCAGCATTTCCTCCAAAACCTTCTCCGTTGCGTGAAAACTCGAAATTAGCCACAAGATTTTCACCGCCGATCTTGGTGCCCAAGCGACACATTCAACATTTTCTTGGCCCACAGCAGAAATCCCCTCCCCATGCTCGGTAAAAGCCTCTCCTCAGCACACTCACACAGCAACTTTATCAGCTTCAGAATTTTCTCAGTTTTCGATCGGTTGGAATCGGGCAGAAGTTCGACCAGCGTGCAAACCCCTCCAGCTTCAATGGCTTTCAGCCTAGATTTCTTCGACGCTTCCAGGATTACTATCAGAAGTTTCAGCGCAGAAGAGCTTGCCTTGGTGCAGATTTCATCAGACACGATTTCCAGCAGGGATTTGAAGAAATCAATGCCCTGATCCTGTGCAACATAGTTCCAATGATAATCAGCTTTCGCCATCTTCTGAAACGTCGAAATGGTGCAAAATCGGGCTTCCAAGCTGCCCCTTTGGAGCATAATACCCATTGATCTCATGCAATCAGGTTTCATCAAAAGCTGGAGAATTTGCTTCATCTCATCATTGCCTGGTGCAGAACCCCTAACGCCTCCTCACAGGCTCTAAACGTTACGAAATCCGAATTTTTCAACCAAAATCTGAACAATTATCCTCACAAGAACCTCCAACCCTCCTAATCTCTTGAAATCTTCCTTCACTTCATCTCCCATTCAAGAATGGACCTGAGTTTCCTCAACGAACTCACCTTAAACGGGCTCGAATCAATCGTGCCAAGAACTGCCGCCATCATGCTTGGCCGACTGTTTCGGGCCGGAATACTGATCAGCCTGGCCCATCCAACGATCAATCTCTTCAGGTTGATTCGGAGTCATTTCTCAGGCTTTCAAGAATTGCATTAGTGGCTGGGGCAAGTTCTTTTCTTGTAAGTGTGAAACCACCTTTCGATGTTCTTGCTCGTAGGTAACGCCTGTGGGATTGTTTACAGGATCTCTCATGAGCTCCATGGAAATCGGGCACCTGAAATCTTGGGGGAAATCCAGGGACGGGTTGATTTTCTCCATTTTCAGTGTTGAAGATGGAGAAATTGGGAAGCTTTGTGTAGATTGCTTGACGATTTTTATAGGCAAAAATGCCGATTTGGGTAGTAGAGATCACATTCATGAGAGGTATTTAAGACAAGTGTGGAAGTCCAAAGAAAAGAACAAATAAAAGTCAAAACTGATTCAGATGCGACTTTATTGCAAGCTTTGTAGACATGGAAGGGACAATGAAGCCGCGGAGTAGTATGATAATTTTGAATTTCTAGTCGTATATGTTTATTTTATTTTATTAGCTATTCTCCCCCAAAATTTCATGGTATTTTCAATCTAACCCCAGATAATTTAATACCGTTATGGTAACCGGCATAGACTTAGTCACACTTTAATTTATTGCACATAGGTTTCAAATCCCATCAATATATGAATGATCATCTATTTAATATAATAATTCCTGTTAATTATAAATATTAATATATATAATTATTAATAATTAAAACTAATGATATAATTATAATACATAGTGATCTATAGTAGTAAAAAATATTAATTAATTACTTCCGATACTGTCAACGATACAAAATTTTGTTTTAATTTGCAATAATTATTTGACAGAAACCCAAAAAAATGTAAAAGAAGCCGTAAAAGGAATAAACCAAAAAAGTAAGGGGTCAAATCCGTGTTTATTTCTGATTGTACTCAGCAAGTTGACTTTAATACATGGGATGGGGCACAGTGAATTAGGATGGATCTAACGTCTGCAGAATAAATAAGTGTATTAAATAATTATAATTTATACGTATAATTAATAGTCCGAAATTGTGGCGTACATTTCATGAATTTTTCTTTGGTCCCCCTATACTTTTACATTATTGCTTAACTGTCTCATTAGTAAAAGTAAAGTCGAAAAGTCGGTTTACACGACAACAGGCGGGAATTGCATTGTGTCATACGTTATCAGTAGTCGCAGGTAACTTGTGCAGGCTGTTGAGCTGCCTCATTGACTTTCTATCTCTCTAATCCTTCGCATTTTGTGACTACACTATATTAATTTTTGAAATAATTGCCCTCTTCTCTCATTATATTTAATATAATTATACATAAATTTTATATTAAAAAAATATATTTCGTATTTTTTTAAGTTTGTTTTCGTTTAACAAATAAGTCCATTCATTTGTTAAAATACATTGAATTTATCGATATTAACAAAAAAATTAAAAATCAATATTTACTCTCGATTAATTTATTATTGATTTATAGCAGGTCAAATAATTTTTTTTTCTGACTAAACTACCCCTATAACGGTGAAGATATATCTCCTCACATGCATTAATGCGTGAAGACGTATGGGGGTAATTTTGGTTATAAAATATTATTTATCTGCAATAAATCAGTAATAAGTCAATTTGTAATATAGGCAAGTTCGTTGAATTTTAACAATGGAGATACTTATTTGTTAAATAAGCAAACATCAGGGCTGCTAATATAATTTTTCAAATACAGGGGTCTACATGTAAATACACTAAGTTTCACTAGAGGACAGTTAATATTCCTTAATATTTTTTACTGTATAGATAATAATTTTGATTTTTTAAAATATGATGTGCTGGTTATATATTTTATTTTTATTTATTATTTATTTTAAATATAAAAATTTAACTTATTATACCACCAATTAGCTAATAATAAATAAATAACTTACATATATTCACTAGAAAAAAAAAAAAAAATACTATCGACTATGATTTGAAGTCGTGGTAAATAACCGAAAAAATCGATGCAAAAACTTAATTTATTTACCATAAAAGTTATTTCTACCATGCCTATGGGTCAACGTTGTCATGACTTTTAACCATTACAAATATATTAGCTCACTCTCACAAAAACTATTGTCAATAATCATTGTATGACAATGATCAATAACTTTTTATTATAAATATTAAATTTAATTATGATTAAATATTGTATTTTTTATTGTAACATTTTCTTCTTTAACTGAAAATTTGTGAATATGTTCATTTTACTCGTGGGAAAACAACCTTTTCATATATCTTCCTTAAAAATGTTATGATTGGATTTGAATAATTTTTTCTTTTTGAGAATTTAATCCAACATATTGTACAACGATCTCAAAAATCATTATTAAACAGTTTTTTTAATAAATGATTATATCAAAGTATTAATAAAATGTAAACAAATTAATATCACACACACGTACGATGAAACAATGTTTATGTGACCTTAGCCTCCATAATTAGCAGTTTCATAATATCAAATTAACGTAATTATCCATATTTTAAAATAAAAAATAAATAAATTCTAATGTTTTTTCTTTGAAATTTATTTCTAATTATACCATGGATTAAGTTGGAACGTGTTGAAATTCGATCGAAATTAAAAAAAAAAAAAAAAAAGCACCAATTAATTAGCTAGTATGAACATACCACATAATCTTGCGTAATGTTTCAGCTGCATAACATATAACAATTAAATGTGATTTATTATTTTATTACTAATTAAATATTTAAATGAGATTAAATCATGATGAGAAGATCGGTGATGGATCAGAACACCACCTATATCGATCGTGTTCGTTGGATTAGATCAAACATAAAATTGGTCCAACCTAATCCTACCGACTGAGCATTGCAATCGTTTGAACATCATATAATTCGAAGAGATTTTTTTAAAAAAAAAAAAAAAAGAAAAGTATGCAGAATATTCATGAATATTGTAGTAATAATATCCCAGTTTGATTGAGATCTCATAAATAAATTTGAATTTTATCAGATGTCTGGATATTCATCTCACTTTATATAAGTTTATTATAATTTATTTCATTAGTTTTAGTTATATTGATATATTAATTAAAAACATGTGGAAGACAAGATTTTTTTTTCCATAATATTTTATTAGATATTTAAGAGCCTATACAATATTAAAAAATGTGAAGTAATTTTTTCTTGAATAGGGATTATAAAATCGAAAAATTAAAATGTTAAGAGCTTATAAACTTCTTTAAAAAAAATATAGGGTGTTTTTAATTTATTTTTAAAATTTTAACAAACTCTTTCAATCAGCTTGATCTTATTAATTACAGAATTATCATTACTGATGTTTTATAAAGATCGAAATTTTATTTTATCAAATACTTCAAGAGTTTATTTTTAAAATAAAATCTTAACACCGTATAAAATTTAAAAAAAAAATCTTATAGTATATATAAACTTACGAAATATTTTAAATAATTTTAGTCAAACACCCTGTTATTGCCACCTAATAGCAAATGACCAAGCAACATCTTTTTTTTTTTTTAATTAGTTTTTGTAATAAACTATATATATATGCTGTCTGTATTTGACTCAACGTATTATTTTCATTTTGATAATATGTTTTCCATGTGTTTAGAATTGAGATTTGTGTGTGGGCTTACAATCGCAAATGTTGACAAAGCTAAGATTCCCTATTCAGATTTATATTTTCATGAATGAAAAAAATAAAAATAAATAAATAATAAGGAAGTGAATAATGCCACGAAATATAATTTAAAAAAAAAATCGAGTGCTTCAAGCCCTCTATAGTATGGAATAATCCAAACAAATTAAATGAATTTGAAATTCTCAAATCCAAATCCAAATTCAAATAGAATTAGATTAATAACTATAACAATCAATGTATTAATCATCAATATTAAATAATTGTACAATTAATCAAAAATATTATTAAAGTATAAAGATAATTAATAACAAACGACATGTTAAAGGAATTCGAACCCATAATATTATAGTCACGAGACTTCAACTTCACCAACTAAACTAAATTTTATCTGTGAGACGAGAACATATCTATTCATATTATTATCATTAAATTTGAAATTGAGACATAAGGTAAAAAATATTTACAGCCACATCAGTATCTATCCATTGAATTATATGAAGATGCTGACAGAAGTACAATCCCTTTTGTTATACTAATTAGAATAAAGAAAAAGAAAAACTGGGAAAATGATATTTTTAATTAGATATTAATTAAACTTAGGAATTAATCATTGTGGCATTTGGTTGTACTTACAGAGTAAGGTCAACTAGGAACATGATTCATGATGTATGAATAAGGTTAATTAAATAAGTAGAAATATATATAAAAAGCCGTCAATTTTTGGATTGGTCTAATTTATTAATTTTCGATGATGTGATGGTCAAATATCATATGGTTAGTTTAATTTTTAGTCAAAATATCATTTACATATTTCATTAGAAAAATGTATCTGTGAGGGTGCGCCCATCCATGTGGAGCTAAATTACTGAAACTCACACTTTGGGAGAAAAAAAATGAAACAAAAAATACATTTTAGATTAATTAACTCTGTTAAAATTTAAAATAATTCATTTTATTAATAAAAATTTATTTATTCACAATAAAGTTATTTATTTTGTCAATTTTTATTAGTTATTGATCTTCTTTATATTTCATTTACCAAACAAATATAATAAAAATTTAAAATATTTACACGCATCGAGTGTGTTTTTCTCGCAGAGAGATTGTTATTATTTATTTTAATAGTTATGAATTAAAAATTATAGTAAATAATTATTATTGTTCATAATTGAATTAGGTTAGTGCAAAACTCAACTTATTTACCATGAAATATTTTTCATGGCTCTTAATCAGGGCATATATTTTAGTTATAATCGCAAAAATTATAAGTAAAAAATATTGTGTAGCCGTATTCAATGAGTATTTACTACAACTATTTATATTTAATTGGTAATAATTAGCTATAATTAAGTGTTATATTTGCTGAAGTGAATAATTAATGTGATGTGATGTTTTTCACATGTGTATTGCATATAATTTTTTTTCCTATAAGAAAATTATTATATATGAGAAAATGTGAATTTTATAAAATTGAGATGATAAATTAATAAAAAAATTATAAATTAAAATATAAAAATATAAATAGTTCGAGTAACAAAATATAGTTTATCTTAATATGTTTAAAGTGAAAAGTAGCACTCTTATCTTCTCCTAATATAGATTGGGCCTACTTCACATGTCTCCAAGGATCAAAGCTTCCCCCACTCATCTATCCAAGTAACAGATCCATTTAGGTACGGGCTAGGCCCAATATCTCTTTTTCTGCGGGCTTCCATTTTTCGGCCCAAACCAGTTCAATATTTTAATTATAACAATACGCTATGATGTGTATAATTTTTGTTTTTAGGAATAATTATATATATTTTTTCTTATAATTACACATAAATTTTTTATAATTAAAAAAATTTATATTTAATATTATGATATTTATTTTTATTTAATAAATATGTATTGTATGTAAATAATTTTTTATACGATCAAGTTACTCTTATATTTTCGTATAATTATTTGATTATATGAAAATGAAGCTTTTTACAAATTGAGGAAGAGAAAAAAAAAAAAAAAAGTTGGTTAAACATTAAAGATGATCAATATAAAGCATAAGATTAAATTAAGTCTTAACAAGCTTTTGAAGCTACTGCTATTAATAAGTTGATCTCAGTTTTACTTCTCTTTTCGACAAGTGGAAGACGAGAGCCGACACATACATTCTCCGTCTTGCTGTTGCTACCAAATTTGCTTTCTCTGAGCTGTTAGCCGCCGGATTCCTGTCTCTTATTACTCCTAAATTTCTGGGTGTATTGTCTTCACAATGACGAGTTTCACCCAACTTGTTTCAGTGCCGATGGTATTTTCGATCGGGACTCTGTTTTTTGACCCACTGTTATTAGCAAACCCTTTGCGCTTTTCCACTTATTTGAAGGTATATTGTAATGGTAAGTTTCTCTTTGGCCATATTTGATCATTATCACGCAATTTTCAGTGACTACCATGTTTCTATTCGGGCTTGCAACTTGCAAAATGTTTTGTAATTATGTTAACGTTGTCGTGCTGTTAATCTGTTCCTGTTTGAATGGAATCCAATCCGAGAGTGAGAGACTTTGAAGATTCTGGCGATGTATTTTGCCTAAAGGGTCTAATTGGAATTGCCTGATAAGCCGCTGATTTTTATCTGTGTTTCTGAATTTGGTGAAAGAACATGTTAACTAATTAATTGCTGTGGAATAGTTCTAATTTCCTGATGCTAATGAGAGTTCGAGCGTATGACAATGACTAAAAATGTTTGTCATTTGTCTTTTGGTAAAAGTTTTGGGTTTGATATTTCCTCCGCATCATTCTTTCTTTAATTCCTGTTGTCTTGATTATAATGTAAATATATGACTGGGGTTAATGTACTACTAATGTTTTCATGAACATCCCTTACTCTTAATTGATATAAGCTACTTAATTTAGTCACAGCATTTGTCGAATCTAACTTAATTTCTCGAAAGTGTTAATGTATGAATTGGATTTCCTTAAACCGATTTCTTAGTGGGTTTGAGAAAATGCTGCATTTGGATTGATTTAGAGGTACCCAGAACCGGATTTTGCTTCAGAATGAAAATTTTAAATTTGCTGTGGATCTATTTGTCAGAGACATTGAATATTAAATGGCTCTCATCAGTTTTAAATGTTTAAATGAGATGGTCATTCAATGAAGTACTTGAGCCAGGAGTTTCTCAAAAAGAATACCGCCTACATGTCGCTGGCGTGGGGGGCCCGGGGGGGGGGGTGGCGCATGTTGGAGATGTTAAATATTAAACGGGCTTCCTCTTTAACGGTTTAAATTTTTGGATGAGTTGGGTTGCTCAATGGTATTTTTATGCATATTTGATGGAAAGAATTATATTGGGTTAGCTCTGAATTTCAAGAGATTCTGCTTGAATTATTCAAGAAAATGCCTAATCAAGGGTGGCCTGACGTTAAATCGATAGGGAGAAATTTCATTAATTATATGTGTTAATTTGTATGTGATGTTAATTATGCTTGTAAATGCTCATGAATGGTTCACCCTTGTAGCACATGGAGTCCCTGAATCTTTCTCGAACTGTGCATTGCCAAAAGAGCTTGATGCTGGAGAACTGAAAATTCTTCAAACAGCTTGCACAAAGAGTGGTTGACTACTCTGAGTCTGTATTAAGAACTCAGTTACCAGTATTGGAGCTCAAACGATTACAGAATGAGTTTCACAAGAAGAGCTCACGACTTTCTGGATAAGCGTTTAGAATGTGTAGGACCTGGTAGAGGTTTGGCCAGTGAGAAAGGTCAGAAGGAGAAAAGTGAAGGCAAAGGCTACTGCATCCGTGGGTGAATTAGGGTCAAACAGTGGTAAGTTATCTTTTCTTGTTAGTATTATTAATCTTTATTGCATACACTGTACACAGGAGCTCGCCACTGTCTAAATTAAAGTATATAAGGATGTTTTTTCTTGTGATTGGAGAGTTTTTTTGTGAAATTCCGTATTTCTTTCCCGCAATTTCTTTGTCAGGCTTTGGGATTGGATTCTTGCAGCTAAATATCATAGTAAAATAATTTACCTACTGTAATTGTTGGAGCAGAAAGGTGAATAGTGAGCTGAGTCCAGCTTCCTATTGAACTCTTTGGAAAATGTTTTTATGATATCTTAATCCAGCTCGATTTCCTTAAGGACCAGCTGTTCGCTACTTAAAATTTCTTCAGTCTTTTCGCCAGCTCCATAATGCAACCTACACTAGATGTGTGGTCTTATGCTTGGAAATTTATATATCAGGACTATTGTCAAACTTTAGAGCGGAGGAAACTATAATATATTAGACCTGTCATCAACCAAAAATTGGTTTGATCTTTATGGATGCTGCAGACATCTGATTCCCTATATAGATATAACTTTGGATCAGCTTTCATTATCATTCTCTTTCCTATTTTCTGGAGGCACCATGTGGTGCTTGCAAGGAAAGACTTCGGAAAATGGTTAATTTGCCCCCCTGTGCTGGGTGAACTACGAAATGTCAGTTTTACCTGCACTGATAAAACATTGAACTTGAATGAAAGAAAACTATAACTTAAGAGGTAGCAGTATGGCGTATCAAGATGTTAAACTACAAGAACATTTTTCTATTAGCATTTCTAATTTGTATAGAAAGTCTAATCTTGTTCAGTTTAAGAGTAATTTGCTAATTCGGCTCAATCACTCCTTACTTGTGTTGACCAAGAGTAATTTGCTAATTCGTCTCAATCACTCCTTACTTGTGTTGACCATTTATCTCATTGCAACTTTGGGACAAGGTCTGATCTAAAGGGTTATGTATTTCCACTGAACTGGATTTTGTTTATTTAAGCTAAATGTTTTCTGCTGTGAATTTCATGTCGGAACAATCAGCTAGACACTGCGGACATTTGCTATTTGTTGTCAAAAGTACAAGAGGTTCAAGTAATATGCTACTACTTTACTATTCCAATGCTAAATGAAAATGATATAAATGTTCTATTATTATAAAGGGAAAATTACACTTCCTTTCTTTGAGGTTTGGTGTAATTATACGTACCTCATGTGGTTTGAGAAATTACATTTAACACCCTTGAGGTTTGCTTCCGCCTAACAAATAAGTACATTCGTTGGTTAAAATTTATTGAATTTGCTGATATTAACAAAAATTCAGAAAAAAATCTATATTTACTCCCGATTGTACTGACTTATTGACAAATATTTTTGTTTATGACCAAATTTCTCTCATTCACATGTGAGGAGGTATATTTCCATCATTATAAGGGTAATTTAGTCACAAAAAATTTAGTCAAGCGAAGGTTTTTATTCAGTTTTTTTTTTGTTAATATCAGCAAATTTAGTGAATTTTGACAAACGGTGGGACTTATTTGATAGACAGAAGCAAACTTTAGGGGTGTTTGTTGTAATTTCCCAAACCAAAGGGAATCTATAATTATATTAAATCTCAAGGGAGGGGAGTGTAATTATCCCTATTATAAACTTATGGAACTTCTAATAGTAGATTTAAGTCACCATTTATGACCAAGCAGAAATGAGTCAGCAATCAGTTTGTAAATGAGAGGAAAATTAGTGATATCTGGTTGAACAAAATTTGTCTGTCTTTGTTTATGGTATTTCCTCACAACAAATGACAAGTTCATGTATGTCTAGGACAATCCAATTGCCCAGAGGTACAAAATAATTTACTTGAAAATCCAAATAATAATCCCATCTCGCGATGTAAAACAGTGTTGCAAATCATCCTTCAGGTCCCTCTTACCCACGCTATACTGAAACAGAATTACAAGTAGTCTACCTACTATTCTGAGATACCATAAGCATAGAGATTTTAAATTTGTATGCATAATTTGAATTTGCATGAAGTTAAGGATTTGGACACATTGTTCCTTGTTTAGTTGTTTCAGCAAACATCTATATTATTTAGGTGTTGTATGAGAGGAGTACTCATTAGGGACGAGATGTCATAGATTTTGTCATTAGCCATCAATAGCAAAATATCCTCGTGCATTAAATATTGATACTAGAAAAGGAATTGGTGTAAATCACTGAATAGGACTCACCTAAGTTTGCAAAAACATTTTGGGAAAATCTTCATTTTCATGTTCATTTATTCAACTTTTAAGGTAAGTAATTATTGCATTTTTTCTCTACAGACTTGTATATCATGGTTTATTGATATTCTCTTTTGGGTGGTAGTGGAATAAGAATATATTTCAAAATTAAGTTTTCCTTTTTTTTCTCCCTCCGACCGGATGTAGATGAAAAATTCAATTTGGTCACTCATCAATATAAAGTTCCTTTATATTATAGGATTCCTCAAAATCCATATCTCGAGGCACTTTTCAAATTTCATTTCATGCGTGTATCCCAGGTGTGTTCTGATAGGTGAATGGTTGTGAATTAGGTGTTGCTACAACCAATTTAAGAAAGATTCTTGATATCTGTTATCAAATTACAATGTGCATTGAATACAACCTCTTCTTATTTTCAAATTGTCCTTCTATTGCTTCGTCGGGGATTTGAACAATTTTATCCCAGTAATTTTAGAGTAGATTTTTTTCCTGTATCATCTTGGTGGTCTGGATCTCTGCTTCGCTTCCTCTTGCCATTTCTTCAGTGAGTCTGACCTATATATTAGGGGAGAGAACTTATAAGCTAAGCAATCATTTCTTCTCTTTTTTTGTGGAAGCAGTTGGCAGAAACTTCGACATCGGAGACTTGCGCCTGGGAAGTTCTATAATTAAGTAGGCCTACATGTTTTTCAAAATGAGGTTTTCTGATATCTCATTCATTTTACATTGAATGTATTACCTTGAAATTGCTTTTTTCACAATTAATTGTTCAACTTATGATTTAGGGGTTCCGTCTCTCACCTTTTCTTTTTTATATATTTTGACATGATATAAAAGTAAGTTCTTTATCTGGCTTCTTGGATGTAAAAACTACAACCATTTTTGAATTGAGATCTACTAATTGTGTTATTTCCCCTTCTGTTACTAATTTGAAGGTTTTCTGAAATATAAGTGAGGACACTAGAGATTCTGACAAACAGGAAAACAACTTCAATTTTTATCATATCATTTTTATAATTTTATATAAGTTCTGGATTTTTCAGAGAGAAAATTAGAATATTAACATTTGCAGTAGAAAATTTTATGTTACTCATTATTGCATCTATTGTTTTTATAACTCTGTAGTTTAGTCTGAGATGTGCATATGCCTGTAAATGCTTTTTCTTGTGTCTTGTGGAGGGTAGAATTGTGAATTTTAGTTGTTTTCATTTAAGGTGGTTGCCATGGCTGGTTCAAGAGGAGGTAAACACTCAAAGAGCAAAGGAAAAACTAAGTCAAAGAAGTCTGATGCAATCAACAAGAAGCCTCAAGCATTCAGTTCTAGTCTTGATTTGGCTCAAATGTCAAACAAGAATCCTGATGGACCGCAGGATTCCAAGGGCAAGAATCCTCAGCCAAATGTAAGTTCAGCATCAAACACAAACAGGTTCAAATATACAGAAGATGAGCTGGAGGAATTTCTTTATTCCAAGCTTGAAGTGTTATACAATGAAGCCAGAGATTGGCTGTTGAAATTAGGATATTCTTTGCCAGAAGTAGAAAAGGCATTCCTAAGTGCTGGGTATATTCATGGTCCAATGGATCTTCTGAACAACATTTTGGCAAATACAATTGCTTTCCTAGAAAAAAATATGAGCCAAAAATGGAAGCTTTCAACGACATGGATGAGTTATATGAGTCCGTGCACGAAACTCTGGTAGATTCTGTCATGGAAATGCACCCGGGCATGCAAAGGTCTGATGCAATCTGGCATCTTTTAATCAGGAACTGGGGTCATGTTCCATCCACCACCATAACTCCTCAACTGCAGAGCGGGAATCAGAATATGGATAGCGTGTTGGTTCATGGGTCTTGTGGCAGTAGTAGTCACAATAAAAATGAAGATGCTGGTGCGCTTGGATCATCATCTGTTTCCAAGAAAGTTACATCTGAATCGGATGTTGGTTCATCACTGAACAAGGTTGGGATCCTGGAAAGGATCAATCTTACACCAGCATTTGCATCTCTTTTTAGACGGGATGTCATTTTCCTCATAGCTGCTGTACAGAGAGAAATTGGGGCTCCACAACAGGCTTTCCAAGTGCCAGTGAAAAACCAATAGAAATTTCTGATATTTTGAGCCCTGAGTTCCTTACATCCATAACAGACTGCACCTATGAGGCTTGTTCTGATGATCCAAGAACTGCTATGATAGCTGACTTGGTAAAAAGTATCAGAAACCTACAGGAAGAAGTGAAAGGGCAAAAAGAATGGGCTCACCGGAAAGTGATAGATTCCGCAAGAAGGTTAAGTAAAGATTTGCTGGAACTTAAGATGTTAAGGATGGAGAAGGTGGATAAGGAAAAAAGGAAAAATGACAAAATCCATGCTGAAAAGTCATGCGTATTGAGGCTTATGGAGACAGAACAATCTCTGCGGAAAGTAAATCTTGAAGTAAGCTTCATGGCTGAGGCTGTGAGAAGGCTGGAAACTAAAAATTCCCAAATTAGAGCAGATATTCAAGCACTTAAGTTGAACGCTTCAGAGTCTAACAGAGAGATGAAAGAAGTTCTGACTAGAGAAAGGAGATGCATGAAAAAGGCTGCTGATTTTGGGAAGCAGACCAGCATATTTCGATCACAGAGTGAGGAAGAGAAGCAGAGGCTGCTGCAGCTGGAACTAGAGTTGCTTCAAGTAGAGAAAGAAGCTGCAGAAGCTGAGGTGCGTCATTCCATTGAATCAGATATAATAATTATCTATGCATTTCCAATGCTCCCTTATTGTTGCATTATAATCCTTTTTTGATGAATATATAGCTTTTCTCTAAACGTCATAAATGCTTTCTTGAGATTGTGTTTAGAATCATTTTTGTCTGTCACCTTCATTTCCTAACTTTATTCCCTAACTTTATCATCCCTAAAGTTTGTATTTTATTTCATTCCAATCCCTCGGTCAACTGCAGAAGAAGGCACAGGAATTAGAACACATGACCTACATATGCTATTATTTCAGGAGTAACTACGTATACCTTGTTAGAACAAAAATGAAACTTTTTTTTTACATAAACTTGTATTTAGAAAGGTTTATAATGGCTTATTTACCTATAAAAATATGGCATGTGCAAGTCCCATGACCAGATTTCCGTGAATCTTTTGGCAGAAAGTTGACTAAGGGACTGGAAAAACTAAGTATGAACTTTAGGGATGATAAGGTGAGGAAATGAAGATGAGAGACTAAAGTGATTCTAACAAAAATTTTTTGGGACCATTTACAAAATTTACTCAATAGCTCTTACTCACTGGACATAAATAGAATTTCCCTTGATTTTTTATTCACAAACATCTCTAGGGTAATCCATCTTTTCCTCCCATCTACAATGAAATGTGATATTTGTTTTCTCTATCAAGGGCATGCTACATTATCGTATATGTTACGTTACTCTAGGTTTTGATTTTTTCGGTGATATAAATCTATTGCTATTGTTGAAGTGAACTTATCAGAAAATGAGATAGTCGTCACCGTATCAGTCTCGATGTGGACTTTGGCGTTGCATGACCACATGAACATGGATGCCTTGGTATATCTGTGCTTATAAGAGAAACTTTAGTGAAAGGGAGAAGAAGAATTCACACTTCTAAACCTTTCTTCCTTAAACTGCTTTATGGAATTAAGGACTTAAGAAACCTTTTCGTTTCTCTAAAGAAAAACACAATTTGACTAACTTCTACGTTATGCAGTGAGGCTTTAAGATCATAAAATTTTCATGTTCTTTTGGCTTTATCTGCAAGCTCTATGGAATTCTGTAGCATTCTCTCTGACACTTATAGATTGTAAATTGAATCACTTTGGCTGAAAGCGTAGGCACTTTGAGAGTCTCTTGACCTTTTTCATTTGAGAGGTAGGTTCTGAGGACTGTTGGGCAACCTTAACAAGGCCCCTGCGAATTTTGTTTGTATCTTCAGGAGTGGGATGCATCTAAATTTTACAGTTAAGCAATTGTGAGACTGTTTGTGGGCCAAGGGTCTTTTCTGGTTTGATACCATAACTTTATATTATTTATTCTACGAATGTCCCAGTACGCATCGGAATATTATCCTATTTGATTGTCATACTTTCTTCGGTTGTCAAAATCTTTATAAAAAGATGCTAATGTTGTCATTAATAGATTTCAAGATAGCATTCATACCTATGCCAAGTCCAGAATTATTGGATCAGGATATCTTTAGCCATACAATATTTTGAATTTTGTGCAAGTTTCTGATCTTATGCTGATATAGCTTGATCCAGAAGTATATCCCAAGATATTAATTCCTTTCTGATAGTTGGATGTGATTATTCAGAGGTGACAATGCTGATGTAGTAGTTGCATTGTTTGTATTTTCCTTGTCATCTGCCTGATTTGACCTGTCTAATACTTCCAAATGTAAGTTGCCAAGATTACGTTTTTTTGAGCTTTTATTTTCCCCTCCACCCCCTTTCTATTCCCTGAGTGAGCAACATCAGAACCATATATAGCCGGCAGTGATGGTTAATTAGCGGGAACCAAATCAGAGGGGTGCATCATGCAGTTTAGAGCGGCTCTCCTTGATTTTTGTCAGCATGCAATGAATGGATGATTCTCCATGAAATTTCGTTTGAATCATTTAGCCATGAAGCATAATCAATTGGATTTTTGCATCTCCATGGTCAATCCATTTTTCATAGAAGACCACCTATTTTGTAAGTATGAGATTTGTCTTTGTATTAATTAATGAGACATGTGATTGGGCATATAATTAAAGCTTTTAGATAGACTCTTTAATTATTTCCCACTTAGATGTCGGATTTAATTCCACTATATGATATATGATATATCATTGTTTGATACTAATCTCATGATCTTCCACTAGCACTTTGTTGCTCGGAAACCTAAAGAAAACTTCCTTCCGAGCATAGTTTTCCCTCATAGGCTCCTTTTGGAGAACTTGCCTTGATTAGAACTTTTAATACCACACTTCCTTCTATACTTATACATAGGCAATATAATGAAACACAATTATATTCTTTTGACACCATTGATGCTTGAATAACTGTATGCATAAAAATTGCATTTCATAACTATGCATCCTTCCCGGGACTGCAAGATTATGTTAAGATTCAAATTCATTATAATAAGCCTTTGCATGAAAACTTTGTTAAGTAAGCCTCAATGTTATGTGGAGAAGATGCACTAAAATTGTAGAAGAGAGGTTATTTCCCTCATAAGACCTCGTTTTTCTATCAATGCTAGGTAATTATCGCTAGGGAGCACCAAAATTATATTAAGAATCACTGAGTTATTAAAATTGCTTGATTTCTCATGAACAGATGATTGAATCAATAACCGTTTCCAATCATCTTGGTTGTGTTAAACTGTATGCACTAAAATTGATAGAAAAATATTCAGGAACAAGCAAAGATTTCTTGCAGAAAAGGATTGTGCTCATCAAAGGAAATGTAGCCCCATTTAGCTTCTCCAAGCAAGGTCCTATTCAGTTTCTATTTCATATTGAAGAAGTGATAGGACCTGGCACGGCAAAGCACTCTCCTAGGCTTTAACATTTGTCCTAGGTATGTTAGGAGAGTTCAGGAAACGATGTTTAAAAAGGTGTCATATAATCAGGTGCATGCCCATGATTTTTCACATTCTATATTTTTTAAAATGAAAAACAATGTTTAGAGTTTAGAAAATAAAACAACATACAAAGAGTAGTAGGAAAAGATTGTAATATAAAAGTAGAGTGTAAAAGGCACGACATACTATGAATAAGAAGAAACTATATTTATATAATCTTACATAAATAATAGCAAAAATACCTTCCTTACATCGGACCATGTGATGGATAATTCTTTCATGAGGAACTCTTACAAAATAAATTGGAGCTTTTTATTATCTTTAAGCAAAATAAAACCTTGGCAATTTACAGAATTTTTTTTATATATATACACCATCCTATACACAAACAACTAGCCTAAAAGAGAATATATTCTTGCTGAATCTAGAGAAAGCTCAAGGATGGTTATGGACAAACAAATTAAAGATTACAAGAGATAGAAGCAAGAAATTCTTTAATAAAGTTCCATTTTTAATAATCTCTAATTGCCTTGGCTTAGTGCATAGTTCTTGCATTTGAAATAGTTGTTTATGATAAATTTAGATGATTTAGCTCTACGAATTTTGGAGAAAAGATATTTGTTTCTCAAAATTCCAAGATGTATGCTTTAGTGGCTTAGGCTGGGGTGCGCATGCCCAGTGCTGGGCTGCGCATGCCCAGTGCTGGGCTCTGACCACTTGGGCGTAGGCTGCAGAGGACAATCACCAACATGCATTACCTGACTCATTTCTGGACCACTTCACCTTAGGGTGTTGCCTTGGGCGTGTTCGTGTTCCTAAGCCCCTTCTAGAACACTGGACTCAAACAACTTAGTGGCAAGTTCAGCATGATAGCTATTACAAAAAAATTAATTTAGTTAAAGTTTTCAAACAAGAAGTTTGATTTTCTTGTCACTACTTCTCCTTAGTCCTTGTCATGGCCGGTAGACACATTATTATTGTGGTGTGATTGTTAATTGAACATAGAGACTAATATTGCAACAAAGGCAGAAAACCAAATATGCATTTTAACTATTCTCAATCTTAAGGAAAGTCCCCTTTATTCGACTTTTAGAAATTATATTCCACATTATAGTTAGGGAATCATTTCCCTTTAACAATTTAACATAACTAATTGCCCATATTGTTGAAATCATTACTTCTTCCCTTCATCTCCCACCATAATGGCCCTACACTTTTCGGCCAAAAGACCAAATTTATCATTCCTTTTTTCTGACCTTGTGTATTCATCTCATTTTTGTAACCTAGTTATAGAGGTTTAACTTTAGCTGCAAGCTTCTCGACTCATCCAATCTAATGTCTGATATCCGTGCTCAACTTTCTCTTTAGGGAAGAATTTGAGAGATACATTTGAGACCTAGGCCACACAACCTCATGTTAAACACCTATTCAATCATGTTTCACCCTATTTAATTTCTCCGTGTGATGCATCTTCATGGGCACGGCTACATGGACACGATAGTTGATACAACACACACAACACAAAGATTTTGAAAAATTGGTTACGACATAGATTTGACCGTGCTATTTAATATTTATTCTCATAACATTAGAATACGCAATATCACAAATATCAAAATATATGACACCATGAAGGGAAGATAGAAATTCAAGATTAAGATAGAACATAAAACTAGCATGTCTTGTATCTAAGTTCTTAATTAAAATATATATGACTTAAAAAATATACATAATAAGTTCTTAAAAAGTAAATGAACTATAAATCTTTAATTAACGTATGTAATGAAAAATTTCTAATCATCCAAATTAGTTAATTCATCACGACGATTTTGAGATTTTTAGTAACTTCATCCACAAACAAAACACATCCAATTCTGGTCATCAAGCGAGAGATCTGCATTGATGGAAAAGAGATTGAATGAAAGAGAGATGCGGAACGAAGATTGAAGACAATAGAAAGGAGAGAGAGAAAGAAGAGAGGAAGTAATAAGACGTTTCAAATTCATAGTTTTCTTTTCTCTGTTGTATCTTAGCCACAAATTTTTTTTAAATTATAAGAAAAAAAACCCAAATGTGTCCTAACATGTTGGACATGCCGTTTGGTGTGTTCGGACATTGCTTCTTGTTATATTATGTATTTTGGGGCACGTGAATGCCGTGTCTGACATGTGTTGGATGTCTGTGTCCGGCGCACATCTGACATCGCACGGGGTGATTTTTTGAAGTGTAACTCTAGAAAACAACTTGAGACTTATGCATACGCATAGAGGAGCTTTGTCCTTCAATGAAAATTTCGTACTAAAAACAGCTGAACTAATGGATTTGTTCCCTCGGTGAAGCTAAGTTGGTGCATCTTTTGATGCCGAAATCATTGTCTTTGCCTATTTTGCTTCCCTTTTACATAGGACTTTCAACTGCTTTTGATCCTAAGAGCTTCATTTTGAAGGAAAAGGTACGCGAGTAATGGCTTGAGGCTTCAGTTGTAGTTCAATCTTTCTCCAGTGCTTGCAGTGTGATTCGTCAACTTGGAGCACACTTCCACCTTAAGGCGCTCTAAATTTTGCTAAATTACACTTTAACCTATTCATAATCCCGAGCTTCTGAATTTATTTTAATATGAATGTAGTGGAATAAGAAGAAAGGGTTGGAGAAGAGCTAGATAGAAGTAGCGACAGTGAAACTGGTTTTGGAAGAGCAAAATATTGAAATAAATCAAAAACTGGATCCAAAATGAATGAAAGGAAAAAGAGGAGGCAAGTGTGTGGTTGTGGAGTGGGTGGATGGAGTCTAATAGGGGTGGTGAATTGGGAAGGAAATAATAAAAGATGGAAGAAAGAAAACAGATGGGTAAATCGCACTGGGGTGGAAACTAGGGGTACTTGGGTTTGGTAGACCATATCATGTTTTCTTTTTATTATATTATTCGGGTTTGTAAAAGGTTACTTTTGTTACCATTAAGGGTCGAACCCTGACAAAGTGTATAAAATTTTAAACCACATACCGTACATCCATCCTTTTGAACATTGCAAGTTGTAGATAAATATATCAATATGTATACAATAATTATTAGGGATAATTACACTCTCCTCCTTTGAGGTTTAGTGTAATTACACGTAAACCCCTTTTAGTTTGAAACTTTACATCTAACACCCCTGGGTTTGCTTCTGTCTAATAAATAAGTCTCTCCGTTAATCAAAATTTATCAGATTTGCTGAAATTAACAAAAAAAAAAGCTGAATGAAAATTGATATTTACCATCGATTGATTTATAGACTTATTGTAGGTCAAACATGTATTTTTGGTACTAAACTATCCTTATAACGGTGAAAATATACCTCTTAATATGCATTAATGCGTGAAGATGTACGAGGGTAATTTGGTCATAAAAATATTTATTTGACCTATAATAAATCATTGATAAATCAATCGGAAGTAAATATAATTTTTTTTTCAATTTTTTTTGTTAATATAAACAAAATCGGTGAATTTTGGCTAAAGGAGGGACTTATTTGTCAGACGAAGCAATCAGGAGTGCTAGATGTAATTTCCCAAATCATAGGAGGTCTACGTATAATTACACAAAACCTGGGGAGAGGAGTGTAATTATCCCTAATTATTAGTTCTTGACACGTTCTAAGCTGCCCCCACTCTAAAAAATCTGTTATTTTGCCACTCTTATGCTCCCGCTCTTACTCTCGCTTTATGTGGCTTAGGGAGGTAGAAAATGTACACGAAGAGTGGCTGGTGAACATGGCCAGGATGTGGTGGCAGGATAAATGCAGGATTTGAGTAATCAGATAATTTAGTAATATATCTTATATTTACTTTTTTGGATTAACATGTAGATTTAAAGGTGATATAAGGTGAACTGCTGTTTTTGATTGGATAAGTGATATCATATGCAAATTTCCCATTGTGTCTCTAAAGCTTTTATTTGCATACCAATTATGTGGGTTTTCTGATTTGCTTGTACCATAATTTTTGGACTGGCTGGATTGTCAATCTCAATCCAGTAGGTGTGACTTGGCTAGTCTGATGTTTATGCTTGGACGTATCACAATCGTACAAGACCTGACTATTTCTAGTAAACGGTTACCGGGCTGGATTTGGCACTATCCAGCTAAATCCAACCTAGTAAGTGAGGCCTAAGACGTTAAATTCAACTTGATAGAGTTGTATGAACCAAAAACTAATTCCCAGAATGGGAACAGAATAGGCAACATCATGGCTTCGCTTTTGAACTTTTCTCCCATTTATCCTATTGCCAGCCAAGGAAAAATGGCCCATGCCAAATAAGCATCTCCCTTTCGACACCCATCCTCTACTTGGGTCTGTGTCATCTTCACTCCCAACCTCTCCTTATCTGCCTTCATATCATATTGCCCTTTCTCTGTACCTCTCCTGAGTATCAAATATCAATATGTAGCAGAGTTTCTGAATGAAACTGATCTGGCGCTCAGAGCTATGTTCTACATATTGGCTGCAAACATATGTGTTTTGAAGTCAGCACTCTTGCCAGTAAGAAATTCTTTTGACACTTGATTGACTTAATTTTCAGTCTTATCAATGTGTTCACATTCTCATGTATGGATAGAGCTCAAGTGTTTCATGGGTAGTTACACTATGTGTCCTTGTACATAAGCATAGAAAACATTTCTGGGACTGTCTTGGCAACAACTGAAGTTCCCAGTTGGAAAATTTAGCTCGATGAAATTATTAATGGAATGCTTGGTCATCTTATCTGGTTTTCATTAGTAAATTGGTGGAACTGAAGGTTGTTCAATCTATTTTTGCCTTATCCACCCTCATTCGTTTTGGTCCCAATTCATGCAAATCTGTTTCTCGTCCTTGCTTTCCTCCTTTTCTTCTTATGTAAAGTTGAGATACCATCTGTTGTCAGCCTATGATATCTATGCATTTTCCAGAAATACTGACTTTGCACTTGGATTTGCTATTTGATTATTTGTCAAATTTAATGTGCAACTCAGGACAATAAAAGATGGTCTGCAGGAAATTCTAGTTAACAATTTCTTTCCCTAAAGATATTCAACAATTTTCTCTTATCAGAATTTCCTACTCATGACCATGATCTGGGCATTAACATTAATTGTTTTTGGATTGAAGTTGAATTATTAATTAAAAATGTTAATTAAACAATAGAAGTATAACTCCACTGATATTTTCTTACCTGCAAAGATCTAGAACCTCTATGTCTTACCTTACTTAGCCATTTCTATATATGTCTTTTTTCTCAAGTTTCATCTCCTCTAAGAAGTTTCAGGTAAATATATAGCAAACTTATAAAAAATAACAAAAGCTGCTTGCTAATGGGCTGATTCAGTCAATACATCATGGTTGACAATGTAGGTTTGGATTGCCCTTTTTTTTTTTTTCTTTTTTCCCCCAATAGTCAATTCTTCAAAAATCAGGAAAATGCTTTTTACTTTCTGAACTTTTTACTCCGTATCGTGATGCTATGAAGCAACAATACATGATAAATTTGTGAAAAAATATGTGTGTGGCCTTGTTGAGCTGAGCTCTAAATGACATTTGCTAGTGTCTTCAGTTCTTCAATCTTTTGGTGGATCTGCAATACTTTTGATGCTGGGTATATGTCTTTGTTATTAAATTCTATAAGCAAATGTATCATGTTCCATTATCCGCTCTGTGGTATGCTGTTACTATTGGTCTTTTAGACTCATTACAGGTTCATGGCTTAGCAGATGATGAAGAATATTTGTTGTTTACTTCGGACACAGATTGGTAACCTTTACCATTATATCCACATTAGGGCCTACTTTTCACTTTCCTGGTGGAAACAGTTTGAAATCTATTATACTACTCAAAAGGTTATGTTTTATTATATTCTTTTGTTCTCTGGCTTTCACAGGATAAAATCATAAAAATAAAAGTATTTAATGCAAAAGGTATTGGGTATAGAACATCATTTATTGCTAAATGGTGTGGCTCCATATTTCAGGCATGATGATGCCCAACAGACTCCTATGTATTATTGGGGAAGACTAAACCTTTTCTTTTCCTTCCTGGTTTTACTAGCAGATGCAGTGGAAGCAGGAAATTAAGGAAAAAGAGCATATGGTTGCCATGCTGGCTGAAGAAACTAGAAAGGTGCAGATTCATAAAGCTGAGTCAAGAGCCCAGTTGTTAAAGCTGCGCAAGAAAGTGGAGATAGACAGTCGGCTAGCAAGGGATGACCGTAAAAGACTTGAAGATGAGCTCTCTCGTCTCCGCATGTCTTGTCAAATGTCAGATATGTTACTGGAGGATGACAGCTTCTGGAGCAACAGCATTGAAGCAACGGCGTCATCATCTATTGCTCCATATGAATCTTCCCATGAAACATCCAGGCACTGGAACTGCATGCTTTGCTTGCAGAATGAAGTATCCGTGGTGTTCTTACCTTGCACCCACCAAGTCATTTGTTTTCCTTGTTATGAAAGGAACATCAAAACAGTGGGTGGCCTGTGTCCATATTGCCAGGTAAAAATTGAAGAGAGCATCAGAGTTTATGGTCCAAGCTCCTAAATTTGTCTAGCATTGCAGGTAAGAAACAAATTCATGGTCTTTCCGTTCATCATTTTGGGTATGTTAGCATCTGTTGACAAAATACTTGATCTTGTTAACTTTTTTGACATGATAGACTTGACCTTCCATTCCATTTGTTTGATGATCTACATTCCTTGTGGATTCTTAGAATGTGTGGTGACTTGGTCGTAGCACGAGCATTTATTCATCATTTTTTGTACTACCGAGTTATCTTCTGGATTACGTTTATCCACGTAGTTTATCACGTGCAGGAGACGAAACAAGGATACCAGTTGATGTTTCAGATTAGACGGAGAGGATGCTGGAGAAGATGAGGTGGAACGAATATGTCCTCACATGGTACTGTTCTTTATGAGGAAAACTATGTACAGTATTTGTGTTAAAGGATTGTTTAGGAAAACTGTTTGTTAAATTCATGGGGAGTGTTGTTTTATCTGTTAAAAAGACCTCAGACGTCTTAGCTTTGTTTGGTTATTTCTGCTGTTAGTGTGTGGATTGTAATGAATTATGACTTGTTAATGGTGACTTCTTTGGAAAACTGCATAAGGTTTTATGGGTCTCTTTCAGTATGTGAGTTTAGAACTTGGAATTCAAGCATTCACCACTCCTACAGTGAATACAATTATATTAGATATGGATAAAGTAGCACAAATCACAAAACTAAGAAATGCGTATATAGTAGAGGACAGGAGATCCTCTTACTGGGGTGGGGTGGGGTGGGGTGGGTAGGATCAATCATCCATCCACTTCCAACCAGCAGCCCTAAGTTTCAGCCGTACGACTATGTCTATGCCCCATGGCTTTTGTGATTTGTATTCACATTTTAAAACCCCACCCAGACTATTAATTAACTATTTTCTATTATCTTTGTGACCTCTATATTTGAGTCGGAGCGTTTTAGTCGGAGGGCCTAACAACCTCTAAACCTAAATGAATACCTATAAGAGTTTTAATATTTTATATTTATCGACTATTCATTAAAATTTTATTTCTTAGAAATGACTATGAAACCACTAATTTTGTTATATATACTTAGTTGTGGTCGTATGTTATCTTGTGTGTGTATAATAAATAATATTTTATATTTTAAAAGAATAATAACACTTTTTTTCTATATTTGGTGTAATTACACGTAAATTTTTATGGTTTGAAAAATTATATCTAACACCATTGAGGTTTGCTTTCGTCTAACAAATAAGTTATAGTCAAAATTTACTAAATTTATTGATATTAACAAAAGAAATCTATATTTACCACTAATTGATTTATTATTGACTTATAATAGGTCAAATAAGTATTTTTATGATCAAATTATCCTCATATATCTTCACACGTTAATACATGTGAGGAGGTATAACTTCACAGTTATAAGAATAATTTAGTTAGAAAAAAATTGTTTGACCTGTAATAAGTCAACCGATGATAAATATTAATTTTCATTCAATCTTTTTATTAATATTAGCAAATTCAATGGATTTTAACTAATGAGGACTTATTTCTTATATGAAAGCAAACTTTAGAGGTGCTAAATGTAATTTTTCAAACTACAGGGGTTTACGTGTTACACCAAATTTCAGGTAAGGAAAGTGTAATTATACCTATCTTAAAATATACTTAAATAAAAATAAAATAAAATAATACTTCACATTCCGAAAAAAAAAGAAAAAAAAAAGAGAAGAAGATCAACTTAAGAGTATAATCAATACAACAAAAAATTGGTACAGTTGTGTCACAAAACTGCAGTTTATGAGTGGAAAGTGGCTTCGCGTTTTATATTAACTAGCCGTTACAGCACGTAATCCCTGCATATATATAATAAATTATTTTTTATATTTTAAAATAAATTATAAATATGACAAAAACATGCAAACCAACAAATCATATTTCAAAAAAAAAAGAAGAAGAAGAAGAAGAAAACTAAATTAAGGTATTATCAATATAACAAAAGAATTGGTATGGTGGTGTTAAAATGACCTGGAGTCATTTTTACAAAAACAAAAAAAGTAATTACAATAATTTTTAGAATATCTCATTAATAATACAATAGTCATATTAAAATTTAATACGGCGGTGTCACCACCAACTTTTTGTTAGTGTAGTGGGATATATTAGTATATATAGATATTGATATGTTAGATATTATATATTTATATGTAATGTTTGTTTTAGAAGCTTCTTTAGTTTATTTTCAAAAATTTAAATATAATTTTCTATCTAACAAGGATATATTTATAATTATACTAAATTTCAAAGGGTGTGAATGTAACTCACCCTAATATATAAGATAATCCCCACAATATTTAATGCACAAAACAGCTAGTTTAGCAGAAAAAAAATTTATATTTAAGTACAAAGTATGTCAGATTATAACATTTAACCCCCTCAATATTTTAACACATAACAATTCAGTCCAAATTGCATTTTTGTCTGAAAAACTGGTCAAATCATAGCTAAAATTTTTTATCAGGGATATTTTGGAAATAACATGTAATAAATTCATAGAAACCCTATCAATTGAATTAAATGTAAGATGGAACAAATTACAAGAAAAATAAATATAATTTTCAATCTAAAAATATATATTTATAATTATATTAAAATTTAAAAAAAAATATATAATTTACCCTTTTATTATGAGGCTTGAATTTTACGGTTGGAACAAGACCTCGAACAAATTAAGGTTTGTAAAGAAAAGTATGGGAAAGCAATGAAATTAAATTTATGCCCCCGGCTTTGTCTTGTTGCTTGGATTATTGATAACCTCGCTGAAAGAGAATATCAAGGACAAAAAAGTAAGTATTAAAATTATTAAATAATTATATGAAATACAAAGACAAGAGTTCTTGTTTTGTCATTATTAATAATTTTTAAAATTTCAATAGGGACCATTATTAGTAGTAATCAGTGATAATTATGGAATTACTATTTAATATTTTTAAAATTAAAAATATATTTTACACCCTTAAAGTATGTCACTTTCGTTAATTACCCCTAAACTAAATAAATCTGCACTTATCCTCTATCTTTGTGATAATCCTTTAAATTAAATAAAAATGAACAGAAATACCTTTGATTGTTAATAATATGATATATTCACTTTATTTCCTCTATAGTGAAACATAGTTAAGGATATTTTCATTTATTTTAATTTAATTTAAGGATTATCTCTAAGTAAGTGAAGATTAATATAATATAAAGAATAATTAATGAAAATGACATACTTTAACTTTAGAGGTGTAAAGTGTATTTAACCTATAATTTTATTGTTAACATTATCTTGTGTTGCAGTGGCAGCTATAATTAATATAGGTTGATCATCAAAATCAAATGGTGACAAATGGGATGTGCTTTGCTTAGTTGAGGGTGCAGGCTGGTTGGCTTCTGTCCTTTTATGGAGACGTATATTGAACTACTCAGATAGGATGAGGTGGATGGAACTGATATGTCTTCACTCCTCACCTGCTACTTGCCTTTCTCTTTCTGACCAAACCTATGTTACAGCATTTGTGTTACAGAATTGGGTAAATTATTTTTTTTTTTTATTTGAATTATGTCTGATTGTATATTTTGTCATTGAATTTTTTTTTTTTGTCAATTTATCATTTCAATTTTAGAAAATTTGTACTTTGGCATATATGATTGTTTTTTTGTTGATCTTTTTATCGAAAAAACATTACATGTTGTGCATATGTAGAAAATATCGCATCATATGACCTTTAAAAATCACATATGCACTGCATGTATAAGTTTATATTTTAAATTGAAAATTGAATTAAAAAAGAAAATACAAAAATTAATATACTAAAAAAATCATAATCCCAATGTGAATATATGAACACAAATGTTAATCAATTATAACAATTATATTTTATTAACTTATTTAAATAAATATTATAAGAATTTAAATTAAAAATTAAATACCTTTTCAAATTATTTTAAGTTTAAAAAAATAAATTTAATTTTCTTAATTTTTTTAAAAACTTAAAATAAAAATTAAAAAAAAAATTTTTTCCTTCAAATTTAGGCGATGGCGGTTGCCTAGTTTTCAACAAAAAAAAAAACAGGAAATTTTATAATATTTGGGCATTTTGTTGTCACGGCTTTCAAAGGTAGGAATTGATTCCCAAACAAGAAAGAGACAACAAGTACAAGAGTTGAAAAAATCATAAACAAACTGAACTTTGACCATTACTGTAGTTACAGAATGCAGTTCAAGAAACATACTAGATTATAAGAAACTGTAGTTTTTTAAAGCATACAGTGAAGAAATGGTCTACACAGTTTGAGAAGAGACTCTTCTGATTCTTCCCAGGCAGTTGTCCTTAGGCCTCGTATGCGGCAGGTACATCAATGGACTTCCAGGATTGTGTTGTTCAAGCCTGTCAGCAAAGAAACAAATCTTTGTCATCTTGGCCACATCCTTCTTCTTCTTTTTTCAGACAGGCAACATTAGTCTGAATGATCGATATAAGTATTATATAAGTACTTACTCATAGTTCAAAAGAAAATGGTGAAGGAACACAGAGATTTCAAGCTTGGCAAGATCATTTCCGGGGCACAATCTGCTTCCCCCACCAAAAGGCAGGAAATTTCCTGCTTTTGGTGTAAATCCCTACAGTTAACGTTTAGTATCGATGTCAGCATACTATGTTACGCTACGAGAATGCAAGAAAAAATAAAGGGATGGTCTAGAACTCACATCCCATCTTGAAGGATCAAACTTCTTGGGTCAGTATATGTTTCAGGGTCGAAATGAACACTCCTAAACCATACCAGAACTTTCCATCCTTTAGGAATGGTGTAACCTGTTCCAAACGACATATTAACAACATAAGACCAACTGAAAAACGGACTATTTCCAAGTACAGGTAAGGTGAAACAAACTTCCAAGATGTAAGAACTGCAGCATACCACAAACGTTGACGTCTTTCTTTGCCTCTCTGAAGACCACCAGTGAGAATGTTAAAACTCGAAGTGTTTCATCAATTACCTGTGGAGTTATGTGAGTGTAATTTCATACAGTAGAGCTGAATAAGACTGAGAATTGAGAAGACTGCACACCTTAGACAGATATTCCATGTTGCGTATTTCTTTGAGCGTCAGACCTTTTTGATCAGGTGGTCTGTTTCGCACGATTTCCTCTTGCTCTGCCTGTATTGTCGCAAGAGACAATTGGCATCAAACGTTAAGAACTAATAGACATTGTTGCCTTAAATCGTGCAAGATCCTGTTACCTTGGCTCTTTTGAACACATCAGGATTCTTTTGTAGAAAAACGGTTGCCCACATGGCGGTGTGTCCTGACGATTCATGGCCGGCATTCAGGTACATAACCAAAACATCAATGATCTCTTCGTCATCCAATTTTCTACCATGCTCGTCTTCAGCGTCCAAAAGGGCATCCAACATGTCTTTCTTCACCGTTGGGGGATTTATCCTCCTCCATTCCCTTCTCTTAGTTACTATGGCTTGGAGAACTGCCACGAGATTTTTACGTGCCTGGAATGACAATAGCAAACTGTCAGAACTTTACATCATTAACTCCAAATCCATCAATCCAAACATAACCTTAAGCGCTTTGTAATAAGCAAATCCAGGTATATTGATTGCCATGGCCCTGACTCCATAATTGAGAGCAGTGTACTCCCGCTCCAAGGCCTCCTGGACTTGTTCGCCTTCCGTGCTCAAGAAAATATGCATAATGATCCTGAACGTAAGCTTTCGGAGCTCAGTTAAGTACTCTATTTGTCCCATTCCGGCCCATTTTTCCAGAGCCGTTACGACATTATCTTCGATATATTTCATGTACACGGTTAACGCTTCGTGCCCGTTTACAGGGGCTGCTGTTAATTTGCGCAGCCATTTGTGCTCCTCATCAGAGATACCAACAAACGATTTCTTCCCAATAAGATTCACCGTGGAAGATGGCCAACCAGGTTTGAAGCATTCATCATCGGTTAAAACTTTACGGCATGCTTCTGCTGTGGTGACGATGATACTAGGATTGCCAAACATGTGTACCTTGTATACTCCAGTATGTCCAAATCTGCAAACATTGAGGGAAATTGTCATCACTGTTTACCAATTCATATCGCACTTAACATATACAGCTCAAGTGTATAAAACCATCAACCAGTCATACGTGTATTTACGAAAAAAATTTATACACGAGACTGCTGCACGATACAAAACAAAGAAACAGAACATCATATCCATATTTTCTCCACTCTTACTACAAATAATCCAACAAAATCACCAAGACAACCTTAAACCAAAAGACCACAAAATGTATATCTCTTTTCCTGCATTTTCCTCACACACTCACACACACAGAACAGGGAGAGAGAGATGGAGACCTGTCAACAAAGGAAGAGAGGAAAGATTCAGGATTGGAGGACTTGAAGGCCCTGAGAAAGGAGGACATGTTGCCAATGAAAGGCCATCCCAGATCACCTGGTGGCAGTTCATATCTCTTCTCTCCCAATTTCATCTCATAGTACCAAAAATTCACTCTCCTCAGCACCCACCTCACTATCAACACCCCAATCAAACACCCCACCAACACTTCCAACCCCATCGTTTCTATCAATTTCTTCTACAGAAAATCTTGCAAGAAACAGTTCTGAGTAATGGGTTCAGCCCACAAACCTCAAAAAACAAAGGAAAGAGAGGGAAAGAAAACGCTCAATTCATGAGTCCCTTTCCAAGTCCTACGATACCATCAATTATATATAGGAGCAGAGAGTGTGAAAATTAGAGAAGAGAATCCAAAATGTGGATGTGATTGTATTAATTATTACAGATGAAATGAGGTACTATAAATTAATAATATGAGATAGGAATGAAATTAAATTTGTGCCGGCCTAAATGTTCTGGTTTAAGCTTTGTCTTGTTGGCTGGAGTGTATGGATGTGCACATATTAAAACAGATAGAAAAATTCAATAAAATTATTAAAAATATTACTAATTATATGGAGTGCCAGACAACATTTTCAATTTTTGTTATCGTAATACAATATTTAATTTTAATGGCGGTAGTTATTGCATAAAAAAAAGATTATCAGTACAACATAAAATAATATTAGTGATAAAATATTAAATAATAATTTTAAAATTGTCATCATAAATAGTGACAATGATTTTAATTTTATCACAATTAATTATTAATGATATGAATTGTGCATTAAATCATCACAGTCGATAATCAATGACATGTATGTAATGTCATAGTGACGACATGAATATAGTAATAATTATATCTATTGTCTACATTATCAAAATACAGCTATATATCACTAATTGTTTAGTGTGAGAATTTTATGCATACTACTTTTGTTACTTATTCTTTTGGGACAATATTTACTAAAAATATATATATTAGTGATAATTTTAATATCGTGACTTAAATTTTTTTTATTGCTAATTTTTTTTCTTGTTGTGGATAATTGAAACTAATTTTTTTATTAGTAATATTATATTTTATTGCAGTGACAGTTTCAATCTTCCATTTAAAAACAATATTTTTACGTATTTTTTCTTAGAGGAACGTGTTTTAGATTTTACTTACGGTAAAACCTCCTGTATGCACAATATTTTATTAAAATAAATAAATCATATAAAAATTATATAACATGATATATGTATATTGAATAAATAAAATTTAATATAAGTTTATAATAAAAATAACATTCATCCTGTGGGCAGAAAACAAAAATATTTATCAACCACTGGTCACATAGGGATGTTTGACTGCGATGTGATGTACTGGCCTAAAAACATGCTATATTAAGCATACGAATAGCCCACGTATACATTAATTCATTCTTTAATGGGATATAATTACACTTTTTTCTTTTAATATTTGATATAATTATATAGGAATATTTTTATAATGTGAAAAATTATATTTAACATCTCGAATATTTATTTTTATTTAACAAATAAGTATCTATATTAGTCATAATTCACTGAATTTGTTGATATTAACAAAAAATTGATTGATTTATTACTGACTTACTGCAGGTTAAATATTTTTTCGAACTAAACTATCCTTATAAGGGCGACGACATACCTCCTCACATGCATTGACCCGTGAAGATGTATGGAGATAATTTAATTATAAAAAAATTTATTTAACTTGTTATAAGTTATTGATAAATATTGGGAATAAATATAATTTTTTTTTTTTTTTTTTTGTATCTTTTTGTTAAGGCAACCATTTATACATGAACAATCAATCAGTTGGAAGAGAAATGATGGATGGTTACTCTGTAAATCTTGTCAGAAATTCGGAGATGTAGAATGATGTTGGCCGTGACGTGGTCCTTTCTCATTCATACTTCCACTGATCTTAGCAGCTACTTTCTAGATAAGGAAACTATTGTACTACGTAGGACTTTGTTTACAGAATAATATTTGACGTGCAATATCCACTGTCTAATTTGTGGTCGACGATGATTGAACACCACATCAATAATTAGCAAATTAAGTAGAGTGTTGATAGTGTAGTCTACTTATAATAAAGACAGTCTGCAATGTCTAGATATGTGTCCTAAAGCAAGAACATGATATAGCTCTGAGTTGACTTGATATCCATTGATGGATTTGGTATAGCTTTTTTGTGACTGAAAAGGTTTTATGTGCATAGCTTTTTCCACATATGTACATGATGATATATATATCCTTTGTGGTTTTGTCATTGATGATTTGTAATGAACACATATTTAGCAAAGTCCATCAAGTACATGTCTTTTTTACTACATTTTATGGATATGGATATGTTGAAGGTACACATCAGATCAAAGGATGATCATCTTCAACCTAACAAGGGAATCTTGGAACTGTTTGCTGAAACTCACAATCAACCAAATCATCCCTTTGATTTGCTGAGATTTTGTGTGTAGTAATTTCAGCTTGAGATTAGATTTTGCTGTCAGAATCACATGCCCAACTCAGTTCCAATCTTCTATTATCAAATAATAATAATAATAATAATAATAATAGGCAATTATTTTTTGAATTCCGGCCAGCTCATTAATTAAGGTGTTCGATTCAGATGCATAAAAATACAATATATTGGTATTTTTATCAATTATTTTAGTTATAGCCATTGTAAATTGCTGACTATTTAAGTCCATTAAATTTTAAAACACCCTGATAAGGGCAGGCTGAAAATTTCATGCTTCTAACCCAATTTTATGTAAACAACCACCCACTTTAAATCTTTTTGAATTATACAAATAAACCAATAAAACTTATTAAATTATCCTTTTCAATTGTCCTACTCAAAAGTAAACGGTTCCTACCGATATAAAATCTAGTTTCTTAAATATATAAATATGACGTGTATAAAATACGATACAATAATATTTTACAATAGAAGATTCAAACTATGTAAATTTTACTTCAATCTAACTTGCAATACAACAACGCTGTAGGGAAACTCCAAGGATTTTAAGGTTGTTCCTGATTAAAACCCTCCTGAAGAATAAGCCAATTACCAGCACCACGCAAGAATCGACTAGCCCGGCCAATCATCTTAAAACCACAAAAATCAAAGGCTATAAGAATAGCAAGCTGAAATGTACAGTATAAGTCACAAGAATATAAAACCATGCAAGTACAATTATTTTAACAGAAGAAATTATTTGCCAAACCATCTAATAGTCACAGTTGAACGGAAATGAATCATCACAGTGTCCACAACTTGCAGATTTTCCCACCATAAGGAGATAATGAAGGGATGAAGATATATACCAATCTACAAAAACAGAAGAGAACATTGAACTAGTAAAGAGCAAGGAGAGTACACCGTAAAAAGCTAAAAGCAGACAAGCACATAAGATGAAAGACGGTCTCTGGTTACACTGTAAAAAAACATAAATCTTCTGCAATCTTCGGAAAGTTGGTGAAGTTTAACTTTTAGCATGTCTTCTGTTAACTCAAACAGCCATGCAAAACCTACGGAAAACATGAACATGCAGTGATGGTATCACCTAGCACATATATCCAAAGCGCAAAATGCTTTGATAATGCTTCTTTGTCAATCCATATGGATAGGGGAAGAGCTAAATCCCAATGAACATAATAATCTACTCAGAGTCCCAACTGATAGTTCTGCAAGGTATGTCCAATATATATGAGTTATTAGAGATAATGAGCTTCTGATATGAAAGAATGGAGAATCTCAGATTCAAGTTCAGAGAATGCTACAGTGCTACTTCTTGTCTGCATACCATGCTGAACATACTGGCCTTGTGCTTAATGCCCTCTAAAAATCACAAATGTTACATAGCAAAGATCCCTCTAGTAGTATATGGGAAAACAAAGAAAAGCCGGATTGACCCTGAAGAGTTAATGATCCTGCAAATACTGAAATTTTCTATTACACAATGCATGCTTCAATACCTGAACACACATCATCAGGCACTCTTTTCAAGACAAGAAATTTCTCATGCGTCAAATTCCTTAAGGCACAAAACTGAAAGATTGTCACTGAGATAAAGAGAACAGTGCATATAAGTGTGAAACCTACTAAAACTCAAGATTTCATCTTCTTATTAAATTGCACCAGTCTCTGATCTTATCAGTACATGTACAAGAAAAGTGAAGGAGAAACCAAACCTTTAAACAGAAGTAACTCTTTTCAGGCAATGATGACTGGAAATGCTTAGAAAGTTTATACAAGTATTCAAAAAGATAAGTTGTTCAAATGTATCAGCAGGATAACAAGACAAGTTTTCAAGAGAGAACAGAATACACTCAAGACTTGCAAACAAAGCCTTTGATATCTATGGAACGTTACATCATTTGTCACACTAGGTTATATTGTAGTCATCATATATAACTTGCTGTCCAAACTAACTGTCAGGTTGCCCAGGCAAAACTGGTTGCACTTTCACATCTGGAGATGATGAATCGGATATGGAGATCAGCTTAGACCTATATTTCTCGTCTCCATCACTTTCCAGAGATTCAATAACTTTCTCACCATCTCTGTGTTTGGGCGACTTTTCAGCAGTGAGATCCTTGTCGGGTACTCGGTTAGAGATTGCAATGAGTGACTCGCGAGTCACATCGTCAGCAGCATCCTTGCCAGGTTCTTTCTTATCCATAAAACAATAATCCCAGTCCTGAGAATATTAAAATATTAAAATTAATAGCACAATGATAAAACAGTAAAGAACTTGAAAATTGAATTCAAATCGACATTGCAAAAGTTATACATTTGCACACTGTCCTTGATCTGGTTCAAATTCCAAGTCAGCTGTCGAATGCTATGTTTGTGGAAGTAGGAAGGTTTTCCAATTCTTAACGTTTCTATTAAGGGCTCAAATTTGTCTCTGCTAGTCCAAGAACTATTAGTTCTGATTGTACCTATGAAGTAACTCACGAATCACATTGTTGCAGCAGAAGTATCAAGATTCCTCCTCAAAAAAAACCCACTTAAAGCCTAGAATATACTAATATGTATAGAGTCAAATTGCTCCAACAATACCTTGTCGTTCTTATGCGTAACAGCATACCTTGACTATGGAGCATATGTCCAAATTTGCCTTGCACAAGTATTTCACTAATCAATAAAACTAAAATACATCTGCTCACTGATTTTACTTGTATGGTAAATCTCTTCTGCATATAAACTGCATCACAAATTTCCGTCTCATCCAATTAACAGATTAAACACATTATCTAAAATTTTCTAGGCAAACTGAAAAGTAAAATCGGTACAACTAAATCCAATACGCCTTGTACTTTTGGTCCAAAACCATTGAAAGAGATTCTTAAACAGAAAACAACACTAACAATCTTGAACTCATTAAACACAGAAATTTAGGTCAAATGCAAGTTCAAATTCAAGCTTCTGTTTCATCCCAATAAACATTTATATCTTCCCAAACCCTTAACTGATATTACTAAAAGATCAAGAAAATCCTAATCAAATTACTGTAATTAAACAAATAAATTCCCTCAACCATTAATTACAAACTCCAATGTCAGCGCCAACATAATCAAAAGACTAAAATGCTGCAATATAAAGCTTAAAATATAAAATTAATTCCAAATTTAAACAAGAAAAACGAAAAAAACTCTTAAATCCAATGAGACACCACAGACCCAAAAATACGCAATCCTAGAAAAACAAAAAATACAACAAGAACCCTGTAATCTTCAAGAAAATCAAAGTCAGATTATATCCCACATCAAGAATAAATGAACATATAGACCGAATACGATAAAATTAAAAAACAAAAACGCTTCTCTAGTTTTCAAGGACAGCACCACGAAATCCAATACGCACGAACCCTCATCCTCATTTATCATGTCTACAAAGCTAGAACAATAGCCAAGTCCATCCAAGTCAAACCCATAACCCAAAAATGTATATGTGTTGAAGGAACAAATAGAACAATCAAACAACCATCCAAAAATCTCATAAGACACAAAAATTTAGAGAAAATTAGAATGTTACCTTGTGATGACCTAGAGAGAGAAACTGAGAAAACAGGGGCGGAGGATAGCAGCAAGTGCAGATACAAATTTCTTGGTAGAAGAAGATAGAGAAAATAAGAAAATGCTTGAGAGGTAATCCATATATAGCAAACGCCGTAACAACTTTCTTAACTGAAAACGTCATAACTGTTGCTGAGATTCTGGAATCGAAAATTGCATCAACCTCCCCTTATTTATGCAACATTTGCAAGGCACCCCCCAAATGTTTGAAAATTTTGCAAAAAACTCCCATCCGTTAAGTTTTGTACGGTTTACCGTGAATTTGAGGGGTATAAATGTGAATTTGGTGGGACTATCCTCTACAACTGATACGGAGTCAATAAAATATGTTTAGAGGCATAAAGTTAGTCTACAAGTAAATTAATTTTCTTATTTTAATGCATAAACTATTTTATCCAAAATAATAATAAAAAAAGTAAGCTAATTTTCATTTTAAACAGCAAAGACATTCACGACCTGCTATTTTTTCGTACTCTTTACTCGTATTTTAACTTCATTTTTTATATTTGAGCATCTCACGTCTTATTATACTAATTATTTATCATTACCTCACGTTTATTCATATTTTTTTAATAACTTAAGTATTAAAGTATTAATCATTGTCTTGCTGGTTAGTTCCTTAGATAATTTAAATTTTTTTCGTGTAGATTTGTCGATGGTAGTTAGACCTCAAGACACATCGATTAGGCAATTCATATACCATCAATCAAGGTAGTAATTTTAAAGCATCATTTTTTAATAAATAGTATAAATAAATAAAAAACAAGCTATAATCATCCGAAAATGAAAAATATTATAATTAAAAAAAAGAACAATTTGTTAAGCTGTACTTGATGGGCCAATCTAAATTTATTGAATCTCAGCCCATTGGCCCTATCAAGTGGGCCTTTACAAAAAATATATTGTAAATAGTCAATTGGGCTGGAATCCAACTGAATTCACAAATGTAACCTCCTATTCTTCCATTTTATTTTATAATTAATAGTTTTTAACTTTAACTCATAGTATAAATTAAATTAAATTACAATCACTTATTTAAATGGTTTTGATAAATTCTTACATTTTATATTATAAATTACGTCAATGTCGTCCACACAAAATTCTACATTTCTCTTTCATATTCCATCCTTTTCTACATTAGAGTTGTCATTCTAAATTTTATTTATATTTTTTTAATCCATGTATACAAAATTTATACTATTTATTTATTTTTAAAAGTATATGCATTTTAATAAAAAAAATAGGAACAATTACACTTTTCCCGAGATTTAACGTAATTACACATGAACTCCGTGTAGTTTGAGAAATTACGTTTAGTACTTTTGAAGTTTGCTTCCGTCTAACAAATAAATTCATTTATTTGTTAAAAATTATCAAACTTGCTGATGTTAACAAATAATTAGAAAAAATATTTATTTATCCCCAATTAACTTATTATTAATTTATTATAGGTTAGATAAATATATTTATATTCAAATTATCCTTACGTATTTATACATTAAAACATATGAGGAGGGAGTAGAATTATTATACGTTGTTGCATCAAATATTATGGGATGAGAGTGTAATTACTTCTGAGAAATGTAATAAAATTAGAAATATAAAGTTTAATCAGAGTATTAGGTGCACACAGAATGAGAGAGTGATTTCAGAGACAGTGAGCACACAGAGACAGGTGGTGGTGCAATGCAAGTATGAAAAAATGGAACAGTTTTTGACACAAAAGAGCATTCTACTGCTGAGAGAGATTCTCTCTCTCTTCACGTGCCAATCATCGACTTATCATGTGACCGCCCCGTCCCACTCTCTGCCTGCCTTCACTGCTCTCTTGAGTCTGGGTGCTGTAATGATCCCCTTCACACACGCTGAGTCGCTTCAACTCGCTTCTTCAAGATCAAAGTTTTAGTCTTGTTTCAACGTTTTCTCACTGCGCCTCAAGATTATTCATTCACACATACACAGAGTGCGTGTTTTGTGTTTGTTCATGTGAGCACTCTAAAGATGGGCTGTTTGCAGTCCAAAACTGCCAATGTCCAGTCCCCTGACCAGGAACCTTCACATCCTGACTCTAAACCAGATCTGGGTATTCTCCATTTTTCACTTCTTTCTCAATCTCCCTCTCTGATAATTTCTGCGTATGTAAAAGCTTGTGCCGGCAGTGTGAGTATTTGTGTGTGCGAGTTAGTTGATGGAAGATGGTTGATGAGCACGTGATTTTTGAAGTAAATACTGAACCTTGTTTTTCAAGTACAAACTTTAGGCATTGATTTTTACCCGCCTATATTTTCGGGTTATTGGAGCTTGTTCGGGTAATTTCTTTTTAGCCCTCATCGTTTCACTTGGATAGACGCTTCTTCGATTACTTTACTTTATCTGGCTTCGCTTCTATTTTATCTTTTATTGAGTTTTTAGAATTATAAAGAATGGTGCTTTGGGGTGAGTCTTGCACCGCAAATATAATTTGTTTATGTATTTTGCACGGGTATGTGAGAAATTATGCACATGATTTCTCATGTATAAATGGTTTTTGCTTTTTGCATTGTCTGCGTGTGATTGTATGATTTTATTAATGATGACGGCATGCTGATGAAGCAAATGGGGACCAAGTGGATCCAGAACAAGTGCCTCCATTCAAAGAGTTTGGACTTGCAGAGCTGCGGGCTGCAACAAATGGTTTTAGCAGTGAGCTGATAGTTTCTGAATGTGGGGAGAAAGCTCCTAATGTTGTCTACAGAGGAAAGCTCCGAAGTAACCGCCTTGTTGCCGTTAAACGCTTCTCAAAGCAGTCGTGGCCAGATCCTCAGCAGTTTGTGGTGAGTTTTTCGTGCCGTTGTGATGATTCAAGCTCAGCTTTTTTATTTTTTTGTTTGTATGTTAGCTTATGGCTTAGTTGGCAAATTAATTAAGATGATCATCGAATCTTGTTTTAGAATGGATGGTTTCTGTGGTACGGAATTATGCCACCTTATCTGTGTGAATTCTTGTTAGTGTCGATTGGTTTTATGTACTCACTTTGGAATTTTCATCAATTACATGAGGCATGCATGGTTGAGTGTTAGTGATATTAATAAGGTTTCTACTATAGCTATTTATGTAAAGAACAGTGTTTGATTTTGAAAATTTTGTGGCTTGCTTATAAGTTTCTTCATTTAATATATTTGCAGGCAGAAGCGGCGGGAGTTGGTAAGGTTAGACATAAGAGATTGGTGAACTTAATTGGATGTTGTGCCGAAGGAGATGAACGCCTATTAGTTGCTGAATACATGCCCAATGACACACTGTCAAAGCATCTCTTTCACTGTATGGTTATGTTCATTTCTCGTCCAGCATAGACTTCTAACCTCAAAGTGAAAAATTTCTTATATGTTATTGGAATATCTCGTTCCCAGATTGTCTGTTCCACATCTGACATCTATACAAAGATAAAAAAGTTAAACAAATTAACTGGCAATCAAAAGTCGTGCTGCAGTTTAGCAATCACATGTGAACTGCTTGCTTGGACATGGTTGCCATCTCTTTCCACTTTTTGGTGTACATCTAAAGCATGACGTGTTTTGGTTGTCTCTTCCATTTTGTTTAACTTGTCCTTTTGCTGCAGGGGATAAACAGCCTCTGCCATGGGAAATGCGTGTAAGAGTTGCATACCACATGGCACAAGCTCTTGACCACTGCAATGCTGAAAATCGGAAAATTTATCATGACTTAAATGCTTACAGAATTCTTTTCGATGAGGTACTTGAGAAAACAGATTTGACATGAAAGAATTTAGTCTTTCTCAAAGCATTTCGATGCCTCTTCTCTCTCCCTCTTTCTGGACGGATTCTTGAAGGTCCTAATGAGAGTGGAGTTTAAGCAGCGGCCAATCATCAAGTCCTAAAAGTTTAATCTTTCTGTTTCTATTCATAACCTGATATGCTGCCACTTGATCAAATGTTCCAGCAAGTACCTTCTTTCTACTAGAGTTATTATTTTCAGTAGGTGCCCTGATATCAAACTTTTTCTGGAGGACAATTGGATCCTTTCTGATATTTCTTTTGAGTTGGATATAGACTTTTCAGATAAAAGGTATATAAACGCGCACAAGGAAAAAAGAAACGACTCTATATTACAAGTGGCAGTTTCTTTTGTTATTTAAACATCTAGCAATCTACATTTTCTCAAAGGCTTCAGTCTTCAAATAACCATGCTGCTATACCTAAAACAGAACCAGGGAGCAATTAGTGATACACCCCTCTATGTCTCTTTACTTGAGAATTGAGATGCACCAAATTTATGATAGACTATTCTAAATTTATGAGGAAACTTCTTTACTTCTTTTATCCCTTTCTCCTGACCAAGGTGTATCATGAAGTAATACCTGCTTATTAAACATAAACGTGAATCACAATGTTGTGATAGTGATTGAACTAAGGTGTTCTGTTACAGGAAGGTGACCAAGGTTATCTAGTTTTGGTTTGATGAAAAACAGTAGGGATGGGAAGAGCTACAGTACCAATCTGGCTTACACTCCCCCCGAGTTTTTGCGCACAGGTGCATTATGTCATCTGAGTAGATTTTGTGTGTGTTCTAAATGCATTTGACTTCTGCATGAATTATCTTCAAGGTTTATTGAAGATAGACAACCAATCCACACATAATGACACGATTGTTTTCCTTTCTTCACTCTTTCAGGCAGGGTTATTCCAGAGAGTGTGATATACAGTTATGGAACTGTTCTTCTGGACCTTCTGAGTGGAAAGCACATTCCTCCTAGCCATGTATAGTACCTCTTATAACTCAGCTTGCATGTTGTCTGTGTATTTAAAAAATCCTCAAGCTATTTCAGCTTTATCTGTTGTTACATGGTCTAATTGTTAGTTATTCGTAAGGTTTAAGCTCGTCAAATGCCGTAAATGGTTAAGTTTGTCAGTGAATTAACAAAAACCTTTTAGGTTGGAGAAGTGCAAACTGCACATTGGTCTACAAGCTAATGATGTTATGAATGAATTTTATTCTTTGCTTTAAATGGTTCCAGAGGATTGATTTTGTCTGTTAGTCCAGGCCTTGGATCTGATAAGAGGAAAAAATGTTCTTTTGCTGATGGACTCATCCTTGGAAGGCAATATGCTAATGAAGATGCTACCGCATTGGTCGAACTTGCATCTAAGTGTCTCCAGTATGAGGCCAGAGATAGACCCGACGTGAAGTTTCTTCTTACTGCTGTGGCACCACTTCAAAAGCAGCAGGAGGTAATTTTTCTGTTTCCGTTTCGGCTGTGCTGCATGTACTGGATTGGTTCACTAACATTCCATTAAAACAACTGGCATCATTGGTTTTGTTCCAATAACGATTTGTACACATTAAATCTTCTATTTGGTAATTAGGCCAAAAGAAAGAGTTTAATTCCACTAAATAGTTGATGTTTCACTCTATCAAGTTGGTTGTTTATCAAGTGAAACTCGCTTGCTGTTTCTTATGTTCTTGTCAGTCCAAAGTACTGGATTTCTATCCAGATGCAATGAAAAAAAATTATCAAAAAGATTCTTAGAAACATATCTTCGCTCGGTGCTTTTGATCAGTTGGTGCTATTCTAGGTTGCGTCACACGTGCTGATGGGTCTGACAAAAACCCCTGCTGTTCTGCCCACCACCATGCTTTCTCCATTTGGAAAGGCATGCACGAGAATGGATCTTACTGCCGTACATGATATCCTGCTCAAAACGGGCTATAAAGATGAAGAGGGTGCTGAGAATGAGGTGAGCTGATTTTCCCACTTTGAGAACCAGAATTGCAAGTCGGCTTAGTTTTGTTTAATATTTTAAGGATAACTTTTTAAAGTGGAGCTGTCTGAGGCCTGAAGCTGGTTGTATTGTGGAAGAACTTCTTAAAACCTTGCTGTATAAATGGATTTTCTGGCATGCTCACTTCATGTTTTTATTGGTGAAGCTGTCATTTCAAGAATGGACACAACAGGTCCAAGATATGCTAAATACGAAGAAATTTGGAGATATCGCTTTCAGAGACAAGGATTTCAAGGGTGCTGTAGACTACTACTCCAAGGTGAGTGCTTTATCTCGTCTCTTACATGGAATTGGCTGGCAAATCGAAGTCCTTTTTCATGGTTTGACAGATTACTAGTTATCAATTTGGTTTTATTTTATTATGTTATTAGGGTTTTGTGTCTCCTCTCTCTATTTCTGGGAAGAACAGAAAAAGGGAGTCGTCTAAACTAAATCCTTCTAAAAGAAAGGAAAAATGTAGTACCTGGAGCAGTTAAAATGGTTATGTTGGGTTAGTGATTACAATTGTGCAGGTTGTCTGTGCACAAGTTCACACATATTACAGTAGCACCCTGTTGTCTTGGAAAGTTACACTGCAAACCCTGGTGTTCTCTGTTTTCCATTACAGCCGACCCAATGGTGAGGAGGAGTGATCTGTAATGTGAAACATCACTGAAGCTGGTGTCTTGTCTATGTATTATACCTAATTCAAATGATCACATAATTATGTTAGTGAAAACTTTCCGATATTTTTGAGGTTGATTGCCAATGTCCTCTACTTCTTCATTAACAACCTAAAACTTCTTCTTTTCCATGTATTCGTCTAAACTAATCCTAACATGCAGCTGGTGTCAATGATGTCCGTTCCATCCGGCACGGTTTTTGTGAGACGAGCTCTCTCATACCTGATGATAGGCCAACCGGAACTAGCCTTAAGAGACGCAATGCAGGCTCAGGTCTGTTTGCCCGAATGGCCTACAGCCTTCTACCTACAGGCTCTTGCCCTTTCCAAGCTGGGCCCCGACGCGCAAGACATGCTCAACGATGGTGCCTCCTTTGAAGCCAAGAAGCAAAACAGTTGGCGCAACTAATCTATTGTATTTCAAGAAAAGCTTAGGAATCCAGTTGTTGAAATTAGATATTATTGTAATGTTGAAGATTGGATGATGAAAAACTCTACTATACGGATCAGACAAGTGTATAAATGGCTTTTTAGGCTAATGTATTTAGCAATGTGCATCAATCTTTGGAGTTATTAAAGTTGCAGGTGAGAGCAAGAAGCGCGGAACAGCTTGTGCATCTGAATTTTTAAAGAGTTGCACTTTCAACAGTTTGGTAGATGCCAACTTTGTCATACCTTTTGTTCTAAAGGTGGTGGAGGAAACATTTTGACTCACCTTTCAGTTTTGTGACTTACACTTGTTTTTCACACACCTATATCATCATCATTATTATTATTATTATTATTTATAGTTCCGGATCCAGTCAAAAATGAGTGCTACTACTACAATTGAATGCGTTGCATATGCTACATTCAATGTGAAATGCATCGAATAGTTTGATGATTGACATATATTTTATTTCTTTAATGAAAATAAGTTTTGTATATGCAAACAGTAATTCTTTAAGGCCGAATTGCATATTATTTTTTTGTATTTTTAAAAGTTAGTTAAAAATCCTCATGTCATTTAAAAATGGGCAAATGATTTTGTAAAATATAATACACTTGTCCTTCACTTTTAATTGAAACTTTTGTAATCTTTCAAACAACGAGGAAAATATTCGTAATTATGTCTAAATTTGAGAGGAGGTCGTTATAACTTATCCTATATTTTATGAAATATTTATGAATTTTAAATTTCAGTACTTTGGATTGTGAGAGTCGTTCAAACTTATCTTTTAATCTAAATAATTTCATTCAAATAAAACGATGTCTGGCATGTGCTTCATTGTCTTTGTCATGGCTGAGTCATTTCCTGCAGCTGAAAATCCTCTACTCCAATCCCTAGTCTCTGCGCAGCCAGCCAGCCAACCACCGTCAAGGGAGTGAAGACAAAGTGTAAAAGGCGCTTTTTCCATCTTGAATACTGCAAAAAACGTTTCTGCCTCACCGGAATCATCATTACTTGCTATCTATATTTGACGCCCTCCGCTCCGGACCTTCTGCCCAACAAAACTTGCCACTTCATGCACTAATTCTTACATTAGGAAATTATTTTATAAATTATGAAGTTTATGCAAATATAAAGAAACAAAAAATAAAATAAAATATTAGTTTTTTAATAATATTCCAATCTTCATGATCACTCAAATTCTGATCACCCATTAACTGTTAATCCAAACACGTACGTAAAAAACTTATCAATAACCAATGGATTTGGATGTGACATTGGGCCAACTGGATCCATACAACACTCTACGTATCATTAACACAAAAAATACTATATAAATAAAAAAAATCCTCTTACATTAATCACAATTATCTAATTTTTAATTTAGTATTCAAATACAATCTTATGAACATCTTTAAATTATTATAAAGAAATATATAATATTAAATCAGCCTCTCTAAAGTAGGTGGGGGACAATTGAAGTCGCGCAAAGTTGCTAAGTAGTCACATCAACAACATAAATTATCATCATTAGTATATAGTAAAAAGTTACAAGTGGTTATGGGGTTATGAAAAAAAGATGCAAGTTGAGGGGGTGGGTGCCAGATTGATAAGCACTATTGAATGCTTATGTATGTATATAATAAAAATGAAAGATAGTCGCGTTTGCTTATCTTTTAGTGTGATGGGATTGATAAGACGTGTGGGAATTGAATACGAGCTATGGCTTTTCAATTTCGTTTTCACTTGAATAATGAGAGAAGGAGGTGAAGTTGGACTTCAACTCTAACCTACTGCTACTTCTAATTTGGACAGCTGATTGCAACACACACTTTTTTGTGTTTTGTTTCTATTTATGTTGTGTGTTAGAACGTGATGCACAAACTTATTTTTGTTTTCATGTCTCACCTTATTCTTATTTCCTTCTTCAACGACTTATAGATATTTTAGGTTTTTTGCATTAGTTGTCTTCATTACGTACTACATTTTTATACTATATATAGATTATTTGGGTCTAGATGATTTGTGTATTTTAGAAATGAGGAGTACCTTTTGAAAAATGAAAACAAACAAGCCTAAGTCGGCGGGTTGATTGCATTTTACTCTTATATGAAAATATTAAGAGACAAAAGCATTCTTTAAAATAACAAAAAGAAAAACAGCCAGATCCCACAATATATATATATATATATATATATATATATATATATATATATATATGTATGTATATATGTTGGGTAAGTTACAACGATCTTTTCGATATTTGGCATAATTATGAATACCTCTTTATTATTTGAAAAATTATAAATACCCTCTTAATATTTGATGAAATTATATCATTGAATGATGATATGAAATTATCAACTTTGTCCTTACTGTATTTTTTTACAAAAATTAAAAACTTATAAAAAAATCAAATGGGGTGGATGAATATTTTTAAAAAATTATAAAATAATTATTCACTTAGTCCATAAAAAATAAAAATAAAAATTATAATTTTTAATCCCCAAGAACATTTTAGTTTTCACCATAAAAAATAAATGAAAACCTAACGAATTGGATTAATTGTCAGGCGGCCGTTAAAATTAGAAAAATATTGATAATTTTTCAAACAACGAAGGAATATTCATAATTATGACAAACCTCATAAAATGGTTGTAATCTACCCTATATTTTTTTGGGGTGAGGGGGAGGAGGCCCAACTTTGTTGCATTGTTACGTTTTTAGTTGTGTCCAAGTAATATTTATATTTTATTTGTTCTAATTTTGTTTTAAACCTTTTTTTTTTTAATTCAATTGTCTACTAATCAATTAATTTCTCGTTAGTTCTATAAAAGTAAGCAGTGCAGCCATTAATTGATAATTGCAGACAGTATTTCTTTTATATAAGCAAATGTGCCGAAATTTTGTCATCTTACAGTTGTATACAAATAATTATTAATTATCCATTTGCTTTGCGTGTAGGCTTTAATTAATATGACTGCTCTTCAATTAGTACTCTAATTACATTTATTAGATTCTAATGCCCCAACTTAAAAGACATCAGCTTCTCCAACGTTAGATTTAGATTATTCATAAATAATAATAATAATAATAATAATAATGGAAAATTACACTCTCCTCCCTGAAGTTTAGTATAGTTACACATAGACCCCCATAATTTGAAAAATTACATTTAACACCCCTGAGATTTGATTCCATCTAACAAATTAGTCCACGATTAGCCAAAATTTATCGAATTTGTTGATATTAACAAAAAAAATAAAAAAAATGTATATTTACCTCTAATTGACTTATTACTAACTTATTGTATGTCAAATAATTTTTTTATGACAAAATTACCCCCATACGTCTTCACGCATCAATGCACGTGAAGAGGTATATCTTCATTGTTATTAGGGTAGTTTAGTTTGAAAAAAAAAAAATCGACCTGCAATAAATCATTAATAAGTCAATTGATGGTAAATAACTATTTTCATTCAGTATTTTTTTTTTTTTTAATAACAAATTAAATCAATTTTAACCAATGAGAGACTTATTTGTTAGATGGAACCAAACCTCATACAATAGTTTAGGGGAGGGGAGGGAGTGTAATAATAATAATAATAATAATAATTCTCTCCTATCTAAGCTTCTAATCTAATTTTCTCTCCAATTTTGTTTTTTTGTCCAATCATATTATTTATCTTACGGTATTTCGTATACTTATCATAATCTCAATAAATATATACGATGGGGAAAAATCTAGCACGCAATTTTATAAAATAAGTATTTGTAAATATATGTATGTACTTATACGTGTTGAACGTGTCAATAGAAGTAATCTGAATAACGAACAAGTACTTTTAATGAATAAACTGAAAGATCGATTGGATCAAAATTGTAGCTAGTCCAATGAATTTTAGTTAATTATTCCCTTGTTAGATTATTATATAGGATAATTACGTTCTCTCTCCTAAAATTTAATGTAATTATACATAATTCTAAATGATTTAAAAAATTATATTTAGCACTCTGAAATTTACTTTCATCTAACAAGGAAGTCCATTCGTTAGTAAAAATCATCTGAATTTGTTGATATTAACAGAAAAGTTGAATGAAAATTAATATTTACCCTCGACTGATTTATTACTGATATATTGTAGTTCAAACAATTTTTTTGAACTAAACTACCCTTATAACGGTGAAGATGTACTGTCTCTTCATATACATTAACGTGTAAAGACGTATGGGTAATTTAGTCATAAAAATATTTATTTGACCTGCAATAAGTCAATCATAAGCCATTTAAGGGTAAATATAATTTTTTTCAATTTTATTTAATATCAATAAATTCGATGAATTTTGACTAACAGAGAGACTAATTTATTATACGTAAACAAACTATAGAGGATTTACGTGTAATTATACCAAACCTCATTAAAAAGAAATGTAATTATCCCTATTATTTAATTACAATCGATAATTTCTGAAATTATTTGGGATTCGACTAAAAAATGAAATTTATTTATAGGGTATTTTTGTACCATGGCTAGATATATAATATAATTGTCGTGACATTATTTTTGCTACATATTTCTCACACAGACACAGAGAGGAGAGATCTAGACATGTATTGTATGTTAATTGAAAAATATTAAACATTCAGTAATTATTATGTATATTAATCTGACATCAGACAACATGCATGGATGTAATTACCAACACAACTGCCAACATTTTATAAACAAATGACAGAAGAATAAAAGCACAACAAATAGTACACCTCAGAGAATTACTTATGTCGAGTATCAATAAAATAGTTACAACTTAATTTATTTATTTATTTGTTTTTTTCTACCCATTAATTTTATATATAATAAGATTTTAGATCAAGTGATGAATTTTTAAATGTAAGTGTCATTTAATTAATATACGATGATATAATAGTTCAAGTAAAAACGAACATACTTTATCACATGATCATCGAATTATTAAAAAAAGAAAAAAAAAAGTATGTGCTAGACTTTATAAAAGTATTTAGTTTTACATGGAGGAGGCATAGTAATAAAAATCTCTTCCCTCTCATAAATTATAAGCTTTCTATCTTAATAATTTTAGTATAGGTAATTTTACAAAAAAAAAAAAAGTTAAAAGAAAGCTAATTCAAAACTGCTATTTATATAAAAATATATATAAACGTGAAAAGTAATTTTAATTTGAATTGTGCGCGTATACTTTCAATGCATCAATCTTTTCATGTCGTATCAGAAATCACAGTGTAATTTTGAAAATTATGTCTATGTATAGTGTCAATCAAGCTATCAAGATCTTTATTTAATATACAACGCGTCTCATATTTATCTTGACAAATGAAATAATTGATTGTGACAATGAGACATGCAATATATGCAATTATAATAAATTTAAAATTTATAAGTGTAAACAAAATAAGTGTAGAAAAGGAAGATTTATGTGCAACATTTTGGTTGCTAGCACAAAGTTCACAAATAGGCCTACCCCAAATAACATTTTATTGTGAAGTCAGCAAGTTAGGCCACTGATATTTAAGTTTTGATGGATTCCATGTATGGTTATTTTTTTTTGCAATTAATTATGATAAACATGTTAACTAGCTAATTAATGATCTCGTGCTAGCTACCTCAACATTTCATGATTCAATATAAATTTTAATTCGTAAGTAAATAAGTTAAAGATTATATTTGGATGGATAGATTTAAGGATTAATACGATACGAATTTTTTTTTTTTTTCTGAAGTTTAATTAATATATATTGTAATATCTCAATCTGTGGTTTTCGCTAGGTTTTTTCAATCTTCTTTTGTGGTGAATTGAGTCAAAAATATCTTTATTTGAATTAAAAATTACTTATTATACAAACTTTATGTAATTTTTTTAGGATTGGGTGATATTTTTTTCTATATAATTTTCAAATTTTGTCCATCCATCTCGTCTGATTTATATATATTTTTATATATTTCTCATATATAGGATTACCGAATTTCATAAAAAATCAAAAGGACTCATAATTTATCAAAAACTCAGAGAGCTCTTTATAATTACCCTAGATTTATTTAGTTTTTACGAAAACTACTCTATTTTAGAAAAGTAATTTTTTGTAGCAAAAAGTTAAAGTTGTAGAATAAAAAATGATAGTATTTTAAAAAAAAAAAAAAAAAAAAAAGAATTAAATTAGGATAGTTCTAGGAAAAAAATATTGATGAAAAAAGGCCATTTTGTACCAAATTTGTTAAATAAATACTAATTTTGCTTATATTTGCATTTGTTGTTTCTTAAATAATAAATTTTTTTTCCATAAAAAAATAATAAATTTATTATTCGATTACGTATATATATAATATATTTTTTCTAAAATATTAATAGAAAAAGTGAATATTTAATTTAATAATGCTTCCACTAATTAATATAGTTGTTGATTCATACATAATATTAAACTTGCATTAGTGCAAAAATAATATTATTATTAGTTCATCATAGCCATTTTATTTATACTTTTTAATGATAAATTAAAGAACAACATAATTAGATAATATAGCAAATAAATATAAAAATTAAAGATATTTTATGTAAAGAAATTAATTAATATTTATTTTAAATATGAATTATAAAAATAAATAAAAAAAAAAATTAAGATAAACTAAATTATTAATAATAAGAAAGTAGTAAAAATAAAGTTTACAAAAAAGCCAAAATAGCTAGAAGCACCCTGAATGATGTTTCTAACTTTTGGTTTAAAAGTGTGTTTTTTTTAGTAGTTTTAAAAATATTTTTTTTAGAGGCAGAAGATGAGAATCGCTTTTCTGAAATTATACAAATGAATCTTAAAATCCCTAGTACCAAACTCTTTGGATTATGTTTTCGGAATTCTAAACTCAAAGAATTTTGAATACTTTAACTCTAAGTTTGAACTACATTTTGCTGAATATTGATGAATTTTAAAATTTTCTAATATGAATTTATTTAAAACTTTATTTTTCAAATCCATCAAATCCAAATATAGTCTAAAGGTTAATTATAAAAAATAAAAATTGTATGATACCAAATTTATGCCAAATAAAATATTCTAAATTCGAATATCGCTTTCTCCATTTATTTTAAAAAAAGGAATGAAATCTTTATATATATATATATATATATATATATATATATATATATATATGTAAATTATAATTAGGCTAACCCTTTCTTTTTCTTGGGTGATTGATCATATGATCATTTATATTATGATTTTGGTAGGCTGACAATAACTTGCCAAATAGCCCTACCCCAAATAAACACTTTTTCTATATATATATATATAGAGAGAGAGAAGTCACCAAGTTAGGCAACATTGATGAATAAGTTGTTAGTGCATATTCCAATTTCAATTGACCATAAAAACGTGTTAAACAATGACTCCACATATCTAACCTTTCAATAACTAATATTACTGATATTAATTAATATATAGATATAAAATTATTTTGTCGATAAGCTATTGATTCAAACATAAAGTCAATACATACTCAGTTTAGTCTCTTTTTTTCTGTTGTTGCCTTTGATATATACATATATATTATATATAATATATAAATGTATATAATGTGACAATGTATGACGGCTGGGGATGATAATGGGTCCGACTTACCTTAAATTCGTCTCTTCTGAGATACGTTTTTCAAATCGTGAAATTGATCTTTGATTTTCTATTTTTTTAAATTTGAACTCAGCTGGATTCAATTATCATAACTACATTTTTGCTGCATCACATATAAATTACAGATACTATGTTCTCTTAATCTACAAGTGTTAAATCGGTTCACGGTTTATATACACTTCAACATATATACTTGCAATAAAAAGTTAAAACAAGTGCAATAAATTTATAAAAGACTAATTTCTTTTATTAAAACTTTATTTTTTTTCATATTTGAAACATTGAAATTATATTACTCTCATAAAGTTAGTTGATTAATATTTTATAATGATGAGTTTTCTTGAAATTCGGCATAATTACAAGTACTCCTAACTCGTTTGAAAAATTATCAGATCTCAACATTCGTCCAATTATAAAGTAGCGTATTCCGTTAGTTTTCATCAAATTTTCATATTCATTTTTTATAGTGAAATTACCAAAATGCCTTATGGACTATAAAATATCATCCCCTATTTTCTAGAGTTCTATATTGATGAGACGGGCAAGAAGTTAAAATTTTCACATTTTCAACTTTTTTCTATAACTTTTTCTTTAAAAAAAATTCCCAAAAGAATCAGCAAAATCAAAGTAGACATTTTTAGGTTTTTGTTCAATAATTACATATTTATCAAATATAAAAAATATTGATATATTTAAACAACAAGGCTCAAACTTTGAGCGAGCTCGTTGTGATTTATTTTATTTATTTAAATATATATATATAATTAAATTCCAAGTACACAAAAAATTATAGTAGGTGGAATATGAAATGTAAAATTGGGTTGGGAGTGGAGCAGTCGGCTTCCCTAGGTAGCGATGTCTACACACGTGGGGTCTGCCTTGTCTAATGTTCATTCATTCCTCTAAAGTTGAGAAGAAAAGACATGAAATCATGAGAAGATGAGGGGGTAGGGGTAGGGGTGGGGGGGGGTGGGGGGGCAGTATATTGATGAGACGGGCAAGAAGTTAAAATTTTCACATTTTCAACTTTTTTCTATAACTTTTTCTTTAAAAAAAGGGTAAATTACATCTACCTCCCCTGAGGTTTGGCATAATTACAAATACCCCCTCGTTGTTTGAAAAATTACAAATACTCCCCTAATTTTAACGACCGTCTAACAATTACACCAATCTATGCATTTTTTATAGTGAACTGATCAAAATACCCTTATGAATTAAAATTTATAATTTTTTTAAAAAAAAATATTTTTTTTATCGACTAAGGCGATAATTTTTTTTATAATTTTTAAATTTTTTTCATCCATCCCATTCAATATTTTTATAAGATTTTAATTTTTTTTTAAAATAAAAAAATACTGTAAGGGCAAAGTTGACATTTCTATGCCTCCATCCAAAGATTACATAATTTTATCAAACATTAGGGGGGTACTTGTAATTTTTCAAACAACAAGAGGGTATTTGTAATTATGCCAAATCTCAGGGGAGGTAGATGTAATTTACCCTTAAAAAAAATTCCCAAAAGAATCAGCAAAATCAAAGTAGACATTTTTAGGTTTTTGTTCAATAATTACATAATTTCATCAAATATAAAAAATATTGATATATTTCAAACAACAAGGCTCAAACTTTGAGCGAGCTCGTTGTGATTTATTTTATTTATTTAATATATATATATATATATATATATATATATTAAAATTCCAAGTACACAAAAAATTATAGTAGGTGGAATATGAAATGTAAAATTGGGTTGGGAGTGGAGCAGTCGGCTTCCCTAGGTAGCGATGTCTACACACGTGGGGTCTGCCTTGTCTAATGTTCATTCATTCCTCTAAAGTTGAGAAGAAAAGACATGAAATCATGAGAAGATGAGGGGGTAGGGGTGGGGGTGGGGGTGGGGGGGAGTATAGCTTAGGCCCAATGCTTCATGACCTGTAAACTACTTGTCTACAGATTCTTGTTGCATTATTATGCAATGCAATGTAATTAATTAATATATATATTATATATGCTACAAAAAGGCTTTTTCCAGGCAGGTTTATTTAGGGTTTGCAATAACCCACATTTAATTTAATTAATTAAACTTCCATATATATAATTATTCATAACTGGAATATTCATTATATATTCACGAATCACGAATCCTCCTGCCTTCCAAAAAATGGCCTCTGGATCTGTTCTGATTGGCGGATTAATGTTTAATTACTCAATCTAACTAATAATTAATGCATGCTTTACTATAATTTTTTTGAATAATAATTGGGGGATATATATAAGGTAATCAATATTTAATTTCAAGTTTGGTAATATATATATGTCGAAAGTAATTTAGAATAGTCTGGTTTTGTATTATGATCATTGGAGCAATTATTGTGCATGGAACATAGTTTTGTATGATTGCTCGTCCGGGAATTTATGACATATTTTCATAAATATCCTTTTTTCGATATTAGGAGTTTAATATGCATTAATTATTTTTTCCTAGTCTCTCATGGGTAATTTAAGGGTATTTTTTCGAAAATAAATAACATATAAATATATTTTTTCTTACTTTTTAGGAAATAAATTTGATAATCATATATCATTAATTAATTACGACAAGAGTAATTAGTATAACTAGAGAACCCCAGCTACATGGAAGTTGTCTGTAAAATCATGTCACGGATAAATATATATTAAATGAAAGCGATAAATTATAACCTTTTTTTTTTTAGATAAATCGATTATTAAGGTAGTTTAATGTTCCATACGTTGGTGGGGTTTGAATCAAAGAACTTAGAGTCATGGGACATCAGTTTTGCTAATTAAGTTAAACTTCATCGGCTACATATTCAACCATAATATTTAGTATAAATTGTGACGGACTCTTCTTAAATTTTCTATAATTAAAATTATTTTTTTATTATTTAAAAAATTACACGTATTCCCTTAGTATTAATAATTGTCTAACAAATATCCACTCGTAACAGTCTATTATAAGGGGTATTTATTAGACAATTTTAAGAGGGTATTTTTAATTTTTTAAATAATAAAAAACTTTAAATTATAATTATGACAAATCACCTGAAATCCCATTATAATTAATCAGCAAATACTCTGCACAGTTTAAGGACAAAAGTATTGTATGGTAGCATCAATTGCATGACCACAATTTATTTATTTATTTATTTTTATAAAAAACCGGTGAATTGCATCATATAATAATTAATACTAATGTATGTGACACACCCAAATGAATATGCATAATTAATTAAAAATTTTAAAATTTTAAAATATATCTAAATTGAAAAGGTTAAAAATGTTAAAAAATAAAAAAAAATTCAAAAAGTTGAAGTTGGTGGAAGTTGGAAAGAGTGGTTTATAAGGGGTGTAGAAGGGTGGGAACCTAAAATAAAATTAATTAATTAATTTAAATTTTTAAAAAATCAAATATATAAATTGACAAAAGTGAGACACTAAAATGATGCTTTCGTCTAATAAATAAGGTATATATATCAATATATATTCAACATTATGAAATATATCAATTAATTTTTTGATTTATTACAAATATATTGAAGGATATTAATTTATTTACCATAATTTACCATTTTTCATAATTAATTTATAATCCAAGTTAGCAAAAGCAAATATTCTACTTTAATATCTATAACTAAGAATACTTGCTCTAATTAATAAAAAAAAATACTTCATTCCTAGTAATGTGCTTTTTTCTTATTGAAAAAATAGTTAATGCTTCACACCAAAAAAACTTAAAATTTAGCACATTAAATATGAAGCAAGTTGCGTATACTCTTTACATGGGTACATAGTCATCCTATTGCATTTAACTGCATACACGCGTTTAAATTAATTAAAATAAGTATAATTATATTTTTATTTATATTTACAATCAATTACTTTATCCAAAGTGAAAACCAATTAAATCTCAAGTTGTTACGTAAACTATAATTTATCCTAGTACAATTAAATTAAACATTAATTAAAAAAATCCCAAATCACCATGCATGTATAATGATTTTTTGTTTATTATCATCTATACTATATAAAAAAGAAACCCCATTTTTATTTATAAATGCGATTACTTAGACCGCGACACTAATTTTTATAATTATCAAAATTTTCTTATGCATTTTCAATCACTCATACTCAAAATTTTCTTCTCATTGATCTATAGTATCTATCAGTGCTAATATGAGGATTTCACTCCCACCATTTTTTTTTGTGTTGATAATATATTTAAATTAGTTTTATATTAATTACTTATCTCATTTTTTAAAATATAATGTATTGGTTTATATATCTTATTCTTATTTATGATATATTTTAAAATATAAATAACTATTTATTATATACACGCAAAAACAGCGTGCCATAACGGCTAGTGATCAAAAGTAAAAACACCATCATGAATATAAATTACATGGGCTAAGCAACGATTAATAGCTGCTGAATCTTTGAGTGGGGCCAAAACTTCAACCAGGGCTAAAAATTATCGCAAATATTTTAGTTATAATTGAAATTATATGTTCAAAACTTTAGTTTTTTCCATTGATTTTGTTGGATCACAATAAATAATAATTACTAAATGTTTTATAGTGGTAAAAGGAAAAAAAAATAAACAAAGGCAAGAGGGTACTGTGCATCTTTTAACATATATATATATATATATATATATATATCATAATAAGCTGATGAAAGTGGAGCCAATGAAATAAATAGATAAACAATTGTTAAAAAAGTACTTAATTATAGAGAAAAAAAAAAAAGAAGAAAGAAAAAATAAAAAAGTGAAAAAGGGGATCAGGGAAAGAGCATATGTTGGAAAAATGTCTGCATCAATACAGCTTAATGACAATGAATACAGCTGAAGCCCAACTAGTTTGGGTCTGCTGCGAAAAAGACGTCAATATCCCAACATCCCTCTTCTACCAAATCACGCTTCTCTTCCTACACATTGCTTTGTCACCCTCTCTCTCTCTCTCTCTAAAGATTCAAAATTTTCCCCATGAAAAATGCAGCTTCTCCGAAGTATACTTCTCTCCTCTTACTCAATCTCCACTCCCTATAAATACACCTCCATCCCCACCTTCTCTTCTCCAACTCACTACCCACATATCTATTTTTCACACACTCTTCATCTTCGATCTCTCTCCCTAGTTAGCTAATTCAGGTAGCCAGCCAGCCAGCCCTTTGTCGTCTCGACTACGTTAACTGTGGAAAATCGAAGTCTAGTAAGTTTGCTTTCCCAATTTCTTGTGCTGCATGCACGTAGTTTATGCGCATTTCACTTCACGCGTATGTGTATAAAATTCACGTCATCTGTGTATTGTAAGTGGATGATCTGAACTGGGGTGCTCGAATTAGTTTTGCAGCGTATGATTAGGGGCGCGAGGAACTGATGATCGATGTTAGTGAAGTATGTACGAAGCGTTTCTCGTTTTGGTTGGAGTACATACGTGTAGATATACTGTTGGATACATACGATCTCTACTACAGCTACTTTCCATAGTGTATTTAGGAAAGTGGTTTAGCATGGATTGATGCATGATGAGTTGATTCACTTCTGACCGTATGTGTGTGTCTCTCTGTGTGTATTTATGTTGTATGTATATGTAAATACACACAACGTATGTATATATACGTTGATACTATATGGTCGTGAAAATCATTTGTTTTAATATATATATATATATATATATATAATAGATATATAGCATGTACGTATTCATCTCACGCATGGTAAATTAAATGCATAATTTGCAGTAATATAATTTATTTATTTATTGGCTGAGCAAGGTGAAAGAATTTAGAAATAAATGTAAATCGAGAGATTCATAATCAAGAGAATTGAATAATGGTTTTGGAATATGGATCGTACAATTATTGCAGCATCATGAAATGTGACACTCATTTATTCAGACAGAAAATCCCCCAAACATGCTTAGTTGTTCTGTTTTCCTTTTCCTTCTTTCCTTTTTTAAAAAAAAAATTTAATACGTCAAGTTCGAAGACAAATATATTATACTTATTATATGATTGGTTAGGTTCGATCGAACTGATTTGAGTAAAAAAATACTCCAAGAAGCTCTCTCTACATGTATATATATATATATAATAGAGTACAAGTTGATATTTGCTTCCTCGTATGGATGATATCCGTGATACATGGAAAAAGTTATGGGTATATAGTCACCCATGCTTCTAAAGCACATCCTGCTTCACATGTTCCCTGTGAACATATGTCATATATCTCTCAATTCTCAACTCTAGCTGTTTCTCTATTTTGGCTTCGTTTATTTTGTGTTATGGATGATTGTGGAATGAAAAATTAATATTAAATGTATGATTATTTAAAAAAAAATTGGGATTAACTTTGGTTATTTTAGTTTGGATGAATATAGTGGTTGCACTGATAAAGATAAGTTAATTAAGTGGAACAGTGATTAGATTCGAATATTCAGATTTGAGCCATATTCAAGCAAGCAGAAACGGCTGTTTCGCTCGAACTAAGTTGATTATCTAACCCAATTCAAGAAAGCAGACGAGACTTTATTTCTTCGTTTAATTTACATCTAGCACTTTATGATTAAGAATAATTTACTTAATTAACCAAATTGCAGGATCCAACTCTGCAATTGTACTATATCTGTCAAATAAACATAACTAGAAAAAGAAACATATATATGTAGTACCATTTTATTTTATTAGTTACTTTGGATTAACTATATCTAGACCCTCTTCAAAATAATAAAGTCCGTGCTACTTTAGAAATTACATCGAGCTAGTTCCGCAAATTTATGTAAATTTTCAATTTTATCGATTATCTAGTTAGGAATCATTACATTTTTTCTAATGACCGAAACTCCCTTAATAATATTTTTTAATTTATTTTGATTTAAATATAATGTATATATAATTTAATCAAGAGTATCAATAGTTGAACAAAAAAAAAAAAAAGTAATTATTTGGTTATTAATTTGGCTTCACAAACTCAAAACTCCTATTCCTCGAAATTGGCCTCTAAAACATCAGAAATAATCTCTAACAACGTTTCTATTTCTTTCACAGAATCAACGATGGCGGAGAAGATCAGCGTCAAAGGCCAAGAAGAATGCACTCTTGATGGATCCGTAGATCGCCATGGAAAGCCTGCGATTCGCTCAAGAACTGGATCATGGGGTGCTGGTACATTGATACTAGGTAAGCCAACATGTACATGATCATCCTAATGATATTAATATTTCTTTTTTAGGAAATATTTATATATATTTTCTCCTTATAACTTTTTTTTTTTTTTTTTATAATTACAGTGAATCAAGGTCTAGCAACACTAGCATTTTTCGGGGTTGGTGTGAATCTGGTACTGTTCCTGACCCGAGTAATGGGTCAAGACAACGCTAGCGCTGCAAACAACGTTAGCAAATGGACGGGCACTGTCTACATGTTCTCCCTCCTCGGGGCCTTCCTCAGCGACTCCTATTGGGGACGATACAAAACTTGTGCCGTCTTTCAAGTCATCTTTGTTATGGTAAGTCTAACTTTTATACCACGTTATAGTGTCACTCACGAGTTTCACAATTATTGGGAGTATGATCAATTTCAGTCATGCAAGGAACGCATGTTGCTTCGACAAAAAGTCAAATAAAAACATAGATATTTATTAGTGTGATCGATTACATGAATTAAATGACACGAATCTTGATTTTATCACAATAATTATTGTAACTACGGGTTGGGGGTGCTAAAAGTCGAATATGGTCTAATTGCAGGGACTCGTGTCGCTGTCGTTAACGTCATACTTGTTCTTAGTCAAGCCTAACGGCTGCGGGAACGAAAAGACTCCTTGTGGCTCTCATTCCACCCTCCATCTTTCGCTATTCTACGTGTCGATTTACCTAATTGCCCTTGGGAATGGAGGGTACCAACCTACTATTGCAACCTTTGGGGCAGACCAGTTTGATGAGGAGCATCCTAAGGAAAGCCACTCAAAGGTTGCCTTCTTCAGTTACTTCTACTTGGCCCTAAATCTTGGCTGCCTATTCTCAAACACCATATTGGGATACTATGAGGACAAGGGAGTTTGGGCCTTGGGCTTTTGGGCCTCTGCTGGATCTGCTACAGTTGCTTTGGGCTTGTTCCTTGCGGGCACCCCTATGTATAGGCATTTCAAGCCCAGGGGCAACCCTTTTTCAAGATTTTGCCAAGTGATGGTTGCTGCATCAAGAAAATGGAAGGTTGAGATCCCCTCAAATGATGATCATTTGTATGAGGTTGATGGAAGGGATTCTGCTGATGATGCGAGCAGAAAAATCCTTCACACTCAAGGATTCAAGTGAGTCTTCACATTGCCAAAATTTATTGTGTTCTTCATTTTTTTAATACCAACATCGTGGCACATCGTCTCTGCGTTTTTCATGTTTTAATATAAGATGTAATGAACCATGCAGATTCTTGGATAGAGCAGCTGTTATGACACAAGAAGATCACAACATAGAGCAGAAAACCAACACCCACGACCCTTGGATTCTTTGCTCTGTCACACAAGTAGAAGAAGTGAAATGCATACTCAGACTCCTCCCAATCTGGCTCTGCACCATCCTCTACTCAGTAGTCTTCACTCAGATGCAATCCCTTTTCGTCGAGCAAGGCGCCGCCATGAAAACAACCCTGGCCGGCTTCCACATCCCTCCCGCCAGCATGTCCAGCTTCGACATCCTAAGCGTTGCATCCTTCATCTTCATCAACCGCCGGATCATCGAACCCATGGTGGCCAAGTTCCGCAAGTCCGGCGCCCTAACGGAGCTCCAACGGATGGGCATCGGCCTCATCATCGCTGTAATGGCAATGCTGACAGCCGGAGCAGTCGAGCATTTCAGGCTGAGGTACGCGCAGAAGGACTGCCCTAGATGTGTCAACTCCAGCAGTCTGAGCATATTCTGGCAGGTCCCGCAGTACGTGCTGATTGGGGCGTCTGAGGTGTTCATGTACGTGGGACAGCTCGAGTTCTTCAACGGGCAGGCTCCGGACGGGCTGAAGAGCTTCGGAAGTGCACTGAGCATGATGTCGATATCGTTGGGGAACTACGTGAGCAGCTTGATCGTGACGATAGTGATGAAAGTGTCGACATCTGATGATATGCCGGGATGGATTCCTAGGAACCTGAACAAGGGGCATCTGGACATGTTTTACTACCTCTTGGCAGCTCTGACAGCAGCTGACTTTGTGGTGTATGTTGTGTGTGCAAAGTGGTACAAGTATACGAGATTTGAGGAAAGAAGTAGTAGACGGATGAAGAATGATGAGGTGAGAGTGTAGTAAACGCTCTTGTCTAGTTCTTTTTTGTATGTCGGAATTGGATTCTTGAGGTTGGGGGTTATGATGATGAATAAGGTAATAAGGGAATAAGAAGATAATAGAAGGTATGTATGTAAGAATATTTAGAGTGGTTTTTATGGGGGCGGGATGTGGGAGGTTGCAAGGATACTAGAGGAGTGATCAAGTTTTGTGTCACTTCTCTAAGTTGAGCATTTGATCATGAGGAGTATGATCCTCAATCAATGTAAAGATGTAGAGGATTTTATGATTAATTTTAAATTCTACTAAATTTATCTACATTATTGTTTCAGTCTTTTTTATTTTAATATGTACTAATGAACTTATTGTACTATATTTTTGCTAAGTACTTGCCATCGTAACACGTATAATTTTTCACGTTTTAAAATATATAAACCAAATAAATCATATTTTAAGAAAAGAAAAATAAGACCAACTTAAGGGTATATAGACACAACAAAAAAATTGATATGATGGTGTTAAAATAACGTAAAGTCACTTTTGTAAAATAAATAAAAGTAATTACAACTAATTCTTAAAATAATTGTATTAAGGGTATACGTGTTATATTTAAAAATTAGCGAGGTGGAATCACCAATCATCATTTGTAAGTATAAATATTCTTTTTATATATATATATATATATATATTATTATTAGTATAGATATATCTAGATTAGATTAGAGAGTAGGTTTGATTTCACCACCCAAAGGACAAAAGAATTTGGGAATTGGAGCCCGCGGGCCGAGTCCAATTCCGTAGCCCACTAAATGACGGTCCATAATCTCCTCTCCATTACAATTTCGGGCCCAATTTGTGTAATGATATGAGTCATTTATGTATTTTCATCACATGGGCCTACAAACACTGGGCCTCATCTCTGTCACCTTCACGTCAACTTAGCGCTCTCTTTTCCCCTTCGTTTCCAGAAAATTATTTGCTGCATTTCCTCGGGACTCTCTCAGTCGAACTCGCTCCGCCCTTGACCCGGCCATGTGGAGAAGAAGCTCACTGAGTTTATCATCCAAACTCGCTAGCCCTAACTCCAACCCTTCTCTACTTCTCCTCCTTCGCAGTTCCCCTAAATCCCATCACCATGGCCTGCTGGCTCGATCCAATTCCACGAGCCCGGAGTCCACGTCTGCGGCGGATCCCGTGAGTTGGGTCCAATCTGGGCCTGAGGTTCCGTATTTCGGGCCGCGTCCAAGCGCCTCCGACTTTCCATCTTTGGCGGCTGCGGCGGCGGTCAAGGCTAAGGAGGTGGCCGACTTGGCTAAGCACTATGGACGTTGCTATTGGGAGCTTTCCAAAGCTCGCCTCAGGTTGTCGATTTTTAGATTCTTATGAGTTGTATGTTTTTTGGTAACGGCACTTCTTTTGTGTGTTGAATTCATTTCCGATCTTGGAGCTGTAGTCACTCGGATTATCATTGATACCAGCAATTTGCTTGCACCATTTGGGTTTATGTAATTGGTGATTCTTATAAATATGCTCGCCACTTGTTACTCGAGTTGAAAGAACATAATTCGGAGTAATTATGAGTAGTTTGCATATCATCCACCTGCAATGGCCTCTGTGTTGGATCTGTGTGATATGATGACACTTTTGTGGATGAGCAAAGGAAGGGAAGGGAACCAAGAATTCAGAACTTTTGTGGTTGCGTTGGATTGATCTCTTTCTTTTAACCTTTATATCTTCAGCTGCTAGTGGTTTCTACTTCTAACTTTTGTGTTTGGATTGGATTGATCTCATTCTTTTAACCTTTATATCTTCAGCATGCTGGTGGTTGCTACTTCTGGCACTGGATACATCCTTGGCAGTGGTAGTTCCATTGATTATCTTGGCCTTTGCTGCACTTGTGCTGGCACCATGATGGTTGCAGCTTCAGCCAACTCCTTAAACCAGGTCTTTTGCTCTCTACTTTATTTAAATTGTAAATTTGTTATAGAAAATGAAGAATGCGAGGTCTGTTCCTGAACATATCATCTTGGATCACATTATAGTTACCAAGTCTTGTGGAGTCAAAAAATATCGTATGAATATTTTGATTGCTTGTCATTTCCTATGGAAGTTCCGGGCCTTCAGGCTTGAGAACTTGCAATGTAAAATGACATGAGGGTTGAGGAAAAGGAACGGTCAACTGCATGAGGAGCTTAAACAAATTATCAAATGGTTGTATTTCCTCATTTGCCACTACAACTTTAGTCTCTAACATGGATCTTTATCAAAAAAAATTTAGACTAGAATCAAATAACTCAAAATGCTTTGCCATAATGCTTGTTATTCAATCATGAAAGTAGGCAAGACGTGAAGCATGGGCCTGGGGCAAATCAAATAATATATATGTCAGTCAGTTAATGATTTTTGTTTTTATTTATCTAAAATAACATGTGACTATTTATTTATTTGCTCGCTTGAAAGTGGAGCTTTAATTCATTATCAGTGTTAGTTGTATGTGTATGGCCGATGAGGAACTTGTATGGTGAATAATGATAGGTTTTAAACAACTAATAATTGAAATTCATCTAATAAGACCTGTTTGATAGTGGAAATTACAATTTATCCTTGAAGTTGGCCACTTGAAATTGAAAGAGAAGAAGAGAAGAAATGGGCGCCCGTGAAATCATCAAATATACTAATAAAATTAGATTTCCATGCTGACTGCTGGTTAGGGTTTGATGCCAATTTCAGTATATGTGTTTTCAATAAACAAGTTATTCAGAAACAGATAAGAGTATGGTGTGTGGCTGGGAAGACGAGAGTAGAATGTGATGATAAAAATTAAGTAAAGCTTTTGGAGTACATGAAAACCCTTCTGTTTACATTGTTATCTATCATTAGTAAATTAGCATTGGCAGTGAAAAAGATGACAGTAATTCTCCTTCAAAATCATGGTTTGAAACAATTCGTTGTGAAAGTAGACCAAATAGTAAAGTTTATGTTGGCAAATTTAAAACATATGATCTAGAATTGACAAAATATCTAAATATCATCTTAATTTAGAACAATAAAATCTTGGGGACATCTCTATGTCATTGATAGAGAACATGTTTAAATTTCAAAATCTTTTTGGATAATGTGAAACACACATACATAGATAAATATATATGATGATAATAAAACCTTTTGTTTATAATGTCCTACATGCCTACATGGCATTACATATGGCGCTGGATTTCACTCATTATGGTTCTAAAACTATATTTTTGTTTGTGCCCTAGGTCTTTGAGGTGAAAAATGATGCTAAGATGAATAGAACCAAACGAAGACCACTACCATCAGGTCGTATTACAATACCGCATGCGGTTACCTGGGCATCTTCCATGGGTGTAGCAGGCACTGCTCTGCTGGCTTGCCAGGTGGTCATCTCCTGACATGTTTGATAATTATATTGGGGATGTTTGACCATTTTGCCATTGTGCAAATGTTATCCATAAGGGTATTGATGTCATAATCTCTATGACAAGGTATTTGCAGGCTAATATGCTGGCAGCTGGCCTTGCAGCTTCCAATCTTGGCTTTATGCATTTGTATATACCCCACTTAAGCAGATTCATCCAATAAATACTTGGGTCGGGGCTGTAGTTGGTGCAATCCCACCTCTTCTTGGGTAATTCTTTTACTTTCACAGTGCACCTAATACTATATGATATTGTTTTTATTATGGAGAATTTCTCATATGAAGATCTTTTAAACAGTAAAACAAAAATCTGAACTGTGTTGTTTCACATTATTTTGTATGCGATCTTCGTGCTACACTTGTGCTTGATTGAGATGCTTTTGTCCATAAATTATCTTGTTTCTTTCTTTGCAGTTGCATGAACCATCAGTCAACTTTTTCTCTAAATAAGCATTGTGGTAATTATGTGTCAGCTTGATAAATAACACTTTTATTTGTTCTTTTATATACTTATATCTCACATTATTAATTAAATGTTTGGAAATGGACATTGGATTACTGATTAAGGGTTCTACAGTGAGCCAAAATCTTGCAGTTCCTTCTTCATCCAAATTGCATTTATTTGTTGTTTTCAGACATTAATCTACATAAGCAAGCGTTCTCTAATTAGGCTGTTTTATTTCTGGTGTTAAAAAGCTATTTTAGCCAGCATATGTCGGTTGGTCTTTGTATTTTCTTGGCAAACTAGTTCTCATGCAAATATCAATTTAATAGAGGTGTCTGGCAATTGATTTGTTTTTTCTCTCTTTTACAAGGTGGGCAGCAGCTTCTGGTCAGATCTCACTTAATGGGATGATACTCCCTGCTGCTCTATACTTTTGGCAAATACCTCATTTTATGGCCCTTGCATATTTGTGTCGCAAAGATTATGCTGATGGAGGGTATGTGGTCTTACAATTGTTCATTTCAAATACTGTATGTTGCTCCTTTAACATTCAAGCGAATTGGTTCTGCAATGCATTTCCCCACTAGCATTGATATTAAGAGTTATAATTAGTTTGTACATTTCCTCATGAACATTTCAATATCTAAAGTGTCATTCCTCAAATCCTGTCTCTAAGCTCTTCCTTCTTTTTGGTACTAGGTTCAGGATGTTTTCTCTTGCTGATGCATCTGGTCAGAGAACAGCCTTGGTTGCCTTGAGAAACTGTCTTTATCTGCTTCCTCTTGGCTACCTAGCTTATGATTGTGAGTTGCTACTTATCAACTTGCTTATTTATTTATCTATCTGTTTCATAGTAGTGTATCATGGTTAATCGTTTGTGTATTTTATAAATATACATTCATATAGGTTTCCTCTTAAGATCCATATTCCTATCATTTTTATGAAGAGAAAGTTTGAGAGAAAAACTTATTAGTTTTTATACCAGCTTGGGGGTGACTCAGGATGCTTTTTTTCTTCCAGAAACTAACGGTGATACTTTTTTGTTTCTTCAAACCACTTGGCAAACCAAATTTACACCTGGTGTTTTACAATGTCTGAGTTTCTTGTGGCATGTTACTCATCAAAATCTCGACGATATGATCATCTCTCTCTCTGGTTTCATTGAGATTGAGCATGCTTCAGATGAACCTTCTGGGTGCAAGTTGTTCATATTGTAAAAGTTTTAATTTGATCTGTGATTAAGAGAATCTGAAGGCTGTGATATTTTATTATCTGAATATAGTGTGATATTTACTAGTCTATAAGTGTGCGATTATTTTCTATTCAATTTTAGCATCAAACCATCACATTAGAACTTCTATTCCTGCGAACTAGAGAAGGGAGAGAGAAAAGAACAGTGGTGGTTATGTCTGATGAGGAGGAGCCAGTGAGGACAATTGGTTTTTTTTTGAAGTTCCCTTTATAATTTTTTGCTGGGTTAACATGTAGAAATGAGGCACTATATAGTGGTGGCAATTGCAATTGTCCTGTAGTAGTGGTATTTGGAGATGATTTGATCTTTTCTTTAGATTCAATTTGGCAATTTCATAATATCATTATGCTGTCAAGCAAATGGATGGTTTCAGATCTTCAATTTTGTGTTTGTGCACTCATTAAATTATCTGGGTGCCTCAATTTGTGATTGTAGGGCATCAATGACAGGAGTGAATGTTGTGACAATGATTGTTTATGTACGGGACCTCTTTGTCATGGGCCCTGTAGCAGTACTCAGGTTACTAGTTTTGGTGAGATTGCACTGAGATTTTTTTCATGATTTTGGAATTAATGGGGTAACAAAGTGGTGCGATGATGGTTTGTGGATGTTCTATCAATGGAAGAAAGAAGTGGTGTCAGTGGAATTATTGTTGAGAAAAGAAACTTATGGGTGCTATGGATGAGAGATGGTACAATTGGAGAACTGTAGAGTCTTTCCCTTTCTGAAGGAACTAATCCTGATCAGACTCAAATTACCATTATTACAGATAACTTCTCATTATTCAGGCAGTTGGTAGTCATGTTTGAGAGTGTGGAACTCTTACATGCCATGTATTTGAACAATTCCCAGCAAAACATATGAATGTTTGCTTGTAATACTGATAACTGATCCAAATGCATGATACATTAGTATCTGTAACCTAATCTCTTCATCCTTTCAAGTTCTTTATACTAGGTTTCATCTTTTTATGCTTACTGTTGATGCTTCTTATACATTGACAATGATGGCTGTCTCAGGGGGTATTACTTCTGGGTGGTTCTGTGCAGAGTCTACACTCCTCGCTCTTGCTATCAGTTGCACTGCAGGATCATTCTACCTAAACCGTACAACACATAATGCCCGGAGAATGTTCCATGCCAGCCTTCTTTATCTTCCCGTATTTATGGGTGGACTTCTAGTTCATCGTCTTTCTGATAGTGAGCAGTCTGCAACTGTGGACAACAGAGATCAGCTTAATGATCTTTCATCCTCCTCAGAGACTATTGTGGGACTGACCGAAAATGCTATTCCCAGGAAAAACAGAAGACATGCTCTTGTCAGTACTCAAGCACAATCACCAGTAGCATGTGCCTCGGTTGCACCATTCCCATTCTTGCCGGCCCCTTCATATGTTAGTAGCTAATAAAATTGTTATAGTTGTATATCTGGATGAGAAAATGGAAGAGTTTTTATTGCATATTCATGGGATTGAGTGCACACTGTGGGAACTCATTGTTATATGATTCGGATCAAAATAATGATGGTTGAATTCGTCCATTGTAAATCGCACCCCTGTGTGGGGCTGGTACTGTTGATTTGTTCATGGAGGAAGAAAAAACATTTTCTCCTTGCTTTCTTTTTGTTGGGGGAGATTAAAACACTCCTTGTGGGAATTGCCCTTGAAGGCGTTGTGGAGATGAGATTGTGACTTGAGGGATGTAAATGGTCTTTCCACAGCCGATTTCCCTCCTGTTAATGAAATTGATGCTCTCCAGCGATACTTATTTATTTGAGTTCTTGAATGGAAGTTTGCTTGTTCTGATAATTGTCTTCGGTGTGTGCTAAGAAAGAAGTGCATGGTGCTAGCACGGGGCTAAAGTTGAAAAATTGCTGATCAAAGTTATACGTTTACATCATAGTTCAAGCACAATGATTGAAATAGTGAATCAAGTATATTAATAGTTTGTTAAGCTTAAATTGGTCACTTTCGATGATTAGGACCTTAAAAGGTTTTGCGTATTTTAATATTCACATCACTTTGTTTTTAAATATGTTGAAGGACAGTGGCAATAATTTTATTCGCGGGAGTACATGTGTATATATATATATATATATATTTATGCTCCAGCGAATGAAAATCTTAAGGAGCCTTGATAATGATTGATGCTTGGCGGCGGCTGCGAGCATCAGCCAAAAATCTGAAGGCAAGTTGATGCATGATTATTCTGAGTTAATTTCTCATGTTGGAAGTTTCATTCCGTTTGCATTTGGTTGCATGCAAAGTAGAGTGACCTTAACCATCATATGTCGATATATCCTGCTATAAAATGCACTCTTTCTTCACACTTAAACATGGGGTTAAGGAATGAACAAATACCTCTTATGAAAAAAAAAAAACAAAAATTGCTTCTTTTTCAAAATATATGGGATAATTTGTTATTTTATTTTTTAAATAATTTTTTTTCATTTTTCATATCACATGAAGTAAATTGCATTTCCCCCTTAAATGGAGTAGGCTGCCTTATAATACAGGCGGCAGTGGCAACAACATCTAGCTTGGCCTTGCTTCTGTTTCCTATGCCCGAAGTTGATGGTTGATGACACTCAATAATCATCAAATTGTGTCCAATCAACTAGATAAAGGTTAATCTTTGAAGTGTTGCATACATTGATTGAAATGACATATCTGTTTTGATGATATCATGTACATCTTTTCAATTTAGATGATGCGTTTATTATATCTATACCAACTGACTTATTAAAATATTTAAAAATAAAAAAATGCTAGTCTACTCCAAAATGGGATAGACTTGCATTTGTAACGTGTGAGTGGGTGATGATCAAATATATTTTTCTTTTTTCAAAAAAAAAAAATCGATATAATCATCAATCCAACCAATTCAATTTTTTTTAGAAAAAAATTAGTGTAAATTGTATTTGGATGACGAGTCGTGGTACAAATGCAAGTCTACCTTATTTTGGAGTAGAGATGCATTTATTTATTTATTTTTAATAATATTTAAATAAATAAGCCTACACCAATCGGTTAGAAGAAAATAAAGAAAATAGAGAAATTCTATAAATGTTTGTCAAGTAGTTGTCAGAAAGAAAACAGAAAAGGAAGAATAATAAAGAGGAGAAGTTGAGGTGGATGGATATATATGTTTAAAAATCTAGCGTTAAAACCCTAACCATGTGGAGAAGGATTCTTTAAAAATTCCAGCGTTAAAACCCTAACCCCTGTATCCTCTTCTCTTCTCCACACTCCCCAAAACAGGCTGAGGATTACCTTGGCAGAAGCACAAGAATGGCTTCGTCTCTGGCCTTCTCCGGAATCGGCCTATTGAATCCCCATAAAGTTCCTTATTCCACCAAAACCTCGTCGTTTATTGTGAGATTTCCTTTGTCCATTTGATGATAATGCCTGCTCCCACCTACATTGTCTTGATGTATTTGTATAATCATTTTTTTGTTCTTTTGAGATGTGACGCTGTTGTTTTTGCAGCGGTGTAATAATTTGTCGGAGTCATTGAAGTGCAAGGACAATGGGAGACCAATCACAGCTGCCCGTGATCACAACGGCCAAGCGGCGGCGGCGTTTCCCAGCGTTTTGACCGCCCCCGATCAGTTATTGGACAGAATACCGGTTCATAAAAGTGATACGCGGCTTCGTATTTTCTCCGGCAGTGCCAATCCTTCTTTATCTCAGGTCTCTGCTTAGTTTCTTTCTTGTGTTTCTGATTTCTTTGTCTGTTGGAGTGGTGATTGCTGGATTTTGTGCTTGTTGGATTATTAGGTTTTGCTGTAACTCATGTACTCTTTTTATGTAATTTATTCAAGGGCAACATGTGACGTACTTAGGCTTGAAATTGGTTTGAACAACTAATATCATTTGCACTGTTCTCTACTTTTAGCCTTTGTGAGGTTATAAGACTTGCAATTGAAGGGTAGAATTTGTAGCCATCAGACAAGTTTACTAGGGTGTCACTGCTGCAGTTGTAGTACTCTTTTTTGCCTAGGAAATGGAGGAGGCATGAAGTTTGATTCCTCTACATGTATGTTAGTAGAGTTTGGTTAGTAGGACATGATTTTATGCAATAAGTTTGTAATGTTATATTTTAATCTTGTAATTTGGAAAGGGATTGCTAAAGAAAATATTTTCCTCCATTTGATTAGAAAGGAAGGCATTTTTTGTATGATTATAATTATGAGACTTAATTCATACAGCTCTTTCATTTTTTTTCTCAAGATGCTCACATATACCAAAGATTTGTAAATGATGCTAACTGCGGCTACAAGGGAAATTTTATAGACTCCTTACCTCACAAAGTCGTAGATATAAGCATCGGGCAGGCATGGTGTCCAAAGAAATTGACAATCTGTTATCCTTCTTGATATTGATTTTGAGACATTATTTCGATGGTTTGGATCATCATATCCAGTGAGAGCCTTGGATGACTGATGACTATTTAGTCTGAATTTCCATGAAGTTTTAGTTGGTTTTAGCTTTTTACTCCTTGAACTTTGCCCACCTATTTCTGCTTTTGGTGATGTTGTAGAAGAATGTTTGAGAGCAAATTTCCAGTTTGGTTCTTTGAACTGTAGCATATTTGATATCTATTATAGCTTAAATTCATTCTTTTGTTTTCTTTATCTGTTCATTCTCATATCAAATTGCTATTTATGGTAATGCTTTACACAGGAAATTGCTTGTTATATGGGTCTGGAGCTCGGCAAGATTAAGATCAAACGTTTTGCTGATGGAGAGATTTATGTTCAGTTACAAGAGAGTGTTCGAGGGTGTGATGTATACCTTGTGCAGCCTACATGCCCTCCAGCGAATGAAAATCTTATGGAACTCTTGATAATGATTGATGCTTGCCGGCGAGCATCAGCAAAAAACATTACTGCTGTTATTCCTTATTTTGGATATGCGCGTGCTGATCGGAAGGTAAATTGATGCATAATTATTCTGTAAATATGTGAGTGAATTTCTCATGTTGGAAGTTTCTTTCCAGAAGATTGTATGTAGTTGGTTAACTCAGAGTGACCAAGTGACATCAGAATTTCCTGACCCTAACCATCATATGTTGATATCATCCAATAAAATGTACTCTTTCATCAAACTTAAATATGGACTAGCTTATCATACAGGCAGCAGCATTTTGCTTGGCCTTGGTTCTGTTTGTATACTGAAAAGTAAGGCATCTTAATAACATTGTTTGGATTTCTATCTGGTCATGAATCTGTTACTGTCTTATATTTTCTTAATTTTTGGTTGCATATACTGAAATATAGTACCAGCTGCAGTTCGGTTGGTTTAGTTAAGAAAAATTCAAGTTAAAATTAAGATATGCGCAAGTCCTCAATACTACTTAATGCAGAACTCTGTGCTTGGGTCTAATAATTGCAAATTATGTTATCTAATTTGTGAAATAGTAGGTTTGTATACTTAATGGTTCAGGTGGAGGCTTTTTCATTGTTTCTCTCTTTAGCTACTTGTATGATTTCGTGATGAATGCATTTCTTATTCCAGACTCAAGGGCGTGAATCGATTGCAGCCAAACTTGTTGCCAATTTGATTACTGAAGCAGGTGCAGACCGCGTCCTAGTGTGTGACCTTCATTCTGGGCAGTCCATGGGCTATTTTGACATTCCGGTGGATCATGTACATGGCCAGGTAAATAAAGTTTTTTAATGGTTGCTTCAATAAAGTTAATGTAGAAGATCTTATTTTTTTCTTATGATTTGACTATTAACTCAACTACACACTCTGGAAAAAATTATAAGTGATTGCAAGTGTGAAAATTCAGAAAACCACTCATATTAAGATCATACTATCAGGGCAATTGACAAAGTTGGAGTCACAGTCTTAATGCTAGTACAGTGCGTCTTTGTTGTAATGTTACTCTACAAGTTACATTAAATCTGTATGGCTAATCAAGATGAGTATTTTATGGTTCACTACTTTCCGCAGCCCGTCATACTTGATTATCTGGCAAGCAAGAGGATATGTTCTGATGATTTGGTTGTGGTCTCACCGGATGTTGGTGGAGTTGCTAGAGCAAGAGCTTTTGCCAAAAAGTTATCTGATGCTCCTCTGGCAATTGTGGATAAAAGGCGTCATGGACACAATGTTGCTGAGGTGAAGTCCTCTGATATTATGTATCTCTTAGTGACACATGCTCATGGTGTGAATACTTTACATCTTGTTATTGCATGATTAAGTTTAGGGATATGACAGAATTGTGAAACTGGTCTGGGCATTTCGTGAGATATTTGCCAGATACCTATAAGAAGAAGCTAGTACGGCTAGCTGTCAGTTAGATCCTTGTCCTACAGTCCTCAGAGCCCCTAACAGAATTAACATATGCATTCTGATATCGCAGGTAATGAATTTGATTGGTGATGTTCGGGGGAAGGTGGCAGTGATGGTGGATGACATGATCGACACTGCTGGTTAGTGTTTTCCTAAATCATTCGACCACTTTCACTCTCAAAGAAAAGTGGAAGCATAAAGAAAAATCTAAGTAATGCTTTTCTGATGAGGCAGTTTTTGTTGCAACAGTGGAACCATGCTTGAAGCAAGTTATAGTTGAAATTAATGTTTATTATATTATGTAATTTGGACTTGTCAATACTTTATTCTGTTGTTAAGGAATATTTATCGAGATGAAGCACCCTTGTGTAGAATTTGGTGGAAGTTAGCATGAACTTGCTAGTTGAAGCATCATTGATTAAACATCAACCACTTCACACTTAGCTAACTGGCATGATTATTGATAAACAGTAGTGCATATTTATGGCTTCTTAATTTACACAACCAGAATTTTCTTCATTCGATGCATTTCTCAATTTCGCGATGTAACATCATGGTATTTATTCACAATTAAACTTGGTTCCAAAAGTTAGGCGTTTGTAGTTCTTTAGGTGCTCTAGGCGGTAGTACCCGGTGCATATTGATGAGGATATTTTGTGTTCTGTAATGCTTGTACAAGGGTGATATGCTGAGGTCGACAGGGGTGAAAATGTAGGTCTTTTTCTTATGGATATGCATTTCAACTAAACACAATATTCTGTTGTAATTGTTTATGTCTATGTCCAATTGTCCTTGCAAGCATCTCACTTAGTTAGATCAATCTAATCAAACAAGTTGCAAAGCAAAAGTTTATTCCTTGTGTCTAATAAATTACCAGTTTCACATTTAAGTCTTTGTTGTCTGTTCTGTCTGAGATATTGATACTGGTGGCTTGGTCCCCGTGTTTATGCGCTTGTCTTTGTCATAGTTGTTCCATTTACTTTCTATTGTCCTGTCTTTGTTTATTTTATTTATTGTTGGAAAGGATACTTACTGCAACTGCTCCACAGGAACTATTGCAAAAGGAGCTGCTCTCTTGCATCAAGAAGGGGCTAGGGAGGTTTATGCTTGCAGCACGCATGCTGTTTTCAGGTATTAGGTCCATTTTTTAGAAGATTTTATATCAATTGCTTATTTGTAATCAGTGAAAGCATAGAAGCTGCATATAAGTTGAACTTGGTCAGTTGACTGCATGATCAGGAGTGGAAGTATAGCTCACTCGTTTACCAGTCAAAATTCCAATTTTGAACAAGATGTTAGTTTCTAAGATTTGGGATTTATCACAGTATTACAAATTTCTGTTTCATCGGATTCCCAGTACTTATCTGCTGACATTATCTATCCATATCTGAGGATTTGCTTGAACATTGCTCACTCGTTTACCAGTCGAAATTTGAATTTTTGAACAAGATGTTAGTTTCTAAGCTTTGGGGTTTATTACAGTATTACAAATTTCTGTTTCATTTGTTTCCCAGCACTTATCTGCTGACATTATCTATTGATGTCTGAGGATTTGCTTGAACATTCTTTGTGGCACTATAAGACCTTAAGTTTTGCATATTGACCTGAATGATGTTTTATTCTTTGTTTCGAGTAGCATTGACTGGCACCTCCAATTACTGTGATCATTTCTGTTCTTCATGAATCATGAACTGTGTGAAACCATGTTTTTAATTTACTCACGTTTCACATTACTTTGTTGGTTGTAGTCCTCCTGCAATTGAGAGATTATCAAGTGGGCTATTTCAGGAGGTTATCATAACAAACACCATTCCCGTGGCAGAGCAGAACTATTTTCCGCAGCTTACAATCCTCTCTGTTTCAACCTTTTGGGCGAAACTATATGGCGTGTGCATGATGATTGTGCTGTAAGTAGTTTTCTGAATTTGGCTATAGAAAGGAAACTGCTTAGCCATTTTAAGCCCTGACCTCTTACTTCATTCAAACCAAAGAAAAATGTTAAATCCCCAAAGAAGGGGAAGATAAGAGACAGGAGCAGTATCTGAGTGTTTGCAATATTTCTCTTGTACATGTTATCATATTTAAATAAAAGATGGTCGTTGCAGCTTTCTCTATAAATGACTCAATTAGCAAATCTGTTTCTTCAAAAGAAGAAAATATTAAGTACAAATACGCCAAATTGTTAATTTGTTTATGATAGGTCTTTTCATCTGGGGCTACTAATTCAGATTGTATTCTAAAGTTTGAGATGGTATTGTTTGGAATTGTTGCACAACAAAGTATTCAACTCTTTTTTTCTTTTTCCCTCTATTTGATTTTCAGGGAGGATTTGAACCTTACTCAAGCTTGGGCATCGACTGATGAGTTTCTCACCGCTCAAAGACATTTGACTTGGTGATTGCAGTTTTTGAACACTTTGAAAGGAGCCTTATGGACTAACAGTTTCATCAAAATAAGTGGTATTCCTTTGTACAAAAATCTGTTGAGGGACCTCATATTTAGATGTTACAAGATCGAATTTGTTTGTGTAAATGTTATTTTCACTATGTTATGCTATATCTATATAAATGAATTTTGGTTTGATAGTTGAAGTATTCTTGTTGCTTTTACTCCCTCCACTTGTATAGATTATCTGATCCATATATTTCATAAACTAGATCAAACTTCTCTGAGCCTCAGCCTCAGCCTCAACCTCTGCTCTGATCCATGTATTTCAGGTTCTAACTCTATTTAAATTATACACTAATTATTCGAATCCCTCTCTTGATTGATTCCCTCTTTTATTTTTTCCTATTTAAAAATCTTCTGAAAATTAAGAAAAATCTTTTTGGATTTTATTGTTCATGTTGTTGATACGTAGGGTATAACTCTACTGAATCATGCAATTTTATGATTAATCCAAACAACGGAAGATTTATACCCACATTGGAAATTGATCAAATATCTCTTATGTCCACAATTCATTATAAAGATTTTTCCTGATTTGATTGTGTCAATAGATAATTTAGAATACCTCTATTTTGAATAATTGAACATGACTATTGGGTTTGAATAATTTTGATTGCCAATCTGGAAGAGTCTTCGACCAAAGTTTTTTGATGCTCAAGTCAGATTTAGAATTTAGTTATTAAAAAGAGAATATAACAGTAAAGGTAGCAAAAATTGTACTTAATTAGGGGAGAGTCGTTATTTATAATGCTCTGGTTTAATTGTATGATTTCACTTGCATTCTTAATTTTAAATGTAATCTATGAGCAGTAATGATCCATTATATATTAGTGAGTGATAGTGACAGTAAGTTGTCTACGGGTGAGACAATGTTACATTATAGGCCTGTCATAAACCGCGGATAATTGGGCTGGGTGTTACATGGATGAAGGTGACCTTCAATGACAAGATCATGGATGGTCTCTTAACGGTCTCCTTAATGCGATATTTTCCTTTTTTTTTAAGATAGAACTTTTTTTAGAGATATTTTTTTAAGATAAAACTTGGAGATGCGCATTTGTGAGTACTTAAGGTCTTCAAGGACTTGGGCAAAATATTCTCATATCATGAATATTTCTCCTTGTTTGAACATTATTAACACCCTTATTATTTGATGAAATTATGTACTCATCGGGTGGGGCTTGGAATTGTTAATTTTTTTTGATGTAATTTAAAAAAAATAATTGAGAAATTGTAAAAAAAAGAAACTATTGAGTTAGATGAAAAAAATTATCCACTTAATTTATTAAAAAATTAAGAACCTTAAAAAATAAGTAAAATTACAAATAGCCAAAGATATTTCGGTCAGTTTCATCACAAAAAATGAATAAAATTCTAATGAAAACTGACGAATTGGATTAATTCTTGGATGGTCATTAAAATTAAATATATTGATAATTTATCAAACAAATAAGATTATTTATAATTATGTCAAAATATCTGGAGAGCTTTGTGCAATTTATCCTAATATTTATTGCCAATTTTATCAAGTAATTGATCTTATGTGATAAAAAATATACTTTCTCTTTTACAATTTGAATTGTACCCCAAAGAAATGTGGGCTTACTTTAGGCCCATTCCATCGAATTGAGACTTTATTGACCCATACCATAAAGACCCGGGAACGAGAAGAGGCCCAAGGAGACATCAGCTCTCAGCAGCGACCGCCAGCCAATGGCGACGAGTCGGAGCCCCGAACTCCGGAGAGACGCAATTCACAGCCGGTGGGTGATCTTTTCTCCAGCCAGAGCACGACGCCCCTCCGATTTCAAGTCCAAGTCCGACCCAAACCCGAACTCGAAGAACCAGACCGAATGTGCCTTCTGTGCGGGTCACGAGCACGAGTGCGCGCCCGAGATATTCCGGTTCCCACCTGACTCCACCTCCGACTGGAAAATTCGGGTTATCCAGAACCTCTACCCTGCTCTCAGCCGCGAGTTGGACCCCCCGAATAGCGAATCCGTTGGAGGTCCGGTGACGATCCCCGGGTTCGGTTTTCACGACGTGGTGATAGAGTCGCCGGCTCACCCAATTCACCTGACGGATCTTTCCGCGGATCAGATCGCAGAGGTTCTGCTCGCTTATAAGAAGAGGATCGACCAGCTTCGCGCTTTTGATTCGATTAAATATGTTCAGGTTCTTTTCTTTCTTCCATGTTGTTTATTATAAAAATATTACAAGCCTTCTGTTATTTTACTCGATATATATGATGTTTAGAATTATTATTAGTTCATTGAGGTCAAGGAGTATTTTTGATATGTGAATTACTCCATTGATTAATGTTTCTTACGACAAGTAGTTTAAAAATAGGATTTGAAAATGTCATGATATTTTCTCGAACAATTATTTTGGTAATGTTTAAGAATCTTACAAGTTAATGTCGTCCGGATGAGGTTATTTTGAGAAGTCATTGCATTGTCTATGCTTAGAAGAGTATTATTCTGAACATCTTGAAACTAAGCGTAGTTTGGGATTTCACTCCATGTCTCCATGTATTCAGTCAATATTATCTACATGTTAGTTCTATTTCTGTTTACATATTCATAGAATCAATATCTTTAGGTATTCAAGAATCACGGTGCGTCGGCAGGCGTCGATGAGCCACTCACATAGTCAAATAATGGCGCTACCCGTTGTTCCACCCACGGCTTCTGCAAGAATTCTGAGTATGAAGGAAGATTTTGCGCACACAGGGAAATGTGGACTCTGCCAAGTTAAACAGGATGATCTATTAATTGATGAGTCGAGCCATTTTATATCAATTGTGCCTTTTGCCGCCACATTTCCTTTTGAGATATGGATAGTTCCGCGTGATCACTCTTCTCATTTTCACGAGCTTGATAACGATAAGGTAATGTGTGCTTTCTTAATCATATTCCCTAACTGCAATGCTTTTGGTCTTGAGCGAAGCAGAAATGGAGGATTTATGGTTTGAATTTTGTCCAAAACAAATAAATTTGACTTCAAGGATAAAGGAAGAGGGTATGTATCTGGTTAAAGATATAATACTTTTACTCCCTATGTTGGAGAATATGTTGGAACGGAGAAATATAATGTCTGAATGAACTTTGAAGGCCTTGGAAATTAAACTGTTGAAGTCTTCTGATTAGTGTACATCTATATATTTAAATTACTTACTTGTGATGTGTATTTCCTAAGAAATTCGAACTTGTTATTCTTCATTAAGTCGCAATAATGGTGTTTGATTTTTTGAATTTCACAGGCCCTTGATCTTGGCGGTTTGTTGAAACTTATGCTTGTGAAGATGTCTTTGCAATTGAACAACCCGCCTTATAACTTTATGATTCACACTGCTCCACTTCAGATTGACTCAACAGAATTACCTTGCACTCACTGGTTTATACAGATAGTTCCCCAACTAAGTGGCGTTGGGGGTTTTGAGTTAGGAACAGGGTGCTACATAAATCCTGTTTTCCCAGAGGATGCAGCAAAAGTTTTGAGGGAAGTACGTATTCCAAATTAGAGATGACTAGTTGACAAGTTTCTGTCGATCTGGACAAATTTTGCAATCACTCAAAGCATCTCAGAGGATAATATTTCCTGAAACTTGAATATTGCTTCTTCTTGTAATTGCTATCGGTGCTCTCAAATAACATCTATGTTGAACTCGTTTAGTTTCTTTGAACCAAAACCATCGAACTATAGCCATTTAAGGTTGATGGTCGTGAGTTATATGCCTGAGCTGCAAATAGGATAAAAAATGGATTTCTAGATGAGGACTTGCTCTCTTACAATCTTTCCATAATTCTTGAGATCAAGTTGGAATGGTCCAGAGCAAATGCTTTCTCTTCTGTCAGTCTGTCTGTGATAATACATAGACTTCTCTGCTCAAATTTTTACGAGCATTCCCAACTACCTAGTTCTAAGTGACCCTAACCATTGATGACATGGAGCTCATATCAGGGCCTACGTACTCAATGGTGTAGATGCTCTAAGAATTACCTACCTTCAATTCTTTTGCTTTTTTAGTTCAAAGTGTAACCCTAATTGCCACTATATATTTCCCATTGTTTGTGTTAGTTCCTGAAAATTAGTGGATTAGATTTTCTGGAAAAACGAGCGATGAACATAAGTCTACTTTCAAGATGACAAACAAAAGAAGGAAAAAGAATTACTGCAATTGCTCCACATACTTGATTTATTTATGATTAGAAATAAAAGGCATTCTTATAAATCCACATGCCTAATATTCTAAACGAAAAGCTAAAGCCCAAATAGAAATGACTTTGGTTTATAACTACTCGTATCTAAGTTTATATAATAATTATCTGCCTTTCTTTCGGGTTGAAGATTAAAACAACATAATTCAATGCGTTAGTAATATTAATTAGTATTATTAAGAAGACCGTAGTTGAAGCCCAGTTAAATTACGGCCCAATATTACCTTTTAATGGGCCTTCCTTGAAAAAGGGTAAGCCCAAATGTAGAGCTTCAGAAAGGATACAAGCCCAACCCAATCGCATCGAGTGACAGAATCAAACATCCTTGTCTCAAAATCAAAACCCTAGGGGACTGAAGAAAGCACACATTCCTCTCTCTAGCTCTCTCTCGCTGAAGGCTGAAGCACACCCACTGTATCTGTGCATCTATCCCGCTGGCTCTCTCCAATAAAGGCGAATATAAGTATACATATAAGCGCATCTGTACGTAGCTGCTGCTATCAGCCACCAGCCATGGCGGACGTCATGTCAATGGAAGATATACACGCCACCGCTGCTCGCCTCAACGTCGACCTCTCCTCCCTCGATCTCGGTTCCATTCGCCTTCCCCCAGCTGAGGACTTCGGCATCGTCAGGTGTGGTGTTGTAGAAATTTTTCTTATTGATTGATTTTGCGCTTATTGTTAATTGATGTGTTTTTTTTGCCGGAAAATTATGTTCTAGTGATGATGAGGATTTGAAAGAGGAGGAGTCATTGGAGTTCGAGGAGGGCTTTGCAAACATAATTGTGGTGGACAATTTGCCAGTGGTACCCAAAGAGAAATTCGAGAAATTGGAAGGTGTAATTCGGAAAATCTACAGTCAAATTGGTGTCATTAAGGAGGATGGACTGTGGATGCCTGTCGACACCGAAACTCAGAAAACCCTAGGATATTGTTTCATTGAATATAACACTCCTCAGGTAACTTGATGCCGTGTTGTTTGTACCCAGTCTGTTGCATATACAGTTAATCTTTTTTCAAGAAATATTGAGTGTGGATATCTTTCTCGATCGTTTTTATCTTTTTTTTTTTAGTAGATTGAAAGGTTGCGAGTAAGTGTATTATTTGTTATTGGTGGTTATAGATTCTTTTTAATTTTCCCCTAAATATTGTTTGAAATTTCTTTCAACATCCATGTTAGTTCAATAATAGAATAAATTGCTTAATGATGCTAATCTTCCTTGCTCCCTTGTAGACTTTATTTTTCTTTAATTATCTACTAAATTTTCTGTATTCCCTGGGGTCCTGTGGGATTAAAATTCTTCAACTTTCTTTCGGGTTTTCTTGTTCAGTTCTGTAGGAAGAATGCTTTAGTATCAAATAGAATATCCGTATCATTGATGAGAAGATAACCAGTAGAATGAATGAACTACACATTCAATGTCGGAGATGTACCTTAGGCCTTTGTAGATGCTAGTCTGAAATATCTCACTATGATAATTTAATATATCTTTTTGGTTATCAGCAATTTGAACTCATTTTTGGTTTGTAGGAAGCTGAATTAGCTAAGGAGAAGACCAATGGATACAAGTTAGACAGATCCCACATATTTGCTGTTAACATGTTTGATGACATTGAGAAGTTTATGAAAGTCCCGGAGGAGTGGGCACCTCCAGAAACCAAGCCTTACACTCCAGGGGTTGGTCTCTCTCTCTCTCTCTCTCTCACGCACACACAACACACACACACACACATGCGCGTGCACACGCACATGTGTGTGCGTGGACACAAACACACTCCTGCATACATGGTTTAGAAGAAAGCCAGAGGAAAGCAAAAGAGAGCATATCTCATCTTTCTAACAATCTTTTTTTTCTCATTTTTTATCTGAGTGTTCTCAATTTCTTACAGGAGAATCTGCAAAAATGGCTTACTGATGAGAAAGCCAGAGATCAGTTTGTGATTCGTGCTGGCACGGACACTGAGGTCTTGTGGAATGATGCAAGACAGTCAAAGCCTGAGCTTGTTTACAAAAGATCTGTGAGTGAAATTCACTTCTTTATGTCCCCTTCTTGCTTGCATGCAAGCATGAGCGTGTTTTTGCCTTCATTATGCAAGCATGAGTCTATGTTTGCTTTGGGTACTGCTTTTTCAGCCCCTTACCGTTCATGTACGATGTCCTTTTGATGCAGTACTGGACAGAGAGTTTTGTGCAGTGGTCACCATTGGGGACCTACTTGGCTACAGTACATAGGCAGGGTGCTGCAGTTTGGGGCGGTGCAACCACTTTTAACCGCCTGATGCGATATGCTCATCCGCAGGTTGTTTGCTGCATTTAGTCCTTTGTAGATCTTTTGTTTCTGCTGTACTTTTTAGCATTAATGGTTAGATTTGCAGGTAAAATTGATTGATTTTTCCCCTGGTGAGAGATTTTTGGTGACTTACAGCAGCCATGAGCCAAGCAATCCTCGTGATACCCATGTAAAAGTTCTTTTTTTTCCCTTTGTATTATTGCTCGACATTACTACTGTGATGGTGTCTCTGAAATGCATTTTCTTCACAGAGGGTTGTGATAAACATTTTCGATGTGAGAACTGGAAAAGTTATGAGAGATTTCAAAGGAAGTGCAGATGAATTTGCCACTGGAGGAACTGGAGGTGTTAGTGGTGTTTCTTGGCCTGTTTTCAGGTGATTTGTGATTGAACTTGTTGTTCTTGTTCCCCTTGCTGGTCTTTCTCTTTGACATACACTTACTCATGGAAAGATTGAAATCTTTTCTAACTTAGGTTCGTATTTTCGTGCTATCTAATGGACTAAAGTTGTTCTATTTCCAGATGGGTGGTGGAAAAGATGACAAGTACTTTGCAAGGATAGGGAAAAACGTCATCTCTGTTTATGAAACTGAAACCTTTACACTTATTGACAAGAAGTCTATAAAGGTTGAAAATGTTGTCGACTTCAGTTGGTCACCTACTGATCCCATTCTTGCGCTTTTTGTTCCGGAACTGGGTGGAGGAAACCAACCTGCAAGGGTGCGCCCACAATCTTCCTTATAACATATTCCATTTTTTTCCCCCTGTGGTGATTCTTATTCCATATCTTACTTTCTATTTTTAATTACCAGGTGAGTCTTGTGCAAATCCCGAGCAAAGAAGAGTTGAGGCAAAAGAACCTCTTTAGTGTTAGTGATTGTAAAATGTACTGGCAAAGTAATGGGGATTATCTTGCTGTTAAAGTCGATCGGTACACAAAAACCAAGAAGAGCACATATACTGGCTTTGAGCTTTTCAGGATCAAGGAACGGGACATTCCCATTGAGGTTCTGGAGCTTGAAAATAAGAATGACAGATTATTGCATTTGCTTGGAGCCAAAAGGTCATAGGTTTGCAGTTATCCATGGTGATAACCCAAGGCCTGATGTGAGTTTCTACTCGATGCGCAGTGGTACCAGCACTGGTCGGGTTTCAAAGCTCACTACTCTCAAGGGCAAGCAAGCAAATGCTCTCTACTGGTCACCATCTGGGCGCTTTATTATATTGGCTGGGTTAAAAGGTTTTAATGGGCAGCTGGAGTTCTACAATGTTGATGAGCTTGAGACTATGGCACAGGCTGAGCATTTCATGGCAACAGATGTTGAGTGGGATCCTACTGGAAGGTAATAGTTCTAACTGGATTTTTTCTTTAGCATAGGACATGGAAGGAACTAAACCTGTTTTAGGCAGACTTGATCATTTTCAGTATAGTTGTTTAAATGAATTGATTTGCTAATATGCACTTGGTCTATAACTTGTTCATTATAACTTTATATTTTTCTACTATAGGTATGTTGTGACAGCAGTGACATCTGTTCATGAGATGGAAAATGGGTTCAACGTGTGGTCATTTAATGGCAAACTTCTATACAGAATACCCAGGGATCACTTCTTTCAGGTAAGTTCATTCCTTCTCATGGAATAATTACTAGTTCAGCTGGGTATTTCTGTATGCACCTCTGCTCCACCACAAGAAATTAAATAAATAATATAAAGATTGAAGAGAAAAGGGACAGTCTCATGAATGAGATGCCAATAGCCATGTGTTATTGATTATATATGCATATATTCTCATTTGTAATTATGACTGGTTAATTGCAGTTCTTGTGGCGCCCAAGGCCCCCATCTTTCTTGAGTCCTGAGAAGGAAGAAGAGATTGCCAAGAACTTGAAGAAATACAGCAAGAAGTATGAAGCAGAGGATCAAGATGTCTCTTTGCTGCTAAGTGAGCAGGATCGTGAGAAGAGAAGGATGTTGAAGGAAGAGTGGGATAGGTGGGTCAGTGAATGGAAGCGATTGCATGAAGAAGAGAAATTGGAGAGGCAGAAGCTGCGTGATGGGGAAGCTAGTGATGACGAAGAGGAATATGAAGCCAAAGAAGTGGAAATTGAAGAGTTATTGGATGTATCAGAAGAAGTTATTTCCTTTGACTAAGTTGATGACAATTTCTTGCCTCAAATCACAAACGGATTTAAGGGATTGCACATCGGGCTAGTGGCAGGAACTTCCTCTGTTGCTTAGACCAATTTTTTAAATGTGTTATTTGATGTCACCAAGATTATACTTTGTACTGTTTCTTCACACAGAATTTTGTTTTCGGCTTTTGCAAGTTAGTAGTATTGGAATTTATTTTAGCGACTGCCTCGGATATCCTAGCATCAAGTTGAAGCACCTAAATACTGCTGATGTTTACAATTATTACAATTTATTAATTGTTAATCACATTAAGGTGGCTATTTATTGCCAATATCCCGCAACAGAAAAAGCTTGTTATTTACTAATTTCGAGTTGGGTTCTGGTTTCGCCCAATTGCTCGTGGGTAAAATTGCCGCACGAGCTCCAAAAGTCCCATGCATGTATAACAGTTGGGAGCTAGATTCGGTTTGAGATCTCGCTCCTGAGCTAGAGAGCTGCCATTGACAAACCTGTTTAAGTTGGGTCCCAGCTTGCTAATTTGTTTCGTCTATCATTGGGTATGTTTTGGCTAATGTCCAGTTGAGTTTTGTTTTTTTTAATGTTTCTTATATTGCTGTATAGTATACTTGGACCTCCCGGTCAATGAAGCTGCAGCAGCATTCGCGGGCAACCCAGAAAAGCAGTAAAAGAAAAAGGAAAACTGAGACAGCGAAAGGAAGATTTATTACTACATTAATATATTTTACAAAATTGGAAGAACCAAATAAAATGCTCATCTTAAGTTAGAGCATCTCCTCAGCTCAAGTTTGTAATTGATTTCCTTCTTGGAGACAACCAAAATGCCAGAAAGCTCTTCTACCTTCTCAATGAGAAGCTTCAGCAATGGCACTCTTGAAAGAGTTCCGCAAGACCCCACCATGATCAACTTCTTCTGTTAAACATCAAGAAGGGAATATCACCATGTGACGGATTTACTCGTGTTTCCTAAAGAAACTTCCATACTTTTATGATCATAAAACAACTGTAACTTCCTATTCTGCCAGAAATTCTATACAATTCAAAATGGATAAAGCTAGTCAGAATGACAGAGGCATTCTTCAGAGAACATGATAGCAACTGACCTTGGCGCGTGTGAGGGCAACATTAATTCTGTGCCAGTCTCCGAGCAATGAAGATGTGTTATTCCTTGGATTTTCACAGGACCTCACAAAGAAAGTAATATGCAGTCTTTATCCCTTCCCTGTTGAAATATAGGAAAAATAAAAATGTAGCTTTTGGCAATCTCCCATGTCCGAAACTTCATTCAAAGTGAAAGCCATTTTCTGTTTGCTACCTTACATAAGCTCAACAAGTACATGTAACTTGCATTTTCTCAGATTTTGTAGACATTGGATAGAGGAAGCAAAATGAGATTTTTTGCTTGACACAGAATTCAGTCGCTGTAGATGAACTCAACACGCAACAAGTGACACGATGTACAAAGTCATACAAATACACAATGCTCCAAACATAAAGCACAGTCAACACCATGACGGCAATAATCCAGTTATCCAGGTGTTAACAATGCAAATTTTTAGCACTTAGTAGGAGGTTTAGCATAAATCTCTTCTACCAAAAGCAAATGCCCAGCAAATAAATTTATTCTAAGAAACCACTGGCCACAATTGGGAAAGAGAAGGTTGACAAATAGATAGCATAAGGTCAAGGATAACCTGATATTTCTCTATAGTATGTATCTCCACAGGTTCGGAGACAGCTCCTTGAATAAGATTAGCCTGAGAATTATATGGAGTAATGATCCCAATATCTTGTCTCTCAATGCCTCTAAGTACCAGAGCTTTAGTGACCTATCAACAAAAGGGAATAGACAGAAAACAGATTAAGTTCAGACTTATACTGATACAAGTTTTAAAATTATGAAGGCCTTAAACATCTGTAGTTAAAAGAGAAAAGAAAGGGCATCTTCACCTCTGCAATAATATGTGCCTCAATAGGGTTGTTCAAAGTTTTACGATCATTAGTCTCATAGGCAGCCAACAAATCTACAAGAGCACAATAGTCCATTATTCAAACACAAATAATTTTTACATCCAATACAAAGAGGAGAATGCGGACCTGTGTTGATAAATCACAGGTTTGTTTGGGTTCAGAACCTGCTCAAAAGAACCACCTTCGGTTATTTGATAATGCCATTTAGAAAAAAATAAAAAATACACTTTAGATGATAAATTCTACAGCTTAGGATGGATGGGAAAGGTAGAGACTCAGTTCCTCTAATGAGGTTGTCAGACTGATAATTGAAATTTAAAAAAAAATCATAGGTATCATAGTAGTCACTAGAGAGAACCCAGTAAAGCAGTACTTAAGATCTTTAGAATTTGACATGTGGTTCAAGACAAGGTTCTATGCTCCTCATCTAAATTAGAAATAAATCTATATAATACATTGACAAGAGAATATGTTGTTAAGACCTCCATCAGCCATGCAGGTGCAGATGCCGAAGATCTGTACTTGAGTTTTGCATTCTCTATTTCAGTAGAACCACACGCAACCTATTTCCATATATCAAAGCATTTGAGAGTTCCATTATGGCTGTGCACATTCGGTACTGCATATTTTCCAAAGTGCGTTTTGAGTTTCTCAATAAGCAAAGAAGCATGTCAATTCTTACTGAAGATAGAGGTACCACCGTACCTGGCAATGTAGAGCTGCAATTGCCTGTGGATGTGCTTCTGAGAGCCTGCAGAAAAGGCTCGCACTCATTCCATTCTCTTAGCCTCTGGACTCTAATATCAGATTTGCAATTCAGATATCTGCTAAGCCAGATCTCTCAGCAGAAAGTGGGAGCATTACAGAGAAAGAAATGCACCTGGACAAGTGGCGGTAATTGATAATGATCCCGACGAGAACAAATTTTGATGCAAACATCAACGGTCCCAAACAGACCTGATTGAGAAATGGGACAACACTAAGTTCAATCTTATTAAATGAACAAAATATCTTTAATACATGATAGTAGCAGCAACAGATTGAGCTAATTATATCATGCCATAAACAAATGTTTGTAGGTTACCACAAGATGTTACTTGCATTTGCAACAACCGGAAGGAAATATTTGAATAAAACCCCATAAATTTAAGAATTGAGCACTAGTTTATTCCCAAGTGCAATGACTTCAGGATGTTGCATCTTTATATCATCTTAGAAGTTTAAAAAAAAAATTGACAGCCTAACAAATTGAAAGTACAAAGGAAGTATCTTGCTTTATTGCTCAACTATGGACTTCTCTGAACCACAGGATACATTGTTTAGCGGTTACTTAGTTCGGACATGTCCACTATTAACAACCTTACCATTCAAATACATGAAAACTCTCAAAGACATAGATCGGACAATTGACCTTTTGTGCAAAAAGAAGAGAGACAAAGGCAAAACTTAAAAACAGGATGGTCAGACAGAACCTATATCATTTTATCACTCCTAAGCAGTGAATCTTACAGCTAGGTAATTTGTGTGTTAAGCTATTACTAAAACCATGACTAGTCGGTTGTATACGAATTTCTTTCCATTTTAGACAAATTGCACGCTTCCAGATTTACTATTCCACCAGTCCACTTTTGAGCATTCAGAGCAAGTACCAGCATCCCTAACTGCCAGTTGATATATGGTGCCAGAAATCCTATTCTTTTAAGTTTCACTTTCATCAAACTAAGTGTAGAACTGTCAATAAAAAGGATTTATTCTGGCTAGTTAGAGCTCTAACATATCCTTCTCAGAGAAATTACAAAATAAGCAACAAATATTCAAGCACACTACATATTAATGATGAGCAAACTTCTTACTGGTAGTGTTATTTGTCCTGCTTCATCCATGATGCATATGTCAAATCTCTTATTAGTAAGCAAAGGACTAGTAATTCCCAAGCAAGTAGCGGCAACAACATTGATCTATATCCAGCTTTTCCTTAATATATTGCGTGCTATCCATATCCGTTACTGTCACAAACAAGTTTGAAGATGAAATTTGAATAATTCAGCTTGTTAGTGAAACAAAACTTAACATAAAACTATCCAACCTGATAAGCAATTTTCTTGAACATCCTCATGCACAGCCTCATATCTGCCAATTCTTAAAAAATCTATGCCCTGCGGAATTTCTCAATATCATGCAACAGAACTCTAAAGAAGATGCAACTAAAAACAAAAGCAACAAAGGACAAAGACTATCTAACAGGACTCTCAATATGAAGAATTGCGAATGCTGTATATGGGAAAACCACGACGGTAAAATAGGTACAGTCAGGATAAATTGTGACCTGGGTTTTCAGTTTGAGCAGTAAATTGTCAACAGCTGAGTTTGTGTAGGATGTAAGCAAAATGGATGCACCTCTCATCAATAACGCCTTCACAGCATGTACCATGGTGGATGTTTTGCCCGTCCCAGGCATTCCAAGAATAAGAGCATAGTCCTTTGCCGTGAGTATCTGAAAATAATAAGGCATTATGTCAGTAACTAGAAAACCAGTAAGATTCTTGTTTCTTTTTCATGGAGTAGCAACTTCAGGATCTCATCAAAGGAAGAGAAAATTTCTTGGATGGAGCTAGACAGCAGAGAACCCAAATTAGAAATAGATGTCTGACCTTTAGAATCGCTCTTCTTTGATCATCATTCAAACTTTTTTCAGCCCAGATGTACGAAATAGCAGGGTCTTGACTAAATATGCAGCCGCTGTCAAATCTAGGCATCTGCAACCAATGCAAAATTTAAATAAATTATACTTATTGTGTGATTATGAAACAGAACTCATCTGAGGGTGTATTTAAAAGTTAGAAAAGTTCACCTCAAGATCAACAACCATCTTCCTCAAATGAGAACTATATTCATTTTGCAAAAACAGCTGAATAAGATTGTACCTAATAAAGGTAGGGATGTCAGTTACATCCTTTTTTTTTTTTTTTTTTTTTTTTGGGGGGGGGGGGGGGGGGGGTTGTAAAGAATCATGAGAAAAAAGTAAAAGCAAGAATTTTGCTAACCTCATGATTGCAAATGATGCCATGACTTCATCTTTGTCAATACGCCATGATTGCTGATGTAGATGTTCTGGCATTGACCCAGGACTATGCCCTGGAAGCCTTAACCGCTTTGCAAACGATACCTAAAGGATCAAAGTGACCATTGGTTTTGGTATATTTTTCCTCAGGAAGCAGGTAAAATCAAGCCGATATCTATCTTGCAGATTAAGTACCACATTGTAGTACTTACAGACACATGTGAGTCACCAATGTCCACGATGACCCCATTAGCAACTCGTAGATTACCAGGTTCTTTGCTTAGTATCTGTGATAATAAAATGGAATAGATTCTATAAAGTCAATATTAGCATAAGGTAGTAGATACATGATACATCATACAAGATGTGGAATTTCCATCATTGATGAACTGACAGCATGTGCAATCCTGAAATGCTAATGATCAAAAGCGGTGTAAAAGGATCCTGAACTGACAAAAGTACACTCTCTGCAGAAGCGTGAAGCCCAACTAATTTACAAAATTACAGTAACTGCAAGAAGTTCAAGTGGTGTAAAAGGATCCTGCTGAGACCACACCAAATAGATAGAGAGAGAGAGAGAGATCAAATATAAAGAATCACTGTTTCCAGGGCAATTATGTAATATCATGAAATCATTCATGACATACATATTGTTATCAGTTTATAAAATTCAAAAGCAGCTGAGATATATATATACACACCCAAACACGCGCTTTGGTTGGACTAAAATAATGAAGTATCCAGGTTGTGCATGTATGAATCGATGAAGTACAACTTTCTGCAGATGAAAATGAAAATCCATGTTGTATGAAAGAACATTTGCTGTCACGGCAACCCCAGTACCATACTCATTTTTTTTAAATAAATTCAAATTAATTGTGAGAAACGGTAAAAATATCCTCAGAGTTGCCTAAACAATATTATGAGCAATACAACTCAACTTAAAGTAAATAAATAATCCCACATAAAAAGCTAAACCTCCAATTGACTGCGGAAGTATGACTGCCACAAGCTTAGGAAAATGCAGAGAGATAATCACTTGAAAAGCAAAAAGGAAATAGACATTAACATACCACATAGTCCCCATTCCTGAACAAATTCTCTAAGAAAGAGGAAGAACTCAAAGAATCTCCACTTGGTTTATCTGTATCAAGCAAAAGTTCTCGATGCACGAAGCGGTAAACAAATCGGTTGCCCCTGCAAATTTTTTTCTGGATAATTTATCTGAAGCATCGAGAATCAGAGAAGACAGGCAAACAGGGTCATTCTTTGAATTCTGTGAGCACCAGCTTTCTTTCTTCGCAACCTAAATGGTGAAATGTAATATTATGTATTGTCTTCAAACACCAAGTATAATCGCATGCAACTCAATGAAACTACCTCCAAGTGTTTAGCCTCCAGATCGATCAATCTCTCCCATTTCTTGAGAAAAATAGTATGTGTGGTTGTCAAATGGGAAACAAGTGAGTCATACATATCACCCAGTCACTTCCTTCCGTATTCCCGCCATATGTCTTCACAACCAAGCACAATTAACCAGATAAAAGTTTGCGAGATACATGAAGCATTCAAGAATAACTCATATAGTGTATAAAAAATGATACATAGTAAATGAGTCAAAAGCTTAAGTGGTATATCATTTATGCTTCAAGCGGCTCGATTTTTTTTATTACATAATATGGATGTCAAATACACATCGTCAATCTGCTTGCCCATGAGATTGTGCCTGGGCCAAGGTCCAAGCTAAGAGAATCTACACATTTACATAGCAGGCAATACTGCACTAATTAAATTATCTCAAAGTGTAACCCATAGAACATAATAAAGAAATGTTTATTTGTACTGTTCAAGAACAAATATGTAAGTACCTTGCTATTGCATCAATTTGTCAGTCCTGTTAAAATATTGAATGGATCATTTCCTGATACAGTTTCACAAAATATTGACTTCCAGCTGTTCTAATGACAAAGTGCAATTAGAATTTCTATAGGAATTCTTTCCGAATAACTTGAATGCTTTCATTCCAAATGTATTCCATACCAAGGGGATGAGCTCTGAACTATTCTTTCCAATGCCTCCTTTATAGGTAACTAGCTGCTTCTATATTAAGAGCCCTATCTAATGTATTTTATGAATAAATAAGATTGGCATACTTACTACAATGGAATAAGTGAGAAGGGAAAGAGCCAGGCATGGGTATTTAGGTCTAATTGAGTAAACTTAATTAAAGCATAAAAGACACCGAACAATACACGAAACTTAGTAGATATGGATTACGATTTGAAGGTGTTCCCTTTTATCAGTACAGACCTAGAAAAATGACACATTCAGATTTCGGATTAAAAAAAAATATGCGTTTCCACATCTTTTGTGATATGGAGAGTCTACACCAGAGTAGTAAACAGACCTTGTGGTAAATAGAACAAACACTGAGGTGGCGACAACTTTTGCACATGTTTGGACTCTGCATAAAACGGATTCATTAAGAAATTGATTCGATATGATAATTTCATTCAGAAATCAAAATAATAAACCAAAACTGCATATATACTTGTAACATAGGTGGCAATTGCTGAGTAGCTGATGCCTTAATGAGATCATTTGCAAGGTCATTGCGGCGCATGATAAGCCCAATTAAGTCCGATCTTCTTACAGCAATTCCCTTCACAACTCATTCATGTCAAAGATATACAATTATGGAGTCACTGGAGAGTTCCAGAATACCAGATATGGTGGCTATACCTGTGTTTGATCTGTTTGAAGATAATACAGAAGACCATGTTTAATATTCATCATGTACCTGAATAGAGAAAATGCAAACAACACGATTACATAATTAAAGGGGTAATCGATAAAGCAGAACAAACATTGTTAGTAATGGAAAATATAGAGTGCAAGAACCACATGCAGAATGACACACCGCTCGGACATCAGGAGAGTATATAACATAACTTGTGCACTATGCTCCATAGCAGTCTGAAACAGAAAAGAATGACATGAGGTGTATTACAACAAAATCAAGAGCCAGAAGAAAAAATCCAATTACAGAATATCCAAATGGCATGTTGCTGTTTCAGAAATATGGGATGGACAATGACTTGCCTGCCCACTCGTTCCCTTCCCAGTCTTGAACTCTAGAGGCATAATCATTTCTCCAGCTTCTGCAGAGCTTGTATCAGTTCTTACTCGCACAGAAGCATCAATCATCCCTTTCAGTCCATACTTTGGAGCCCAAGCCATTTCTTCGATGTCGATTACCTGTATTATTTAAGAGCACATTTAATCAAGCATGTAATTGTAGAAACTATAAGTTTCTAACTAACCTTAAAAATGTCTAGTTCGGAGAGAGATTGAGTGGATATTCAGATTAGAACTAATTATTAAAAAGTGAGCATCATGTCAATGTATTTTGTTTGAAGTACCAACCGATCTCATAATTCAATGCTGACCTTTTATGCAAACAAATTTGACTTAGAGAGCGTATCATATAACACATGAAACACACACCAGTGATCAAGGAGACTCAGGTTCGTTCCCATTATTTTAACTTAGAATAAGTGCTTCATTTAGTTAATACCTATATTTGACATAATATAATGGTTGCATATTATGCTTGGAGACCAATATTTCAGTTTGCAAAGCTTTACAAGTACAAGTACATGATTCATGTTTTATGAAAAGGGATGTGTTGATGCCTAATGTTATTGGCAGACAAAACTTATATGTAATATTTTCCAGAAATTCATAAAGACATTATAAAAATAAGTAAAAGTAGTTGAGAATCAAAGAGTCAAATCCTTTAACAACTTAAAATGAGGTTTAGATAGAAAAAGTGTTACCTCAGAAATTTTGATCTCCTTGAGTCCTTCTTCACACTTAAAATCAATGCTTGGACCTTTGGAACCCTTAAAAGTGAAACAGTCAAAGGCTGTGATTCACATAGAATACAGATGCTTGTCTTTAAACTAAGCGACCTTGCTAATCAATATAACACGAGGCGATAAAACACATGCACGCGAAATTTGAAAGGAAAGAATGTCATTCCATATAGAGCAACATGTTCATATTGCCAATTTATATGACTATATAAACTTGATATGACTTTTACCACCATCAACATTCATCTACCTGAGAATCTCGGAAGGAGGATATCCAATTCAATATTTTTGGGATTGCCTCAGTCAAAGTCTTCCAAATATCATTTTCATTAGCTGCAATAACCCCATTAGATGGAGTTAGTATCTAGAAACAAGCTAAAAATGGTTTTAACAATGACTAAACAATAAGATACTAGGAAAGTAATAAAAAAAAATGAAAGCTTGGTGTTAGATATTTCAATCCAAAGATGAATCTGACAGGAAGGCAAGTGTCAAAAGGAAATTACACAAAGAGACAATACTTAAACTCTCCACCTCCACATGCATAAATGCTTTCTAGACTTTTCTGAAGAACAGTTCTGGCATATTCCTCCAAGAACTCTTTTGTAGGAATTCACTGATTAGGCCAGCCTGGAGAAATAAAATTATGGTTGCTCAACTAAAACAGACCCATAGCCTCTAGGATAATCCAAAGTATGTTTTGAAATTATCATGTCTGAGAACCTGAAATATCTGATGCAATAAGGTGCCCATCAATGCTGCAGCTGAATGCTCACTATGTTTCAACCTCTCATCTAGGATAGTGCGCCTTGGGCAGCTGAAACTAGCAGAAACCTATAGCGCACCAATTATAAAAACAGTCAGAAAATTTTGGGGCAACAGGTAAGAGCAGAACTCCTTAATGGCAACACCATCAGTAATCCCCTCAAGTAACAACATGTATGCACACAAGTAGAGCAGAAAACTTAGTGGTCAACGAGTTGCTGATTGGTAATACCGAGTACCAGACCAGAATATCTGGGTGGACAATGAGAAAATTTTCATCACGATTCACATCACACGTCCCCCAGGCATCAAATTCACCAATCACATGAACTGTATCTCCTGGAGCAACAACAGTAAAGTACCTGGTAAGGTAGAAAATAAAAAGGAAATGAAGGATGAGAAAAATTACATCAATTGTTACTCTGATATATTTTAAGTTGGAACAATACAACCTCATACATAAGGCAATGAAACTAAAAGCAAAAATAGAACTAAAAACCACATATAGAATAGAGAGAGAAGCACAAATGCACATAGAAGCACATGAATGCAAACTGGAAGATCCAAGATAAACGATCTTATATTGTACTAAATTTTATAAATATGAGAAAATAATCTGAGCTAAGTACTTACTAGTTTCAAAATCAAGTTATTCCAAATTCAACTGATGTTGCAAAATCTAGAAACTTTGTAGCATGAAATGCAAGTATAAGACATTGAGGTTGTCTAGCTTTCACCATTAAGTATGAATATCCAGAAAGAGGCAGCCTAAAGTGACAAAACCACCATAGTAGCATAAGACTATATATAGTAGCAACAGTGTTCACGTCATAGATAAATGTCATAGAGTAAGTATCAATCACCACCCTCTATAGCCAATTCATCATGAGGTAATCCTAAATCCAAACATCATAAAATCAAGTCTTGCTAAATCAACCTCGACTTACTCACCATTCATCCCACAATTGCAAGGCCCGCTCATCACCAGTTTGTTCATTCAATAAGCGCAGCACCTGTGACAGAATAGCCAAGTAACAACAATTTAATAGCTGTATTACATACAGGTCATCCAAAGATTTCGAGTACCTTGCAGCATGACTGAGGACCTGATGATTCAGCAGGTCCAAGCTTTTCCGAAACCTATAGCACATATGTGTATCAGAATTGCATAAACGACTGTTCATTTCATGCAGAAGGAATTGATAAAGGAAGTACAGGTGCATACCTCCAACACAAGAAAACTGAACCTAGAGTCTTCAGTACATACTTTTTCTTCCGAAATGGTTGTCAAGCGGTTTACAACATGATCAGCTGTGGGCCGTCTTTCAGCATCGAATAATTTTTCATTGTCTTTACATATAGAATGTTCAACGGAGATTACATCTTCTACTTGATCTAAGAGTTCAATTAAAGCCTGTGAGGAAATAAAATTTTTTGAATTAAATTCTAATGTTTAATTCTGAACAGACAAATGGGTACCAAAAAATGTTCCATGATACTTCTCAGAAAACAGTGTCAAGACTGCTTTGAAAGAAGCATATGGGAAACATAGGCTTGACAAATGAAGACTAGATGTGGAAGAACCTGTAACCTTTTTGTGTTGTCTTGAACCCAGCTGATCAGGGACTCCATTAGAATGCACATCATCAAGCGCCTACATCTTACTTATCGTCAAGAAAAAAGAAAAGAAAAATATCTTGGAGTCAACATCTATGCATGAAACTTCAAATGAAATCACCTTGTCATGGCAACAAGACAGAGACGGCGGGGTACTGAATGGGCTTTGAGTATTTGGGACTTCAGACTTATCATTGCTTTTAATATTTCTGTGGTTTCCATGACCATTTAAATCATGAACAGTGTTAACCTTTCTCGAGGCCACCCCGTCCGAGCATACCAAAGACTTATTTTCTGCTTTCAGTGGAGGTGAAGCAAGCCATCTTTCAAGCTTTCCCGCCATGTCAGCAGAAGTTTGCACCTATCATTAGGAAAGTTTTATAAGTTTCTATTGAAAGAATGGAAAGGAGGCAAAATAAACTAAAGCCTAGAAGACCTTCTGCTGTGAACATTGCTGAAAATCCATCGAGTTAATCCTTGTAGAATCTGCCAGTACCCTCATCCTCCCAGGTAGATGCTTAGACATTGCGTGAAGCCTCTCATTTACTGGAGAAATTTTCCATGTCACCTCATCAATCACATCATCTTGGCTCTGCTTGATTAACTAGGAAAAGATAAAAGAAAGTAAACACAAGTGATAATACAATAAATAGAGCAATCAAATTTTACCACCCTAATATCAGTCAAATTTTGTTACCTAACTGTCAAACTTACTTTTGACTTTGCAATTTAACAAAGCAAGGTCGAATTTTCATGAAGCCTTTCTTTTCTTTCATGAAAATGCACAAAAGGGCATCTGGTATGGCAACACCCTCCTTGGGTATGATCATAGAAGCACCCCACCACTACGAGATGTTCTTCAATCTGAACCATAGCTACTGTCCCAATGAAGCCCGTTACAACGACCTCACCAAGATACAAGTAACGGGTCTACTACCATAATAGATTTGTATTTTGAATCAATTCAATCACATAACCATTTAAATGAAAAGACACAACCCGTTCCACTTAAGCAACAAAACAATGGTTGATTTTCATGAAGCTCGTCATATTACACATCCACAAAACACGGTTGCATCAACAGGAGAGGCAGGAGAAAAAAATGAAGGGAAAATATTCTTCATTCACTAATACAAGATAGAAAAGGAATCTAGCCAAATTTAACAAATAGTTACTTAAGGGTCTCAATTCCAGAGCGGGATATATAGAAACCTTTCAGCAAAATCTCCCTATAGCCTATGATCTAAGTACCCAATAAATTCCCAAATTCCTTATGATATGAAGTTTCCACCTCAACATTCTTCACTGAAATTTAAGAAGGAAACAGCAAAAAAAACTGTTCCATGCACACGCACACACACTCTTCCAGTCACCAACTAGTGAAGGTCCATCCATATCAGAGTTGTATAGCATCCTTATCGAGTAATAATATAGCCACAGATATATTGAAAAAATCAAAATGAGAAAAATGAAAAACTCAGAAAGCCAGATACAGAGGGAAATTATGATTACCATTCCAGGTGAGAACTTGAAGCGCTTAACAGAGAAGGACTTTGAAGCCTCCGGTGAGACCTCCAGTTGATTCTCTTCATTGTCAATCACTACAGGCAATACATTCTCTACTGGAGTATCCTGAGAAGGACTAGACGCCTCAACTTCCCGGAAATTCCCCCCCTTTTTTACATTTTTTAAATCCATAACCCTATCATTAAAAGCATTCCCAGGATTTCCACAACCCATATCAACACAACCCGGGACAAGCACATCACTTCTGAACTCAGCATTTCGGGAAACACTACTATTGGCATCAATTTTAGTCAAATTCACTGCATTAACTCCAGGATTTACGCCCCTCAAATATTTTCCCATTGACTCAATCTTCACTAATTTGGACATGCCCCCTGGATTCTCAGCTCCCACTTCCGCATGATTCAAATTACTCCCCAGCTTCGGATTCATAATGGGCTTAGGGACAATCTGAGGGTTTTGGTTGGTGGCAGCGGCATGTCTTGAAATGGGGGTTGGCGGACGATTGTCATCTCTCTTTGAGCTGTTTTGAGAGAGGGTTTTCTGGGTCTGCGAGTGGCGCTCGAAGAAGTGTTGGATCCCAAATTTGGAGGGCTGAGATGGCTGCAGCGGCTCCTGATTGTGATGGCTTGATTTCTTGCCTCCCGAGCTCGTCCTCTTCCTCGGAGCCATCAACCGCAACTCCCCACTGGGGTTAATTTTGCCTAGCTGATTGGAATTCCCTCGATTAGATCGGATGAGAGGATGAATAATGATGAGGGTTTAGCAATTTTTGGTTATGCATTTCCCGCCAAAAGTCATGCTGGGTTTAGTTTATGGAGGGAGTGGTCGGACGCCGTTGGATTAGAATCGATGGCTGGGATTTAATAACTATATTTCTTGGGCTTGGGTTTTGAGTTAGCGGGTCAATTATTTATGGGTAGTACCGTAGGCCTCGTTCTCGGTTGGATCAGAATCTAATTTCTGAGCCCAAAGTATAGTACATTTCTTATATCGCATGTCAAAATTATGTTCCGAGTGCAAATACAATTTCTTCTGTCGTTTAACTCATCTTATCAATAATCACTTTTATCATTAAATTTTGTTGAAATCACATTTTTAAAAAATATAGAAGTATAAGTTTAATCCCACCATAATTATTTTAATTCAAATACCCATTAGATAATTTTTTGAGTCATTCTTTAACATTAAATCTTGAAATTTAATTACAATTTACGCATATGTATATTTAATTAAGAACTTGTAAGTTCATAAAAAAAATTATAAAATGAAATATTTTAAAATCAATTCTTTTATAATCAATTATGAAATCATCAAACTAGTAGGATAAAAGGATTGAGAGTAGACATATTGAATAACTCCATATTAAGTGAATTTTAAATAATCATAAAGCCACCAAAAAAAGAAAAGAGTTCAAAAATAAGTATTCAAGGATATAAAATCCTCAGCAGAATAACTTCACATCTATCTATCCAAGTACAACATTATTACTTCCACATTTGAACGCAATCTTGATTACCATATATAGTTCAGATGAAGGTAGTCGGACAGATCATCTTGCCTTCATCTAACATAATTGAGCACAACAGGTATCACTTTTCCACATAATATAAACTATACATGACAGCTCAATCCCTTGTATACTGTCAGTGCAACTGCGCAAGTCACTCAACATAAACACAATGAAAACCTGTGCCCAAGAAAATGTTATTGTTAAACTAAAAGACTGCCTTTAATCAGATTTCCTATCATAAACTCCATCTTCCATCCGATAAACTAAGAAATAATTGCAGTACAAGGTATCCTATCTTGCACTGAAAATGGGTTCTGCATCCATAGTCGGCTGTGTTCTTCGAGTATATTTGAGTAGTAAACCTTCGGAAGAAAGTCCTGGCACTTTTAAATCCCTACGAAATGAGCACCACAGTAGCAAAGTGCCGCTTGTCAGGAAGGTAGAAAAGAGTAAATGAGAGGAACAGAAAACATGGTAGAGGAGATGCTGTATCTGACCTCACATATGGCTGTAGATCTTTCCATTCCCACTTTGCCCGCTCCTGAAATAACACAGAAAAACGCTCCGCAGGGGTAGACGGGAGAGACGAGACGCTAAAGGAGTACACCCAAGTACCCATCCCAAGCTTTTCTATTAGAACTTCACCTTCTAACATGTCAAAACTAGCATGCATTCCATCAGGAACCTTCCGCGTCCATTTCTCCATAAAGATTTCAATTTTCATCTTTCCCTCTTTTAGGATTTCTCTTGCTAAGTGCACACATATGCGCCTCTCGTCCAACTTCAACGTAGAACTTAGACCAACACCCTCATCCACCTTACAGCAATAGACTTGCAAGCAATGCGTTGCAATATTTCTAGGAAATCCATCTGTTTCTAGCACACCCACAACTTCATCTTCATTAAGTGCATTAATGGACCAGTCATTCAATATTATATTGTGCAAAAGCATGTTAAGAATTGCGTCATATATTTGTCATCCAAAATCCGCCAGTATCCATCAATTTCTATCGCTGAAAGGGATCGAAGACCCATCCTTAGTTCCTCGTCACTTGCCTGTAACCTGTCAACAAGATCATCCCATCTGTATAAACCTATCCTCGTTTTCTCCCTCTCTTCTGAGATGTCCATGTCTGAGGTTTCACTAAAACCGTATGGATTTTGGGAGAGAAGCAGTTTGAGTTTATCTAGTTTAGGTGCCACCTCCACAAGCTCCATGCAACCTGGTGCAACTTTGATAACCGATGAAACTACCATGTTATCATCTTTGTTATTACATAAATCTGAGACTTTATCTGTCGGAGGTATGAGAAATACCGAATTGGATGTGCCCACAAATTTAACTGCATAGGTCTTGGATACTGTACAAAGAACTGCATCTTCATCAGGCTGTCCTCTTAAAGTTACTCTATAGAAAAAAGAAACAATAAGATGAAGAGAAGGCAAAAGGCAAATATGTAAAGGACTTGAGAAATAGAATATCCTGACCAAGGATCATAAAGTTCCATAACACACCTTTGGTGCAGGATTTCCGGGAGGAACTTCTCATCAACTTCAAGAAGCAAAAGGTCATTGTGAGGGCCAAATAGAGAATGATATGCGATAGAGATTGACGAGTTTGGTTGAAGCCCTAGCACTGCTTCTGCACCTCCAGAGCAGCCAGATTGCGGATCTATTATATCCATAGTGCTCCCTCACCAAGTCTCAGTGGAATATAATTGCCCACGGAACTTTCACACTCTCTTTATGCTCATCCCCAATCCCAATAGCTGCAAAGGAAAAGAGAAAGAGAAAATCAACAAATGATAACAGCTCCAGAGCTTCCCCAGAGAAAATTTTGGTCAACTATTAAGGTTCATATATACTGCTCATATGCAGATTCAAACATCAGATACAAATCCGTCTAGTAGCACTGTGATGGCGTAACTACCATTGCTTCTACCTGCATGAGATCACTATTTGGACAGTTGCATGGCAAATCATATCCTTGAAAGCAGCTTTACAGATAGTAAAATAATTCAGCTATCAGTTAGTTTACAAATGAAGCATTTGAATCATACAATCTGGTAACCAAGTTTCACCTCTAAGTTACAGCTTTTCACCAATCCATAAAACCATCCATTAAACAATTTTTAGTAAAGGAATTTATGTTGAAAAGTAATTTAGAGCATAGATTTAGACAAAACTCGACAGCACAATAACAAAAACCATCTTTCATATGCATGACAAAAATTGCCAGCGTACAAGTCGGTGGTTTAAGAAGAATGTAACAATTCATAAATATAGTTACATAACAATCAATTAGAGCTCCCAAATGCACAAGATAATATAAAAGAATATACAAGCATACTTAAAATTATGACCAAAAACATTAGTCGAAAACCACAAGAAATGTCTCAAAAATAGAACTGCACCCTCGAGTTCTTAACACATCAAAGAAAACAAAATTGTCAGTGATCTTTATTTCCACTTGGGTTGACAAACATGATCTACTGATGATAGTTTAGACATGGCTATGCAATTGGAGATATGATTTAAACCTCACACAGAATATATATTTAACAAATCAACTATATATCATAATGGCAACTCAAATAAAAAATACCTATAAGCACCTTTCTCGCCCAAAAGATTGAAGTAGTATAGTTTCCTTAACACAAAAAATAAATAAACTCGAGTTTTTACATCTTGCATAACCTAGCACATTTCAAATTGTCCTCACATATTGCTTCCACAAAACATTTGTCGTCGCATATTACTTCAGCGAGGCAGAAAATTATTCGACATGTCTTCAGTTCAGTCATCTAATCTCCAGACTATAGGTATTCTTTTTGCCCTCAGTTTCCAATTTTCCACGCTGCATATAAAGCTATGTATCAAAACTTAAAAGCAGAGCAGAATGAACGAAGTCAATGTGCCATGGCCTTGCATCAGCTGTGTTTTAGCTTCAGCATGCAGAAGGTTATCCCTCAACTACATATTTTCAGGCACGAAGATTTCCAAAGGTTCGGCAAAAAAAATGAACCATTTACAATCTTTCAATGACAGGATTTGTTGTTTCTAATAGGGAAAGCAGTCAAATAAAAACATTATTTTCAGCGACATAATATTTCAGAAATTAAAATACAAAACATGCAAATTTCAGCTTTAGACTTCTTCTTTTTTCGTTTTCCCCTTTTCTGCACAGACTCCCATAACGGACAGTCATAGTTACTACCTAACATTAAAGATAAAGACAAGTAAATAGTTCAAGAAAACTAATCAAACGACAAAATTCCATTCAAAATCTTTCAACCTAAAGAAAACTAGGTGAATGTAATAATGCCAATCCAGCATAACCAATTGTGTATTAGTAATGCTATATTAGTGTAGCTACTATTGTCTCAATATATGAAAACCACTTGCGACAGAATAAGAAGAAGAGAAAGCGAATTGCAAACTCAAAATCCTCAAACCGTACTTACAACAACAATTCTACCGGCAAATGATAAATACTACTGTCAAATTAAGTTATAAATGCAACTGAAACTAAACAAATCGGCAGCTACTTCAAAAGAACAAAACAACTAGGTTTCCGAATCAATCCAGGCAGAAAAAGTAAATCAAACAAATCTTATAGTTGAATTAAGTATAAATTCCCGATGGTTCCGATGTAAACTCACCGTAGAACGCACTTCCTCATGGTTCGGATTGCTCGTCTTAGTCTAGGGTTGAAATGGCGGGAAAAAGATCTACTCACAGTTGAGCGGGTTTTATGAAGAGGCGGTTTTGGAGGGAAACGAGGAAGGCGTCACTGCCACCAAACACGCTTTTCTCCAAAAGTGGTTGTGTTGCTCTTAAGTCTTAATTTTATCCCTTCACATTTGCGCTTGACTGTATTTCTAATTCAGCGTAGAAAAATAAGATAAATCATTAAATATTTGATTTTTATGTGACTGATGTTGGATAAATTGTTTTATTTATATGCTACATGACATTATAGGATTTTTATTTAATTGAGTTGAATATTTTAGTAATGTTTACTATAATTTTCGAAGAATGATGATTTTCCCACATTATTTTCAAAATTTTAACAAGTTTATCTAATTTTCTTAATTTCGTATTAACAACATACTCTAAGCTCTATCATCTATATTTTTATACATGTATTTTAATAGAATTTTTTTTCAAAAATAAGATCTAATATCTTATAAGTGCAAAAAATATGAACGTGTGAGATTTTAGAAAGGGTAAAAAATATTTTGCCCTCCAAATTATGGTCATTTTCTTCACGTTGCCATATTAAATTACACAATATAGGCATTTTACCATCTCAAATCTTTTTGGTCAGAAAAATCCATCCAAAAGAGTTCACATACACAACACGTGGTATTTTTTAGGACAAAATTGTTATCTTTGGCTTTTATGCTCAAAACACACTTAAGAGGCACATGTGAAAATGACGATATTATCATAAAAAAACTGTATTTTCGCTTTTTTTTTTTTTTTTGGACTTGAAAACCCAATTTCCTCCAAAAAACAAAATATTTTTTACCCTTTTAGAAAAATAATTTAGTCAAACACTCTCTTTGTACAATATACTAACAAACTTTTCTTTCATGAAATTCTTAGGAATAACTCTGATATAAATTGGGCTTCAAGCTGGGCCGCCCAATTCCATGCCTACAAACACATTCTTTTTCCAAATAAATTAAAAATAAATTATTATTATTATTATTGTAAAATTTAAAATTTATAAAATTAAAATCTATCGATTCAAACAAAATCTGATGAAATAGTTTGTACCAGTGTATAAATAGGACAAAAATTATGAAATGACAGCGAAAATAAATGCTTCTCTGTACTCTTTTCCAAATTTATTACCCTGAACCCAAGTACTATTAGGTGAGATATTTTTTAGTTTTCCTTTTCTATTTCCTTAAAAAAAAAATTGAAATTATGAATTCGAATATTATTAGATATATAAATACTTATCTCATTTATTTGAGTTTATTGTAATTAATTTTACTGTTCTTAGTTGTATTGATTTATTGGTCGAATATTGATGTATTGATGTGATAATTTAATTATCACTTTAAATATATATATATATATATATATATATGTACAATGATGAAGTGTAATTATTTTTTCATATGTTGATGAATTATTGTGAGTACTGATATATTGTACGAGAGATAATTGATGGTTTTAATCGAAAAAAATAAAATAAAAGAACAACAACTACTTGAGCGGCGACGTATTGATCTCCAATTCCTGATGAAGAACATCAATGTGGGGTTGTCCCATTGCTGCAAATAAAGGCGACAACTCGCTGCACTGCATTATAAATAGGAATAAATACTTGTCAAGGCCACGTTTGATCGTGTTTTCATTACTGATTTTCAATGAAAATTTGTGTTTTTTAAATTTTATATTAGTTTTTTTTTGGGGTGTGAAGATAAAGATATGTTTGAATTATTTGATGAAATTATGTTTTATTATGGTAGTAGTAGTATCAAATCAAAATATATATTTTATTTAACTGAAATTGATGGTTATCATTTTTTATTATTTTATAATTATTAGTAATGTCGTATTAAAGTATTATAAAAAATATATAAATTGTTAGTTTAAAATGAATGATTGAAGAAATTTTATATGTATGTAAATATATAAAAATAATAATATTAAAATGAGAATGATAATAGAGATGATGGTAGTGGTACTTATGAACGTTAGCAGCTTAAGGATGATGAGGAGGAGGGAGACGTCGGGCTTGATAGGGTTAAGCTCACTGTGCTTTTAGGAATTAGATTTAGATAAATAGAGTTGACAACCAATTCGATCGTTTTATTGTAAGTTTTGTGAAGTCGATATTAAAATAAAAAAACCAGCTCTTCATGAGTTGGAACCAGATGATAGTATTTAAGTCGATACTAAGGGCAATTTTCAGAAATATAAACAAAGGGCAATTTTATCATAACAAATAGGCTAAAACGAAGGAGTAAAATGCTATTAACTCATTAAATAAAAATGCCATGTGAATAAAAAGTTACATAATTTATATTATTTAAAAAATTATTTCATAAACGAAACATATAGAACTTAGATGCAATACTAGTTTCAAAATAATAATAATATTTGGAACCTAATTTTGGTAGGCATACCTATATACTTTTTTAATACCTAAAGAGCACATATCATCCTTTTGTATCTCAATCTTTTAGTCTATTTTTCTTTTTCAATTTTTCTCTCTTCTACCAACTTCCAGATTATTCTCTTTTCTCATTCTTTTTTTTTTTCCTTAAAAAAAACTTATTTATACCAATTATTACATTTCTCACTCTTCTCGCCCCAAAATCCATTTTTAAAATTTTCAATTAAAATAAAAATAATATATTAATTTTAAATTAATTGTACAATGATGCCGATGAACTCTCTCACAAATTGTAGGGTCCATCGCATTTATTATATAAAAACCAGTGATTACTTCGCCACCCTTCCAATCCAAGACAATAATCCTTCCCCCTTGTTCATCACTTCCAATCACATTATATATAATAAAGTGGTTTTAATGCATCTATGAATTATGTTAGACCATAGTCCCTCTCTCAACTTGCCCTACCCCTAGGGGAGGGCAGGGGTGGGGGCCCTAACCACTGCCTCTATAAACAATAAATTGCAATTTCCCGTATTTTATTACACTTCTAACATATCTATACCATCGAACTTATTACCTATCTTTATTTTCGTTAGATTAAATAAATGTAATAAAGTCTTAAAATACACACATGCATCAAAAGTATTTTAATCACTAACATATATAATTTCTCAAGTCAAATCGCACAAAGAGAAATACTCCCTAAAGTGATCGTCTCCAGTAGGTTTCCGACATCTAAGATCACAAGTTACTTATCACTTGGTCAAGTATACTTGCACTCAATGTACATTTATAATTTTTAAAAAAATAAATGAATGGTGTAATTTTCATACTTATTAAAAACAATAATGTGTATAGTAACAGTTGAAAATAAATAACTAAATAAAGGGTAAAATACATATTACCCCATTGTGATATACAAAATGTTCAAATAAGTCCCTGTGATAAAAAAAATACCATATAACCCCCTGTAAAATTTAAAAATGTACATATTTGCCCTAACCCGCTCCCCCCATTTTCTATTGCTTTTTTCTCCTACATCCGACGACCTCTCGACGTGTGCTTTCCACCGTTAGAAAGCCCTTCCAACAACGATCATTTTGACATCCCACCCACCACCAATCGCTCGTCCGTTGGTGAGTAATCTCTATTTTTTTGTTTTATATTTTTTAGGTTTATATATATATATATACATATAACTAAATTATATTTCTTATATTGTATTTTTAAATATGTATAATTTAAATATAGGGGTGATTTGATAATTTAGGGGCAAAATATACATATTTAGTTGCAGTTTTGGGAACATGAAATTTTACAGGGGTAATATGTACCTTTTTAAATTTTATAGGGGATTATATGGTATTTTTTTTATTACAGGGATTTATTTGAATATTTGAGGTATCACAAGGGGGTAATATGTATTTTACCCACTAAATAAATAAATGGGGCAGTAGGGGTAGGTGGCGTCTAACCCCTGGAAGAGGGGGAGCCGCACAGATGTGCCGAACTGCGAACCAACCTAATTAAAAGCGGCATGTGGGTGTGGCATCACAAACTATAGGTATAGAGTATAACCACCGCCCCCCGACCACGAACATATATCAGTACCCATTATTTAGTGTAGTTGGTTGCAGTAATTAGGGCTCCATTATAGCCCAAGTCCGAGGTATTAGACGATAGACACTAGACACCACCTTCTGAGCCTGACGCCCTCTCATATTGATGAAAAGCATCGGTAAGTTTATTTGTAGGCTGTAGCAATACCTTATCATAGTAAGAAAAGTTTGAGGGATGATAAATGTAGGAGCAGTTCATATCTAAGCATTTGTTTATTCCATTTCTATCTTCAAATTTCTTAACATATCGTATTGTTGCATCTCCAATCATTTAAGTGAAAACAAGTATATCTAAGTGTACTATGAATTTGTTGAATTATAAACTAGTACAACAAGTACATCCAGAGTTACAAAATGATGATCTCGTTACGACATGTGCTTAACCTTGAAGTCGTGGTCCCTTGGACTAAATTTCTTTTGATTCTAAGGTATATCAAAGCTCCACGTATAATTCATTTTGCGGGGATACTTATTCGCTATATTAGTACTCGTAATTTAACTTCACATAACTATGTTGCACTAGCCAGCTACAAATGACTTCAATTTTATAATTAATTTACAAGATCAACCGAAGAATGAAAATTTTGAATTGTTGCCTAAGGGTGCAAAATGAGAGGAGAGACATAGGTGAGGGGGGCAAAGTAAAAATCAAGGCTGCATTAAAGCCATATCTAACGAGGTTGTGAGAATAAAGAGCAAAAATTAATTGAAGTTGATTAGTTTCAACTGTGCTGATTTTGAAATGTGGTACCAAACAGAGTTTAGTATAGTTTTTGTTTTATCATCACCATTCTTTCTCATCCTCAAAGTGTTGATTCATTGTCTAAATAAATACCAGAACTATCACAAGTTAACACGTAGTTGTCCTGAAGGAGCAGCAGTTGTACACGGCTCTACTTGCAAGTCATGTATCTGTACAAAGACCTAAATGTGAATTTAAGGCGCCTTTAACTGTGATCGACTTCCTTATTTCTCATGTACCTTTATCCTTAATGCAAGAGAGAGAACAACAATAATCTTATCGTTCTAGCGAGCTAGAGCAGAGACTAGATTAAATGAATTTTAACATGCATATAGGGACTAACTACCCTAGAATAAGGCGTAATATCCAAGCCACACGGCTACAAGTTTATTCAAGTCAAAACTAGATATGTAGAGTGATTGCATAGTCGGTAGATACAGAAGGACCAAGTGTTGTGGTGTTTCCATCTAGCTGAAAATCTTGTCTTCCCATTGCAAGAAGAATACATAATAACCCGACAAAGAAGCAAGTTAAAACGACACGACTACTGATTCATATAAAGGTCAAGGAACATCCACCAAGAAATCGAATTTTAAGTGAAGCTCTAGTACTTGTGCATTTCCCATTAGCTGCAATACTAGTATAACTTGAAACACAAATTCAGGTTGTTCGATATAATTTTCTTACACCATGTAATGACTAAGGTCCCGGTACGTGGTAAAATCTGGTTCCAGAAATTGACTGCTCGTAGGTATGGGGAATTAACTCTTAAGCGGTCGTAGTAAATGCTGTTGAGGACTCATAAAAATGCAACATGGGTTGGGTAATGCAGTTGGGAGGAATCATAAAGATGCAATAGGTATAGGTTAGCAGATTGGATTTAATTATTGCATATTTCATTTCATTTAATACATGCACACATAGTGTGCAAAGATTATGCCATCTATTTTATTAAAGGAGGAAGAGTTGTTGGGCGTCACGCTTCACCTTACAATAAATGGTGAATCCATCAGCCAAGAGGGTTAATACATATGAACCCCATTTCATTTCATATAAATATTAGAGTAATTTCACTAACGTAAACCTAATATTGTGATTAATTCACATAAATTATCTTTATAATTTGAATATTACACTTACAACCCATGTCGACTATACTTTTATCATTACTGATACAAGGTGGCAGTATAATGAAACCAATACTGATAGGTAATAGTAATTGTGTATGATAAAACATGAATGAGTGAATATAATGATTCGAATAATAAGGATGGTTCTATAATTTAACTAAACTTGTGGAAGAAAGAAAAACATTAACCCGCAATGAGTGCCAAATAAAAAAGGCATTTAAATGGTCATCAATCAAATCGAAGAGGGTAAATGAAAGTCAAAAAAGGCATAAAAAGCACTTAATGCACTCGCTAATCTATCAACTTGGCTTCCATATTGAAGAAAGATATTAAGCTGCTAATTTGATGTAAATGCACTTACAAGTGGTGAGTAGACCATCATTCTGAATCCCATTCCATAGGCAGTTGAAGCAAATAAATGCACCAATAAATGGCCTCCACCAAATCAGGATTGTAGGAGGGCTGTCTCTGAAACAACAGGAGAAAGATTTCTAAGTTAGAGCACATGGAGTAGTATCCCCACACCTTGTAACAGAGTATCAAAGCATAGGAGATAAAAAAATTTAGGGTGAATTACATTTACACCCCTGAGGTTAGGTCTAAATACACAAACACCTCTTGTCTTTTGTAAAATTACAAGTACACCACTTGAGATTATAGTTGAAATTACAAGTACACCCCCTTATTCAGCCACAAAAATTTACACAAACACTCCCTCAAGTACCTTACACCAACACCCCTCAAGAGATATACTTGTAGTTTTGCAAAAAGAAGAGGGTATTTGTGTATATAAAACCCAATCTCAAGGATGACGACGTAATTTGCCCGAAATTTTATGGTGGTCCTGGTGCATTGAGGTACAAGGCAGAACAAGCTGTATAACAGAACAGAAGCTGCCACGTGTCAGTTAGTGTAGGATCAACTGGCTGAATCTGGATATTTATACTTTATATATACTGCAGCAATGCTCCCCAATTTGGCCACTGTGCAGCAGTTAGCAAGTGGAAGAACCAATGGCTTCTAAACCAGGAGTCCTCACTGATTGGCCATGGACATGGCTTGGGAGCTACAAGGTTTTTGTCTTCTCCTCCTCAAGCATTTCTTTCTCGTAATACTAGAAACATATTAGCTCCTTTTGATTCTATCACTAGTCATGCAACAGAAACTTAGGCAAAAGAGAGGGAAAAAAATGCAGCTGTGTCTAATTGCAGTACATATTTTGTTTTCATTTTTTGTTACAGTATGTGGTATTGGCTCCCTGGGTAATACACTCGACATACTCATACTTGGTGAAGGATAAAAGTGAGAGGGATTTTTCTCAGTTTGTCATATTCCCTTTCTTACTATCAAGAATGCTGCACAACCAAATATGGATTTCGCTCTCTCGCTACCGAACAGCAAAGGGGAATAAACAGGATAGTCGACAAGAACATTGAATTCGAGCAAGTCGATAGAGAAAGGAACTGGTAGCTTCTCCTCTCTCCCACAACATGCACTCTCTTTCCCCCCCCCCCCCTTCAGTTTTCTGTAGGAAAAGTGGTGGAATCTAATTTAAGTATGAAAATGGTTTGCAGGGATGACCAGATTATATTCAATGGGATTTTGTTCTACGTGGGGCAGAAGTATATCACACAAGCTCATCATATGCCCTGGTGGAGAACAGAGGGGGTGATTTTGACTATATTGCTGCATGCAGGTCCAGTGGAGTTTCTCTACTACTGGCTCCATAGGGCGTTGCACCACCACTTCCTCTACTCCCGCTACCATTCCCACCACCACTCCTCCATCGTCACTGAACCCATTACATGTAAGAAATCGTGTTTCTTTACCAACATCATGAAATTACTCAGGAATATACTTACATAGGCACCGTTGAGGTTTAGACATATTAAAAGGAATTCCTTAGCTGAAAAATTACATTGCACTCATACATTCATAATCATATTTTATACAAATACCCCTGATGGAAAAACTAGAATACAGAACATTATTATAGAGGGTGTCTAATTTTTTCAAAGTGGAGGCATTAGTTAGTAATATGCCTAAACAACAGAAGGTGTTTTAATTATCCTAATTACTAAAGATGAGTGCCTTAGCTAAAAGTTCTAAATAATGGTATCTGTAGACTCATGTTGGTGGGTGAGCTATATCTTTCTTGTATGTTGAATAGTGATCTGACATGGCTACAAAGTTAATTCAAAATCAGCAATCACCAGCCGGCCTAAAAGGTTTTCAACAACAAACTTAAGAGCTATATCTGTTAAGAGTGTCAAACATTCATTTGGTTTGTACGTTAAAGTGCTTCTATAATTCCAAGTCCTTGCAATTCAGAACAAATGCACAAGTCCTCAAATCATGGTCGATCTGGATCTATTTAAACATGTAATTTGAGTTACAGCAATTACAAACATAAATTCCGTGACTCTTTGAGGCCCTGACTGAATTATCTTTACAAAAGGTTTCACTTTGTACATGACTTTATTTGTTTTCCTATCCTTGCAGCTTACCTTTCCAAAATAAATGCACACATCATTGAAGACCGACAACTATTGATGTATAAGCAATTATTAGCATTGTTGCAAAATGCCTCTGATAAATCACAAAATCTTGAAATTCTTCAGCACAGTAAACACTGAAACCACACACAGCATAAAATCACTAACATGCATCAGTGAATTAACCTATTTTTCCTTTTGTGCAGCCGTAATTCATCCATTTGGGGAGCATATAGCATACTTTATGCTCTTTGCAATACCACTGCTTACAACTTTGTGGACAGGAACTGCTTCCTTGCTTTCGTTTGCTGGTTATATCACTTACATTGATTTCATGAACAACATGGGCCACTGCAACTTTGAGCACATTCCTAAATGGCTCTTCTCCGTATTTCCTCCGCTCAAGTACCTCATGTACACACCTTCGTGAGTATCTTAACCCTGTGACTTACAGTCACCATTTCAAGTTGGTACAAATTCTACTGCTTATCACAGGCAATGATTTATTATTTCCTTAACTCAGTTCACTATCATAATTTTGTTTGATAATAGAGGAAGTCCCATGTGGTTATTTGTTTGGTAAATATTAATTTTTGAACAAGGATTAACAACTTTATACTATAACTTGGCCCCCCATGGTCCAAAAAATGTCTCTTGTCATACACTCTTGAGTCCCCATCTTCTGCCAATGGCTACCAAACCCAACTACTTTTCTATGTAATTGTTTTCTAGGCAATTAATTCCTGCCAATAAGATGGTCCCTCCATCTGGTTATAATTAGTAGGAGAAACATGATTTCTCATTACTTCATGCCAGACAAACTCCTAGGAGAATTCAGATATCCATGATTTCTAGATTTCTAATTAATATTTGATGAACCTGACCAGTGTGTTAATGATCATCTACCAAACAACTCCAGACAAATTTCATTAGATCACATTTGTATGGTCATTACAGGTCGAATAGAGCTGGCCAAGACTAATCTCTTTTACATTTCGGTCCATGAACTATAGACTACGTCGACATGTGGATTCTAAATTTCCTTGTCATTCTTAGTTCCTTCTTTCTAAGGGGTGACACGAAGAGACATACAGTCAACTGAATATTACAATGGTCATTATCATGTTGTTTAAAAAACATCTTCCTCCAATGATAAATAGTCCGGTAATTGAGGACCACCGATCATTGGAGCGATAAAGTATTGGTGGATCTCCAGGACAACTGCAAGTAAGAAAAAGTAGCAGCATACATGTCACAATTACATAAAATCTGAAGCAAACTTAAAAATGAACTTCAAGAAAGGGTCAATATATGAGGACATGTCAGTCTGGAGCTGGGTCACAAGCTTATTTATTTCAGACCTACCACGTGAATAACAATTATTATAGCAACTACAACCACGGCAATAATAAACACACCCTTGATATGTTCAGCAGAAAATAAAAACTTGTCAGCTAAGAATTGAATTAATCAACACATAACAAGAGAAATAGCATGTACACCGGCTGCAACTGAAATAACTTGATTGATGTTTTCTTTATGTATTTGAATGCAGCTAACACTTTATTCCCTGATAACAGGTATCACTCACTGCACCACACTCAGTTCCGTACCAATTACTCACTTTTCATGCCATTCTACGATTACATCTATGGTACCATGGACAAATCATCAGATGTATTATACGAAAGTTCACTCCTTAGAAAGGAGGAAGCGCCTGATGTGGTGCATCTAACTCATCTAACAACACCAGAATCAATATATCATCTCCGTTTAGGATTCGCATACTTGGCTTCTGAGCCTCACAAATCGAAGTGGTACTTGTGGTTAATGTGGCCTGTGACGGTTTGGTCGATGATGGTCACTTGGATATATGGGCGCACGTTTATTGTTGAGAGAAACATCTTCAAACACCTAAAATTGCAAACCTGGGCTGTCCCCAAATACAGCATTCAAGTAAAGATTACAAGGATTGCTTTCATTATCTGGTAACACGTATAAAATAAAGTATATCTGACATCAGTTTCATGTTCTTGCAGTACTACATGCAATGGCAGAGAGAGTCGATAAACAATTTGATTGAGGATGCTATACTAGAAGCTGAGGAGAAGGGCGTTAAGGTTTTGAGCCTGGGTCTACTGAATCAGGCAAGTGAAAAAGCTGTAGAAGCTACTCGTCCTTTTCCAAGAATTATGATTTTCTGTTTTGCGTAAACCCAAAAATGCATCCACTTATTTCTGTACGCATACATGTGATTCAGGAAGAGGGACTTAATAGAAATGGTGAACTTTTCTTAAGGAGACACCCTCAGCTGAAAGTGAAGTTGGTAGATGGGAGTAGTTTGGCGGTTGCTATTGTGCTGAATAGCATTCCTAAGGGTACAACTCAAGTCGTCCTTGGGGGGAATCTGACAAAGGTTGCTTACTCCATTGCCCTTGCCTTATGCAAAGGGGGAATCCAGGTATGTCTGCTTATAAAACTATCATAGCCGTCACAGCCATTAGTTTAATAAAATTATTACAACATCTTTAACAACTCGGTAGTTTGAGGAAATTATAGGATAAAATGGCGATCATTTTGCAATTTAGCCGCATATGCTTTACTCAGGTGTTACTCAGTAAATTGAGTACTATTATGTGAGATTAGCATTCATCAAATATATTTTTTAGGGCTGTAAACATTATCTTTAGATATTTGATAAATTATTAATTCCTAAAATTTGGAGTTGGCAACACTCAAAAGTCAATGATCGATGATAGAACTATATTAGAAGTGGATCGAAGAATAACAATTCTACGAAAGAAGACTGAACTGGGACAAATCCCAGTATGAATGAACAATCAGCTTACCTCACACAAGGGAGTGAATGCACTTACAATGTGATTGCATAACATTCTCTCTGATGCTTTGGCCTTGTTGGGTCCTTGTAATTGCAAATAGGTATTCACACTGCACGAGAATGAGTATAAGAAACTCAAAGAAAAGATTAGCGATGATGCTGGAAATAATTTGGTCCTCTCTAAACACAATCCACCAAAGGTTAGCATTCTTCTCCAACTTCTTAACTTGCTGGTCAACAGAAAGTTTTATTATTGGATACCCACAGGCAAACTAGTTTTCTTTTCCTATCGTAATAGAGGAATTATGCTGACAACAAACTGTTACTCCTTTAGACATGGTTAGTTGGGGACGTACTAAGGGAAGATGAACACCTCAAGGCATCAAAAGGAACAGTTTTCATTCCGTTCTCTCAGTTTCCTCCAAAGAAAATGCGCAAAGATTGTTTATACAACAGCACACCAGCAATGTTGGCTCCCAAGCATCTTGAAAATGTTGACTCTTGTGAGGTAAGGGATGAAAAAGTTCAAATTTTTAGCAAACAGACATTCCACATGATCTCAAACGTAGTAATCTTGAGAAATCTTCTTTTCTTTCCTTCTCCAATTCATTGGCAATTTCTAACACAAGTTTCTTTCTCATAGAACTGGTTGCCAAGAAGAGTAATGAGCGCATGGCGCATAGCAGGTATTCTGCATGGCATGGAAGAATGGAACGTACACGAGTGTGGAAACATGATGTTTGATATTGAAAAGATCTGGCAAGCCAGCCTTGAGCATGGATTCCGTCCCTTGACGGTTTCCGCGGAAAAGGCAAACTAGACAATATTTTATTTCAGATGATATTTCTGGAATTTGCCTATATCTCCAAGTAAGTATTATGGTATGCTGCATTTTGAGAACCGAGTTTGAGTGCTTGTCTAGTCTTATGTTAAGCCCCTGAAACAAAGTTTAAAAACCTAATGGTTTTCGCCAGTGATTCAATAATATATGTGATGAAAGAGTTGTCAACTTCTGAAGGTGATCTGTTACTTGTGAACAAGCAATGTTTACTCATCAAGCTTCATCTTGACAAATTTTGTGGTCATCAAGTACAATAATCACCATAACACATTACTATCTATAAAGCTTCAGAAATCGAAAATTTGATAGTATAAACTAAAATGTCAATAATTATACGTTTCAATTCTTTTAATTCCATTGACGCTAACTCAAGATTATAAGGACATACATTCGCCTAAGGGAGAAACACACATTTCATACTAACAATATGAAACAAATATCACATGTTTTTATAAATCAAGCACACACGCCGCCTATACGAATCACCAGTATATATCCAAAAAAACACATACAATACAATTCTGAATCAAGAAAACTGCATTAATGGCGCGAATATCTTCAGTTACCTGGTAATCGAATTCAACCAAGCCCGCTTGATTTCTGTAGTCCACTTGCCCAAATCATAAAATGGCAACATAGTCCAAGAAATCCATATACCTAACGCAGGTGGATAGATCAAAATCTGCAATTAACCAGCCCAGGGTTACTTAACGTAAAAATCAACATTTAATTTCATGCGATTACAGTGAAAGTCAGATAAACATAGCCCTCAAAGTAATTCGCATGAGACCCTATACGTGATTAACTGAAAAAAAAAAAAACAAAAAACCAAAAAAAAGGATAAGCAGGAAACGCGTTCAGTGTAGATCAAGAGGCAGCAATCAGAAGAAGCGATCGAATCAGTAGCGGAGTTTCAAGAAAGAGCGAACTTACTGTTGATGTGGCGGGAAAAAAACATGATCGGGCCCCGGAATGGCAATTGGCTCCAATTTACAAGCCCGTCGGCCCAAAATAGATGCATAACAAATGCTTGAATAATTTATTGTCATTAATATATGTAAGCTCGATATTTTTTGTTTATTATGAAATTATTAATGTTGTGTCAATCTACGATAAAAATTTATTTTTAATATAATAAAAAAATAATTGTGGATAACTAAAAATTTAAAGAATAAAAATAAGTCATTGTGAATAATATAAAATTTAATTTTTTAGATTAAAAATCGGACATTTTCCAACACGGGAAACATAGAGTTTAATATTTTCTAAAATTAGTTAATTAAATTAAATAATTCTTATTGTGACATGTCAAAAATCAAAATTTAATATACTATCTAATTTATGTATATGTGGAACTAACTTAAATGGCATCTATATTTATATTTACTATATACAAAAAATAATCACGAAGCATCACTTGTGTTGAAGAAAAGTCTAGTCATGGGAGATTTTTCATATAAACTAAAAAATAAAAATAAATAAATTTTAAAATTAAAGTAATCGATAAACATGTGTTGAATGCTTCGTACTGTGCTGCATTAGCTTCAATGATGTAACTGATATGGAAGAAAGAAGTCAAAGAGTAATTAATACCTGCAATTAGTAGAAGGCTTGATCATTGTAAACCTTTGATACACATTGTGATTGTAATCCGAACGTATATTCGAATAAAGTAACTTTCGGTAATTCTCGTTAGTTCTAATTCTAAATATAGTTGAGTAACATCAATACGATATTTGGAACGAGAAAAACAAAAGAAGGTTCCAAGACACTGCAACATCTACGAATTCAATTGCTCATGGAACATATATGAATTCGAAATACATTATCTTTTTGAAATTTAACATAATTACAAAATTTTTTCTATTACTTAAAACATCAAACACAATAATCCAATAATAACCCATACTTTATTGCTTTTTTTATATATATATATATATATACATCATAAGAAATTAGGGCCCTTAAAAGTGTTAAGCATGCATAATACTTTTGTCATATTAAAAAAAATGATATTTATATATAAAAAAAATAAATAAATTCAATATTCGATTCGATTAATGGATAATCAGAATCGCAACCAAACCAAATACTGAACTTTTGAAGTAATTTCATATTAAATATCGATTTGAACTTATTATTTAATGCTCGACACAAACGCCCACCCCTAATTTATTTATTAATTTATTTTTAAAGGGCCTAATTTAATTAAATCCTTAATTTCTGCAATTGATCCAACTGTATCCACCTCTAATTTAATTAAACCCTTGATTTATGCAACCGAACGAAGCGGGCCCACTACCCACCCCCAATTTAAACAAACCCTTCATTTTCGGGGAAATAATTAAAAAAATAGAGAAAAAAGAAAAATTACAGAAATATGTAAATTGAAAATACATTAAAGAAATAGGCAAAACCGCGTTTAAAAAACGCATTTGCCTATTTATCGGATTGAAAAAATTTGTTGAAGAACCGGATGTGAAATCGCGGTTCTATCAATATTTAAAAAAAAAAAAAATAAGTGTCAGAAGCCGCGTCAGTGAACGCTGCTCTGACACAAAAAAAGAAAAAATTAAAGCAAGCCTGCTGAAAAGCAGGCTGCTTTAGTCACGGCTGTGTCAGAGCCGCGTATTGATGAAACGCTTTGACACAAAAACAAAAAATTTTAAAGCAGCCTGCTTTGAGCAGAGCTGCTTTAGTTATGCTTTCCTAAGTGTTTTAATAAAACCGTGATAATTTATCACGGTTTTTTTGTGTATAAATTTTTTTGCGTGTGTGTATTTTCATTCATTTTCGTATGTAACATCAGTAACGTTTTTTCTGGCAGCTTCAAAATTTTTCTCTCTTGTGTATATTGTAACCGTGTGGAAGATTTACGATTAAAAAGCCAAGTAAGTCTTTTGTATTCAATTTTCTTGTTATTTATGCATTTTAATTTTATTATTATAATAGTGTTAAAAATATAAATTTTTGATATGTATTTTATTTATTGTGAAGCTATGGCGGAGCAGAACACTGTTGATATTTGTTATATATTTTGGAGTCAATGGATTATTTTCGAATGATTCTGTAGGTAATGATCGTCCTCGAATAGGAATTATAAACATCTCGTACTACCACATTTGATGAGCTAGAAATTAATGTTGTATAAGAGCTTGGATTAGTAGGAATGATTTTAAGTTACAAATACATTTAAATACATAACAATTGAATTTTGGTCAAAGAAGGAAGCGGTGATGCCAATTAAGAAGGATCGAGATTATGCAATATTTTTTCAATCCGATAACAATGATTGTGTCGATGATATTTTTTGTCCAAGCTGAGAAAATTTGTGAGAATAGGTTGTACCAGATGACCCGGCTGGTTAGTGATGGGGTACATATATGTCTATATGTTAACCCAAGAATTGTCGAGCGTGCCAAGTAGTAACAATCAATGGGTAGATTTGAAAATTAATGACGATTATCCAAGTCCATCTTCATATGCACAGTCCATTAGATTATGCGAGGTCCATCTTCTTTTTCTCCTCCGATTATGCAGGTCCATCAGATTATGCAGGTCAAGTCTATCAGACCTGCAGTTCCATCTGTGAGCAGTGAACAAGATGACCGCCTGAAAGCAGACAGTAGTTAATAAATAATGAGCACATGGACTCAGAACCAGATGAGATTGAAAGTAGACAGAGGCCATAATACAAATAATCCTGAAATTAATGATGAGGTCAGCATTGAAGTTATGATAGATGTGCTCGGGAATACTGCAAGTGTCTGAGAAGCCAAAGACAAGACCACTTTGATTTGAACATGCCTGTTCTCTTGCGAACCGACTAACCTTATATTCGGTTATTTCATTTTTCGAGGCTATGCATCCAGGGTACCTGCCGACTCAATCGATATAACCTACTGGTGCTTGGGTAATTTTTATGATTCAAACACTGGGCAGCTCGCAATCGGAATGGTTTTCAAGAGTAAGGATCATTTGAAAGCAAGTGTTCAGGATTTTTCCGTTCGATTTGCCCGACGGGAATATACCGAGTGTTTGAGGAGCGAGCCAAAATTGTGGAAGGTTGCTTGCAAATATGACCAGCAGAACTGGCTGCAGTTGGATCTAAGAGGGATATTCCAGCCAGAACATTGGCTTATTCAAATTACCAAGTACGCCAGACCCACATACATGCCTAATGAATGAAGATTTCTGTTGGCATGGTAACTTGGGTAAAAGTATGATTGCACACATTTGTTGGGGATGGTTCGTCAAGACCCGCTTATGATATTAAAAATTTGTCCAACAAAATGTGAAAGATCGATTTCGGTTTTGAAATATATTTTCATAAGCGTAGCAATCTTTGAAAGCAGCTAGAGAAAAGTTTATGGTACGTGGGAGAGTTTCTGTATAAGAAGTTGCCAAGATTATGACATTTTTGCAGAAATTGAATCCGGGGACCCGTTGTTGAGTGGTTGAACTTGAGAAGACAGAACCGGTGTCCAAAATGTTGCATTATGTGATTTTGGGTTTTCAGACCGTATAAGGGAGTTTCCGTGTCGATAATGTTATATGAGTTAAGTGGTAGACGGAACCCATTTGTACACAAAAATATAAGCATAAGTTGTTGGTGCGCGTGACTTTAGATGCAAATCAGCAAGGTGCTTCCGTAGCATTCGCGCGCTTGTGGATATGAAGAATCATTAGCTTCATGGCGATGGTTCCCTGCAAATGCTGGCTGCAAACATTTTACTGCCAATGATGAGATGATAAGTTTGGTCTAATTTCAGATCGTTCACAGTGGCTTGATCAGTGCAACATTATGTTCCGGCATTCAAATTTCCTCGTGGGGTTCATCGTTTTTGTTTACGTCAAGTGTGCTCAAATTTTATACAAAAATTCAACAACATCCGTGTGAAGGACTCTTCGTTGGAGGGCTGGTTCGAAGGTGAATGCTCGTAAGTTTGAACGAATAATGGCAGAGATTAGAAGAATTGAACGAGGAAGCATATAATTGGCTGGGATGATTGACAAGACCCAGTGGACGTTATCCCATGATAGTGGCTGGCGCACGAGTATTAACTACAAATATGTCAGAGTGTGTGAACGGAGTGTTAAAAGGTGCCAGACGCTTACCAATAGTTGCGATTGTACAAATCACATTTCATCGGTCAGTTCGCTATTTTCTGGAGCGCACAACACGTTGTCACCGCATGCTAAATGCTAATCAAGAGTGGCCTGATTTTTGCTTTTAGAATATTCGAGGCCCGACAAGCAGAAGCGGTACATCACATTGTTCAAAATTTGATTATAATCAACAATCTCATCCGTTCTAACATTGAGCTTGACTGGTCAGGGTTCGCATACTTATGTAGTTAAGTTGAAGCATAAGACGTGTTCTGTGGCAAGTGGGGAACACATGGAAATTCCGTGTTCACAATGCCATTCAAGTAAGCCGACATTTTGGGGTAAATGCTTCAAATTTTATTCCTCAATATTATAGTATTCGAGCATATAGAAAGACATATCAAGGGAGGTTTGAGCCATTGTATGGGGAAGAGTATTGGGATCTCGTTGACATTGAACTTGTGCATAATCCGGCAGTCCGAGTTCGCCGAGGATCAGGCAGATATGTTTCGACGCCGATACCAAATGAAATGGATCGACCACAAGCACGTGCTCGCCAACAATATCAATCTCGTCAAGTTTAGAATCAATGTAATAACTCTTTGATTGTAATAGTAGTTAATATGCAATAAATGAAAAGCTTTTGCACAAATCACATGTTCAATACATAGCAATAATTCTACTAAACTAGTAATGTCCCCAGTGCACAAACGTGGACGTCGTCTGTTCCGACGGGGATGAATATCCTGCGGCTCTTCTATGGGCGTGTTTACATCCCAACCATCAAATGGCACTGGTGAGATCCCAAGATGTCTTCGTGTCTCTGGATGGATGTTATGTGCAAAGTCTCCAGAGGAAAATGGCATATTCGAAGTGTAAGCATATGATGGGCCCCAGTGGGAGTAAAGAAATTAGATGGATCAGCCTCATTGTACACATTTGATGGACCCGCCTCATTGTATACATTTGATGGACCACTCGGAGTGTAGACATTTGATGGACCAGCCTCATCACCTGCGGGACCGCACCACACACTCGGATATCTTGCACTCGAAAAAGTCATTATGTCACGTCCAATTGCATGATTTCTAGCCCGAGTTTCTCTTAGTGACTGGATATCGTCTCCAGAATTATCACAATCTAACACAAGTTGCTCCATCCTGTTGTACTGTCAACAAAATATTATATTACAATGGGTATGTTTAAAAAAAAATAATAACTACCAAAATACACACAGTGTGTTTACCACATATTCCCAATCACGAGTGTCAGTGGGACGATAACCAATAATGTCTGTTGAGCCAATATTATGAGAAATCTGAATACGAGTAATTTGGTGATACCAGTTCATATAATCAGGAACGGTACCTCGACCATTCACAATTTCGGGACGAACCACCAACATTGATTGCACGTCATTCCATTTTACAATATAGTCTCTATGAAATGATGCCCAATTCTCCCCGTGACGTCCCCGCCTATTGATTGTGTGTAAACGTCTTTCACTGATCAGTGGGTTAGGGGGGATATCTTGGACCATGCCAAATTGTCGAAAAACCCGTTTCGGATGATGCATCTCCACAATCGCATAATGAATTAACGGGCATCGTATATTCCATGGTGTACGAGTGGCAAAAAGTGGTAGTGAATGTATATCGAGTACGTCACCATTATATGGGATCCAAATAAACTACAATATTAAACGTACCTCATTAATATAACTGTTTTCACATAAAAAAAATAGTCTCTATAAAAAAATATTAGAATCACGTACCTCATTTTCTTGCATACGGTCTAACGTATTTTTTATAATACGTATGGCATTGTGGGCAGTATGCGTGCGAGATATATGGTACGTAAAACCAAAAATTTATATAAATACAAATTAAAATAAAATTATTACTATAAATACAAATATACATACCGTGCAGCATATGGATGAATGGGTAGGATGTTTCAACGTCAATCACTGTTGGCATCAGATCGGCTGCATTATTCGAGGGTATCGGGGCAAATGTTATTATGCGTGACCATGCCCATATTTGTAATAACTGCATAGCACCGCCAATATTAGTTTTTTCACGTTGTAATGCCATACAAAGCTCCCGATATAAATATGCCAACACTGCTATACCCCAGTTTGAGGGACGTTTCTCATCAATAATTTCCATATGCCGCAGATACAACAACGACACGGTGTTACCTGTATTATCGGGACACAATATCCCACCAATAATGCACATAACACAAACGCGTGCCTCTTGTAATACAGCATCGAATGGGCTCTCATCGTCACATGTATTGTTGAGCAACCAGTCGAGTAATGCTGAAAGTTTTATTCTGGAGCGTTTAAAAGCATTCTCATTTGGACGGAACCCCAACCATTGATGACAATAATTTTGCCACTGTTGAGTCGTCCATTTTATATCAACTCCAGTAATAAGGTTACCTTCAATCGGAAGGGCCCAAATGATGGAGATGTCTTGTAACGTTACGGTTGCTTCTCCAACTGAAAAATGGAAAGTATGCGTCTCTCGGGCGCCATCTCTCGACTAATGCAGTGATTAAGTGTGTGTCAATTTCAATGTGACCACACTGTAAGATTCCTAAAAAACCATATTCTGCAACACTTGTAGAACACGAATGTGACGTGGAACAAGTTGCAGGACACGAAAAAAAGATATGTCACCACGACGTACAGTTAAAGTAGTATCCGGATCTCCAAGCACATCTTCAGATCGATGATTTGCTTGTCCGTATAATACACTAGTATCAATTGGACCAAAATTTGCCATAATTTCACTACTAAAATTTTTTTACTTCACAACAGAATTTTTTTTTTTCACAACAAATTTTCCCTCACTGCTCTACAAATTTTCCCTCACTGCATGCTAAAGTTGTAAGATATCCACCCCTTTAAATAAGGGGTGAATGTGTTCGGCTGATGGGTGGGGGTAAGTAATTACACATAAAATTATTTGATTTGATGCATGGGTCAAATCAATTAATTTTTTCTGAAACCGAGGACAGAGCCGCGTTTATTGAACGCGGCTCTGACCCCAACATGACTGCAGCCTGCTTTCGCAGGCTGCTGTCGCATAATGCTGACAGAGCCGCGTCTAGTCAACGCGGCTCTGTCAGCAATTTTTTTATTTTTTTAAAATTATAGAACTGCGATTTTACATCGCGGTTCTATAATTTTATTATTTTTTAATACAAAAAATATTTTAACAGTGTTTTCTGAGCGCGGTTTTGTCAAGAAAAATATTTTTTTTAAAAAAATTGGCTAACCGCGTTTTTAGAGCGCGGTTTAGCCTATTTCTTTAATGAATTTTCAATTCACCTATTTCTGTAATTTTTTTTTTTTCTACATTTTTTTAATTATTTCCCCTTCATTTTCCTGCCTTGTTTGCATTCATTTTTAGGTAGAGTAGGAAATCAGTTTTGGCAACAGGGTTTGTTGTGTTAGCCAAATTTTGGCAAATTGGGTTTTTGTATGTAAAAACAAGTGGGCAGCCTCTCTCAATTGTTCTTGGTTGATGTGCCCCCTTTTGTGTTGTCCTTTTATATTGTAAAAATTATAAAACCAACTCCTGATAGTTTTTAAAATTTTAAAATGTTCATGTTGATTTGATCAAATTTTAATATATTTTTCAAGAACGGAAATATCCTCTATGTAATTACCAAAAGAGAGATGGAGTGTCAAAAATTCTGATGCGACATGCGACTTGATCGATACCATTGCGCGAGGTATTATCCGTTTTGACTTCACATGAGCCTCATAGTTTTGTCCTTAAAAAGACGGGAGGACTAGCTATTAGCTACACAAGCTCCTCGTTTGCAACCGATGGGATTTCTCTACATCAAATCTCATTGATTTTTTTATTATTTATATTAATTTTTTTCTTTCAAATTTAAACTATTTATTATCTTTTTTAATTAAATCTCTATATAAAATTACATTTTAATAATTCTTTACTCAAATATATTAAATATTAATAAAATTAATTATTAGATTATGAGTTTAAATTAAAAAGTATCACACTTTCATAATTTTAAAATTATTAAAATTAAAAGATTATTTATATTCTCTATTTGTATTTATGATTAATTTTTACTTAAATTAAAAAAATAATAATTTAAAATCATTCATGCAGTTTATACAAATTATATTAGAATTAGTAAAATAAATAATTTATTTATTAAAAATACTCTAAAAATTTTAAAATATTTTTAAAAAATCCCCTTTTCCCGATCCTCGGTTATCATTCGCATCAAAGTGTATAAAACATACAATTAAATATGTTCAATTATTATATATTTTTAATATAAACATCTATAGATATATGTATCCTTTATTAATTTTAGTTATAAACAAAAACAGGGGATAAATCTTTTAATTTTAAGAATTTAAAATAATTTATATAAAATGTGATGATTTTTTAATTTATCATTGTAAGTTTATATACAGAAATACCCCTGAAGGCATTTCTATCATTGAAAAATTAAATTAAAGCTTGATCGGGTCAACAGATGTATTTTTTTATTTTAAAGACTGTCAGGTTTTCTATAATTTTTGAAAATGTAATAATGGTTTATATAAAAGGACAATAGGTGAGGGGTGTAAATGTAAATCACCTCTATAAATTATAATTTTATTTATTTTTAATTTTTTTATACATTCAATGGATATTTAAAAAAAAAAAAATTCATTCACATTGTACGATTTTTTAAAAAAGAATTACAGTATTGACAAAATTGACATTTCCTAACCTTTATCAAAGGATTTTATCATACATAAAGTAAGTATTCGTAATCTTTTTTCCAAACAATTATAAGGTAGTTATAATTAAGTTGAATCTCTGTAATCTATCCTTTAATATATATAATACCCGTGCTTCATTATTTAAACTCGAATACTCTGACACTTCCGTACCCATAGTGATTAACAAAAAGAATCTAAAAAGGGCGATGTTGTACGATGAAACACAGACTTTTTCACCTACTCAATAATCCTAATTATTGAGCAGAAATAGAAGGGTAGGCTGCACAAATTACTATTTAAAGTATCTGTTAACCTAATTAGTGCCACCTCAATTGTCTTAATTACATTATTTTCTTACCAAATCTTGTCATTACTATACTATCACACGTACGAACCCAACACAACACAACACAGCACGGTTGTTGGATTTGGATGGTAATAAAATTTGTTTGAGATCCATGTTGTCTTCCTAATTAGTACATTGCGTTCAACAATTAACATATACATTAAGGAAACGTAAACGAAACTATATAGGTGGTTCTATGGATCCATCGTGACCGTATTTGAACCATTAGATGTCCCTTTTATCTACGGCTATGGTGTTAAGTACTAGTGATTAGTCAAAAAACAATTTAAACGATATTATGATGAGTTCAATCAAAAAGATATGTTTGGATTGTTCAATTTGGTCAGACTTTCAAAATTGAGTTGTGTTGAAACTTACAACACAAGGGGTCAGCATTTGATGTATATATATGGGTAGTATTCATTTATTTACAATGATAAAATTAATCTTTTTACATACAAGTCACACAATAAACACATATACTCTATCACATTCCAAAACTCCCGATACCACTGTAAATATTTCGTATATTATTTTTTTAAACCAACTTTACTATTACCCAAAAACCCTCTCTCTAGAAAAACTATACTTGGGAGGGTAATTTTCCTTTTATCCCACGAGTCAAAACCACTTCCACATCAGCATTGAAAACTGTAATTTTTGTAAAAGTTCTTCCAAATTTAGATCAATTGTAGAAGTTGTGATAGAGAAGTGGACATGGATGATATGTTGCATATAAACTCAAATCCAAATCTCAAATTTTGTGAAGCTCGACGACTCGTAGCAAGCTTAAATTCTCAAGTGATCAATCGTTGTTTTCATATTTCCACCTCAATTGGCTGACCCACAAATTAATATCGAATCGAGATTATTTTCAATTCAATTTAATAAACTATCAAAAAACTATATCTCTAAAAAAAAATGCTAAAAATCAAAATTTCAAATTAACTAGTCAAAAAATATGTAAAATTAAGAACTTATAGAGATAAATGAACTATTTATAATTCCAACACGTAAAATCAAACCCAAAATATAATTACAAATTAAATTTATAATACAATTTATATATTGGTATATCCACATAAAATCCAACATATTGCGTATGATAGTTTGATATGAATTGCGGTGGAGAAGATGAGATTGAGGACATTGACATGAGTCGTCAAAGAAGGCTATGAATGTAGAAGCAATTTTGGATATTGGAATTAAATCTGCAATGTTGACTGAGGGTTGGAGCTAATTAGAGGTGATGGATGAGATGCCTCATTTATTTCCTAAGATCCCAATAATATCATCTCTTGTCCGGCACCCAAACACATGATAAACATGTGTGTAATTTAAATTTATATTTTGTGTATTTAATAACATAAAATAATATTAATTTATTATTTTTTATATGTATAATATTTTAAATAATAAATATTTTGTTTTAAATGGTATTATAAAATTAGTACAATATCAAGCGTGAATAGTTTATAAGAACTAATTTTAATGCTAATGAGGTCTAACTCAGTTGGTGAAACTGATGCCCTACGATTTTAGAGGTCATGGGTTGGAACTCTATCATATGGGTGTGATGTTGTCTATTGTATAGTAGGTGTTATTGAGCACGATATAATTATTGTAATAGTTTTTGTTATATATTAATGTCGACAGAAATAATTGTACTTGTAATCGATTTATTTCAATTAATAATAATACATTGATCCTACTTTAAATTTTTTTTAATTGGCAACATATATTTTGACTAAAAACCCTTAAATATATGTATCTTTTACGTAAAACGTTGACATCTTTAATCACTTGATTACATAAAAAGAAAATATTGTAGTGATCTGGTAACAAAAAAAATGCATGAAAAATAATAAGAAGAAAAAAAGAAATGACTATTAAAATATAGTGGGGAAGTTAGAAGAAAATAAATTACATATTAAAAAAAAAAAAAAAAAGAGGCTAACAGAAGAGAGACACTAATAAGATACTCTCCTTTTAATATATATATATATATATATAGTGCAAATAGATACAAATAAATGCAACATGCTTCTGTATAAAAGGAAGAATAGATAAAAAAGATATATTAAACAACAAAAAGAAAAAAAAAAAAAAACGATCCGATTACACCACCTCCCATAAGGTTTATTATAATTTATAATTTTATTCTCGTTGTTTTAGGAACTACAAATATTCTTCTTTGATTTAACGTTCATCTAACAATGAGTCTGTTTTATTAGCCTCCGTTAGATTGTGAGTTATAGCTTTACATATTTTTAAAATTTTCTAAAACATTCTTAGGTACTAATTTGCCTTGTGGGTTATTTATCTTGTCCACCCTCAATTGTTTATATATATATGTTCAAATTTATAGAAAACAAAATAAACAAGTGTAAAGTATCTCACCGTATAGAAGCTGCGTCATTATCTTCTATTTGAAAAATCTCTTTCTAGATTTTCTAGACAATGAAAGGTAATAATAATTCCAACAAATTTCAAGATAATTAACGATTATTTACTCTTTTTTTTTTTTTTTTTTTAAATTGATCGATATAAGTGGCTTTAAATGGGGTGGTTGGAGGTGGAGACGGTTGAAACGAGACTTGTGCTGGCGGAATGCATATTCACGTGTGTGAGTGTGTGTCTTACAAGAACATGCAAATTCACATTGGGAAAGGGAAAGGAAAGGGAAAGGGAACGGAGACTAATCAAAATTTGGGAAATTTTGTTTGAATTAAATTTGATACAACTAAATTGATTATAAAATAAGTGTGATGCACATTTACGTAGGGTGGGTCTGGATTTGAGTTTGGGTCTGTCTAATAAGAAAATAAAAAATTACATTCAAAAAAGGAAAGAGAATCTTGACTAGACAGACGAAGGAAAACTTTTTATACGGATCAAATTTGGTCGAACTAAATAAATTACAGAACAAATGTATCACACTTGCTATGTGATTGGTCACTTTATTTAACTGTACACCAATCATATGATATAATTGGTTCATGTTCGATCGAATCGGATCCGAGTTAGAATTTCCGTCCCCCCAAAAAAAAGAAAAAAAGATGATTTCTATTAGGTTACACGGTATTTGGATTGATGAATTTGAATAAAGAAAAATAATTTTATTTTAAATGAACTAATTTAAAATTTATCATAATCTCACAAAAAGAATAGCTCAAATCAAAATAATATTTTTTCACAATAGTTCAAATCAAAATGATATTTAAAATATTTTGTTGCGTGAATAATCTCAAGTCGAGACACGAGTGCCCTTGAGATGTCGATGCATCGGCTTCATTTGTCATGTTTCTAATACTTCTATTTTGTCGATAATGTCTTAATTGTTAACTGTTAGGACTGAAATCTCGTGATAAATATGAAATTATAAATTTCAGTGACGTGTGGATATATATTGTGTTTATTTTATCGTCGTACATTATTACATCATTGTTTATAATTTAATTTTTTTAAGATTAATTACACTTATATTTTTTAAAATGTGAAATTATATTTTTCTCCATAAAAATTCAATTTTTTACTTAGACTGCTTCAGAAATTTTATTGTAAACACTTGATCTCCTTTCATTAGGATTTGAATAAAAAATACCAACATCAACAAATAAAAATTGTATAAATTTTTAATTTTACCTCCTATTTAATAGTATCTTATTATAATCTGTATTTTTTAGGGGAAAAAATATAATGATGTTCACCCCACTCTCTCCATGTATATTATTGTACTGAAATAAAAAGACTAATTATTTAATTAGTCATGGGATTAAATTATTTCGAAATTATTGGATCTTGGTAGGCTCTATGAAGAAAATCTATCATGTGAATAGTTAATCAATTTATAGTTGCTTTAAAAATCATGAACATGGGTCCCACTAATTATGATGAAACTATAATTACTTAATTAATTAATAACTCTGATTTATCTTATAACGAGTGATTATGAGCCATATAATTAAGATAATTAGCTTTGAAAATAAGGGTTAAAAAATGAGGATAAGGTGTATTGTTTTTATTCAAAATGGATAAAAATATACACATATTGCCAACTCTTTTTTTTTTTTTTAAAGGAAAAAATTAAGATAATAATAATAAAAAAAAGGGATGCATGAAAGAATAGGAAGTAGGCAGAGTTAGAGGTTAGGGGTTAAGTCTGTTTGGGTGTAATCTGGTGTTGAATTTAGATCAGCAAAGACTATCAATTTCTTAATAAAATAAATCCTATTAAATTTAGGTATTTGTACTATTAATTAAATATACGCACGGATCGAATATGTTTCGTTCGCTAATACATATATATATATATATATATTGTGAAACTAAATTTTTCAAATAAGAGGTGAATGAAAATAATTTTTATTTTTGCAATTTTATTATTTTATTTTGAAATTATAATGGTATGAAATAAAATAAACAAAGTAAATAAATAATAATACAGATGAGCTGCTGAATCTCCGTCGCTGTCTTTTTCCTATGTTTGGCTAGTCATGGATCACATCCCAATGTTTGATGTCCCATGCAGATACGGTATTGTCGTACTGAGTTTCACCAACACTTGCCCACTTTTATTTAAAATATATATATATATTTTGTGTCATTGTTTAATTTATAATTATGGAAAAAAATTTATATTTATTATACTAAAATAGAATCACGATTAATTAAATAAAAATAAGGAGTAACTGATTTTTTTCTTTTATTTTTTTGAATGTTCTAAACATATAATAATAATTATTATTATTATTAGAAATGATGATATGGAACTAATACTATCAAAATATTAATTTCGGGCACCAGCCAAAAGTGATGACGCTTGGATGAATTAATTTCGGAAAACAACAATTTGATGTTCTATTTGTGTACGCTGGTTCTTTATAATTATTAATTAAGGACATATATATTTGTCGTTTCAAAATATATATTTCCATTTTTTTGTGTAAGAAAATTTTACAAACCCTATGTGGGATAGTTAATCAATATTTCAATCTGATAATGATATAGTTGTAATTAGAATAAATTTCAAGGGTGTGAATGTAATTTAGTCATTAATTAATCAAATCATCAAATCTCTTTGTCCTCTCTCCATTTTTTTATTTATTTTTAAGTAAGAGACTCCTATCTAAGATGTTAATTATTACATGTATAATCCATGCACCATACATTTGGTATTACCACACCTACTGTGTGTAAGAATTATCCGTCTATATATATATATATAGCAGCAGCGCAGCAGCAGCAGCAGCAGCAGCGCACACCCAGAAAACAGAATAAGAGCACTGAATAATACTTAATATATAGTGTCAGATCAGTGGAGAAATTCAGACAATGGCTACAAAACCAGGATTCCTCACTGACTGGCCTTGGAAGCACCTCGGCAGTTTCAAGGTACGAACCCTTCATTTCATTTCTTACAAAAACCAAACATTCATTCATTCATTTCCACATGTTTCATGTCTGTCCCTCCAACAATCTTCAGGATTCATTTATACGTTTTTACGAGCATGTTTGATTTTGTATTTTGTATTCTGTACAAGAACATAAAATCCAAGACATTTTTTACTTACACGAGTCACGTGTGCGTACGTTCTTGAAAAGTTTTTACGAGCATGTTTGATTTTGTATTTTGTGTCTGTACGTAGCACGAACATCATAATCGAAAAAAACACTTTTTTAACTGTGGGTTTTGCAAATTACATGCAAACATTAATTTTATATTTTGGGGTGGGAATTAATTAGAAATTTTTGAATGTGTTGAAGTATGTAATATTGGCTCCATGGGGAATGCAAAGCATATACAAAGCAGCAACGTCGGAAGAGGGAAAGGGAGGGACTACACAAACTTGCTCATAATCCCATTCCTACTGTGGAGGGCTCTTCACAACCAAATATGGATATCCATTTCTCGTTACCGAACAGCCAAAGGCAACAACAGGATTGTCGACAGGAGCATCGAGTTTGAACAGGTCGACAGAGAAAGCAACTGGTAATTTTTCTTCTTCTTCTTCTTCTTCTTCTCCTCCTACTTACCTACCTACTTCATAGGAGAAATTGTTGTCATAAATCGAGATCTAACTCTTTTTACGCTCCTTTTGATTGGGTTTTGGGTCCAACTTACTACCAATTTCTTAGGAAAGCCTTTCGCCGGATCGTGTTTTTATATGGAATAAATGGTTGATACATAGAATTCAAAATTTATTTATTATTGGTGGGATTAAATTATTTAATAATATTTACGTCGTGTTTGTTTAATGAATTAATAAATTAAAACGAGTGTGGTATATATATAATATTTATTTTTTGATGGAATTTAGATATAATGTGAAAATTCAAATTTATTCCTCCATCAAGTCGATAAATTTAGAATTGGGAATCACTTAAATAATATAAAACTTAATTGGATTGTATTTGTGTTATTAATTAATAACTTGTCGGGTACATATGTCAATTAGTGGGTATTACCTTACTCGAATATATACCTAATAAATATACGTACATAATTGTTATTTATATACCTTATCCCTAGAATATTCATTGAGTTCTATCCATGTCATTCTAAATTGTGTTATACGTGTAACAAAAATCACAAATCGACACTGATCAGCCTAGTCTACCCATATCATCTAAAAGATAAGCGCTTTGCCGACTTCTCTTATATGGATTAAAAATGAAAAATATAGAACCATATTACGTCAGTACAATGTTGGTTTCACTACAAATATGATGAGGAATCATATCCGAGCCGCTAATAAAGGGCAAGGCGCTCGCATAATCATTCAAAATAATAGAGGCGAATTTTATAATTAGATTATAGTTGAGGGGCATAAATGTAAAATAGTATTATTTTGTCGGTGTGTGCAGGGACGACCAAATTCTGTTGAATGGAATATTGCTGTACCTCTTCAACTCTACATTGAGGAACGCAGCATTCCTGCCAGTTTGGAGGACTGATGGTGTAATTATCACAATTTTGCTGCATGCTGGGCCAGTGGAGTACATCTACTATTGGCTACATAGAGCCTTGCACCATCACTATCTCTATTCTAGATACCATTCTCACCACCATTCCTCCATCGTCACCGAGCCCATTACATGTAAGCAATTCTTTCTCCTTAATTTTTTTTTTTAAAAAAGCAAAATTATATTTTCGATTCTAAAATTTTAGATCATTAATACTTTTGATCATATAATTTGTTTTATTTCTACATTTTAGTTCTTATTTCGATAATCTAAACTTATATTTATATTTTGGTACTAACGACTTATAATCACAAAACAAAAAAATGAGCTTTATTACTGTGTGAAGGAGATCAAAATTATCAATATATGATTAAATTTGCCTTAAAAAGAAAAAATCGAATGAGAGATGTTCATGACTAAATTTGTAAAAAAATGACTATATATGCAAATAGAGTAAATTACATGATAAAAAATATTAACAATCTACAAATATAGGACCAAATGTATAATATTGCATTTAAAAAATGAATAATTACACTACACCCCCTGAAGTTTAAGCATATTATAGAGAATTTTTCGGTATTTTGAAAAATTATGAGGCTTGCATTGGGTAGTCACACTAACACCCTTGAAATCTATATATTATAATAAAACAAAAACAAAATATTAAGTACGAATCACGTATTCACATATTTGGACAGTTTCTTTAAATTCTATTTTGTTTCGTAATAATTTTTATTTTAAATTTAAATAAGTATATAATTGTTTTTCTTATTTAGAAAATTCACTAATAATACTTTTACGCTTTATATTTATTGATTCTTTCATTTTAAGTTTAAATTATTTAAAAATATTTTTTTTTAAATATAATCCTATTTTGCTTTAGTTGTGTATATATGAATAGTCTCTTTGAATTATGTTCTCCCACTTAAGAAATTATCTTTTATTTTATTTATTTAAATTTATATAAATGTATCAATTTTTGTATTTGTCCAAAAAAATTACGCCCAATCTTTTAAAAAAAATATTTAGTAAAATAATTTAAATTCATTTCTATATCTACTACGGTTCTACATTTTATACTGACTAATTGCTTTAGTTTTAAATTTTTCATTATTTATCAATTACTTATTTTTAATTTTTAAATTATTTATTCATATTTAAAAAACACACGAACACACACACAATCCTCCCGTGCCTTGGCAAAGGATAATAACCAATCCAAACATATTACAAAAGAAGTCCTCAATTTCAAAAAATTAAATTACATCAACACCCCTTGAGATTTAGGTATATTTTAACAAAGTGTATGTTGTGGGCAGCTGTTATACATCCTTTTGCGGAGCACATATCATACTTTTTGCTGTTCGCAATTCCCATTCTTGGAACATTGCTGAATGGAACCGCGTCCTTGACCTCCATCTTCGGCTACATCACCTACATCGATCTCATGAACAACATGGGCCACTGCAACTTTGAGCTCATTCCCAAATGGGCATTTTCACTCTTTCCTCTCTCAAATACATGATGTACACGCCCTCGTAAGTTATTAAATACTCCAAGGTCTGCGTGTTTGAAATTTTTGTCCGAACTTGGTTCGACCAATCACATAACAAGTGTTTTATACTTGACATATGATTGGTTTAAGTTCGACCGAGCTATGTCCGGGCAAAAATTTTCCCAACGTGTTATGGAACAAACCCCTCCATTTTAGAAAATTATACTAATGTACTCTGCAGTCGGTCTTTATGTTACGAGTTCCTTTACTACCGTTGCGTTTTTAGGGAGAATTTGTAGTGTAAAATATGATTGATGAATTAACCTTATCGTAATATAGAGCATTGATCTTGTTGCTAACATTTGGCAAATTACAGGTTTCACTCTTTGCATCACACTCAATTCCGGACCAACTACTCGTTGTTCATGCCGTTCTATGACTACATTCATGGCACGGTGGACAGGTCATCCGATGCATTATACGAGACGGCGCTCAAGAGGCAGGAAGATTGTCCCGATGTCGTGCACTTAACACATTTGACCACATCAGAATCCATCTTCCATCTCCAATTTGGATTGGCCTCTTTTGCCTCAAGGCCTCAGAGCCCCAAATGGTACATGTGGCCTCTAACATGTTGGTCGATGATGCTGACTTTCATCTTCAAACGAATGTTTATTGTCGAAAGAAACGCGCTTGACAAATTCAAGTTGCAGACTTGGTCAATCCCAGATATAGCATACAGGTAACGTTTCTATAATTTGGTTCGTTGCACGTTTTCGTGACTTAAAAAGTTACACGTTGATGTTTACATGTAGTATTCACTAAAATGGCAAGCACAAGCGATCAATGACTTGATTGAAGAAGCCATACTCGAGGCTGAAGCAAGAGGTGCCAAGGTTTTAAGCCTAGGCCTATTAAACCAGGCAAGATCAGCAGTCCTTAGTTGCTATTTCCCCCCAGTGAAGCTATCTTTTACTGTCAAAATCGTTGATAACGAAGGTCGAGATAAACGTAATTTTGCAGGGCGAGGAACTTAACAGAAATGGAGCACTTTTCATAGAAAAGTACCCGAAGCTAAGTATCAACATAGTGGACGGAAGTAGCCTGGCAATTGCTCTTGTACTCAACAGCATTCCTAAAGGCACAACTGAAATCTTGTTCAGAGGCAGCCTCTCAAAAGTTGCTTATGCCATTGTTTGCGCTCTGTGCCAGAAGGGCATTCAGGTGGCGACGTTCTACGAGAACGAGAAGCTCAAACTATCTGCAGTGACTCAGAACAAAAGTGATAGTCGCGAAAGTTTCACTCAAAAGGTAAGGAAATACAAATACTAGAAAATAGGCCTGTTTTGATCCCTTTTTCTATCTTTTTCTCAAGGAAGAAATGTAAAATTGGTTGCAGGTATGGATAGTTGGGATGGAGTTTCAGATGATGAACAGCTCAATGCACCAAAAGGAACTCTCTTCATTCCTTTCTCTCAATTCCCTCCAAAGAAAACGCGCAATGATGCCTTCTACTACCACACGCCGTCTATGCTGGCTCCTCCGTCCCTCCACAATCTCCATTCTTGTGAGGTAAGATCAATCACTCTTCTTAAACTGTATACCACGACACGACAAGACACGTGCACCCTTTAAATGAATTGATTGTCTTTTTTGTGCTTTTTCAACAGAATTGGCTGCCAAGAAGAGTAATGAGCGCTTGGCGTGTGGCTGGAATAGTGCACGCCTTAGAAGGATGGGACGTGCACGAGTGTGGCGACACCATTTTCGACGTGAAGAGAATCTTGGAGGCTGCGCTCAGACATGGATTCCGCCCTACAACCGTTTCCACATGATGCAAACGTACATTGTGGCCGGACAATTGGACTTGTGCAGTTCAAATATATGTTTTACGTGCCTATAATGCACCATTACTATATATGTCTTGTTATTACTATAGTATATATGTTTGGACTCAATTCTGAAGTTTGATGAGTTGGTTATGTAATTTTTCTTTGGGTCGGTACGGTGGAAAACAATTCCGTTTCATTCTCATCAATTTTCAATATTCCAGTATTTGCGAGTGAGTTTTATTTTTGTATTGAGTTTTGCGTGATGAATGAAAATACAGATAAATTATAAATGAGTTGAATTCTTCATCTTCTTCTTCTCGAGAATTTCAAACCTGATCATCATGAACTATATATACACGTGTGAGTTTTGAGAGAGAGAGAGATGGGTAGGGCAGGTCTTGCACGGGAAAATTCTTACCCGAATCAGGGCAGTCAAATTTGAACCAATTACTGGCAAGTGCAATACACTTGTTATGTGATTGGTATACAGTTTATGAAAAGTGATAAATTACAAAACAAATGTAATACACTTGATTGATTCAATCAAATTAGATCTGAATAAAAATTTTCCGTTGTACGATGAGCTAATATAATGAATTAATAGGAGGAGTTGTCAAGAAGTTGGAATTGGAAGGGAATGGTGAGTTGTAGTTGTTAAGGAAGACCTTTTGCTTATACTGTTGGGCTTCATATATGGGCTTAAATTGTAATTGGATGAGTATAGTATAGGCCCATCCCGACCCAAAAATATCAACTCACATCTCACACGCTTCCAGCGATATGAAGAAGTTTGTCTACTGCACCTAAAGAAGAAGAAGAAGGAGAAATGGGTGTGTCCATATCTCCCCCACCGCCTTCATCTTTGTCTCTCTCTTCGGAGCTATTCTCAAGTAGAAGAAGAGACGGCCCCACTTCTCTCTCATGGTCCTCTTCCTTTCCCAGCATCAATCTTCTTCCAATTCCATCCGCTGCTTCAACTCTCACTCTCAACCAGGTATTCTCTCACCCTCTTTCTTCCTTATCGGAATAAGAATTTGTTCTCCTGTGTTTGTTCTGAATGCGGTTTTTTTCTCAATGACAAGTGAGGACGATTTTTTATTATTTTTTATTTTTATTTTTTTTCTTGGGTTTTGATGGCTTCTGAAAGTTTTTGATTTAGTAGAACGCGGAGCTGTTTTCTTGATTTTCGTTAGGAGGAAATTGTTTGTCCATTGTTGTACTGATGGGATAATGATGTTTGTCCTATGAATTTGCTGTGGTTACTACTATGTAAGAATTCTAGCTTGAATATGTGTAGAGAACAATGAAGAGAGTTGACGTTAAATGGAGGAGAGAGACATTTTTGTGATGTGATGGACATGCCCGTTGTTGATGATGAGAGACTTTAGCATAGGATTTGCCTTATCTGTCAACAGATGGATCTCGCATGACCTTGAATCATAGACTGCAGGGCTAGGGCTCCATGCTTTGAAATGAATTCTGTCATGTTTGGTTGAACCGTTATATGTTGTCCTCCTGGGTTTTTTAGGGCATATAGTCTGATCTTGTCTGTCTGAATATTGAAGGGCTTGATTGTTCAAGCTGCATGGACACGGAGATCTCGCAGTGAAGCTGCAAAGAAGCCAACAGGAAATCATGGAAACAAAGGAAGGATATGTATATGAGACCGTTTCTACTCAATGTATTCTTTTCAAAACGATTCGTTCATGCAAAAGTGATGCATCGAGGAACCAGCAAAGTGATATCTGTTGCTACCACAAATGCCAAGGATCTGAGGAACACGTTGCCGTCCCTTACCGACAACAATGCATGCAGAGTTATCGGAAAATTGATTGCTGAGCGATCAAAGAAGCTGATGTCTACGCAATTGCATATGAGCTCAAGAAGAATGAACGAGTCGAGGGCAGACTTGCAATTATTCTTGATACCATCCAGGAAAATGGTATCATATTTGTTTGATGTTTCACTCTTAGAATTTTTGAAATGGCTGCTAGTTCTTCAGGTAGGTTTGTGGTTGTAAGTCTTGTAAACAATTGATGGTTTACCCCAAGATTAGGCTTTGCCTTTGGTGCATATTTAACACTTTCATAGGCTTGAATCTTTATATTCTGCCATCAGGACAACTAGTTTTATGTTAATATGTATCTGAATTATTTTCCCCATTATACATTTATAACCACAGCTCCATTTTCAAATTTGAACCAAATAAATCAAACACGCGTGATTGTAGTAAGGTATCATCATATCACTGTGAATTATAAATCTTATAAAAGAAATTCAGTCTTTCAATCAGACAACCATATAAAGGCAATAACCTCATCAAACCTGTAGATATAAGTAACAATATAGAGGCAATAGCCTCTTTAAATTGTACTTTTCTGGTTCTTAAAATAATCAAAACAACAGTGAACTGTATCCCCTCTAGGTGAAGAAATCCATTATGCAAATCAATTCCTGAAGCCATATATTTCAGAACCACCTGCACAGAGGAAATCTTTACAGTTTCAGGCTTTCAGCATACAATAAGAGAATGATGGTGGAATGGAAGGCGACAAGGAAGATGCTTATATTTTACCGATGAATATAGTCTCATGAATGAACAAAATCAAAAGATTAAAGTTTGAGCAATAAAGATTTACAGAAATGTTGGCAGTTGGGTGAAAGGAAAAACATATGCATATGTATGTTCTTCAATAAAGTCCTTAAATCATTCGAATGAGTGAGTTATGCAGCGACACATAAAGAACCAATCTCTGATCACTTACTATAGGGAGACAAATTTTCGAGAACTTATTTCCAATCATAAAACACTGTCATATATCAACGTATTTAGTAAATCATTACCTACAATAAGATTTGATTCAATATGATGCACCGTGTAGCATCTTTAAGCAGCAACCTATCACAAACAAGGAAAAATTTTATTGTATAGCAACAAGGTGGAAAGGAATGCATGAGATACGACGACTAGTAAAAATTGCAAAAATCCCTTCAGCTGATTTTCCGACCCAGAGACACCTTTCTAACTTACCATGTTATTTAACAACTTCACGTAAAAACCTACTGTAAACTAAATTCTTAGAGTGGTCTCAGAAAATCATGTCCATAACAAGGATAAATAAGAATAGCTTATCAGATTAAAACGGTAATGCATAAGCCAGTAGCATCTAATTTACACACATACTTTTGTTAAAACTAGCAACTCTAAATTAGCTTCTGCCTCTCCCATTTGCTTAGGCTTTTAATCTGGACATTTTTGTTATTTACACTAAATATAGTCGTGCATGTTACTGGAGGCAATATGCCCCTTATTTAACTACACTTTTCTTCACCAGTTGCTGGAACCATCACAATGCTGTTTTACCTTTTCACTCTCTGGGGTGAAAACTGCTTTGACTGCCTTGAAAACTTCTTCAATTGGTCTTGCAGCATTAATCTAAACCAAAAGAAACATCAATTGCCATATCCAACTTCTGAATGCAAGTAAGAAAAGGAACACATGATGATAAGATTACCTTTCGGACCTTCCCTTTAGCTTTGTAATATTCAATCACGGGGAGACTTGATTCCATGTAAACGTTAAATCTCTTCCTTATTGTCTCGATATTATCATCTTCTCTACCCTGCGGGAAAAATTAGACAAATGAGAAGGTAAAATAAATAAAGACAAAACTTGAGATGGAAAGAGGCTCGGTACTTTGAAAAGAAAATGAATATATTATGTAACCTGGTTCCTACTCAATAGACGCTTCTCCATTTCCTCCTCTGGACAATCAAAGAATAGTACAAATTCCGGCTCAATGCCAGTCTGCAAAAAAGAGAGCCAGTAGGTAAAAACGTGGATCTTCTGGACAATGCATGATCACATACTATATTCCACTGCAGCATCCTCAAGCAAATAGCTTAAATCAGCCCTTGAAACAGGTCAGGCATAAAAAAATTCTTAAATGCATGATAAATTCAAGCATAGCAAAGGATATTCTACAAAATGATAATGGTACTATAATATGTGCTTTAAGTACTATATAGAGCCACACATCATAAATACAAATAGAAGGAAATAATACAAATATAAATGCACAAGTAATGGCGAAGGACAAGATACATATATGTACACACACACACAGAGACATATACTGAGATGGGGAGAGGTAAAAAGGAGACTTACTACAGATTCAAATGCTGCACGGTTCTCCTCATTACGAGGAAAACCATCAATAAGAAACTTGTCATTTCCATTTTCCTGTATTGCTCGTTGGAGTAGCTTAATTGTTACCTCAGAAGGTACGATTTTTCCTTCCTTAATCATGTTCTGAATCATTGTCCTACATGTCATAAGCCAAGTTAGTTAAGAACCCACAGCATCAGGAATCTAACTGATACGATGATGAAAAATGATGCTGTATTCAGAGTTACCATCTAGTTTCTAAAGAGACTTCAGAAGAAACCAAAAGCACCTCATATTCAACAAAGCGACTATAATTGTCTTACTAACTACAGATAAGAATATCATGAATCAACCTCAAATTTTCAGATCAACAAATTGGTTCACAACAAAGAATCACTAGGTTCCTGAAAGCAAGAGTTTGGGTAGTAACATTTAGACGAGAATAAAAGCATTGGTCAAGGAGGAAGCAACTAACCACATTCAAAATATAAAGTTATATTTATTTCTTTTTGAAGAGAATACAAATCTATATAATAAATAGTACTGATGCCACAATAAGTTCGTACCCGTTTTCAGAACCAGATTTTATCTCGGCTCGGAGAAGATCACCCGCACTGAGATGAGTATAACCAAAATGTTCAACAATATTTGAACACTGAGTGCCCTTACCACTGCCTGGGCCACCTGCTCGAGTTTAAAGAGCAAGAGACAACAAACACATCAGGATAGCATCAGCATAGAAAGCTCAGTAACAATAACTTTGTGCAGGAAAACAAGATGTTCAAATTTACAGAGAGCTAGAGAAGATAATGGTATAAACTCAGGCTCAAAAGTCTCTAAGTTTGAACACTGAGACCAACTTTCTAAAACCAATTTACATGCAGAGAAATATTTTGAAACTAAAGCACTCACCTAGAACAAAAACAACAGTAACCTTCTTGTTGGCATGTGCACTTCCATTTGCTTCCTGAACCAAAATGAGTTATGTAAATACATTGGGATGGACATCTGTGTGCAACTTGCTTGTTTTAATTAATTGTGGATGAAAGCTCCACAAACTCAGGAAGAAAAATCAGCTGGTAGTGCCAAATAATCAACCAAAAAAGTCAAACAAAAGGCTTTGAAGGTCTAAAGATACATTTTATTTGACATTCCAGATGCCTTCCAGAATTAAAACAAAAGGGACGCTCTGTTTGATGTCAAGGTGAGGAACCTTAGGCCCATGGTCTCAGACTCTAAATAGAAATCTTTGGCAGGAAATAAGAGCAGCAATAATGTTCATTCCAGGCCGTCCGGTCATAACAATGCCCTTTATGTGGTTACTCCAACAAATTTGAAATCCAAACAGCTGAACTTTCGTGTCACGCTTAAAGATGAATTTTGTATTTTATAATTCAAACTCAAAAGAACGATAGGAACCACGTAAGGTGGAATGACTGAACGTATAGTGTCCACAAGTTTTAAATCATTGCTTATGTTTTAAACTTCTGCACAATAAAAAGATTAACTTCACTGGCTATAAACTTGCAAATGAGAAGACTGCCTCACACAAAAAATTGAAGGAATATTTTAATTATGGTTCTTATTGTTGATTTGGCCTGCAAGTGCGACAAATCCTGTAGAGATGTGGAGGGGAAACTTCTATCTTTTTCTCTTTAAACAAGTAATAGGTGAATTCATAATCTGTGCCTATGATTCCAACCATTTTTCCAACTCAAAATTTGGACCAAAATTTGAAAAAAAAAAAAACACATCTAATACAAACAATGGGTCATGATTCATGAAATACCTTGATTGCTGCATCAACAACAGTCCCCATAGTACCTATAGAAATTCTTTTAACTTATCTGCATAAAAAATACCAACGGTTGGTTGCTGCACAGTTTAGTAGAATAAGCACATGGCAGAATATACTATGAAGCAAGAATCTCATGTAGCACAGTAACTGGCATTACTAATGAAGAATATTGACAAGGTTAACTCGCATACAAGCAGACTAACAATTGCAGTCAATTTTTGTATTTGACTGAATGTTATAGATCTCTTATAGAGTTTCACTTAAAATCTTGACATACTTTAAATGGAAGAATTGAAATCACAAACAAACATTACATGGAATGGATATCAAGCCTAAAAGAACAAATTTCAGGCACCAATGTTTAGATTGGATGAAAAGTGAACATAGGCAGTTTCAAGTTCATAAGAATTATCAGCATGTCACCCCAAGATGAAGGATCTTTAATTACAACATGGGAAGTGGAGGTAGTAAATCCAGTCACGGAGAAGGCTAGTCTCACAGTTTAGTATTGATGTCTGAGATCAACTACAAGATCAAACACGAAAGGGTGGAGGCAAATGACAAAAAGAATATGCATTTGAAACACTTTCATGTGATACGCAGATCAAAGCACATTCTTGCCACTGAAATTACCAACTCCATGGAAGTACCAGATCCGAGTTTCAAGGAAAGAACACATTAAAAGTATGAAACACACATTTGCTCAAAGTTGAGAAATTAATTTGGCCACTAGACCAAGTCGAAAAGTCTTCAGCAACGGAAGCATATAATAGAACTTGAGATCCAATCTTTCAAACAGGGCAAGCTTGAAATTCACCAAATCACCCCGCAACTATACAGATATACACAAGCAATAGAACTATCATTCTGCTGGGATCTGATATTTTTCATCAATCATCACAAGTTATCAGGTCAAACTATTCATTATTGACAGACAAAATGCTCGCTCCTGTGAATGAATAAAATCCAATGTTCCAACAGGCCCAGCCTCAAATTTCAGCAAACAAGAATGTCATGCAGATACAAAACATCAAAATCAACAGATTTCTCCAAGAACACGGTCCCCATTCAACTACACACCAGATCACATTCACCGAACTGATAAAACATCAGCACAACTACAGACACTGAATCGAGCAAAAACCAAGATCATCAGAACTACAGCATTTCAAATCAAGAAAATGAGGAAATCACAGAAAACAAGATCTGGGACTCACCTAATTCTTGTGAAAAAAGGAGGGAAAATTTGTGGAGATCTTAGAACGGGACAAGGGGGTCCAACACGAAGAACCTGTGTGCATATATAGAGAGAGGGGTGTGTCTCAATGGTAACCAACTGAAATTATTGCTGCACAAAAAATATATATAAATATAATTAATTTTTCTTTTTAATGAGTTTGCACGCTTTCGCGCTGTAGTGTATGCTTCCTTTTCTGAGTCCACACGTTTTTTCTTCAGCGAATTGGCAGGACTGGAGATTGAATTGCGGAGCGTTAGGAGGCCACTTTGCGTGATTTTGAAGAAGGCTGTTTGTAAATCAGCATAATTTCATGTGGAGTGCTGATTCGAAGTGGACGCTCAATAGAATCAAGAATCCGATTCCGGTTCCTAAGTGCATCTCTCATTTACCAACCATCTCTTTCCCGGTATCGGGTTAAATGTAATTTAATCATGTAGTATGAAACCAACAAATACCTCATGGGAAAAAATAATTAGCAAAATTATTCTTTGATTTTAATAGAAGGGTAATTTACTTTCTTTTTTTTTTAAACACATAAGTTAATTTATTATTTATTTTTACAAAAAAAAAATCTTATTTTTCATATCATGCGGGGGTAAATTTCATTTTTCCCTATTGAAATCTCGCAGATAGTTGCGAATTTGAGTTTCGTGAATAAGTGTTTAATTTACTGTAATCTTTTTCCCCCTTTGTTTTGAAGTTAGTAATTGATTTAATAATATTATTGTATTTACATATCGAATATTGATTGCTTTAAAGATATTAATATATAAAAAAATACATATATTATGTGTCATGTACTCCCAAGTCATCATTAAGTAAAGTTCGAACGGCCACGGAACAGAGTGTTTTTCGATTTACAATTTGTTCTTATTACTTCGTGTTTATTTAAGCTAAATAAAAACATAGGATAAATTGTATAACACCCTTTATGTTATAGGAAAATAACACGGAATCTCTCTATGTTTTGTTTATAGGCAAAAAAACTCTCTTGTTATATAAAAAGCAGCAATATACTTTATTTTCATTAAATATTAAAGGGGAGTGCATGTCACAAGCCTAAAATGAGAGTGGGATTCTTTTTTTTACATTTTTTGACATTATTTATATTTACAAATGTCTATTACACCCCTTTATTTGATATACATGAGAAAATCACTATTTTAGTTTAAATATATTTTAATAAATTATATATTATTGATTAATGACACTATTGTTTGATTTAAATATTATTTGTTTATGAAATATATTAACTAAACATAAAAATACATAACAAGTATGTAAAATTTTAAAAGTTAAAAATTAAATTAACAAATCACAATACAAAATTAATATACTAAAATTCACTTTTCAAATTAAAATATACATGATTATAAATAAAATTTACTTTTAATAATTAGATATTGTTAAATAAATTAAATCATTATTTAATTTAAATATATTTAAATAAAGTATATTTATTCATTAAATATATTAATGAAATATTAAAACACTTAAAATTATATAATTTCTTGAGTTATATTATTTATTAAAATTATATTTAAACTAAGATCATCAATATATGATTCAAACTAAAAATTTGAATTTTTTATTATTTTTAGCTTTTGAATTCTTTTTTGTTATTTTTAAAAGTTTGACATCTTCCCGACGGAGAAGAAGACTCCAGAACGGGCAACTAGAACTTTAGCGACAGAGGCAACGTCGGCGGCTGCACCCAGTTTCTTTGCAGCGATGCCGCAGAGGCCACGAGCCTACTATATATATATAAATGTATAATATATATATATATATGTATATAATTGTATATAAATATATATTTAATATAAAATATATTTTAAAAATAACTTTAAGAAAATCGTTCATTTTAAATTATTGATGATTAATGACTACAATAACAAGAGTATAACGGTCAATTTTTTAAATATTCTAACACCGTTAATTCAGACTAACGAAAGAAAGAATGTGCATAATTTTGTAAAATACAAGGAGTTTTTTACCTATAAAATTAATACAAAAAAATTTAGCTAAAAAATAAAAACAGTGGGGGATTTTATGCAATTGATACAAAAAACTATACCAACAATTATATATACGTCTTTGTAGTTCTCATTCTTTCTCACTCTTCTCATCTCTCAATTCATCGACACTCACCAAATTCTTTCTCTCCAAATCTAACTCCTAAAATCCTAGCCCAAACCAACGATTGCAAGCTACTCCATCTACCAACGGCAACGAAGACGGCGTTTGCTGTTGTGTCATCCAAGCAAGGAGCTCGAACAGGTTTGTTGTTTGCCATCTTCTCAATTTTCTTGGTCTACAGTGCCATTTGCTGGTGTTTATGTCTCATCGTCGATTATTTGTTTTTTACTCCACACTTTTTTTAGCGCAAGGCCTTCATAGTCTTTCAAAATGGAGAAGATTTATTCTAAGTAAAAAACAAACTTGCATATTTTAAGGATTTCGTTTTCTTGTCTGTTAGAAGTCCTCTATGACATTCTTTGCTATAACCAGGGGAAAGGAAAGGAAAGGAAAGGAAAGAAACTACCGATTCATGTATTTTGCTATCCTTATTTTTCATTGTGTTTAAATTATTAGTGTATTGAACGAAAATAACTAAGCTCGAGCTCCATCGAAACATTGAACGAAAATAACTCGATCTTGAGCTCGAGCGCACGAAAAATAGTCGACCGTGGCTCGTTTACACCCCTACCCCTAGTTTCTTAACTATACCACACCCCTTCTTCTTTTTCTTTTTCTTCCCTTACACACATTTTCGTTTAGTTTCAATTAAAAAAGTTGGAATTTTGAGCAGAGGCACAGTTGTCCCAGGCTAAAAAGGTTGTCTGATTGGTGCTTGTCTTGCATCAGTTGTGAGTTTTAGATCTTAGTAACATGGATAATAAATAATTATACCTTCTTCTTTTTTAATTATAACAGCAGCTGTGCCATGTTGTTCTTATTTACATATAATAAATATTTTTTATTATTTAAAGTATAATATTAAGAGTAAAATATATAAAATAGTACACTATATTTAAAAAAAAAAATTAATTTATTAGTTAATAAAATTTGAAAAGTTAAATAAATTAGTTAATTATCAATTGAAAAAAATTAGACTCACAAAAAGATATTGAAACGATATCACTAATCATCATTTGGAAGTGGAGATACATTTCTTTTATATATCTCATGGATATATATATATATATATATATCACTAATAAAAATACTGAAAAATATGGAGTCTGAAGATGGACGGTGGGCTTTTTTTTCTGTTAATCAACTCGACAAAGTATTATTGGGCCAGCTATTACATCATAGCCCATTGTAACATACCTAAATGATGATGGGTCCCTTTTTCTTGTACCCAGACTGCGGTATGTTTGTGGGCCTTTGCGAAGATACGCAACCCGGCCTATTCTGACCCTGTGCAAAGACGGCTGGTCTGGGCAAAAGCTTGAAAAGATGCGGCGTGAAGCAAACCCAAACTAGTGTTGCCTCGCTCAATGTTTTGATCAAAGCACTCTGCAAGAGCAGTGGAACTCTGGATTCCGCTTTCCGGATTTTCCATGAAATGCCAAAACATGGGCATACTCCGGATTCATACACTTATGGGACTCTGATTAATGGGTTGTGCAGAACTGGGAGAACTCTTGAAGCCAAAGAGCTTTTAATTGACATGGAGGCAAATGGTTGTTCACCCTCAGTTATTACCTATAGTTGCCTGATACATGGCTTTTGCCAGTCGAATAAATTGGAGGATGCAATGGAATTGCTCAAAGATATGAAGAGCAAAGGTATTGAGCCTAATGTATATACTTATAGTTCTCTGATTGATGGTTTTGTAAGAATGGACATTCTTTGCAAGCCATGGAGCTTTTGGAGAGGATGATCCGCAAGCGTCTAGTTCCAAATTCGATTACTTACAGTTCCTTAATTTATGGTTTCTGCAAGGAAGGTAAACTTCATGAAGCTATTCAGATTCTTGATCGAATGAAGCTTCAGGACTTGAAACCCGATGCAGGTCTTTATTCGAAAATAATCAATGGCTTTTGTGAGATCAACAAGTTCCGGGAAGCGGCAAACTTCCTTGATGAAATGGTGCTTTCAGGGATAACTCCTAACCGCGTAACTTGGGATCTTCATGTCCGCGTTCATAATAGAGTAATTCAAGGTCTTTGTTCTGGGGGTCACCCTAATCAAGCTTTTCAACTCTATCTGGGCTTGCGTACTAGAGGAATATCCGTTGAAACAAACACCTTTGGATCTCTTATTCACTGCCTTTGCAAGAGAGGAGATCTGCACAAAGCTGGTCGGATTATGGATGAGATGGTGATTGATGGATGCATTCCCGATGTGGAAACATGGACTGCCATGTAGGATGGGTTCTGGGATAGGAAGAAAGTTCGTGAAGCTGCTGAACTACTACTGGCTAAGGTGATGGATGAATTTCAGAATACCACACCCAGTTGACATACATGTGGTGGATGTAACTGTTTTTAACAATACAAATTGGACGGTGGATGATATCTTATCTTCCTCAGCCTTTTCCAACTCTGTTTCCAGATAGCTCCGAACTTTCTTGTTGGTCGAGGTTCTTCATTTCTAAACTGATTATCAAGGTTAGGGTGCCTAAGATTTTTGTTCAGGTTCCTTTCCCCCAATAAGGATCACCAAAATATTGCAGTCTCATGTTTCATAAACTCTTTCATGAGTCTAAAATCACCTATTGTGTTTGTAACTGCAAACCAGGACAGGCACTTGTTTGTCCTGTAAACTCCAGTGTCACAACTGCACTGCCACAAACAGACTTCTGAATAATTTCACTGCATCACCTATCTTTCAGAGTAAAGGTTGTGAAGAGATAGTATCTACTCTGCGAAAATGGGTTCAGCGGCCGAAAAATGCTGTTGCAATTATGCAAGAAAAGGGGTTCTCCCTCCAATGCAGGTCAAGGCACCAGTTGACCCCAGGAACTGTTAAATTTGGTGCTTACCATGTTCTTGCTCTTGAAGGAAGCAAAGGTCTAAATGTCATTGAGCTTGCGGAGAAGATTCAAGTGAGTAATAGCTGGTATTGTGTAGGCTGTGCTTTTTCTCCAATTATCTAATATTTTTCCCTTAACAGAAATCTGGGCTCCGTGACTTCACAACAAGCAAGACTCCAGAGGCTTGTATATCTGTTGCCTTGTCAAGGGATCCTGTACTTTTTGAAAGAATTGCTCCATCTACATATTATGTGCGGCCAGTTTTCAGAAAGGATCCTGCTGATGCCGAGTCAATTATTGCTGCAGCAAAGGAGAAGATACAGAGATATGCAAACGGTTTTCTAGCTGATCAGAATGCTGACGAGGAAGAAAGAGATGATTCAGACACTGATGTCGCCGAGGGTACAGAAGTTGATGCTTTAGCTACCCCATCGGCTGAGAACAAAAATACTGATGGCAACGAAGTTGGCTCCTGCTCCAGGAATGGCAAGGACAAGCTCCTTGATGATAGGGCTCCGCCGAAATGGAATGTGTAGTGTTGGTAAGAATTCACATGTTTCCTTGCTTGTGGCTGCAACTTGTCTTTGCTTTCTTCAAGGATGGAAGCTGCAATTTTATATCACTAATTAGCCAATTGATGTTTCTGAAGATATTGCGAAGGCTGATCCTGATCAAGGTGTTGAGATTGATGAAAGTAGATCACTTGAACCCTGGGTCCAAGGACTCATTGAAGGAGAATATTCTGATCTATCTGTCGAGGAGTCTCAATGCTCTTGTCGCCTTAATTGGTATTGCCAAGCCCTTTTGACTCTGCTTGAGTTATGGTAACAGGGTACCTTTACGCTCTCTGCATATTTCAGATGCCGAAGTGTGTTTATACTGCTAATTTCCTCACTACATCTGACAGGTTTCTGTTCCTTCTGAGGTTCTTCATTCTTCTTGGACAGAAGACTGTAGGAGAACATGGGGCTTAGAGCCGCAGAAATGTTCGTCAATTGAGGGTCTTCTACAGGTGTTCATACCGAATAATAATTCTTTGACATGATTCCATAGAGAAATGCACGTTGTGTTACTTCAAGTAGTGCCCTGAACTTGTTTGATCCAGGCACTTAGTATCCACTGTTCCTTTCTTTGAAGTCCTTAGTTTAGATACTGATATGAGACTGACTATTGTTCTTGGCCATCACCACCTTTGATACAAGCATGGGGCTCCCTTGATTTTGTGGGTCTCTCCTTTCCTATGATGTCTCTTTATTATGTATATTGCCTTAATTCTCTCAATATTTTCATTGCCATGCAGAGGAAAGAAACCCACAAAAATTATTTTCTGTTTGCTGATGGTCATTGATTAGTACTTAAGAACAATTACAACTTGCTAACCACTTCTATTAGTACTCTAGATCAAGTTTGAGTGAAGCAACTGCATGGAAACTACCTACCTAACCTTAAGGATGATTTTTTATTGGCTCTCAGTCTCACACTCTTTTATTTTAAAGAATCAGTTGAATAAACATGTATGGATATCCAATCTATTCTTACCCATATAATTTGTTCTCCCTAAAATTTACAAATAACATTAATTGACCATTTATATAAAAATTAGACTAATGCTAGGGTTGCCAATTTCAACTCGAACCCGGAAAACCCGTCCCGGACCCGCCCCGTATGGGGCGGGTCTGGGATGCCATTTTTCGGGTTCGGAGCGGGTTTGGGGCAGCTAAAACCTGCCGGGTCCGGGGCGGGTTACGAGTCCTGTCTCGAACCCGCCCCATTGGACCCGGCCTCGGTCCAACCCGCCCTTTTTTTATATATTATAATAATATATACATATATATAAATAAAAAATTATCTTATTATATATATATGAATCCTAAATAATTTTTGCATATACCTAACTATATATAAAAATACCAAAAATAAAAAATTAGTTGATACAAAATTTAATAATTTAGATGAACGTATTTTTTGTCTTATCCAATTTATTTTAGATTCAAAAGTATATTAAAATATTTAAATCTAAACTGATATTATTTCTTAAAAAAATATTAATTTAATATATTTTTTGTATAAATTAATTAGGTCGGGACGGGGCGAAAATTTTAGCATGACGAGGCGAGGCAGGGGCGGGTTATGGGGCTGGCAAAAATTAAATGAGGTGAGTCTGGTACGGGTCCAGGCGGGTGGGGGCGGGTTATGGGGCTGGCAAAAATTAAATGGGCGGGTCTGGTACGGGTCCAGGCGGGGCGGGCGGATTATGGGTCTGACAAAAATTAAATGGGGCGGGTCTTGAATCCGGCGGACCCGTACCAGACCCGCCCCATTGCCATCACTAACTAATGCACGTGGTTTTTGGTCGAGTTAATTAACTAAGTAAAATATAATATATTAATAATTTGAAGCTATCATTTGAACTCAGCTAAAATTAAAGCAATCTTTGGTACGAAAGTTCACCAACCAAAGAATTAATTATATTTAATTGTTCCATAATTAAAATGTATGACACCTAAGAAAGGATTGAATAAATTCGCTTGTACGACTACCATTTGAGGGTCGCTGCACTTAACCATCAGAAGTATACAGTACATGGGCGTAATGGCCCAAATTGACTTGGGCCCGCTAATGGATTATCAAATAACGTTTGGACTTGCAATGTAAAATGGGAAAGTTTGCAATTAACCACCAATAATACCCGCTTCAATCCGAATGTAGTATTTGATTGTGGAATAACTTTTTCATCAAAAAGGGACAAAAAATGATTGTGGAATAACCTTTTCATCAAAAGGAAAAAAAGAAAGAAAAAGAAACTCAAATCAAATATATTACACCACCTATGATCATTACATTTTTTTTTTTCCTTACCCAACTCCTTTCACACAACATATCAACTATTATTAGTATATTTTTATCTAACATCTGACATACTCATTTAATTTCATTGAAAAAAGATGAGATGAAAATACAAGCGACAGTCTCCTTTTCATTCTAGAATAAGCATAAATGCCAAATTCTAGTAATTTCTTTAATTAGACAAAGGAGTATTAACTGGAATTGAGTGGTGTTCAAATGCACCTTAATTCGAGCTTGAAAACAAATTTCAAGACGTGAAGCAGCATAATTTTGATGTACACGCCGAAAAGCAAGCAAAACCTCACTCAGAAATTAAGTTCGACAACACCGGCAGCACTCCAACCAAGTTAAACAAGCCAAAACTTTAGATTGAAACAAACCCGGAAAGGAAGTTTCCTTTCCAGAATCTGGTGAAAGCTGGTTGCTTGTTTTCTGTTTCTTGCAAGGCAAAACTAGCTCACTCAGTTCCCTTTCCTTCCACTCAAGTCGATTGTTCTGTTGCCTATAAATGTACTTTCCCACAACAATCCTGTCAAAAACAACCCCGACAAGGATCAAGAAGAATTGCCAACTCAAAAGCTACCTGCAATGGAGATTAAGGTGGAAAATGACAACGAATCATCTCAAGAAATCTCTGAACAAGATGTGCCCTTACTGCTCAACAAAAACCTGCCGCAAGTACAGAGAAATGCCATCCAACAAGCCATTAGTCAGACATTTGAAAGCACGGCACACCTGGCCAACCTTCTGCCACCGGCTCAGTGCTTGCTTTTCAACTTCTGTCCCAATATTCTCAAACCAAGGAGAGTGTGACACAGCAAGTCAATCCTTGACTGCTGGGCTCGTGGCTCTATGCGGGCTCTCATGTATTTTGTTGAGCTTCACTGATAGCATCAAGGACCAAAAGGGGAATATCTCTTACGGTTTTGCCATTCCATGGTCTGTGGATCACTGATGGATCAGCAACTCTACCACCAGAGATTGCAGCAACATACAAGCTGAAATTTATAGATTTTGCGCATGCCTTGATGTCAATATTGGTTTTTGCAGCCATTGCTATGTTTGATGAGAATGTAGTGAACTGTTTCTATCCTGCACCGTCAGCTGGGACAAAGGAGGTGTTCACAACACTACCGGTCGGGATTGGAGTAGCCTGCAGTATGTTGTTTGTAGTTTTTCCCACTAAACGACACGGTATTGGCTTCCCAGTCACCAACAGTTAAAGCATGTTATCTGTAATCGCTTTGATGCAAATATGCATTTCTTTCGTTTCATTGATACTTGATTTTATTGATGTCAAGGGCATCACTCCTTCATGTTCCTTTATGTAATCCTGGCAAGTTTTAGCTGATGCATGACATTGCACCTTCAAATCAAACCTGCAGGTTAAGGAGTTCTTACACATCAAGATAGGTAGCAGAACAACTTTCAAAAGAGCAGATAATCCTGATAAAAACCGAAAAAGCGAGGAAGAATAAAAGAAAAAGGAAAGATACTAGCTTTATTTTTGTCTTAAAAATTAGTGAAGAAGATTACATAAAATAATTATATATAGCTTTATTTTGGAGGAAACAAGACCTATGCCTTATGAATACTTCAGCAAAACAGAAACAGAAAAAGATCAAAATAGCAGTAAAATATGGGTTTACAGGAGAACCCAATGGCAAACTTGCTCGTGCTTCGTGCTTGGCGGCACCACAGCAGTCACCTTCCTCGTTGCAGACGGCGGCCTGAGATTCGTTGAGACGGCGGAGGAAATGAGGTCGAAAGAAGTCGCTCGTCGGGGAGTTACCAAAATAGCAGGTTGATGGCTCAAAATGTTAGCTGTGGAGAGAGGAATCGGACGGTGGTAGTCCGCCGGCAACCGGACCCACCTCTTTTGGTTCCGTCTCCGGTGACTTCTCACCTCTCCTGGTCGCAAATTTTTGCCTGCACTTCGCTTGACTCTTCTCCGCCGTCTGTGGTCCGTTCCTCGTTGCACTAGTAGGTGGGTTTGGGGTTAGGGTTAGATTTGAAAATTGGAGGAGAAGGCAAAATAAAAAAAAAATGACTGATGGTGAGTAGAAAATTGGGGGAGAAAGAAGAACTTGGACTTGGGGGAGAATTGTGAGAAAGAAAGAGAAAGAGGGATACTTCTTTTAATAAAATTGTTGGTTAGTATATTCTTTTAATAAAATTATATTATTATAAATAAATAATATTAAATATTATTATATTAATTATAAAAAAAATATTTAAAGTATGGTATAATATTTTAATTTATTGTTATAAATATAATTAATTAGTTTAATGATTGTATAATTAGTAAAAGTATTGAAAATAGGGTAAATATAATTTTTTGTCCCTCAATTATGCCATTTATTCAAATTTGGTCCATCATGTTTTCCCCTCACAGACTTAACCCCTCAAATTTATAAGTTCCATCATTTTTTATCTCTTCCATTATCTATCCGTTAGATTTAACGGATTTGTGAAGAAAAAAAAAAAAAAGTCAGGTGCCAGTAAAATTCAAACTCGCACCATATATGAAAAAATAAGTAATCTCACCACTGCACCAAGTACACCACTTGATTGTTTTATTGAATGAAAAATTACTTTATACAACTGGAAAATTTGTTGAATGCTGAGAGCTCCAGGCAGAATATGGAATTTGAAGCCAAGTTGAATACTGAAATGCATCTCCACGACAATTCACCAATTCAGCATTGTTCTGCATAAGAACACCAGTTACATGTATTGGGACGTGTCAGCTAAGAATATGGATACATTATAAATGAGAAATGCAGAAAAGCAATTTAGTCAACCAAAATTGCTAATGGAGGGTTCAAAGAAATTGCACCGACTACGGTCCCCAATTCAGTTTATTGTATTTGAGTTGCATCTTTTCCATTATATTACGGTCTTCTTCATCCCGATAAACTAAGTCATCACCCGGATGTTCATGTATCTTTCAAATTATATGTAATTTGATTGAAAACCCTATTCAAACCTTCCCTGTGGATTCATTTGGTCTACTTCTCATTTCATAAACTTGGGTAATTGGAGGTAGAGAGAGAATGAGCAGATAGTTGCATGAGGAATTTTACCTTAGATATCCACATATTTGTAGAATGATCTACTCATATTGAACATCTGCAGGCAAAGACAATACAACGACAATGAAGTTACTCTACCCGCGGCAGGGTATCATTTTAGATTGTTAAACATGATTTCATTAATTTGAGTGATGTCAATGTCAGATATAGGCTCAATGGGCTGATCATCATCATCGTCTTTGGAAGGGATGCCGCTCAGCGGTTCCCTACTGAATTCATCTGCATGGATAGAACAGAGGCAAAAGATAATGATATCTGATGTTAAAATGAAATGAGAGTAGTTAATGCTTTCACTTCACACCCCTAGCCTTACCTCTCATTTTTATAGATGTTGCTAAAGCTATAAAAAACAAAAATACAGAAGTTAAAGTATTCCTAAAGAGTCAACTTACCAAACATTGAGTTCAAGGAGGTAGGAGGAGGAGTAGCCATAAAGTTCACGCCGATGTAGAATCCAATGGCCAGTACAACCGTGACAGAAAAAAAAGTTGGCACAGCCAATGCCCAATACCTGCAAAGGTTGATGTTATAAAACAAGAGCAAACAACCAACGCAATGAAGTTTTCTAAGCTAGTACCACAGCAGCAAAATGTGAAACTGATTGTTATTCATGAGCATGAATCAGTTCAGTTGCTTCCAGAGTGTGTAAATGCAGGTACTCGAACAACTTCCGATTTCGTTTTCTCTTCTCTTTCGCAAGATTTGGTTAATACTGGACTGTTAGGGTTACATAGATTTCTCAATCTAATCACACATACAATTTGCGTCAGGGACCTTTTTCCTTTTACTATTTGTAACTAACATTTTTATATTCTATCACACTCCTTAAAACATAGAAGTCCAGAGAAAACTGCAATCATCTGTCTAGAAGTGTTTTGGATTAAAAAATACTAGCATCTTCCATAATCTGCAAATGCCTTTTTCTCTCATAAGAACAAGATGATTTCCTTTGCAAGATATTGCACATGAAGACGATATGCATATATGGAGAAACTGGAACGAAGCACTAAAACCCGAAAGGCAAGCATATATTCCATTACAACTGACCTGCTTGGGTAGTAATATATCCCTATCGAATGCAACCAACGGTCAGGAACATATGCCCATATAATGAAAACGACTGTTTCACGTGAAAAAAGAATGTATTAGATGCCATTTTAGGTGTCTTCATCCTTCAATCTAAAGATAAGGATAACAGAATCCACAACTGTACATAACTTCGAGCCAGTAGGCTGAAAAAGGAAAAAAGATAGCCGATACGAATAGGACTACAAAATGGAAACGTTTAGTTGCTTCACATAATGCATGACACATAATATGCATCCAATTACTGAAATCACCTTTGCCCTTTTCAGCTACACACTAAAACAGAAACTAGACAGCTTCATACATACAAGTAGCTATCAAGAAAAGGTGTATGTAATCGTGAAATGAACCTGAGGGTGCTTAGCCCAAATATGTTCTGATCATCTTGGCCGATTAAACTGATGAAAAAATATCATTTCACTTTACAAGTTCCAGTTCAATATTTGAGTAAAATAAAACTACTTATCATATTCTCAAGTATCCCAAAGCCAACGCAAATCAATCATCGCTAAGCAGCCGCTATCCATCGGAAAACATTCACATCAGTAAAAAGTATGTTCCACTGAAATTTAGAACACACATGTCACAGAAATAAATGACTACATGGTATCAGTTTGGGAGAAAACATGATGCCGGAAGAAAGGTACGGTGTTTTCTTCTCTTCTTCTTCTTTCTTTCTTTTTTTTTTTTTTTTCTTTTTTGGGGGGTGGGGGGTGTCAATTCATCGAATATAAAAAAGTGTGCATCCATCAGCCAAGCATGTCAAGCCTGGTAGAAACCAACAATGTTACTACATTCTTGTCTATGACAAAAACAGCTTCTCAAAAATCACTCCAGAGCGTAGGGCTGCATCCCAACTCTTTCACTTATCACTACCATTGTTGTGGTTGAATTTACAGTGTATACCTCAAGCAAACCACAAAACATATAATTGAACATACAAAATCAGTTGAAGGGCTTTACCTGTTGCCAGGCTTCTATAATGAACTTCAATTGTGACTCAGGTTGGGATTGTACTTCACTAAGCTTCTCAAGCTGGAGAAGAAAAACATTTTTTTATAATAAGAAAATCACTGCGAGTTGATATAAAGAATATGAATAGAACAGGTAATTCTGGATTAAAAGGATTCATATATATGTCATCCTCCCAAAGTTTCACTGGTGATTCCAAAAGGCAATCAAAGTATTTTGTGCATCACCATTTTTCAGCTATTGCTTTGAAACTATCATAGATTGCTTCTTCAATTGCATTTTATGAGTAAACTTAAGACCGTGCCAACCCCCCCACCAACAATGGTGGTCATCTATTGAAAAAGAGCAGATTGATCATGCCTAGCATTTTACCAGTTCCATACAATCGAACAATCCCCTACCTCAAACCTAGAATCCAAACCAAAATTTTTCTGGCTATTTCCCCATAGAACACACAAAAAACCCCAAACCCCCAAATGGTGGTGATCTATTGAAAAAGAGCAGATTGATCATACCTAACATTCTACTAGTTCTGTACAAATTGAACAATCCCTTACCTCAAACCTATAATCCAAACCAAAATTTTTGGCTATTTCCCTCCATAGAGTAACACACCACTGGAGACCCTCAATCCCTTAACAATATCACAGACAACACAAATCCCGCCCCCCCCCCCCCCCTCCACCCAAAAAAAAAAAAGGAAAACGG